>CM061237.1:1200000-1865345 GCA_030848705.1 Heracleum sosnowskyi | reverse complement strand
AGTATTCAATGTCATGTATTGTGCATAAGTATTGAAAATCAAAACGAGTTCACCATAGAAACTCTAATGAACCCTGCAAAATGAAAAACAAAAATAATTTAATAAAACAATGTCATTTGACAAAACAAATCGACATTAGTCGCATAGTGTGTCATTAAAAGCTCCGGTTCAGGTCTTCAACACAATAAACGAAACAATCTAGATTACATAAACACTCGAAAGCATTCGGAGGCATAAAGCAACAAACTACATCTGTGAATAAAATACCCAAAATAATCGAAATAACATAAAAGCATACAACATAACATACAAGCTCTGAACACATGTAACAGCATACAAGCATTCACATAAAAGTCCAAATAACATGCATTCACATCGAAATCGGGGTAATACTACAAATTGAAGACCATATAAAAGTACAAAATCAGTTGAGCAAGCTCTGAACCCACTGAACAAGCTACAAATTCAAACTGAATAAGCCCTGAATCCAAAGAAGGAGAACAATGAGTTGAAGTTTAAGCGAAGAAATCGAATCAATTGAACTAAAATTGAAAACCCCTAATTTGAATAAGCCCTAATTTGAAGAAGTCCCAAACCAAATCTCAAATCCAATCCTCAAATCAATTGAGACGCCCTAATTTGAAGACTCAAATGAAATGTGCACTAATTTGAAGAAAAGTGAAAGAGACCCGATTAAGAGAGAGAAAGAGAGAGGGAGGGGGAGAGAGAGAGAGAGAGAGAGAGGGGGGGGGGGGGGGGGGGGGGATAGAGAGCGAGTGAGTTTTTGTTAAAACTTAAAAGTGAGTTTTTTGAATGGACGGTCTTTCTTGCCGCTCTAACATTTTATGGATCTCTGTGCCACTTTCATATTATTATAAAATATAAATACATTCTTGTCAAAAAAAATACATTCATGTATTTTTAATTTTTTTTGTAAAATTTGTCCATTTTGAATTTATTTAAAATATCTTAAATATTCAAAAGTAATCATTCATTTATATGATAGCATTTTATTTTTTAAAATATATTAATTATTTTATGCAACTTAAATAGTTATTAAGTAAATATACTTGTTCATTTTTTTAATTTATATAAAAAGTTTAAAAAAGTAGTTTACTAATAGTCTAGGGCAACACGAACACATTTATGTTGCAACGTGGAACACTTTCTAACTAAGGTAACATCACGACTCTGGCTAAGGTAACACCAAAAACATAATATTGTAGTAGACCAAAAGTTGTATAGCTAAGGTAACAAAATCTAGTAACATCCGTAGACAAGATGTTGCAGTAGGTCGTGTAGTGATATTTTAATTTAAAGGTAATTGCTCGTGATATTTTTGAAAAATAAGTAAATTTTGTTAGATTTTTTTTTAACTATAAAAGACAATCAGCTAGGTACTATTTTTATATTATTTTATTATTTATTAAATAGAGTATTAAAATAGATTTTGAAGTAAATAAGTAAGGATTGCACCTCATATTTTTGGAAAATAGAGATTTTAGTGATAATAAATATAAAAGATAATATGTTTTAATTTAAAGGTAATTGTCGTGATATTTTTGGAAAAGTAGTAGATTTTGTTAGATTTTGTTTTTAATTATAAAAGTAAATCAGCTAGTTATTATTTTTATATTATTTTTATATTTATTAAATATAATATTAAAATAGGTTTAAAATAAATAAGTAAGGATTGCACCTCATATTTTTGGAAAACAGAGATTTTAGTGATAACAAATATAAAAGGTAATATTTTTTAAAATTAAAGATAATTGTCGTGATATTTTTGGAAAAGGAATAGATTTTGTTAGAAAAAAATATTTTAATTATAAAAGGCAATCATCTAGTTACTATTTTTATATTTTTATATTATTTATTAAATAGAATAAATGACCGAAAACCAAAAATCGACCGAAAACCAAAACTTTTAATGTTTCGGCTTTAATAATATAGTATAAATAGTATAAATTTTTGAGGGTTCAATAGTATAAATACAGTCAAATAATATATTTTAAATAGAACAAGTTAATATTAATCAAAGTTAATCGGGACACTTCTGATATTAATTGGTTGTCGAATAAATAGTAGTAAGCATATATGCCTTGGAATTTTCAATTTTGAGTTACTTACTTCACTTTAAAAAATTTGTACGAACAAACTTACACCTAAATTACACCTAAATGAAGAAGGTCTTAAAAACTAAGTTGACGCATACAACTTTGAAACCAAACAACTTTTAAAGCTTTGCCTATACAACTAATTATATTATGCTAATAAATATATGTATACTGTGGTATACATGTCACACACCAATTAAGAGGGGATTTCTGTTTTTAATATGAATTTATAATTTAATAATAATTATTATATTAATTTATAATTAAGTTAATTAAATTAATAATTATATGTATATCGTCGTATACTTTTTTAAGTGAGGAGACTCCTATTAATTGGTAGACTCCTTGTATACAACTAAACAATTATTGATAATTAATTTTTAATTTAATTGTACTAATTACATTAATTTGAAATTAAGTGAATTACATAGATCTAATGAAACTAATTATTATATATATTAATTTAATACTAATAATTATATATATTTTAATTTAATAATAATAATTATATATATTAATTTGGAATTAAGTTAATTAAATTAATAACTATGTATACCGTCGTATACTTTTTTAAGTCAGAAGACTCCTATTAGTTGGTAGACTTCTTGTATACAACTAAACTATTATTGAAAATAATTTTTAATTTAATTGTAATAGTTACAATAATTTGAAATTAAGTGAATTACATAAATCTAATGAAACTAATAATTTTATATATATATATATATATATATATATATATATATATATTAATTTAATATTAATAATTATATGTATTTTAATTTAATACTAATATTATATATCTTAATTTGGAATTAAAATAATTATATTAAAATAATTAAGCTAGGATGTATACATGGCATACCACATTTTTGTAAAGAGTATAGAAGTAAGTATTATTTGCAACAATATAAATAAAGACAACTAAATAATGGAGATACAGAAACAATTTAGTAACTATATATAAAGGCAAGTATCATCCAGTTGAAGTAACATTTGCTTTCATTTATTAAATAAACTCTGTGATAGGTTATGAATAGCCGTAATCATATTTAAGTCATGGCTCACCAACAAGCCCGAACTCATGTTTGGGCCATGACTCATCAACAAGCCCGAACTCATGTTTGGGCCATGGCTCACTTCTTAGCCCGAACTCATATTTTAGCCCTGGCTCACTTACAAGCCCGAACTCATGTTTGGGCCATGGCTCACTTCTTAGCCCGACCTCATATTTTAGCCCTGGCTCACTTATAAGCCTGAACTCATGTTTGGGCCATGGCTCACTTCTTAGCCCGAACTCGTATTTTAGCCCTGACTCACTTACAAGCCCGAACTCATGTTTGGGCCATGGCTCACTTCTTAGCCCGAACTCATATTGTAGCCATGACTCACTCACAAACCCGAACTCATGTTTGGGTCATGGCTCACTTCTTAGCCCGAACTCATATTTTAGCCATGGCTCACTTATAAGCCCGAACTCATGTTTGGGCCATGGCCCACTTCTTAGCCCGAACCCATATTTTAGCCATGGCTCACTTACAAGCCCGAACTCATGTTTGGGCCATGGCTCACTTCTTAGTCCGAACTCATATTTTAGCCATGGCTCACTTACAAGCCCGAACTCATGTTTGGGCCATGGCTCACCTTCAAGCCCGAATTCCCAGTGGAGCAATGACTCAAGCTCAAAGTTTAATCTACTCCTGGCAGCAAAGGCAATAACTTACGTGAGAAAAGCTAGAAGGGCTACCCGACGTGTTTAGGTCATTCCCGATGGCCACCTCTGATGACGACACGTATGGATACCTAATGATTGACATAATTATGTCCTATTTGAGCCACACGCCAGCAGGAGCCTGGCACATGACACCACACTTTCTCACCTGGACACGTGTGACCCATCAACATCACCCAGGTGTCCTACCTACATAGGATCCAACACTCATGATTGCAGGTACAACCCCTGAACCCTAATTCTTGGCCTATAAATAGACCAAGGAGGAAAGGTCCGGGGGTTACTGTAACACCCCCCAGTCCCACATCGAGGAGATTTGAGACTTCTGTTCAGTTTATAAGGCAAAGTACTACTACTAATTAGCACCAACAAATCATGATCTTTTGGGGGCCTGTGGTGGGCTAGTCGTTACCCAAGTTGGCTGCATTTGGGCCAGTATTCTTCGACTTATTCGGACTCGGAATCGGGACTTGACCCGATTTTTGAAAAAGGCTCGGGATTTGACCCGGGTTGTCACATATGGTATCAGAGCCGACTCTCGAAAGCTTGTCGAGACAAGTTGCCGGAGGTGGGGACACGAAGGCTGGTGGTATTATCCCATAATGGACAGAGGTCCGGAGGTGGGGACACGAAGCCAGCCGGTATTATCCCACAATGGCTAGGGATGAACGATCTTGGAACCTATGGGCTATCCGATCAAGCTTGACGAGGACGTCAAGAGTTTAAGTGGGGGAGTTTGTAACACCCCAGTCCCACATCGAGGAGATTTGGGACTTCTGTTCAGTTTATAAGACAAAGTACTACTACTAATTAGCACCAACAAATCATGATCTTTTGGGGGCCTGTGGTGGGCTAGTCGTTACCCAAGTTGGCTGCATTTGGGCCAGTATGCTTCGACTTATTCGGACTCGGAATCGGGACTTGATCCGATTTTCGAAAAAGGCTCGGGATTTGACCCGGGTTGTCACAGTTACATTCACATTCTCTCTTTTACACACTTACCCTATACTATACACACACTATACATACACCCTCCATATTTAGATAGCTCTATAGTCTTATCTTCTCTTCCAAAGCCCCTACTTATTCTCACGCCGGAGGCGCCGCCAGGGTCCAAACCCCCCCCCCCCCGGTGTTGTTTTGCAAACACCCACTAGCAGCAACACCGCTTCCAGGCGTGGGAACGGCAGGAAGGACCTGATCGGATTCTGGAGTTATCACTCTGGATGGGCCATTGTTGATCGCCTAAATGTACTGTAAAAACTTTCTTTTATTGAATGAGAACCCCTAAATTTTTCTACTATTTTTATTTTAATATCTACCCATTTATTTCTCGTTCACTGTTTTTCATTTTGTTCATGAGTGCCCTTCCAAATTACAATTTTTTAACTTCCATAACAAAATTAACAGGAATGAACACTACGCCATAGATTGCTTATAGCAACCCCCAAACTGTGTTACCATAGACCCGTTTTAAAGTTACCATAGGCCAAAATTGGGCTATAGTAACACCAAAGCTGTGTTACGTTCTCAGCAGTAACTACAGGTATCTAAGGTAACATAAAACCACAGCCTATGGTAACATAGCAAATGTGGTTGCAAAAAACCTCTATAGTAACATATTAAACATTCTATAGTAACATAGTTTGTGTGTTACAATAGATGATACAAATTTGCACAACAGTGGGGCCCACACGTGGGATCCCCACGTTGGACCCCCACGTGGGACCCCACGTGGGACCCCCACGTGGGGCCCACATGTGGGGCCCACTTCTGGGTAGGGGCCACATGCGGGGCCCACTTTTTGTGCCTGCAGTGGGGCCCACCTGCTCACTGTTCAAGGTCTATTGTAACACCTAATATTACCTACTGCAACACCTAATATTATCTAATGCAACACATACAGTGATAAATATAATAGCCTATTGCAACACACATTTTACCTATTGTAACACCATAAATGTAACCAAATAAAAATGCACCAACAGAATATTTAATTCCCATAAAACAAACCAACAACAATTCTAATCCAAAAGCAACTACATCAAAATCCAAACCAACAATTCAAATCCACCAGCAATACATCAAATCCACCAGCAGTTTTATACATAACTAAAATAGACAAAGCAATAGAAGTCTAAGAGCTAGGTCCATTGGTCATAGGAGTACCATCACCTACTGTGTCACTGGAAATCGTCGCACAGATTTCACCAATATCAACATTCAGAGTGGGGTTTGCTTCAGCTAATTTTTTTAGGGCCAATGTCAAGTTGTCCTGGACCTTCCGATTGATCTTGCCATCCACTTCAGCGCAGACCTTCTGGTTTACCTTTGCTTCCACTTCGACAGCAACTTCCTGCCTTATCTTTTTTGTCAGCTCTTGCACGTATGAATCGGTTGGAGCTGGAGCTGAAGTAGAAGTTTTGAGACACTTCGGGTCATGTCTTCCTATAAGCCAACCTCGACCATGAGATTTTTTTGCACCCGAAACTAGTTCGTCAAGACCATCAAGCCCTTCTGATGATCCGAGTTTCTTGTTAATTGTATCCTAGAAAATAAATCTAAGTCAATATATGAAAATGAAAATGGACTGTAAAGATGAAATATGGACTGTAAAGATGAAAATGGACTGTAAAGATGAAATATGGACTGTAAATATGAATTGTTACTTACAATTCTGAACTCCATCACATCAGGATTAGATTGGTATTTTCGTCCAGGCTTGCGCTTACGAGTTTTGGCAAAAATCTTTGCATAATATAGGTCGTCATCTGGCTGCTCGCCATCTGGCTGCTGGTCATCTGGCTGCTGGTCATCTGGCTGCTCATCATCTGGCTGCTTGTTTTTCTTGCAAAAATTAATAACCAATATGCAAAAATTAAGAACCAACCTTTATGAACAGAAACTTATGATGTGACACAATCCTAGATGGAAAGAAATAAGCGTTTAATCTAAACTATAAACTACTAGATAAAAACTTGTAAACTGAAATTAAATTAAAGAGAATCCATTTTTCACAGATTTATATTAAATTAAATTAAAGAGAAGCAATTTTCTTAACTATAATTCACGACTCTAAAAAAGATTGACATTTTATTTTTTGACAATCCTGAGTAATTTTATAATTACATAAACTAATCCATTTTCAGTGGGGGCTTAGCTTAGCAACTAGATGATTTAAATTAAATTAAAGAGAATCCATTTTCACAGATTTATATTAAATTAAATTATAGAGAAGCAATTTTCTTAACTATAATTCACCACTCTAAAAAAGATTGACATTTTATAATTTTTAACTAGATTGACAATCCTTTGTATTGATTGACTCGCAACAGGATTGATAATAAATTTTCAGGAACTTACCATCTTGTGTTCAATTTGAGAAAATAGTTTGGGGCCAGCAGTGTGTGTGTCTGTGTATTGACGACGACTTTTAACATTTCTTTCAGCCCTCTTCTGCAAAAAAACATGAAAAAGAGCACTAGTTTATGTCACTGAAAATTGAACAAATGGCAAACCTGTAGAAAACAACACCTTTTTATACATAAAAATTATACCTGAATTTCAGGATCTCCCCAAAATTTTAGGAGCAGCTTAAATTCCTCAAGTGGAATCTCATCCGGCTTATTTTCTAGCCTCTCCTCATCAGTTGCATACGCAGTATAATGACTGCTCTTTATTCGACTCTTGTACCCCTTCCAACATAAATCACAAATTAAAATTTGACCAAAATATCACAGATTTAGGCATAAATCAACATAAATATGTAATCAGAATAAATAACAAATTCCATGTAAAGGCATAAAAAAACATCAAAACAGGCCAAGCATCATCAAATTTATTATCAACAGGGAAACTGCATTTGGGCAATCAACACAAAATCTTTTTTGTTGTCATAATACATGTAATTAGCATTGTAGTTACCTAAGTATAACACAGACAGCAACTAAAATCCAGATTATCACAGATTATATTAGAAGAACAACACATAGGTTCTCTTCAAGGAAGTTAAATTCTTATGGCTAAAAGTAACCAAGAAAACAACTATTTGAGTCATTCTAAAGATTTTAGCTAGTAGCCAAGCTTAACAAATGATAGCAAAATGGTGTATGACAATTGTTGCGAACAAAGTCTAACCAAGAAAACAAATTATAGGCATTTGATAACTCATTTAGGCTCAACCACCAAGCTCAACCACCAAAATAGTTGGGTAAGTAAAACATAACTAAATAACCAGAAAACAAATTGACTCGTACTACAAAGTTAATTGATTATATAGATTTTGCGCATATACAGAAAAATAGAGACCAAGGGGTAGAGAGATGGAGAACGAGACAGAGAGATGGAGAGAGAGACACAAAGAGAGAGACAAAGAGATACAAAGAGAGAGACAGAAAGAGGGGGGGGGGGAGAGAGAGAGAGAGAGAGAGAGAGAGAGAGAGAGAGAGAGAGAGAGAGAGAGAGAGGGAGAGTGAGAGAGAGAAAATTGAAGCATGCAACACAGATTATACATAAATCGAAGCATATAAAGTAAGATAAAGTAAGATCTATACCTTAATTGAACAAAGCTCGAACCCTAATTGAAATCTTCAACCAAACCTCGACTGACCAGCTCGAACCCTAATTGAATCGTAAAACCAAGCTTCGCTTGACTAGCTCGAACCCTAATTGAACCCTAATTGAACTGCTATTGCGGCTGAGTTTACATTTTGAGAGAGAGAGAATGAAGAAAGAACTGAGAGAGAGAGAATGAAGAATGAAGCGGCTGTGTCTTTACTTTCCCCCCTTTCCAATTTTTCATTTTGCCGCTCGTGTCTCCTTTTTTTTTGCTAAGTTTGCCGCTCGTGTTTTGCCACTCAGCACAGTATTTACTTTCTTTTTTTAATTTTGTAAATATTATCAATTTATTTTAATTTCTTGAAATTAAAATATAATGTTAAATTTATTATTTTCATAATTTTGTAATAATTCACAATTTATACATAACTTAGTTTTCCTTATACATAATTTATTAAATTTTTTAATGAATTTAGGTTAAATTTAATAATTTTTTGATATTATTTTATTTAAAAACCTTTTTATTTGAAATTTATAAACAAAAGGTAATATTTATGAAAAATCAATAATTTAATTATTTTATGGAATATTACGTTTTAAAATGATAATTTCAACAATTTTGTCAAAATTAATTATTTTCTAAATTCAAATAATTATTAAATCATTAATTTTAAATAACATAAAAATTTTGTTTATGAATACCCTATGGTAACACATCACATGGTGTTACCCACTGTTAACACCTTTATAGCTATAGTAACATACTTTTGAGGATTTGGTAACACCACAATCACAAGGTTGCGATAGCTCAAAAATGTCATACCTATGGTAACATCCTTAGTGGTAACACCCATGCCCAAAAGTTGCAATAGGTCATCTATGGCGTAGTGGAAGTAGACACCATTCAAGAAATTGTGACCAAAGTGACAACACAAGCATTAACAAAATTATTACACGTAGAAGAGTATCTATTAGGATTAGATTCTGTTATCGAAGAGGTGTATGAAAAAATAAGCATGGAGTTGAATGATGTCCGTGCCATTGGGATCTGTGGGATGGGAGGAATTGGGAAAACTACCGTTGCCAAAGCTTTCTACAACAAATATTACCATAAATTTCATATTAGCTGCTTTATTGATAACATGAAACTATATTCACAGAGAAGTGTTAGGAATATGTTGTTCTTGATGATAATTATAAAAACACTTAGTAGATTTTGTGTTAAGTCACTTTTGTAACTGTCAACGGATTGGTATGCTTTGCAGCTTCCGTTGACAGGTGGCTCATCAACGGAATGAGTCTCATCAACGGAATGAGTTATGTAGCAATTACACTGTACAATTCACTAGTTGATAGGCAATTGTTTTTGGTATTAGATAGGTTTTCTAAGTCATGTTGACTAAGTACTAGATAGGCAAAATAGGTTGGTTAATTGTAAATATGCTGTGCCTTGTAATTTTGCCTAAGTGAAGACATGTCAACGGAATGAAGATTACACTATCAACGGATTGAAGAATATACCATCAACGGATTGAAAAATAAAGTTATCAACGGAATACATCTCTCTACTATCAACGGATCACTATCACTTTTCTGAACAGTTGACAAAGTGATAGTGACAGTTTCCTGACAGATCAAAAGGTGATGTAGAAGTGTACTTTGCATTGGGAGCCATTAAAATGGTTACTGGGAATGAGGAGGCATTCCATTTACCAATCAGGTTCTTGAGTGGGATCATATTAAGCATGAAGACAAAAGACAAAGATCTCCAAGGACCATTGGACAAAAGGAATGAAAAGCAAGCTGTTGGCGGTTACCCTTAGTACTTTTTAGTGTAGCCAAAAATAGCATTTTAAACTTGGGATATATAACCAAGTGTAGCAGTTCATTTTATTGTAAGAGAAGTGAGATAAAATAGTTTTGTATTAGCTTTCTTGAAGAGCACTCTCGCTCTCCATTTGTAACTGAGCAGCTGTGGTACTTTTGTAACACAGATTATTCCCGAAATAAAAACATCTCAGTTGGATCCTCAAAACATCCAACTAAAATTTTATATTTGCTTGTGTCATTTTATTTTCTCTGTTAAGCTATTTTAAAAGTTGTTTTAAGTTTAAGAAATATCTAGAATTGTATTCAACCCCCCCCCCCCTTCTACAATTCTGTTAGGTCATTTGGGATTAACAATTGGTATCAGAGCAAGCTTCTAACATACAAGAAGTTTAAAGATCAAGGCCAAAACAGAAACCATGGTGAAGAAGGATCCAGGTGTAAAGATACCAGTTCTAGGACAATTACTTTCACTGGAAAGTAAAAATGCATCTACATCTCATGTCTATGGATGAGAGATATGTAGACTGCATTGAGAAAGGTCCACATGTTCCCGTGAAGGTTGAATCAAGAGTTGGACTGCCAGATGATGCTCCAGATGTGGAGATACCAAAGCTTGTCTCAGAATGGACTGTTGAAGATGTTGCAGAAGTCCATAAAGATAAAAGAACCATGAACATTCTGTTCAATGGCTTGGAGCAAGAGATGTTTGACAATGTTATCAACTGTACAACTGCTAAAGAAGTATGGGACACTGTTAGAACACTCTATGAAGGAACTGAGCAAGTAAGGGAGAACAAAATGCAACTCCTCATACAACAATATGAGCACTTTCATTTTAAAGCTGGTGAAACCCTAAATGATACATTTAGTAGGTTTCAAAAGCTTTTGAATGGATTAAAATTGTATGGGAGGGTCTACCAAACCAAGGATTCAAACCTCAAATTTCTTAGAGCTCTTCCAAAAGAGTGGGAGCCTATGACTGTTTCTCTGAGAAACACTCAAGAGTACAAAGACTATACTCTTGAAAGGCTTTATGGAACTTTAAAGACATATGAGTTGGAAATGGAGCAAGATGAAGAAATTGAGAAGGTACAAAAGAAAGGTGGATCTGTTGCATTGGTTGCATCTGTGAACCAACTGGAAGATGACAATGAAGAAGCTGCAAGAGCCACAACTAGTCGAGCTAGTTGTAGGAGTGATGTTAGCAAGGGTAAAGGCAAGATGACAGAATTCCGTCACGGATGTGCGGTCGCTGATAGAGCTGTTTGTTGTAGTGCAACTTGGATGACTTAGATGAGATTGATGAGCACATTGCCTTTCTTTCAAGAAAATTTTCTAAGTTGAAATTCAAGAGAAACTCAGAAGCAAGGCCACCAAGGAGAGACTTTAAACCTAGCAAAAATAATTGGGTTGAAAAGTCTAAGTCTAAATGTTTCAACTGTGGAATGATTGGTCACTTTGCTGGAGATTGCAGAAAGCCTAAAGCTGAGAAGGGCAACAGGAAATTTGAGCCTGTTGATTATAAAAAGAAATACTTTGAACTTCTCAAGCAAAAAGAAAAGGCTTTCATGTCTCATGAGTATGACTGGGCTGGTAATGGTGAAGATTTAGATGATGATGTTGAGTATGTCAACTTGGCTCTAATGGCTAACAATCATGAGCAGGAAGCAAGTTCCTCTAGCAACCAGGTAACAACTACTAATCTTTCTGAGCTTTCTAAAGAGGAATGCAATAGTACAATTAATGAAATGTCTACTGTATTGTATAATTTGCGTGTTACTCTTAAATCACTTACCAAAGAGAACTCAAGAATTAAAGAGACTAATTTGTTCTTAAGTGATAGAAATGCCATGTTAGAAGCACAGCTCATTGAGTTTGAGAAAATGAGGTGTGTTAGTAGGGATGCTAAGCTGGAACTTGAGAAAGTGTTAAAAAGGGAAGAGATTCTTAAAACTCAACTAGAAATAGAACAGAGTGTGATTGCTAAATGGAAAGATTCCAGGAATGTTGCTAGCAACATCATTAATGTTCAAGGTATGGAATCTTTCTGTGAGTAATCATGGAAAAAGAACAAAGAGAAGCTAGGGTATGCTGTTGAAACCTTAGAATCAGAATCAGAGTCAACAAACAACAATGATCATTCGTTGAAGGTTGATACGTCAACGGATGGCAAGCTTCCGTTGACAGATGAACCATCAACCGATCATGTTGTTCCGTTGACAGAGGAAAAGAAAGAAAAATTCACTAGACTTAATAACAAGTATGGTCCTATCACCAAGAACTTTGTTCAAGGTGAGTCTAGTAAATCAAAGAAAGTTGAGAAGCCTGTTGAGAGAGCTAATTTAGGTCACTTGTCTAACAAGCAATTGAAAGACAAGTTAGTGAAAATTCAAATTGAGGTTAAGGGCAATAAAAAGAATAACAGAAATGGCAAAGTAGGGATTAACAAACATAACAATTACACACCTGCAATGCCTGTTATGCCTAGTATGTTTGCTCCATATGCACAATTTCAAAATCCATATGCTAGCATGCCATTTGTGCCTAATCCATACATGAATATGTTTAATGTGCCACAAATGCCATGGAATGTAAATAACATGTTTGTTCCTCCTAATATGCATGCTATGAATGAAAATGTGAGCAACCTTCAGAAATCAACACCAAATACAAAGGTTGATTTAACTCAATCTGAGCCCAAGGTGAAAAATGATGTGAAGGGTAAAGCAAAGGCTAACAAAACAGGACCCAAGGAAACTTGGGTACCAAAATCAACTTGATTTGGTTGTATTGTGTGCAGGGAGACAAGAGGAATCTTTGGTACTTGGATAGTGGTTGTTCAAGACACATGAATGGTGATTCTACCCTACTCACAGAGTTTCAGGAAAGAGCTGGCCCTTGTATTGCCTTTGGAGATGACAACAAAGGCTACACAAAGGGATATGGCTTGATTTCAAGAGAAAATGTCATCATTGATGAGGTTGCATTGGTGGATGGTCTAAAGCACAATTTGCTTAGTATCATCCAACTTTGTGACAAAGGATTTTTAGTTACTTTTTCAAAAGAAGTCTGTGTTGTTTCTAAAGGAGGAGACAACAATGTGGTAATGACTGGATTCAGAAGAGGGAATGTGTACATTGCTGACTTTAGTAGCAAAATTCCAGACACCATCACTTGTCTTTTCAGCAAGGCAAGCAAGGATGAAAGTTGGCTATGGCACAAGAAATTGTCTCATTTGAATTTCAAGGTTATGAATGAATTGGTGAGGAAAGATCTTGCTAGAGGAATTCCTCAGGTGGAATTCTCCAAGGATGGTTTGTGTGATGCCTGTCAAAAAGGGAAACAAAAGAAGGCATCATTCAAAAGCAAGATAGAGTCATCAATTGTTCAACAGCTTGAGTTGCTTCATATGGATCTATTTGGCCCTGTCAATGTCATGTCCATTTCAAAGAAGAAATACCGTCTTGTGATTGTTGATGATTTTTCAAGATTTACATGGACTTTCTTTTTGCACTCTAGAGATGAGG
This sequence comes from Heracleum sosnowskyi, assembly GCA_030848705.1. Classification (NCBI taxonomy): domain Eukaryota; kingdom Viridiplantae; phylum Streptophyta; class Magnoliopsida; order Apiales; family Apiaceae; genus Heracleum; species Heracleum sosnowskyi. The sequence goes on along the minus strand of CM061237.1, from coordinate 1,851,582 downwards.
CAAGTGAAATCATTATCAATCACATCAAGATAGTAAACAATCATCCTGATTTCAAAGTAAGAAGGATTAGGGGTGACAATGGGACAGAGTTCAAGAATTCAACTATGAAGATGTTCTGTGAAGAAAATGGTATTATGCATGAATTTTCAGCTGCAAGGACACCACAGCAAAATGATGTAGTTGAAAGGAAAAACAGAACACTCATTGAAGCTGCAAGGACAATGCTAGATGAATCAAAGTTACCAACTTATTTTTGGGCTGAGGCAATTAACACAGCTTGCTTCACTCAAAATATTTCTTTGATTAATCAAGCCAAGGGAATGACCCCTGATCAACTACTCAAAAGAAAGAAGCCACTGTTGGATTTTCTTCATGTCTTTGGTTGCAAGTGCTTTGTTCTGAGAAATCAAGCTGAGCATTTGGGGAAATTTGAAGCAAAGGCAGATGTAGCAATATTTGTGGGATATGCAGCAGGAAAAGCTTACAGAGTCTATAATCTCAGAACCAACATTGTTATGGAATCTGTACATGTTGTTTTTTATGATCTCAAAATTCAAGGTCTCTGTGATGAAGGTTTCCATGAAAGTCTTTATTTTGAGAATGAGGAAGGAGATCAAGTGAATCATGTAAAGGATATTGAGAAACAACCTAAAGTTGTTGTGTCTAGCACAGATGAAAGCAGTAGTGAAGATGAAATTGCTGCATTAATATTGAAAAGAATAGCTGCTAGCAGACCAATTGGTCATTCCATTGACAGTCAAGGTGAAGAATTCGTTGACAGTCAAAATGAGCATTCCGTTGACAGTCAAAATGGGCATTCCGTTGACAGTCATAGAAATGCTTCTGGGAGTGATCACTTAAGGACAACAAACTCAGGGGGAATTTCTCAAGGACAAACATCTAATCAAGGCAATCATGATCACGAAGCTACATCTTCTAGAGCTAATCTACCTCCCTCAAGGAAATGGACTAAAGATCATCCCTTTGAACTCATTATAGGTGATGTTTCTTCAAAAGTCCAAACTAGAAGAGCAACTCAAGAGGAATGTCTATATAGTAGCTTTCTGTCTCAAGATGAGCCAAAGAAAGTTGAGGATGCACTTCTAGATCTAGATTGGGTTTTAGCTATGCAAGAGGAGCTAAACCAATTTGAGAGAAACAAAGTTCGGAAGCTGGTGCCCAGGCCTAAAAACAAGAGTGTTATAGGCACAAAATGGGTGTTTAGAAACAAGATGGATGAAAATGGCATAGTCACAAGGAACAAAGCTAGATTGGTTGCTAAAGGCTACTCACAGGAAGAAGGAATTGATTTTGATGAAACTTTTGCTCCTGTTGCAAGACTAGAAGCAATAAGAATTTTCCTAGCCTATGCAGCCCATGCCAATTTTAAGGTCTATCAAATGGATGTGAAGAGTGCTTTTCTAAATGGGGAATTGGAAGAGGAGGTGTATGTGAGTCAACCTCCTGGTTTTGAAGATGATGAGTTTCCAGAGTATGTGTACTTTCTCCTCAAAGCACTCTATGGTTTGAAACAAGCACCTAGAGCCTGGTATGACACACTTTCACAGTTCCTCCTTGAGAATCACTTCACTAGAGGTACTGTAGATAAAACTCTTTTTCATAGAAATGTGAATGGCTCTACTATACTTGTTCAAATTTATGTAGATGACATAATTTTTGGGTCTACAGATGAAAAACTTTGTCAAAAGTTTGCCAAGCTTATGCAAAGTAAATATGAAATGAGCATGATGGGAGAATTAACTTATTTCCTTAGTCTCCAAGTGAAACAAGTTAATGAAGGCATTTTCATTAGTCAAACAAAGTACATTCATGATTTGCTAAAGAAATTTAACTTAATGGATTGCTCTCCTGCCAAAACTCCCATGCCTACTGCTACTAAACTTGAATTGAATACTAAGGGAAAATCTGTGGACATTTCAAGTTACAGAGGCATGGTAGGCTCACTTTTATATTTAACAGCTAGTAGACCTGATATTATGTTTGCTACATGTCTATGTGCTAGATTTCAAGCTGATCCTAAGGAATCCCATTTAGTTGCTATTAAAAGAATTTTCAGATATCTCAAAGGAACACCAAAACTTGGCATTTGGTATCCTAGAGAATCTGGCTTTGAACTAATTGGTTATTCAGATGCAGATTATGCAGGATGTAAAATTGACAGGAAAAGCACAACAGGCACCTGTCAATTCCTAGGAAATAAGCTTGTGTCATGGTTCAACAAGAAACAAAACTCAGTTTCTACCTCCACAGCCGAGGCTGAGTACATTGCAGCTGGAAGTTGTTGTGCACAGATTTTATGGATGAAAAATCAACTACTTGATTATGGATTAAGAGTTGATAAAATTCCTATTTTCTGTGACAACACTAGTGCCATTACCATTACTGAGAATCTAGTGCAGCATTCAAGGACCAAGCACATTGACATCAAGTACCATTTCATTAGAGAACATGTTATGAATGGTACTGTGGAGTTACATTTTGTTCCAAGTGAACAACAACTTGCAGACATCTTTAACAAGCCACTTGATGAATCAACATTCTCAAGATTAGTAAGTGAGATAAGTATGCTAAATTTCTCTTAATTATTTATGAGATTTTTGCAAGTTAATTTATTTATTGCAGCTAGAAATTTGCTATGATTTTATGTGAATTAATTTTCTCAGAAAAGGTGAAATTTTGTCTAAGCCAAAATTACTATGTCAACGAATGTCTTTATCTGATACCAGTCTTAGCATTTTTCTGGGTATTCTGTTGACAGCTCTTTTATGTCAACGGAATGCAGCTTTAACAACGAAATAGGCTGGATGTTAACCGCCCAATTCTAATCCGTTGATATAGCGCTTTTAATCTCAACCGTTGATTTGCACGCCTTTTACCACGATCTATGCATACACCCCTGTAAGTATAAATCATGGTAATATTTTAATTGTAACGGTTACATTTTTGAGGCAATCCAGTAATTTACAATTATTATTGGACTTAATTTTTGAGAAATTTTGGGGGAGTATTTAAGGATTTCTGTTTTCTTTAATTCTTTTTACTTTACTCTCTGAATTTCCAAAGACTTTCTCAATTCTTCTTCTCTCAAAGCAAAACTCATTTCAAACTCAATTCAAACTCAACAATGGCACCAATAGTGAAACTCATGTCTGCTGGAGGGTTCATCTATGAGAAGAACAACTCCATCCCGTTTGTTGACAAAGAGAGCTCGAATGAAATCTTTCACAAGATGATGGATTTCATGGTGAATTGTAAACCGAGCTATGCTATGTTTCACTCCACTCCACTCTACCATGAAATCATTGAGGAGATTTGGACCTCCTGTGAATTCAGTGAAACAGACTACACACTGCAATTTACGCTTCAAGGTAAAGAGTATACTGTTAATTATGATATTATGCAAGCATGTCTTCACATTCCTGAGAATAACTGTTTAGTTTTGCCCACACATGCTGAAATGGTTAACATGCTTAATTCCATTAATTACTCTTTATTAACTGCTAATTTGGGTAAGATAATTAGGAGAGGTTTGGTAAGGGAATATAGTTACTTAGCAGATGCTTTTATCAAAGTGTTTTCTGGTAAAATTAGTAATTTTGATGCTTTAAGTAACTCTATCCTGATTCTTTTTGCCATGCTCCTAACTGATAAATATTATAACTTTAGCACCCAAATTATGTATGAACTTGGTGCTAAGTTGGGTGACAAGGCAAATAGGAAGAAGAATGTTTATTATGCTAGATTTCTGATGATGTTGGCTAACCATGTTAGTCCAACACCATTGGTTATCTCTAACCCAAATTCCCAGTTTGCTTGTTTTGTCCAAGAGAAGAGGGTTCTGACAGACATCCTGAGGCTCAATCACAATGGTGATGTCCCAGTGGTGTACCTGCCAGTTATTGAGGTAACAACTTCTAACTCTTCTAATTTAAATGTTACTTCAATCTCTACTGCTGTAACCACTGTTGTTGCAATGGAGTCTGTAGCTGTGACCCAACAGGCTCCTGCCCCTGCAACTAGACCAAAATCCAAGAAGTCTAAGACTACCAAGCCAACCTCAGGTGCTTCTCAAAAGGCACCTGTTGTAAAATCCACTACACAACCTAAGAGGAGTGAAGCAGGTGTAGTGAGTGGTGAGGGAAGGGGTGAACATCAAAGAAACCCTAAGAATAAGGTGGGAGAGGTGAGTGTTGCCCAGCCTAGCCCCATTGTGTCTTCCCAATAAGGCACAATGAGTAAAAAGGATTTTAGCTCAAGTCTAACAACATCCTCTCAAAAGGGTGTAGTTATTGAAACAAGCTATCCTCCAAGAGCACACACCAAAAGGTTAAGGGACACATCTAGCCCTCAAACAGCTATTTCCCAATACCAAAGAAGGGTGAAACAAAAATCCAAGGTTACACAGGGTGCACACACACTGGAAGCAACCCTTCTAGTTTCTCAAATTCAATTTGATGTAGCCCCTATTATTACTCTGGGGTTACAGTCCCACTCTCTCAATATTAATATTGAGACAATTCCAAAAAATTCACCTACACACTCATTAGATGTGGATATGATCCATTTATCTATTCCTGATTCTCCATCTCTATTCTTGGAGAAGCCCCACTCTGAAATTGGTGGCCATCACTTGTTAAGTGATTTGTTGGGCCATCACTCATCTTTTCCTAAAACTACAAGAGGATCTGTGGACCCATCTTTAAAATCAATCACCGCAGATTCTACTGTAATTTCACTTTCTCATACTCCTTTATTAACTTCATCAACCGAATTCTCTCTTCCATTGACAAGTGTTTCTCCATCAACGGAATCCATTCCGTTGACAGTTCAAACTACCATTCCGTTGATGGTTCATTCTGCACCTCTTATTTCAAATCCAGTTGTTCCCACAACTAGTGCAGATGAACTAGTGGTAGTTGAAACACTTTTAGGATTGAGAGGGAGTGAATCTGAGAGGCTGGCTTGCAGCCAGGCAAAAGGAGAGGTTGAGAGTGAGAGGCTGGTTATTTCTTCCAGCCAGGCAAAAGGAGAGACTGAGAGTTCCACCTTAGTAGGTGAAGGTGAGGGTGTGAGAGGTGTGAGCCATGGGGAGCCCATGATGCAAGAAAATAGTGGAGAGAGAGAAGGGATTACAGGCACTCAAAGGAAGGAACCGACCATTGCAAGTGTAATGGAGGTTAGTGAGGGAGAAAGAGAATTGTCTTTCCAAAAGCATTATCAACAGACTCTATATAACATTTCTCTGGATCCTGAAACCTTTACTCATCCTGTGTCAGCCTATCAAATCATGGCTCAACAGGGCAATGTGGAGGCAGAGAGGTCACTCAATTTAATTCATACAACTGCATCCATGATGAGGGCTAAGGATGCACTTGCCAATTTGTCTCCAGGAGCTGGTGGAACTTTTTAGTATGATGGTTCTTCAAGTGATGAGGATAGTCTTGATGCTGATCTACATGTGGCTACTACTACACAGACTGGGACTTCTGTTGTGCCTCCTAAGCCAAGATGGCTTTCTCAAGACTCACTTGGACATAATGGTTTAGATACTGCAATCACAAGGCAGTATAATGAAGCTTATTTGGCTCATGAGTCTGCACCTGACAATGAAAAGAAATTCTACAAGGCAATCATGGATTCTCTAGAAATTCAGAGACTCCAGATGCTTCAGACAAGGATTGAGGCCAGGGAAATCAAGGACTCCATTGAAAAATTAAAAAACTCCACAGATAGGAGGCTTGATGAAAAACTCCCACTTCTCACTGTTGCCAGGATGAACACATTCTTCAACAAGGATCATGAGGTGGCAACTACTTTGAAAACTCTTACTTCTAGGGTGGACAAAGTGGAAGCCACATTAACTCATATGCAGCAGCAACAGGAGAAACAGACTCAGCTGTTAACTCAGCTAGTGGCAGCTCAGGGTCTCCCTCTCATCACTCTTGATGATAACAAAAAGGGGGAGAAATCAAAGGAGCTAAACATTCAAGTCACCAAAGTTATGGTCCCAGCCATTTCTCTACCAACGGAGCCACTGGCTATCGGGGAGTATACAAAGGAAAAATTGGATGGAATTGACCTGATCCAACGTGCATCTATGAGACTGCAACTTGCAGAACAAATAAAAGAGAAAATAAAGAATATAGATGCACGGGCTAAGAAGATAGCTGAAAATGCAAGAACCAGACATCCATCAACGGATCAAGCTACTTCTACATCAACGGATCTCAGACTTACAATGTCAACGGATGAGCCCATTCCTTCATCAACGAATGCCATGGTCTTAGTTTCAACGGATATGGAGCCACAACTTAAATCCTTATATGATCTAAAGCCTCTTCTACATGGAGTGATTCCTGGTCCAAGGAAAGAAAAGGGACAAACCTCATGTATTAGAGATGTGGACCCAACTACTTTTCAATGCTTATCTCCAAAATCCCCAGCTAAACTGTAACAGCCCCAAATCCGGGGTCAGGGATTTAGGGTAGTCACGATCCATGTACTCCTTGCCTTACCTGTATTACTCACACCATTCATAATTCACCTGCTCATGACCCCACAACATATGTCTCTCATACACACACACACACACACAGGTTAGAGTCTCAGAAACGACATAATACAACAACTGCGGAATAAATAATTTTTATTACAATACCCACATGTCTTTTGAATCTGTTACTGATACAATTTCTAAGTATTGTTACATTACCAACTTAGCCTTCTGATGCCCGCAATACTCTAATACCATTCATGTCTATACATAAGTTGAATACCAAAAGCCGTAGCCTGATTCGATTGGGTCGTACTACTCTCGGGATCACTGCTAGAAGCTGTTTATGGAAACGCCTTGCGAGGTATGTGCCGTCCCATTGGCATCCTGCTTCGCTGCTATATAATATATATAAAATAATAGCAAGAGTGAGCGATAGCTCAGCAAGGTAATGAAAGTATGGCATAATTCTGCCTTTAATTCAACCCAAAAATAAAGCGGGTATAAGACAATAATTTGTCAAAATATCTCGATACTGAAATTATTTCCTTATCGGAATGTATTCCAAAAATAGTACCATTGTGGTATTTCAAATATCATTTCCATAATACTCTGTAACTTTCGATATTCATACTATGAACAAAGTTCTAGTATAATATAAAAGATGAAATAACAAGGTAACTCAGTATATCCTTTCCGTAAAATATCTGCTATATAAAATATAAGCAGACTATCAACATATAACTTGAAAGATGAAGTTATAAGGAAAATTCAATATCATCTTTCATATCAAACATTTACCTCATATCATAATTTGGAAATAAAGACAAGGCAAAATATTTCCAATCCACTTTCTAAACTTGAATAAACTTGCATGAACTTGAATAAACTTGAATAAACTTTTCTTTTCTGGAAACTTGCTTAAAACATGTTCTTTCATGGATAACTTGCATAAAACTTTCTTTCTCTGATAACTTGCATAAAACATTTTCTTTCATGGATGATGAACTGTAGATGGAGATTCTAGGCGACAGGAATACCCCTACGATGATCAGTCGCAAGGCGTATCCCCCATGGTCTTTTTCTACGTAGAAGGGAAGAATAGACAGTCTCTAATTGACCTACCTCCCCGCCAGCGGTTGTAGGTGGGAAGAACAGACCCGTTCATAGTCCGTCGGTCTGTTACTCTCCTCTGGGTGGGAAAACAGACCCGTTCATAGTCCGTCGGTCTGTCACCCTCCTCTTACCCTACGGTCGGGCACATACTTATCATCTAAGGGAAGAACAGACCCGTTCATAGTCCGTCGGTCTTATTTTAATTCCCTTAGGGGACAAGCGCCACTCAGTCCCTCACATATTCTCCGAGTTCAATTGAATCCACAATTCTGAAACATAAAGCTCCTTTCCCTTTTTCCTCAAGTATACGACTCCACAAAGTAGTCATATCTGGTTGGAAAGGAAAATTCACCCATATTTCCCAAGCTGATGCTTGTTCATGGATACAGCTTATTCCACTGATCTTACTCCTCGAGTCTTGAGGAAGTAATCAAAATCATTTTGATGGTAGTATACAAAGCTGTTAAATGAATAGTTTCAAAAAGATTTAGGACCGGGCAGTCCACTTGGAACAAACATTTAACCTCGAGAAAGGTCCCCTGAGTCTTTGTAGTTTGAGCGAACATTTAAGTCTTTATGAATATAGACTTAAAAGGGAAATAGATTTGGGAACCTTCTCTAATTATATTTATAATTGTCTGAATAAAACTTTATTAGTTATCTAGGGTTAAAGAATAGTTTTCACAAAATACTTCCTTAAGAAGTAGGGCTTTAAATAATTAATGAAAACTATATTTAATAAAGAATATTTATTTAGAAGTAATTCCCAAATATTTTCTTTAAGAAAGGATGAATAAAATGATAATATAATAATATAACCCTAGATAACAACTGATACCATTCCCGGTATGTAGTATAAATACAGAGTATATACCCCCTACTGAGGGATTTTTCTTAACATATTGGCTTATGAATATTGCCATAACCATAGCTTATAAATCCAACTTGTACTTAGCATCATACGTATCGTTTCGAAATCATGAACACATAACATATATCTCAAAATCTTTTATTTATCACAACAACAGTTTATAGAAGCATATGTTTGAAAACTTGCATGCATCTATTATATGCATATATTCCATCCCAACAATTTTATACCATCATATCCATATACGACGTGAGGTTTGAAAGCATGCATAACACCATATGCATCATCAGAATATTATAATTTAAAATAAAGCATGGAATGAGAAAACTTGCACGATACTTGGAACAAAGGATATATATATATATAGATATATTCTTGAATCAACAAGTATTAAACATTCGAAAATATGCCCACTCTAACAATAGAGTAAGGGTTAGTAAACTTGCCTGATGCTCGAGAAGTGATAGGGGTTCGCGACGATGCCGGACAATCTAGACAAAGTCAAAGCAAACGCACGATTAATCCCCTGGATAATCCACTTGTACTCAATGCTTAAACACGTAAGCGAAACACAACCAAGGAATTACTAGCTCGTTATAGGCTCATACTAAGTCCACGTTTAGTCGACAATTACTTAAGTCGTAGGTTTAGTCCGAAATCGATCCTCGAATACAAGTTATACTTAACCATTTACAACATTGGTTTCTAAGTCATGTTATTAGTGGTTTTCACTTGCGCGACCTCAGCTAAAACATTTTTATAATATCGAAAAATAATCTTTTTAATCCGAATATTTTTCGTGAGCCTTCCTAACTGTCTCTAGCATTATTCCTCAAAGTTTCACATTTTAATATGGCTTCTAAGTGGTCCAAATATAGCCTCAAAGTGACTGACCAGAGATGGGTTGTTCCTCCGAACGGCGTTTACTAAAACTCACTTTTCTCTTAAACCGTAATTCGTATAGACATGATCTTTATACCAAACCAACCCTTAAAACAAGACCTCCATGTTCATGGTCAGTGTTGTTCAAAAATATTCCAAGACCAGTTCGTAATGCTTTCTCAAAACAGCCTTAAATCAAATAGGCATTACGACGGCTATAATCGTAACGTTTCCCAGTTTTTGTTATGTCAAAACCTCTTAAAACCAAATGAATTCAACAACCCAACAATTTTTACAACATAATCAGTTTATATAATTCAAGAACATATCACCAACATCAACCAACAACAAGTATCCATCAAGATTTAACCATACATACTCCAAATTCCATAAACATGCTTATTCTTGAACATTACTAAAAACTTCACTTAAAATCCAACATGAATCAAAGGGTGGATGAGTGGTATACCTTCCTTGAATCCTTAAACACACCACAAGAGCTTGTAAGCCTTAAGAGGATCTTTACCTATGGTGATCATCCTTAAACTTGCAAAAGAAAATCAAGAACAAGTTATGAACTTTCGGAGTTACTATTCATCATCACTTTGTAAAATCCATATAAAATCTAAAAACAAGAGTTTGGTTCTAAGATTTTTACCAGACCTTTTACTCTTCATAAGATTTCTTTTGAGCTATAGATCTCCAAATTTAAAGCTTCCTAGCTAGGGTTTTGAGTCCCATCTTTCCGCTGGACAGAAACTGGACAGTTTGGGGTTCTCCAACTTGGGGAAGCGATTTGGCTAGGCTACACTTCTTTGTTGGCAATGAAATTTTGAAAGAATGCTTCCCATGGAGTGGAGAAGCTATGGTTAAAATTTGGTGATTTTAGGACAAGTAGATGTGGAGTTATGGATTTTTCTTTGAACTCTATTTCTGCTGGGCAGAATGGGGGAGAGCTCTTCTTCCTTTTTCTTTTCTTTTGTCTTGGTTAATAATGATAAGAATGCTGATATTTGTGGTTAAAAAGGGGGGTGAGTCATCACCTTTATGGCTTAGTCATTGGACACGTGTCGCACATGCAAGAGCTTAGCTAAAGTAGCTTTACTGGTTCGTTTCCTTTCACATGGATGATCCAAATGTTGCATCCCTCGAATTAATCTTGTTACATGTTACTTCTATGTCTATATTTAATCCTGTAAATGTTGCCTTGTTCCTCTTGAAACGATTCGAAATATTTCCCAAAAGAGCGAATAAAACTCTACGCGATTCTCGCAGTGAATAGTAACTATTCACTATTCACTTCAACAATCGAATCCTTAAATCGACTTTAATAAAATAATAAAATTCCAAAATATTAAATCCTCAAATCCTCAATTTTAATATCTCATTTCTTGAATATAATAATAATAAATCACTGTCCGGTCAAATACTACACCAAAATAAAATTTGGAATTTCTGAATTCCGATCGTCTTTGCATTCACTTATTTACTCCGTAGATCACTGATATGACTTCGGAATATTCACACTACGTCTCGTACATAGGTGGCATGAAAAATTTTCTTAACCCTCAAAATCACTATTCATTCACCAAATTCACTATTCACTGATGTACTTAATCATAATAAAAAAAGTTTTAAACTTTTCCAAAAATTCGGGTTATTATATAAACCAAAGGGCAAGAATATTGCAAGGACTTTCTATCCTCCTCCATTTCCAGATGAGCTCAAGGTTCTGGGTAAACTTATTGTAGCATGCAAAGAAAACAATAACCCTGAAGTTAGGAATCAAAGGGCAAAAGTCTACAGGAATGGGCAAGAGATTTGTGTTTGGGCTGGTCACCCATATTTTGCTGAAGCTAAAGCTGAGGAATCAGCTAGGGCAGACATGCAAGCTCTTGCAGTTGCCCAGGCTCTAGATGAAGAAGAAAGAATACAAGAAGAAAGAGCTAGAGCTGAAGCTGAGCAAGAAAAAGGGAAAAGAAAAAGCACAAGGCAACCCAAAGCAAGAGCTAAAAGAAACTTGGCTTTTGATGAGGATGACTCTCAAGGTACTGCTACATCAGTGCCTTTAACTTTTCCTAATGTAGAATTTGAAGAAAGATTAGCTTGTGATCCTGAACATCCAGTCAACTTTCATAATCAACCAATTGAGCCAAAGGAGGAGCCATTTGAGTTTGATGAAGCTAACTTTCCCAAATTTCTATTTGAGATGGATTCAAAGAAGAAACCAAAGCAGAGGGCTTCTAAGGCTAAGCCAGTTTTTGTGAGGAGGCCACAGGTTGAAAAACCACCAACAAACCTAGAGGACTTCATCTACATTGCTGATATAAGGGAGGAGTCTGACTTAAATCTATATCTTGATGACTTGGTGGAAGTGATAGGGATATCAGCCACTCATAAACTACCAGAGAGATTAGTGTTTGTCTACAAGGGTGGAAGGGAAAGGATCTGGCCTCTACACAGAATTCTAGGAGAGGATTATCAGACATTGTTGGTGGTGTTCAAATGCTTAAAGAAAGATTTTGGGTTCACCAAATCTGCCAAGTCTGAGGTTGTCTCCAAGATTTGTCAAATCAAGGCTAGCTGGAACAAGCCTAATGCACTTCCCAGAGTTTTAAAGGTCCCTCAATCAGGAAAGAAAATTCATCTCCAACCCTTTTGGATGATGGAATTCAGAGACAAGGACAACTGTAGAAGATTCTTCAGAATGGAGGACCAATTGGAAAAGGCATCTAATGAAACTCTAAGATTCATGCAATCCAAGTTGGGTGAACAAGATGAAGAAGAGAAGATTTTCTACAGGAGGCTCCAAGCTCAAATTGAGGAGAACAATGCCAGGAAGGGGAAGAAAACAAGGCCACAGAGACAAAGATGATAAATCTGCTCAGGCTAGAGGAGGAACTCTGTGCACTTGTGTTGTAAGAATTTCTACTTTGCTTTCAATTAATTTTCAATAAATCATGAATCTCAATACAATTTCTACTTTTGTAATTTGTAAATTGTTTAAGTGTTTTTGTTATCATCAAGGCTCTTGATTTATGGCTGTTATTCTATCAGTCATAAATTGGGGGAGATTGTTAGGAATATGTTGTTCTTGATGATAATTATAAAAACACTTAGTAGATCTTATGTTAAGTCACTTTTGTAACTGTCAACAGATTGGTATGCTTTGCAGCTTCCGTTGATAGGTAGCTCATCAACGGAATGAGTCTCATCAACGGAATGAGTCTCATCAACGGAATGAGTTATGTAGCAATTGCATTGTACAATACTTCACTAGTTGATAGGCAATTGTTGTTGGTATTAGATAAGTTTTCTAAGTCATGTTGACTAAGTACTAGATAGGCAAAATAGGTTGGTTAATTGTAAATATGTTGTGCCTTGTAATTTTGCCTAAGTGAAGACATGTCAACGGAATGAAGATTACAATATCAACGGATTGAAGAATATACCATCAACGGATTGAAGAATAAAGCTATCAACGGAATACATCTCTCTACTATCAACAGATCACTATCACTTTTCTGAACAGTTGACAAAGTGATAGTGACAGTTTCCTGACAGATCAAAAGGTGATGTAGAAGTGTACTTTGCATTGGGAGCCATTAAAATGGTTACTGGGAATGAGGAATCATTCCATTTACCAATCAGGTTCTTGAGTGGGATCATACTAAGCATGAAGACAAAAGACAAAGATCTCCAAGGACCATTGGACAGAAGGAATGAAAAGCAAGCTGTTGGCGGTTACCCTTAGTACTTTTTAGTGTAGCCAAAAATAGAATTATAAACTTGGGATATATAACCAAGTGTAGCAGTTCATTTTATTGTAAGAGAAGTGAGATAAAATATTTTTGTATTAGCTTTCTTGAAGAGCACTCTCACTCTCCATTTGTAACTGAGCAGCTGTGGTACTTTTGTAACACAAATTATTCCCGAAATAAAAACATCTCAGTTGGATCCTCAAAACATCCAACTGAAATTTTATATTTGCTTGTGTCATTTTATTTTCTCTGTTAAGCTATTTTAAAAGTTGTTTTAAGTTTAAGAAATATCTAGAATTGTATTCAACCCCCCCTTCTACAATTATGTTAGGTCATTTGGGATTAACAAGAAGTAATCCTCTACTTGCTATACTTGAGAAACTCTTGATTGAGCTTCTCAGTAGGAAGGATTATAAGGTCACCAATCTTCAAAGTGGAATGAGACAATTAAAGAAAATCCTTTGTTTAAAGAAAGCTCTCATTGTTTTGGATGATTTGGACCAATCAGGTTATTCAAATTTTCTTGCAAGGCTTTGTAACTTGTTTTCCGCTGGAAGTAGAATTATGATTACGACAAGAGATGAAAACCTGCTCAAGCAATTAGAGGTAGATATATCAGAAGTAGAAATATACAGAGTAAAGGTATTAGGAGGAAAAGGCTCATTGAAGCTCTTCAGCTTTCACGCTTTTAGAAAAACTATGTCGCCTAAAAATTTCAGAGAGCTCTCAGTAAAGTTTGTAAACTGTGACGGAGGTCTCCCGTTAGCTCTGAAGGTGTTAGGATCATCTTTGCGTGGTAGGACTGATGTGTCATTCTGGAAAGCTAAACTTGAAAAAGTTCAAGTAATTCCAGAGAACGAGATACATAAAATTCTTCAACTGACCTACGATGAATTAGGTGATGAGATGGTGAAGTCAATATTTCTTGATATTGCTTTCTTTTTTGTCGGAAAGGACAAAAACGAGGCTGTTCATGTATTCAATTCTTGTCATTTATTTCCGGACGAAGGAATACCAATTCTAGTGGATAGATGTCTACTAACGATTAATAAATCTAACAAGTTTGAGATGCATAATCTTATACAAGACATGGGAAGGGAACTTGGGAAGAGCAAACACTTGTTGTTGCGAGGAAATGCATCAGAGTATTTGCAAACTGTGGAGGTAAGCAAACTAAACTGATATTATTATATAAAGAACTACTTTTTAAACTGATCGATGAAATCATTGATACTACATTTATTATAATAAAATTCAAATTTCCTTCGTATAAATTGCTAAATAAGAGCAACTTTATTTAATGAAATTTAAAAAATATACTATATTGTGTTTGTTCATGTAAATGCATAAAACATGTGCTCTAATGATTGAATAAACCTTAAAAGCTTCATCCTTTTCTTTTCTTCTAACTATCGTATAGGAAACCCACAAAATTGAAGGTCTCATCTTAGACCTAAGCATGTCGACGAAAAGACATTTCGATGCAAAAATATTTCGAAGACTGCCAAACTTGAGGTTACTTGAAATAAACTATGGACATGACATCAATGGAAGTTTTGCAAATTCATTGTATGAGTTACGGTGCATTCAATGGCCTCATTGTCCTTGGACGCGTTTACCAACCAGTTTTCATCCTGAAAAACTTGTCTCGCTCAACATGCCATACAGTGCATTGAAGACACTCTGGAAGGGTGCCATGGTATGAAATTAAAATGAATACTCCTTCTGATCTATAACAATATATAACTAGACATAACGTGTTTTGCTAAATTTTTTGTGTAAGGATATGTTTTTTTTGAAATCAGAATAGGATATATATTGTTGAACATACAAGCCAAACCCATGGCGACCGGACCAGAAAACCGGTCTGTTCATAAACACTGTGACTATCATGAAACCCATGGACACACAACCGAGAATTGCCTGTCTCTAAAGTTTTTTGTGGAAGAACAGATCAAGAAAGGTAACATGGGACAATACATAGCCCAAAAAACGGATGACAGGGGAACAGGATCCGGGAAGGGTAAAAATGTTGTGAATGTCGTATTGGGTGGGTCTAACTCGCCACCCCGAAGTCCGGACTCGGGAGATGAGATAATGATGGTTCAGACCTGTCCAGAACAAATAATCAGTTTCAACAAAGATGATTTTGAAGGACTTGACCCAAATCATAATGAAGCCCTAGTTGTCAGTCTAGACATAGCTGACAATGAAGTTAAAAGAATCCTGATTGACAACGGTTCTTCTGTCAATATCGTGTTCAAACATACTGTGGATTGAATGCAGTTGGGAAGTGTGAAGATGAACGATTGCAGAGAAGATCCTCTCTACGGTTTTGGGAACAACTTAGTCCCAATTCAAGGAACCCTGTATCTACCAGTACTATTTGGGACTTATCCGAACCAAGTCACCAACATTGTTAAATTCTATGTCATCAACACTCCTTCTTCTTACAATGTGATCCTGGGGAGACTAGCCATGACTAAGCTCCAAGCTATAACCTCAACCCCACACCTAAAGTTCAAGTTTCCCAGACCCTCTGGCATTGGAGAAGTCCGGGGAGATTATGAAATGGCTAGTAGATGCTATGGGCAAGCCTTAGTCATGGCTGAAACAGACCCGAAAAACAAAAGGAAAGCCAATTCTTACCAGAAAAATATGAGCCAAAAGAAACATAAATTCAACCCAAGGAAAGAGCCCGACAAGAAAGTTGGTGAGTAGAAGATTTCAAAGCCCGGACCGGAAATAAAGATCACTTTGTATTGAAGAATAGAAAATTTGTACTCGTGATCAATTTATGAATAAAAATAAGGCATGTTGTTCTTCACAAAATTGTATTTCACATTATCTGTATTTCCTTTTTCTTGTATCAACCCTGGCTCAGAGCCATAGGCATGCAGTGAAGCCAGGGTCCCCATCAATATGCAATCTAAAATCAAGAGTCCGTCTCCGAATTAAGCTTTGAGACCGGACTCACGAGCAATATGCAACTCTATCAACCCTGGCTCAGAGCCATAGGCATGCAGTGAAGCCAGGGTCCCCAGCAATATGCAATCAAACCAAAACCTTAGATTTTATTCTAAGTACAAAAGAAAGAGTCCGGCTCAGAACTAAGCTATGAGACCGGACTCACGAGCAATATGCAACAAAACAAAAATCTTAGATTTTATTCTAAGTACAAAAGAAAGAGTCCAGATCAGAACTAAGCTATGAGACCGGACTCACGAGCAATATGCAACAAAACAAAAATCTTAGATTTTATTCTAAGTACAAAAGAAAAAGTCCGGATCAGAACTAAGCTATGAGACCGGACTCACGAGCAATATGCAACGAAACAAAAATCTTAGATTTTATTCTAAGTACAAAATAAAGAGTTCGGCTCAGAACTAAGCTATGAGACCGGACTCACGAGCAATATGCAACAAAATAAAAATCTTAGATTTTATTCCAAGTACAAAAGAAAGAGTCCGGATCAGAACTAAGCTATGAAACCGGACTCACGAGCAATATGCAACCAAACAAAAATCTTAGATTTTATTCTAAGTACAAAAGAAAGAGTCCGGCTCAAAACTAAGCTATGAGACCGGACTCACGAGCAATATGAAACCAAACAAAAATCTTAGATTTTATTCTAAGTACAAAAGAAAGAGTCCGGCTCAGAACTAAGCTATGAGACCGGACTCACGAGCAATATGTAACGAAACAAAAATCTTAGATTTTATTCTAAGTACAAAAGAAAGAGTTTGGCTCAGAACTAAGCTATGAGACCGGACTCACGAGCAATATGCAACCAAGCAAAATCACATATTCTATTCTAAAAACATGGTCAAAAGCCCGGCCCAAAATCAAGCTATGAGGTCGGACTCTCGAACAATACGCGAAAACATAAGGGAATACGCATTCAAAATATTAGGAAATGAAGAAGTCAACAAAGGAAATATGCATTCGAAATATAAAAGCGGAAGCCCGGGTTGTCCATACAGCCCGAAAACACTTCCAATGTTAAGGAAACAGTCATAATAGAAAACAGTTTCATGGGAATAAAATCCCAAAAGACAATCACATTTGTTGAAAGAAATAATCTAGTTATCTCCAGGATTGGCATCTTGAGCCGGGTCAGTTGAAGGAGGGAGAAAGCTCGGGCTTGGTCCTTCGAAAGGCTTGGGTTCCCCTTTGCCACCCTCAATTGCAACTTTAGCAGCAAGAAAATGCTCTATGAATGAGTCCCAATTGGCCCCGGGATCGGTTTTGATGTGCCTCTCAGCTACAATCCAGGACCTCAAAATCTCAGGAGCACCTGCATCAGCAATCTCCTGGTCATACTCTTTGGATTTTTTATATTCAGCAATAATATCTGATTTTTCCTGCAACAACTCAATGTTCAACTCTTCGATTTCCTTCTTGAGCGCCCCAGATTCCTTCTCAGATTCTGCAACATTTGCCTTTAGCCCGGACACCTCAGCATTGAGATCAGCAATTCGATTCTGATAAGTAGACCTCAATGAAGATAACTCATTTTCCAAGTTCTCAATGCGAGAGTCCTTTTCCTTGGTGGTTTCCTTCCAAGATTCAATCTCATTGACAAAGATAGTTGCAGCCCCGCTGATCAAAGCCCCGGACTACAAGAATAAAGGTTAAGTAAGTATAAGTAATCTTGGAAACAAGAAATGAATTCAAAGGGAAAGTAGTTTACATGGCCCCAATGCCCAATAGCTCGCTGCATAAGAGAACTGATCCCGACCTTCTCCATCTCACCCATCTCTTCATCAGTAGGAATCTCAGCGGCCACTTCAGCAAGTTTCTTGAGAGTAAAAGTCCCAACCATGGATGACCTTCCATCCGGGCCCTTCCCCTCTCCATCAACATTAACCTTGTCAATAACTACCTTTGGTTTACTTGGGGGTTTTCGACCAGTATGAACCTTTCTCTTCTTTTCAGGCCTTGAATCAGGAACCTCCACATCATCAACATCAATTGGATCAAATACCGGCTCAGCCCGGTCAAGAATAGGAGTTGCTGACTCAGCCCCACCTTTCTTCGCAGCACTTGACCCAGAATCATCACCAACCTTCTTTGCCTTGTCATTGTGCACACCGGACAACTTCCTCAAAGACAACGCATAGGATGAAGAGGCCATCGCTGAATCGAGATCCGGGTTATAATGTGGCAAACCTGAAAACAAAAGAAAAGTCAAACAGAAGAAAGAGAGGCCCGGGCAACAAACTAAATAATCACAACCCAAAATGGAAGCCAAATTATTACACTTACATCCAAGTTCAAAAAGTTTTTTATTATCCATAAAAGTATCACGGGTGCATTGGAAGCCCAGACTCCCGCAAAACTTTTTAATCTTTGCCAGTGCTGCACCCGTCAATTCAACAGTTTCAAAGTTCTTACTTTCTCCACCTTCAACCATGTGAGGCATTCCCTCAAGATCCCATCCCCTCAACATTATAACCTCACCACCCCAACCTTTCAGAGTACTCTGTTGAATGACGGGTTGAGCAGAACCAACTGGGTATCCACACTCCTTAGCCCGGAATCTCAATTCGTAGAGGGGCTTTTTATTATTCCGGACAAGTTGAAAAATTTGGTGGAAAAGTTTGAATGTGGGAATAAGGTTACATTTTTCACAAGAAGCTAAAAACCAGCTAATCCATTTGACACCGTTTGGAGTCACTTGCATTATGGAGATTTTATAAACATATTTAAAAATATGTTTTACAAAGTTATGACATCTTGGAGTCCACCCAGACCGGAGATGTTCGAGCCAAACTCCAGTAAAACCGTCTTCTGTACGGTCATAGACACGCTTGTGAGGCTCAGGCCATCTCCATTCAATCTCAGGCCCGAGCTGAAAAGCAGCCCGGATAGCAATATCCATTTGTTCTTTTTTTAAATCAGAGAAAGGAGGTTTTAGAGGATAAGTGGGTCTACCTACTACAGTCTTCCCAAAAACCCGGTCCATGTGGCATTTATCAGTTGGCCCAGGAATGCCTTCTATACCATGTCGGTGCTGATATTCATGCCTAAGGCTTTTATAACAAAGATATGGTGAATAATCAGTGGGTTTTCTAACAAACATGAAGTTAGTGTCATGCCAATGACCAGTTGGGGTAAGAAGGCCACGACCGGGAGCTAATAGTTTCTCGTTTAATTGGACAACTACTTGGGATTCGGAGCTGCTAGACATTATACACCAATCTAAATCTACGAGTTCGGGAACTTGTTTATGGATGGAAGAAGAAGATGAAGATGAGAAAAATGAATTACTACTATGGTTGTCAGAATGTGGAATAAACACTCTGTTTGCACGCTTCTTTACCCGAACCATACACCTATTAAGAATCCGGATTAACTATGGTTAGTTCATTCATTTACATCTTTCAAATATTACATGATTTCATACATGTTAGTATTTGTTAAGACACAAAAACTTCACATAAAATGACAGCCCGGACCAACTAAACAAAAACATTACAAGTCAAAAACTAGCCCGGGATCAAACAGATACCCGGAAATAAATACAAAACAAATACCACCAAAACCAAGACCGGGCTAGACTCCAAGTCGTAATGCCAGAAACACAAAAACGGAACGTCAAAAACAAAACACAAGATCAAAACCACTATCCTTACAGTTTGCAAAATGGCCAAATCAAGAACACCAAGAACAATCCCAGAAACCTAGATTTCAAAAACCCCAAAAATTAGTCTATTCACTACACATGCAACCAAATAACGCCCAAACAAACACGCAGAATCTACCATGATAGAAACGAATACCACAGTAACACGAATATAAAAAAAAAATACCCAAAACTATGCTTAAACTCGAGGACGAACAACCGTGCTCAAATTTCAATTGGGGATTAAATGAAGAATGATACAAGGCAAGTAGGAGATAAAACGCGAAGGAGATCAGAAAACTTACAAATAAGCAGGAGAATTGGATGGCTTCAAGACACGAAAGCAGAAATCGCCGGTTGGAGAAGACAAGAAATTGGAAGAAAACAGTTCAGAAGAAGTAAAAATGAAATGGATATGAGATGGGAGTTTTATAAAGGGGTAAAAACTAGCCCCTGTAAGGACAAATGGCAGGACATTATTGGCTGGCAAGAAGAAAAAACCAAAAAAGAAAATTAGAAATTGGAAAAGACACTGAAAAGTACAGTTTAATTATTGCTGACAGCGGTTAAACACAAATTTCAAGGTAAAACAGGTTGGTGTCTTTTCAAGATAAAGGGGGGGGGGGAACCGAAATCGTTTCATATTCTACAAATGCTGATACGACATACAGCCCGGGCCATATCATTTTTCAATACTGTTAGGTCGTGATAAGTTTGTAGAAGGGGGTTGAATACAAACGATACCGTTTAATCGAATTTGTCCTTTTAAGATTTAACAATTTAGAACAAATTATTGCGGAATAAAACTGAAACAATATTCAAGTTAAATAAAACTCTATTAAACTTGAAGGGTGTTACAATTCTGATCACTGATTACAATGAACTTGATAAAACAAACCTAGAATAAATTCGACATGAATTTTTCTATTTTTGTAATAAAAAGGATCGAATACTAAAAAGTAGTTCGATATAAAATCTAGGGATTATGATCTGCTAGAAAGTCAAAGCAGTACAAGTGAAATGATTCTTATGGATTAAATGTTAAGAACAAATCAAGAATTAATTCACTGGCATAAATTGAATGCTCGGACAGTTTGGAATTGAAGAAGACAGAAGAATGTAATGTTAATGTCTCTGTCTCTTTTCTTTCTGTTGTTGTAGTTGTAATTGATATGTCTTTTGATTGCCTTGCATTTATATCAATCCATTTGTATTGTAAACCCACGTGCACATCCACTTGACAGAAATGCAATTTGCCTTTGGAAGACTTGCAGGAAAACAATGTTTTTGGCCTTGGAAGACTTTCGGGAAGACAACCATTGAACTAAGAAGACAACCGGGAGGACTAGTATTTACACTAGGAAGACAATCGGGAAGACTCACTTGTGAGTCTTCCTAGTTCAAAAAACAGAGTCTTCCTAGTTTTAATCTAAGTCTTCCTAGTTCATTTTTATTCTAATTTAAATAATTAACTAAATAAATTCTGTATTAAATTAATTCTTTACAGAATTAATTTAATAAATAATTTACTTCATAGTATTAAATATTTAAAAGAGAATAAATAGAATTAGTTGACTTCTCAAACAATTCCAGAATCACTTAAAACTTAGATAAATAACAAGCACAATAGTACATTGACACTCGATGCACTGTCTAGTTCATGAGTGACAAACGACAATGTTTGTTCTTTATCTATTTGACTTTAAGCAGTGATTCATTTCCTTTTCATTCAAGAACTCCGTAATCAGTATCTTTTGCTGTCACCACTTGAAATCTCCGTCACTTTAATAAATCCACTGAGCTTGAATACTTCATTGAGGCTTGATCAATAAATTGAACTTCTTTCAATGTAGAATCACTTCAAGTCTGTAGATGACTTTAATCTTCATTCTTTGACATATATAATCTTCTGAGATTCCTGTGACATTTGATTTTTATTATTTACTTATTACATCTTAATTAAAGTTGAGTAGAATCCTCAGTGTTTACAAATAGGCCAAGACATATGCCTTTCAATCTCCCCCTATTTGTTTGTTAGACAATAACAACCAAATACCTCTAGAGGATAACTCGACTAAAACAAGAAAAGATAAGACTTTTAAGAGCCAAGCAAATAATAAAAATCAAGGTTGAGGGGCAACAATCAAGCCAGAATGTTTTCTAAGTTACCCAAAGCTCCAAAGCCTTGGACTTAAGAAAGAACCATGGCTAATTTACAGCCCGGATTGCCATCCTGATAACAATCAGGGTTGGGGGGCAACAATCAAGCCAGAGTTTTTTCTAAGTTACCCAAAGCTCCAAAGCCTTGGACTTAAGAAAGAACCATGGCTAACTTTCAACCCCGGATTGCCATCCTTGATAACAATCAGGGTTGGGGGGCAACAATCAAGCCAGAATTTTTTCTAAGTTACCCAAAGCTCCAAAGCCTTGGACTTAAGAAAGAACCATGGCTAATTTTCAACCCCGGATTGCCATCCTTGATAACAATCAGGGTTGGGGGGCAATAATCAAGTCATAATTTTTTCTAAGTTACCCAAAGCTCCAAAGCCTTGGACTTAAGAAAGAACCATGGCTAATTTTCAACCCCGGATTGCCATCCTTGATAACAATCAGGGTTGGGGGGCAACAATCAAGCCAAAAATTTTTCTAAGTTACCCAATGCTTTACAGCTTTGGACTTGAGAAAGAATCATGGCGAACTTTCAACCCCGGATTGCCATCTTTGATAACAATCAAGGTTGGGGGGCAACAATCAAGCCAGAATTTTTTCTAAGTTACCCAATGCTTTACATCTTTGGACTTGAGAAAGAATCATGGCTAAATTTCAACCCCGGATTGCCATCCTTGATAACAATCAGGGTTGGGGGGCAACAATCAAGCCAGAATTTTTTCTAAGTAACCCAAAGCTCCAAAGCCTTGGACTTGAGAAAGAATCATGGAGAACTTTCAACCCCGGATTGCCATCCTTGATAACAATCAGGGTTGGGGGGCAACAATCAAGCCAGAATTTTTTCTAAGTTACCCAAAGCTCCAAAGCCTTGGACTTAAGAAAGAACCATGGCTAATTTTCAACCCTGGATTGCCATCCTTGATAACAATCAGGGTTGGGGAGGCAACAATCAAGCCAAAAAATTTTCTAAGTTACCCAAAGCTCCAAAGCTTTGGACTTAAGAAAAAACCATGGTTAATTTTCAACCCCGGATTGCCATCCTTGATAACAATCAGGGTTGGGGGGCAACAATCAAGCCAGAATTTTTTCTAAGTTACCCAAAGCTCCAAAGCTTTGGAATTAAGAAAGAACCATGGCTAATTTTCAACACCGGATTGCCATCCTTGATAACAATCAGGGTTGGGGGGCAACAATCAAGCCAGAATTTTTTTTTAGTTAACCACGGAAGTGGAAAATCAACAATTCATTCAGAAGTTTCTACTCCCCATCCAGAAAATCCGGATAAGGGAGTGGGGGGCAAATGATAGGCTATGAATAGGCCGAACCATATTTAAGCCATGGCTCACCAACAAGCCCGAACTCATGTTTGGGCCATGGCTCATCAACAAGCCCGAACTCATGTTTAGGCCATGGCTCACTTCTTAGCCCGAACTCATATTTTAGCCCTGGCTCACTTACAAGCCCGAACTCATGTTTGGGCCATGGCTCACTTCTTAGCCCGAACTCGTATTTTAGCCCTGGCTCACTTACAAGCCCGAACTCATGTTTGGGCCATGGCTCACTTCTTAGCCCGAACTCATATTGTAGCCATGGCTCACTCACAAGCCCAAACTCATGTTTGGGCCAAGGCTCACTTCTTAGCCCGAACTCATATTTTAGCCATGGCTCAGTTACAAGCCCGAACTCATGTTTGGGCCATGGCTCACTTCTTAGCCCGAACCCATATTTTAGCCATGGCTCACTTACAAGCCCGAACTCATGTTTGGGCCATGGCTCACTTCTTAGCCCGAACTCATATTTTAGCCATGGCTCACTTACAAGCCCGAACTCATGTTTGGGCCATGGCTCACCTTCAAGCCCGAATTCCCAGTGGAGCAATGACTCAAGCTCAAAGTTTAATCTACTCCTAGCGGCAAAGGCAATAACTCACGTGAGAAAATCTAGAAGGGCTACCTGACGTGTTTAGGTCATTCCCGATGGCCACCTCTGATGACGACACGTATGGATACCTAATGATTGGCACAATTATGTCCTATTTGAGCCACACGCCAGCAGGAGCCTGGCACATGACACCACACTTTCTCACCTGGACACGTGTGACCCATCAACATCACCCAGACGTCCTACCTACATAGGATCCAACGCTCATGATTGCAGGTACAACCCCTGAACCCTAATTCTTGGCCTATAAATAGACCAAGGAGGAAAGGTCCAGGGGTTACATTCACATTCTCTCTTTTACACACTTACCCTATACTATACACACACTATACATACACCCTCCATATTTAGATATCTCTATAGTCCTATCTTCTCTTCCAAAGCCCCTACTTATTCTCACGCCGGAGGCGCCGCCAGGGTCCAAACCCCCCTCCGGTGTTGTTTTTGCAGACACCCACCAGCAGCAACACCGCTTCCAGGCGTGGGAACGGCAGGAAGGACCTGATCGGATTCTGGAGTTATCACTCTTGATGGGCCATTGTTGATCGCCTAAATGTACTGCAAAAACTTTCTTTTATTGAATGAGAACCCCTAAATTTTTCTACTATTTTTACCCATTTATTTCTCTTCACTGTTTTTCATTTTGTTCATGAGGGGCCTTCCAAATTACAATTTTTTAACTTCCATAACAAAATTAACAGGAATGAAGCAGACACCATTCAAGAAATTGTGACCAAAGTGACAACACAAGCATTAACAAAATTATTACACGTAGAAGAGTATCTATTAGGATTAGATTCTGCTATCGAAGAGGTGTATGAAAAAATAAGCATGGAGTTGAATGATGTCCGTGCCATTGGGATCTGTGGGATGGGAGGAATTGGGAAAACTACCGTTGCCAAAGCTTTCTACAACAAATATTACCATAAATTTCATATTAGTTGCTTTATTGATAACATGAAACTATATTCATAGAGAAGTAATCCTCTACTTGCTATACTTGAGAAACTCTTGATTGAGCTTCTCAGTAGGAAGGATTATAAGGTCACCAATCTTCAAAGTGGAATGAGACAATTAAGAAAATCCCTTGTTTAAAGAAAGATCTCATTGTTTTGGATGATTTGGACCAATCAGGTTATTCAAATTTTCTTGCAAGGCTTTGTAACTTGTTTTCCGCTGGAAGTAGAATTATGATTACGACAAGAGATGAAAACCTGCTCAAGCAATTAGAGGTAGATATATCAGAAGTAGAAATATACAGAGTAAATGTATTGGGAGGAAAAGACTCATTGAAGCGCTTCAGCTTTCACGCTTTTAGAAAAACTATGCCGCCTAAAAATTTCAGAGAGCTGTCAGTAAAGTTTGTAAACTGTGACGGAGGTCTCCCGTTAGCTCTGAAGGTGTTAGGATCATCTTTGCGTGGTAGGACTGATGTGTCATTCTGGAAAGCTAAACTTGAAAAAGTTCAAGTAATTCCAGAGAACGAGATACATAAAATTCTTCAACTGACCTACGATGAATTAGGTGATGAGATGGTGAAGTCAATATTTCTTGAT
The DNA here is from genome assembly GCA_030848705.1 of Heracleum sosnowskyi. Classification (NCBI taxonomy): domain Eukaryota; kingdom Viridiplantae; phylum Streptophyta; class Magnoliopsida; order Apiales; family Apiaceae; genus Heracleum; species Heracleum sosnowskyi. Next base: position 1,826,144 of record CM061237.1, on the reverse strand, counting down.
ATTGCTTTCTTCTTTGTCGGAAAGGATAAAAACGAGGCTGTTCATGTATTCAATTCTTGTCATTTATTTCCGGACGAAGGAATACCAATTCTAGTGGATAGATGTCTACTAACGATTAATAAATCTAACAAGTTTGAGATGCATAATCTTATACAAGACATGGGAAGGGAACTTGGGAAGAGCAAACGCTTGTTGTTGCGAGGAAATGCATCAGAGTATTTGCAAACTGTGGAGGTAAGCAAACTAAACTGATATTATTATATAAAGAACTACTTTTTAAACTGATCGATGAAATCATTGATACTCCATTAATTATAATAAAATTCAAATTTCTTTCGTATAAATTCCTAAATAAGAGCAACTTTATTTAATGAAATTAAAAAAATATACTATATTATGTTTGTTCATGTAAATGCATAAAACATGTGCTCTAATGATTGAATAAACCTTAAAAGCTTCATCCTTTTCTTTTCTTCTAACTATCGTATAGGAAACCCACAAAATTGAAGGTCTCATCTTAGACCTAAGCATGTCGACGAAAAGACATTTCGATGCAAAAATATTTCGAAGACTGCCAAACTTGAGGTTACTTAAAATAAACTATGGACATGACATCAAGGGAAGTTTTGCAAATTCATTGCATGAGTTACGGTGCATTCGATGGCCTCATTGTCCTTGGACGTGTTTACCAACCAGTTTTCATCCTGAAAAACTTGCCTCGCTCAACATGCCATACAGTGCATTGAAGACACTGTGGAAGGGTGCCATGGTATGAAATTAAAATGAATACTCCTTCTGATCTATAACAATATTTAACTAGACATAACGTGTTTTGCTAATTTTTTTGTGTAAGGATATGTTTTTTTTTGAAATCAGAATAGGATATATATTGTTGAACATACAAGCCAAAACAGAATTACTTCTGCTACAAAACATACAAGTCAAATGTGTTAAATTTAATAATGTTCATTTTGTTATTACAGCCTCTAGTGTGTTTGAAGACTATAGATATCAGTTACTCACTGAACCTGAAAGCTATCTATGACTTCAGAGATTCAAAATTGGTAGAGACGTTATTGCTCCGTGGGTGTAAAAGCTTGCTTAAAGTCCACCAATCAATTGGACAGTTAGCTAATATGGGTCATTTGGATTTAGCTTAATGTGACAATTTAAAAGATCTGCCTGAGCTAATTGGGTCATTTGGTTTTGCGTGGTTGTGTAAATCTGAAACGATTGCCTGCGCCTATCAAACAACTGGCAAATCTGGGCCATCTGGATCTGGGCTTTTGCCACAATCTGAAACGATTGCCAGAGCAGTTGGGGGATATGAAAGGCTTAAAGATGCTAGATGTAAGTCATACCTCAATTGAGGAACTGCCTGATTCAATTGCTTGCTTAAAGGAATTGGTCAAGCTGAACATATACAGTTGCACTTAAAGAATTGCCTGAATCATTTGGAAACCTGGGGAAATTGGTTGAACTGGATTTGAATTCTTGCAGCAATCTTACAGATCTTCCCAATAGCATATCGAAGCTAAAGTTGCTAAGGGTACTACATTTGGGAGGCTGTTCAAAGCTGGAGCGATTGCCTGAGCAATTAGGCAGCATGCAGTCCTTAAAACTGCTTATTGCATCACACTCAGCAATTGAAGAATTACCAGATTCTATTGGATTACTGAGCAGGTTACGAGTGTTGGAAATCTATCATTGCAAGAAGCTTAAATATCTGCCGAATAGCATTGGGAATCTGACTTCACTTGCAAAATTACATATTCTCCAAAAGGACATCCTTGGAATTAATTTTCCAGATACGGTAAAAAATATGAATTTGGAATCTTTAATCTTGAGATGCGATATAAGATTACTGCTGCCTATTATTTTAAGTCTCTCTTCTTTAAAGACCTTGGTACTCCATGTTGAGGACCATAGTCTCAACTCAACCAAGTTTAGTCTCTCCGAGCTTTATAACCTACAAGAACTTACATTGGTTGATTGTACGAGCCATGGGTCCTCCTTTCCAAACCTTCCTTTGAGTCTAAAAATCTTGAGACTACAAGACCATACAACCCTAGAGCAGCTAGCGGATTTATCTTGCTTTAAACAGCTAATAGAAGTGGCAATAAGGAATTGCATCGGTCTTCAATCACTTCCCCCACTTCCTCCTCATCTTAGGTCACTTGAAGCTTATGGATGCACAAGCCTACAAAGTCTACCAGATCTGTCAATGTTGAAGGAGTTGGAAACATTATGTTTTATGAAGTGCAGGAATTTAAAATCAGTCAGTTTAAAACAGAGCTCCCTTAAGGTATGTTCATGTTGTCTCTCCTCTCAATCAGTGACATGCAGTCACACTTCTATTTTTTATTTCACAGCTAGGACCTGAATTCCATTTTTCATTTAAAGCTGATTTACCAAATAGGGAGATTCCAGAATGGTTCAGCTTTAAAAGCAGCGGTAATGCACTTTCTTTTGATTTCCCAACAATCTCAGAAGATGACTTCGTAGGGGTCGCGATCTGGGTTGTTTACAAAGGCAAAGTTCAGCATGAGAATGGTTCAGTTATAAGAGTTGTAATTACTAATATAACAAAGGGTATAACAAAGAACTTTGACATCTATGTACCTACTTATATAGTGGGTGAAGAAGAACGGTCGAGGGTAGAATGCATGATGGGAGATAGAATTTCAGTGAGAAGTGGAGACAGAATTAAGCTTTCAATTCTAAGATTATTATATTCTTATTCTTACGATGAATATCATCCTTCCGGATATGTAGAAGTTCCTGGCGGAGAAGCAAAGGTGGAGAAATGCGGGGTTCATGTGATAACCTCTCAAAGCTTAACATTTCCCTAGTAATAATTTCAGAAGTACAGACCTTGGTAGCTCTCAATGTTTAAATAAGTTTCTGACTTTCTATCTGCTGATCTTCATTGCAATACCTTTGAAATCAAAGCTACTCTGCAGACTTATTATAAGTATATTTTAATGACAGAGTTGTAATTATTTGATCAAATTTTACAATTACAGAAGTATCAATTATTTATTTTTATTAAAAATCTTTGTATCTAACTTATGTGAACGCGTATTTATGAACATCAAACTTTTAATCAGTAATCCAATTCTCTCTTCATCTTTTCTTAAACTTGAAAGTCGGTGTGCAGATGTGGTGTTTGTCAAAATCTTGGTACAAGTACAATACAGTGCTCTTGTTATTTGCCATAATGTTTATTTCAAGTTGCATGCATTATTTTTAATATATATCGAAAGAGAGTCTCGTTCCAATGAAAGCGATTAAAGGATGAATGAGAACTGATGTCCACTTACCCGGACGTGTTATGATCCTTCTTGTTCACAAAAATATCATTTTTTTAGATTAAAAAAATAAAAATACATATTTTCAGTTTTTTGGCATTTTTACCCATCAAATACTCTGAAGTCTGGATCGGCCATCTCAAAAAATGTTACTTCTTTATTTTTAAGTCACCATATTTAAAAAACCGAGAAATTATCAAAAATAATTGTAATTTTGTTCATCACTCTACATCTAAAAACCCAAAAAGAACAACTTAAAAAAATGTATAATACTTAATAACAATTCTCATTTTTATCTTTTCCTTTTCTCCGTTAATACATGATCAGGTTCCACATAGAAAACAACTAGAACGGCTTATAATTAGATCCCTAGAACTTATTTATGTCTAATTGCATAATATAATACTCTTTTACTGATTAAAGAAATACAAAATTTATAAAATAAACAGATAAAAGATGATTTCTGCACAAAAAATGTAAGCCGATTAAGAATGGGCCTCCTACGATTATCCGGTAAGCAATCGACAATCGTGTACTGTACTTTTTTGATTAACTTCTTTTTAAAATGAAAAACGGATTAATGCATAGTTGCGAAAATTTTAAGGTGTTAAACTTTAAAATCTATTGTCTGCAGTTTTGTTTTAACTTGAAAATCGGTGTGTGTATAAGGTGTTTGATTAGATGTCAAAGTGTGTAAAATGCAGATTTTGTCAATAACTATACTAGTTTAACTACAATGCAGTGCTCCAGCTTGTTCTAATAAATATCGGAGGTGAGCGAGAATCGAATTCTGAGACGACGAGAGATAAGTATTTTTTATCGTCTATTTTGCTGTAATATATCCAAAACTGAGTGCAGTATCAGATTTTAAAGCTGGCCTGCTTTGTCATATATGTTGTTTTTCTTTCCACTTGTCTTCTTATATTCTAAAGATAAATTATTTTCTTAATGCTGATATAATGAATAGATTATATACATATTTTTCTTAATGCTCGCTTTCAACATAGCCTGGTTGAAACAGAACATATTTTTCGTGCCGAACATATTTTTCTTAATGCTCGCTTTCAACATATGAGCTTGTACATATCCTTAGTTGCAACAGAACAGAAATTCATGTTGTTCCTGTATTTTACTATATTGACCCATCAGATGTTCGGCACCAGAAAGGCAATTTTGGGAAAGCTCTTGATGGCCATAAACACCGTTACTCCGTTGATATGATTGCGAAGTGGAAATCAGCTCTTTCTGAAATAGCTGAGCTATCAGGACACCATCTCAGAAAAGAAGCAAATGAGTACGTCCCTTTTTTAAAAAAAAAAATTTGTTGTCCACCATGTATTAATGTCATTACAAACTAACTACTCAAGAATTTTTAAAGATAATGAGGATTTGATTATTGCATTAGGTAAATAGATAACACAACATTTTAGTGGAGACTAAGAACCTGAAGCTCTCTGCATGCTTGATTGTTTTTCTTAATCCAAAGAAATTGCGCTTTCTCCTTCCTGCTTTTTTATGCCTGTGGTTCATTACACCTGTTTGTGCAAGCATGCAGCTAAGATTCCTGTTCTGTTCAGTTTTTAGGAGGGGGGATGCTGGGACAAAACGCATATATAAAACTGACAGAAATAAAATTCTGTGCTAATTGATTAAAAACAGGTATCAATCGGACATCATTCAAGAAATTGTCGAGAATGTGGCAACCCGGGCCTCTACACCAGTATCACACCTTGAAAAGTATCTATTTGGGATAGATTCTGCTGTTGAAGAGATATATCAAAAACTAAGCATGGAGTCAGTCTAATGATGTACGTGCCATGGGTATATGTGGGATGAGTGGAATCGGGAAAACTACAATTGCTAAAGCTTTGTACGATAAATACTTTAATAAATTTGATATTAGCTGCTTTAATGAAAATGTTAAACAATATTCACAAGGAGGAAGTCCTGTACTTCCTTTACTCAAGCAACTCTTGATCGATCTTCTCAGAAAGAAGGATTATAAGGTTACTGACATTGAAATTAGAATAAGAAGATTGAAACAAATTCTTCATTCTAAGAAAGCTCTCATCATTTTGGATGATTTGGACCAATCAACCTATTCAGAATTGCTGGCAAGCCTTGGTAACTTGTTTTCAGCTGGAAGTACAATTATTATTACGACAAGAGATGCAAACCTGCTAAACAAATTAAAAGTGGATATATCAGAAGTAGATATATACATGGTAAAGACATTAGGATATACTGATTCATTGGAGCTCTTTAGCTATCATGCCTTCAAAAAATTAGTGCTGCCTGAAAATTTCAGAGAGCTCTCCCTAAGCTATGTAACTTATGCCGGGGGTTTTCGATTAGCTCTTAAGGTGTTGGGCTCGTCTTTACTCGGTAGGACTTGTGAGTTCTGGAAAGCTAAACTTGAAAAAGTTCAAGAAATCTCAGAGAATGATATACAAAAAATCCTTAAATTGAGCTACGATGACGGAGAAGGAAATTTTTCTTGATATTGCATTCTTCTTCGTCGGAAAGGACAAAGATGAGGCAGTTCATGTATTCAAATCTTGTGATTTCTTTCCGGATGTTGGAATACCAATTTTAGTGGACAGATGTCTACTAACAATTGATGCTAATAATAAGTTTGAAATGCATAATCTTATCCAAGATATGGGAAGGAAACTTGGGAAGACAACACGCTTGTTCTTGCGAGGAAATGCATGGAAAGATTTGCAAAATCTAGAGGTAAATAAAATTCAAACACTAACAAAGTCAGTCTTAGTACTCACTTGACATAACACTTGGAAAAAAAATGCAATGAGTTAGGATAATAAACTGATCTTGGCATCTTAAGATCTATACCTAAACGAATTAAGTAATGGGATCATTTAATTTTCGTGTGATATACACAGAGTCTGATCTGCTGGTAAATCTTTTTGAAATTCATAATTTTTCAACTCTGTTACGTATTTAACCAATCCTTTTCCATATATAGTTAGTTAATTTTAAAAGTTCATCATTTGATAACAACTATATATCTTTAAAACTATTATTCAAGTTTTTATCCCAACTATCTTTACTCGGTTGTTAAAGCAAGTCAAGTGGTGTTGCTAAAATATGTATAGCTAGTACTATATTTTGAAATCATAAAGTGATTTTTTGATGTTAAAATAGAAGTTATTACTATTATTATTATTATTATTTCAAATGTATAGTTTAAAATAACACCAATTATATGCAGATAAAATTATATTTCCTCTATTTACCCACTTGAATGCTTATGTGACAATTATAGCAACATTTATACTTCATTTTTGTTATTTTGCTTCCATGCTTAACACTTCATTGGAGTGAGTCTTTTTTCTTGGATGCTATATTTAGATACAGTATCACTCTTAGCTCACCATTGAACATACTCTTACACGATCAATTGGCTCAAAGGTCTGGCCATAACTTTGCATTTTTGCTTTAATAATATACTATCATGAAGACACTATCTGAATTCTTGTATGATTGTTTGCAGGATTCTTATATTATACTACTTAGTAACAATATGATTATTTTGAGTGAGACAAAACAAATAAAATCAAGGGTCAAATGTGAGATTTAACAAATACCCAGATTAAATGAATAACCGGCCATAAGGGTTGTCGGTCATAATTTCAAAACTTTTACATTGTCTTTCTTATAATTTTTTTTGTCTATTGATGAAATCAGGGAAGGAATGATATTGAAGGTCTAGTTTTAGATTTCACAACGTCTACATTTGGACAAATGACTACCTTTTTGTTTGAAAGAATGCCCAATTTGCGGTTACTTCAAATAATCGATGCACCTGATATTAAGGGAAATTTCAAAAATTTATTTCCTAATTTAAGGTGCATTAGATGGCATTCTTGCCCATGGACGCATATACCTTCTACATTTCGTCCACATAATCTTGTCTCCTTTGATATGCCTTTTAGCAAATTTAAGAATTTGTGGAAGGGGCCAATGGTACATTCTCTCTCTAGTACTTGATATTCATATATGCATACATAATTATATTAATGCATTCCTTCTTTTTTTTTTTTCTATTTTGGAATAAAAGTCTAATGTAAGTTTTTACTCAAAAAGGGAAAAATGAAATTACAAAAACTAATATCTAAAAATATGTTTTTCATTCTTTCAAAATTTTTTTTTTTAGCAGAATTTGTGTTTCAAACTAAACATGTACGTAGTTTACAGAAAAATATTAGAACCGTACTGGTGCACTAAAATTATTTTTGATATTTGCTGACTTTGGTCGTCTGAAGCAGCCTATCAAACAATTAAATTATCTGAGTTGTTTGTATCTGAGCCAATGCCATGATTTAAAACGACCACCAGAGGAGTTAGGTGACATGGAAGCCTTAAAGAAGATTGATGTAAGTTATACCGCAATTAAGAAACTGCCAGATTCTATTACTCAACTCAAGGAATTGTTTAAGTTGGACTTGAACGGGTGCAAGAAGCCTAGAAAGATACCAGAGCAAATAGGGAATTTGCAAGGCTTAAAGTCATTTAGTGCAAGTGATACTGCAATCAAACAACTTCCTGATTCGTTTGTAGGCCTAATTAATTTGGAGACACTGTATATGAGACAATGCCAAAACCTTATAAATCTTCCAAAAGACATATGGAAGCTCAAGTTGCTTAAACTGCTCTATCTGAGCAACTGTTCAAACCTGGAGCAATTGGGGAAGATGCAATGTTTAGAAAGGCTGTTTGCATCTAACACAGCAATTGAAGAAGTGCCCGATTCTATCGGACTGCTGAGTAGGTTACAACTGTTGGAATTAAGTTGCAAGAAGCTTAAATGTGTGCCTGAAAGTATCTGGAATCTTACCTCAATTGAAGATTTAATTCTTCAGCCAGGGGATGCAGGTAAAATCAGTTTGCCTGATTCAGTAAAAAAATTGAAGACGTTAACTGATCTGCACCTGAGTTGTAATGTAAGATTATGCCTGCCTATGATTCCATGTTTCCCTTCTTTGGATTTGTTATTTCTTACTGATATGGGACAGGCTCTCTCTTCAGCAAAACCAGCTGGCCTTTCTAAACTTTTCAACCTACAATTTCTTACATTGCAGAATTGTACAAGTCTTGGCTCCTCCCTTCCGGAACTTCCTTTGAATTTAGAATATTTAAACGTATGTGATCACACCTCACTAGAACAACAACCTGATTTATCGATCTTAAGAAAGTTAAAAGGCTTGTGTATAAAGTGATGTATCAGTCTTCAATCGATCTCGTTACTTCCATCTCATCTTCAATCACTTGTAGCTGAAAATTGTACAAGCCTACAAGATCTAACAGATCTGTCAATGTTCAAGGAATTGGTAACTTTGAGATTTACTCAGTGCAACAGTCTGAAATCAATAAGTTTGAAACCACCTCTGACATTAGCAATTTGAAAGTGGTTGAGAAGTTATTGCTCCGTGGTTGTAAAGGCCTCATAGAAGTGCATCCGTCAATTGGACAATTGACTAATCTAAGTCATTTGGATCTGAGTGAATGCGACAATTTGAAAGAATTGTCTGAGCCATTTGGACAATTAACTAAATTGGACCATTTGGATTTGCGTGGTTGTGTCAATCTGAAGCGACTTCCCAAACCTATTAAACGCTTGACTTATCTGGGCTGTTTGGATCTGGGCCATTGCCGCAATCTAAAACGATTGCCAGAGCAATTAGGTGATATGAAGGGCTTGAGGATACTTGATGTAAGTTTTACCGCAATTGAGCAATTGCCAGATTCAATTGCTTACCTGAAGGAATTGGTTAAGTTGCAAGTGAACAATTGTAAGAAGCTTAAAAAGTTGGCTGATCACTTCGGGGATCCGGAAGGCTTGAGGACATTTGATGCAAGTTGTAGTGCAATTGAATTACTGCCAGTCTCGTTTGCAGGTCTGATTAATTTGGTGGATCTGAATTTGCTATTTTGCAAAAAGCTTACTAGTCTTCCAAATAACATATGGAAGCTAAAGTTGCTTAAAGTACTTGATCTGGGCTTCTGCTCAAAGCTAAAGCAATTGCTTGAGCAATTGGGGAAGATGCAATCATTAGAAGTGCTTAGTGCATCTGGTACAGAAATTGAAGAATTACCAGATTCTATTGGACAACTGAGTAATTTATCTGTGTTGGAATTGAGTCGCTGCGAGAAGTTAATATATCTGCCTGACAGTATCTGGAATCTTACATCACTTGCACAATTGTTCATCGAAAGTATAAATTTGCCTGATGCAGTAAACGATATGAATTTGGAATGTTTACGTCTGAGATGTAATATAAGACAATCCCTGCCTAAGATTCTAAGTTTCTCTTCTTTAAAAGAGCTAGAACTTAGTGATGAGGGTCAGAGCTTCTCTTCAATCGAACCGGTTGGTCTAACTACACTTTCCAACTTAGAATCTCTCACATTGGATAACTGTGCAAGTCTAGGGTCTGCCTTTCCCGAACTACCTTTGAATCTAGCTGGCTTGAGGATATATAACCATGCAACACTGGAACAACTACCGGATTTATCCAACTTGAAACAATTAAATTAATTAATTATACGAGTATGCATCCGCCTTCAATCACTTCTGCAACTTCCTCTTCATCTTCAATCACTTATAGTTTTTGAATGCACAAGCCTGCAAGATCTACCGGATTTATATATGTTAAAGGAATTGGAATATTTCAGTTTGCTTGAAGGAGAGTTCCCTTCAGGTCTCTCTCTCTCTCTCTCTCTCTCTCTCTCTCTCTCTCTCTCTCTCTCTCTCTCTCTCTCTCTCTCTCTCTCTCTCTCTCTCTCTTCACAGTTTTATAAATTTATGAAACCTGTGCTGTTTTAATGTTACAGGTAGGATGGGACGACTTGTCTTCGTTTAAAGCTGATCTACCAAACAGGGGGATTCCTGAATGGTTCGGCTATAAAAGCAGTGGGTGTACATTATCATTCGATATTCCAGCAACCTTGGGAGAAAACTTCTTAGGTGTCGCTCTCTGGGTTGTTTATGCATACAATACCACTGATCCATATTCTTATTTCAAAGCTGTTGTTAGGAATAAAACAGAGGGTATAACAGAGACCTATAAAATTGATTCACCTATGGATAGTGTTGGTGTAAAGTCGAGGGTACAATGCATAAGAAGAGAGGCATCTCACTGAAATGTGGTGACAGAATGAAGGTTTCATTCCAGAGATTATTATTCTCTGTTGATGACGACTGCACAGAAGTTCCGACTGGAGAAGTGAATGTGGAGATGTGCGGGGCTCACGTGATAATGAAAACTTCCTCCTCTATGATCAAGGATGAAATTCCCAAAAACAGGGTATCCAAATCTTCAACCCGGTATCCATTTTTGTAATCCTACATTTTGGATCTCTGGTCTGACTTAAATAGACTTGATATTCAAACAGTTTTTTCGCCCATAAATTTGTAAAAATATTTGATATTCGGAAATATAGATCGAGACCTTTGTACTAAACATAGATAGTTCATTTCCAGAACAAGATAATTTTAGCATGCTTAGCTTACTGTAGTATGCACACTATGTACATGTAGCATGCTCTTGTTAGTATTTTTCAGAAGTTAATTTACTCGTCAATAAGATAAAAATATCTCCAATGTTGACAGTTTTTGCTAGCAGATGGATCTCCAATGTTGACAGTTTTTGCTAGTAAAGTTGCCTGAAATTTTAAGTACCAATTTTATCTGCAAAAATATTCTTTAAGGTATTATTTCCTATCTTCTCTTTTATTTCCTATTTTGAATTCTTTATTCCTCGGTAACTATTTTTTTACCCTCTAATTTGTACCTATTCAAAAAATAAAAGCATAGCTCACCCCACCACTGCATACTTTTCTTAAAGCCAGTCTGATATTATTAAAGTCACTCAGTGTATGTTTTTTCATTTAATGTACTGTAGTCCTAATATGTGGTGGAAGACTTGAACTTGACTTGAAGATCACATAAACTAGTAAACTTCAGTTTAGTTCAGTTCATACTCACCATCATCTAAGAAAATTCTGCTAAGAAACACTTGCCATGGATATCTCCAAAGAAGTAGTTTTAATCTGGGCTCTACCCGTACTCACTATGCTTGCCATACTTGCCATCATCATCCGTACTGTTTTTATTAAGAAGCACTGTCCTTCTTCCTGTGATACCACTAGTAATCTCCAATTAGCTGACCCTTATTGCTCTTCAACCTCTTCTTCATCTCCACTTACTTGGGATGTCTTCCTGAGCTTTTGTGGCAAGGATACTCGCATTAACTTTACTTCACATCTTTACTCTGCTTTAGATCAAGCTGGAATTCGAACTTTCAGAGATGATCCTGCACTTGAAAAGGGCCAAGAAATTTCATCCAGTCTACTTGATGCAATCAGAAATTCAAAAATGTTCATCGTTGTTGTGTCAGAGAACTATGCTCGTTCGCCATGGTGCCTTAACGAGCTTGCAGAGATCCTTAGTTGTGATAGAACAAAAAATCAGATTGTTCCTGTATTTTGCTATGTTGATCCATCACATGTTCGGCACCAGAAGGGGAGTTTTGGAAAAGCTCTTGATGGCCATAAAAAGCGTCATTCTGCTGATATGATTGTGAAGTGGAAATCAGCTCTTTCTGAAATCGCTGAGCTATCAGGTCACCATCTCAGGAAAGAAGCAAATGAGTAAGTCCCTTAATTTTAATTTTGAAATGGTAAATTTTGTTGTCCACGGGTTGCTATGTCATTATTTGCTATGACTACTTAAGAATTTTTTGAGATGGTTAGAATTTGATTATTTGCATTAAGTTAAGAGATAATGAAACATTTTCACCTGCAAAATGAAAGGTTGGACTTTCTTTCTTAATCCAATGAAATTGTGTTTCTTTCTGCTTGTGGTTGATTACAATTGTTTGTGCAAGCAAGTGAATGAGATTCCTGTTCTCTTCAATTTCTTGGAGGGTGGATGCATGCTGGGACATAATGTATATTTAAACTGATAGATCCTAATTCTGTACTAATGATTTAAAACAGGAATGAATCAGACATCATTCAGAAAATTGTGGGCGATGTGGCAACACGGACGTTTGCAACAGGGTCACACCTTGAAAATTTATTTGGGATAGGGTCTGCTGTTGAAGAAATATATCAAAAACTAAGCATGGATTCTAATGATGTACGTGCCATTGGCATATCTGGGATGGGCGGAATTGGGAAAACTACAATTGCTAAAACTTTCTACAACCAAAATGTCAATAAATTTGATATTAGCTGCTTTCATGAAAATATTGAGCAGCACTCACAAGGAGTTACTTCTCTACTTCCTCCACTTGAACAACTCTTGATTGATCTTCTCAGAAAGAAGAATTATAAGGTTATTGATGTTGAAGGTAAAATAAGAAAACTGAAACAAATTCTTCATTCCAAGAAAGCTCTAATCATTCTTGATGATTTGAACCAAACACACTATTCAGAATTGCTCGCAAGTTTTAGCAACTTCTTTTCAGCTGGAAGTAGAATTATAATCACGACAAGAGATGTAAACCTGCTAAATAAATTAAAAGTGGATAGATCAGAAGTAGATACATACATGGTGCAGACATTAGGAGAAGATGATTCATTGAAGCTCTTTAGCTATCATGCCTTCAGAAAACCAGTGCCTCCTGAAAGTTTCAAGGAGCTCTACCAAAACTTTGTAACTCATGCTGGCGGTCTTCCATTAGCTCTTAAGGTGTTGGGATCATCTTTACTCAATAGGACTCATGAGTCATTCTGGAAAGGCAAGCTTGAGAAAGTTAGAGCAATTCCGGAGAATGATGTACAGAAAATCCTTCAACTGAGCTACGATGAATTAGACGATGAGACTCAGAAGACAATTTTTCTCGATATTGCATTCTTCTTCGTCGGAAAGGACAAGGATGAGGCTACTGATGTGTTCAGATCTTGTGATTTCTTTCCCGATGTTGGAATCCAAAATCTAGTGGACAGATGTCTGCTGACAATTGACGAATTTAACAAGTTTGGTATGCATAATCTCATACAAGACATGGGAAGAGAAATTGGAAAGACCACCCACACACGCTTGTTCTTGCGAGGAAATGCATGGAAGGATCTGCAAAATCTAAAGGTAATCAAAACAAAAATACTATCCCAGGTGTAGCATTCAGACTTCTTATGTTTATGTTGTCTTTATTGTCACAGTTTTTTAAAATTCTATTATTGATGAATTTATCAGGGAAGAAATAATGTTGAAGGCCTCATATTAGACTTAACAACTTTGGAAGACAAACAAATGAGTACGGTAATATTTGAAAAGATGTCCAACTTGAGGCTACTTCAAATAATTGATGCAGATGACATTGGAGGAAGTTTTAAAAATTTGCTTCCCAAATTAAAGTGCATTAGGTGGCATTCTTGTCCACGGACATATTTACCTTCTACATTTCGTCCAGTAAATCTCATTTCCATTGACATGCCATCCAGTAAATTCAAGAGATTATGGAAAGGGCCAACCGTAAGTACTATTCTATCTTCATTTTTTGGTCTTAATATATTGTAGAAATTAGGTCAATTAGACTCCTCTTATCCTTTTTTCAATAATTTGTTGTTGAAATTTAATAGAAATTGAGCGGCAATTTAATGTACAAAATAATTTGACATAATTTGGGTTTTAGAGTAAACTAAATAGTAATTAATATTATCTTTCAGGACTATCTATACTCTTTTATTAAATGTAGAAGCGGTCACCTATGATAATTAGCTTAATCATCTTAATACATAATTAACTTAATTTCAAATTAATAAATAACAATTTTAAAATTATATATTAAGACTTTGATATAAATTATTTAATAACTTTGTATTTGCATTGATATATACCGAGAATATATATTATTTAAAAAACATGTAAACTACCTTTGAGTCAATTAACTACCAAAAATATATTAATTATAATTATAATAATTATTAATTTTAATCCGAGTTAATAAAAATTAAAGAATATGTTAATTTTAAAAGTTGAAAATATATTACTTTTTAAACCAAGAATATACTAATAAATTTTTGTATATTTACTAATACTAGTTTTATATACTAATATCTATATTAATTAAAACAATAATACAACTAATATATCTCCAAGCATAATATGCTCAATCTGGATATGTTTCTCGAATTTGGAATTATTGGCGCGGAAATAAAACCAATTTGGAAATCATGAATTTTATTAATTAAATTAAATTTATTTATAACAGATTTTCATCTTAATTTTACGTTGAATTCTCTACAACTACATATTTAAATAATATTTATTAATTATTTATATTTTCAATTAATTAAAATTTTATTTTTAGTAATTTGTTTTTTCGTGCTAGTAAAATTAAAACGAAACAAGCATAATATGTTAGAGAAATTATAAAAAATGCTCTATTTCATAAGTTTTTTTTTTGTGATTTAACTATCTTCTAAAATATTTGTAAAAATACGATTTGCAACCAATGTAATATATTTTTACTTTTTTCTGAAAAAATAATTGAAGTTGATTTTGACTGCAATTTGTGGTTGAATTAGGTTGCAGCATTTATATAATCCGTGCAACTTGTTAAGCAACATATTATGATTTCAATTACTAAATTTTAACAATTACAAATATGATTGCAAAATTGCATATCGTAATTTTATAAAAAAAATAAATTCAAAAATTGATATTTATTCAAAATATTTTAAAAATTAACAATATTTTTATGTAAAAACAATTCAACTAAGTATTTGTGAAAAAATACCATAACAAAATTATATGTGATTGAAGAAAACCAAAACATTAAGAATTTTCTTGATTAAAATAAAATAAAGTAATTATTTTGAAATTTATTTATTCTAACTGGAAAAATATTCAATTATTTTAATCAAAGTAATTATTATATAACTATATTTTAAATAACAACATAAAATAATTCTAATTTAATAATTAAATTAATCAATATTTCGTAGTAAATCATGCTAACAACCTCACATCTTTAGAAATTTGAAATAATATTTTTGAAATTAACTTATTACAATTTAAATAAATATATTTCTTCACATTTATACTCATATCTAAACTTAACAAATATAATTGTTTGAAATAAAAAATATATTTTAATTTAATGATCAAATTAACAAGTTATTTCATGTGCTCCAAGAGCCATGTGCTTGTTTTTGTAATTCACCAAATTAGAAATGTAATTGTGCGTAAATATTTTCAATTTTACTGACTTTGGTCATCTCAAACAGCCTATCAAACAATTAAATAACTTGAGTTGTTTGTATCTGAGTGGATGTCGTGATTTAAAACGACTACCAAAGCAGTTGGGTGATATGAAGGCCTTAAAGAAGATTAATGCAAGTGATACCGCAATTGAGAAACTGCCAGATTCAATTACTCAATTGAAGGGATTGGTTGAGTTGGAACTGTCCGATTGCAAGAAGCTTAGAAAGTTACCTGAGCAAATTGGGAATATGGAAGGCTTAAGAACATTTGGTGCATTTTCTTCTGCAATTGAACAATTACCAGATTCATTTGTAAGCCTGGTTAATTTGGAGGTTCTAGAATTGTCTTTCTGCCAAAACCTTAGAAATCTTCCAAAAGACATATGGAAGCTCAAGTTGCTTAAAGAACTAGATTTGAGCAGATGTTCAAACCTGAAGCAATTGCCTGAGCAATTGGGGAAGATGCAGTGTTTAGAATGGCTGTATGCAGATGACACAGCAATTGAACAAGTACCAGAGTCTACAGGACTGCTGAGTAGGTTACGAGTGTTGCGTCTAGATGATTGCAAGAAGCTTAGATATGTGCCCCAAAGTATCTGGAATCTTACTTCAATTGAAGATTTACTTCTTTCCCCAGGTAGAATCAGTTTACCTGATTCAGTTAAAAATATGAAGAAGCTGAAAACTCTGCAGCTGAGTTGTAATGTAAGATTGTGCCTGCCTATGATTCTATGTTTCTCTTCTTTGAAAAATTTAACTCTTAGTGATGAGGAACAGATTCTCTCTTCGGCAAAACCATTCAGCCTTTCTAAGCTTTTCAACCTACGATCTCTTACATTGGAAAACTTTACAAATCTTGGGTCCTCCATTCCGGAACTTCCTTTCAATCTAGAAGTGTTATGCGTAGTCAGACACAATTCACTAGAACAACTACCTGATTTATCGAGCTTAAGAAAGTTGAAAAACTTGTATATACATGGATGCATCAACCTTCAATCAATCAAGTTAGTTCCTTCTCATCTTCGATCACTCCGCGTTGAAGAATGCACAAGCCTACAAGATGTACCAGATCTGTCAATGTTGAAGGAATTGGAAGAATTGAGATTTACCCAGTGCTACAATCTGAAATCAATAAGTTTAAAACAGAGCTCTCTTCAGGTTAGTTGCTGTTGGTCTCCCAATGACACACAATCACACTTCTATAAATCAATTCACATTTTTATTTCATGTTACAGGTTGGACAACCCCGCCTTCCATTTAGCGCTTATCTACCGAACAGGGAAGTTGCAGAATGGTTCAACTATAAAAGCAGTGGGCATACAGTCTCTTTTGATATTCCACCAAGCTTTGGATCTAACTTCTTAGGTCTTGCACTCTGGGTCGTGTATACCTACAAAGCCGTGGATACCTCCAATCTATGTGGAATGTGAAGTTGGTGAAACACAGTCGAGGGTAACATGCATTATAGGAGAGAAGCTCTCTATGAGAAGTGGAGACAGAATTAAGGTTTCTTTTCCAGGCTTCCTATATTATTTTGGGCATGATAAATTTAAAGTTCCAATCGGAGAAGTGAAGGTCAAGACGTGCGGGGTTCATCTGATACCCTCAACTTCAGTTTGATAACATTTCGTAAAATATCAAAAAAGAATGCCCATAAGAATTAATCTGTTTTCTTTAGGAGAATCAATTATTAAACTCTGCTGTAAATAGCACTTGGTTGATTATTTTTCTTTTGTTTGTTTTCACTCTTTTTTATATTCTTTTATTTTGATTTGAGATAATTAATTCAAACGTTCCTAGGCCAGTTATGATATTACTAATAACAGCTATATAGAGTTTTTAATATTTCATCTTTAATAATACTCCGGGACTTAAAAAATAATAAACTAAAAAAATCAATATTAAAATAAAAGTAAAAATTAATATGATAAATTATAAAATGAGAAACTTAAATATTAATTGGAACATAAAAAAATATTAAAAAAATACAGATTGGGCTGAGAAAGATAAATGAGGTATTATTGATATTATTTTATAATAAAATAATATTAATAATAAGGACATATAGAAAATCCAACATGTTTTAATTAAAAAAAGTAATTACCCGTGATATTTTTAGAAGTGTTTTAATTATATTAATTGTATTTATTAAAAAAATACGTTGACATGTTAAAATAAATAAGTTTTTATAATAAGGACAAATAGGAAAACTAACATGTTTTAATTAAAAAAAATAACTACCTATAATATTTTTAGATGTGTTTTAATTATATTAATTGTATTTTTTAAAAAAATATGTTCACTTGTTGAAATAGGTAAGTTTTTTAAATAATTAAAAGTATTAAAATAAGTTTTAAAATATATAAGTAAGGGTTGCCCTTATATTTTTGGGAAAAAGAGATTTTAGTGATAACAAATATAAAAGGTAATATATTTTAATTTAAAGGTAATTGTCCGTGATATTTTTGGAAAAGAAGTAGATTTTGTTAGGGAAAAAAATATTTTTGATTATAAAAGGCAATCAGCTAGTTACTATTTTTATATTATTTTATTATTTATTAAATAGAATATTAAAATAGATTTTAAAATAAATAAATAAGGATTGCACCTTGTAATTTTGGAAAATAGAGATTTTAGTGATAACAAATATAAAAGATATTTTGTTTTAATTTAAAGGTAATTGTCATGATATTTTTGGAAAAGGAGTAGATTTTGTTTGAATTTTTTTTAATTATAAAAGGCAATTAACTAATTACTATTTTTATTATTAATTAAATAGAGTATTAAAATAGATTTTAAAATAAATAAGTAAGGATTGTACTTCATATTTTTGGAAAACAGAGATTTTAGTGATAACAAATATAATAGGTAATATGTTTTAATTTAAAGATAATTGTCATGATATTTTTGGAAAATGAGTAAATTTTGTTAGAAAAAAGCTTTCGTTATCCTAAAAAAAAGAAGTATATTTGTAGCAGTATTTCTTAAATTTAAACAAATTATATCCCACCTTTCCATTTTTTTTTATTAGATTTCAATATTATTTGATTTTTATGTAGTAAAATATAGTGAAATATTAATGTGGAATAAAACTTTCCCGAATAATGATTATATTATTAATTTATTAATTATAAAAAGTACTGAAAACCAAAAACTAACCTTTTTTTAATTATAAAAGGCAACCAGCTAGTTACTATTTTTATATTATTTTATTATTAATTAATTAGAGTATTAAAATAGGTTTTAAAATAAATAAGTAAGGATTGCACTTCATATTTTTAGAAAACAGAGATTTTAGTGATAACAAATATAAAAGGTAATATGTTTTTTTTTTTTTTTTTTTTTGCCACTGAAGTAAAGATATTATTACTGAATCCAATCTTTACAAAGCACAGAATAAAACTCCGGGTGGACATCTCCCACCCCCCATCTACGATCAGCTATGGAACAACTATATCTCGCTAAATAGTGAGCTACTTTGTTCGCAGATCGTCTTACAAACCTTAACACAATGTTTTGACTTCTCAAACCCGATAAGAGATTTCTACACTCCTCAATCACCCTTCCCAAATAAGAAAAGCTAGTGAAGGAGCTACGGATTAATTGAACTACTTGTAAACAATCCGTTTCCATTACTACGTCCTTGTATCCTTTGTCCTTAATCCAGCTGAGGGCCTCACGAATGCCCAGAGATTCTGCAATTTCAGGAGACACGCGACCAGGAGAACACTTCGAGATAGCCTCAGAAAAATTTCCATGATGATCTCTGAGAATGAAAGCATAACTGTATCTCGTTGGATCCTCAAAGAGAGCTGCATCGATGTTGATCTTAACACTATTCAATGATGGAGGATGCCACTGTTCTTGACCGTCTTCTGGTGTCATGAAACCCAAAAAACTGTCATAGTTTTTGTCTTGAACAGCTCGCCACTGGTTAAGAATAGAATACGCCGAATTTACTAACTCTGTAGGTTCGATACTATGCTGATTCCAAATTAAATCATTTCGATTCTTCCACAATAGCCAGCAAATTGTCACCTGGGTATGAACTTCATCCTGCCTTCTCTGATCAAACAAGAACTGCAACCATTCTGCAAAGAGATTAATCTCTCCTGGGACTGTGGAGAAAGGACTTAACTGATGGCAGCTATCAGCAAATGGACAGGTTACCAATGCATGTAAAATAGTTTCAGGGGCCAGATTGCAAACGGGACAAAATACATTGAGTTGAACTTGTCTTACTCTAAGAAGATCCTTAGAAGGTAAACAGTTTGTTGCCGCACGCCATAGGAAATTTTTGATTTTAGAAGGGATTTTTAAGTTCCACAATCTCCTCCAAAAACCAGAATTATCAGCAGTGTTGGAGTTATTTTTAGCTTCCTGAAGAAAGACATAGGCACTTTTAACAGAGTAGTGACCCATTTTTTCGAAGCGCCAGTACCAGGTGTCTCTATCATCTCCTCCTAAAGGAATGGATAAGATTATATCTGCATCCCTTTCTTCAAACACATCTCTGACCACTTCTACATCCCATGCTTTTTCTCCTATACACATCAAGGAGGAGACATTTTGATTGATCAACGCCTCGTTAGAAGAATGAATGTACGGATCCTCGACCAAAGGGAGCCACGGAGTGTTTAGGATGTCCACCTCTTGACCATTTCCAATGCGACAAGAAACTCCATTAGCTACCAGACTTTGAGCTTCGAAAACACTGCGCCATATGTAACTTGGATTGGAGCCAAGCGTAGCTGTCAAAAACGAACCGTTGGGATAGTAACGGGCTTTATAAATTCGACTCACCAGTTTGTCCGGAAAAGCTAACAATCTCCAAGCTTGTTTCCCCAACAAAGCTATATTAAAGTCCCGAAGATTACGAAAACCCATACCACCTTCTCCTTTTGACAGACACAATCTACTCCAACACATCCAATGAATACATTTGTCTTTTTTAGCATCAGTTCTCCACCAGAACTTAGTCATTGATTTTTCCAGGTCATTGCATACTTCCATAGGCAACAAGAAAACACTCATAGAGTAGTTTGGTAATGTTTGTGCAACAGATTTAATCAAAACTTCTTTACCACCTTTTGAAAGCTTTTTCTTGTCCCAACCTTGAAGACGTTCCTGCAATCTCTCTTTTATGAACCCGAAAACAGCAGACTTTTTCTTAGCAACCATGTTTGGTAGACCCAGGTAGAAACTATTATCATTAGCTTCTTTAAAGCGAAGTTGTTGAAACAATTCCTGCTTCAGATGAGGGCTACTATTCCGACTGAAGAAAATCGAAGATTTTTCCACGTTAATCTGCTGGCCAGATGCTTTTTCAAACACCTTAAGCATATTAAGGACGTGGGTTGCACTTTCCACACTCGCTTTACAGAAAATGTAACAGTCATCTGCGAAGAACATGTGAGATATGGGAGGAGCATTACGAGCAACCTTGATGCCCTGAATTAACCCTTTGCTTTCATAATCATTAATTAATGCTGTAAATCCCTCAATACAGATTAGAAATAAGTAGGAGGATAGTGGATCTCCTTGGCGAAGACCACGAGTAGGCACGATATTACCAAAAGTTCTCCCAGCATGATTAATCTGATAAAACACTGAGGAAATACAAGACATAAATAAATGTATTACCTTTTCTCCAAAACCCATTTTGTGCAGGACTGCTTCTAAAAATTTCCACTCAACACGATCGTAGGCTTTGCTCATATCGAGCTTCAAAGCCATCCACCCTTGCTTCCCTTTATTTTTCCGTTTCATGAAGTGCATTACCTCATGTTTTAATTTAAAGATAATTGTCATGATATTTTTGGAAAATGAGTAAATTTTGTTAGAAAAAAGCTTTCGTTATCCTAAAAATAAAGAAGTATATTTGTAGCAGTATATCCTAAATTTAAACAAATTATATCCCACCTTTCCATTTTTTTTTATTAGATTTCAATATTATTATTTTTTTTTGCTAAATTTAAGATTTATAGAAAGAGAAACAGAATATACAATGGCATGCTATCTCAAAGCAATCTGAAAAACAGAGATTGCAATGAGAAAGCAGCAAAATGATCCTAAACTAGGACAGCCATGCGACAAAACAACTGAAACAAAGGAACTAACTACCGAAAGTACGAAGCTACTGCAGCTACAAAGCTAAGCTAATTAGGTGAGCCAGAATATAATGTCGGGTTTGTTACAAATTTGTTTTTTAAGCCAACTGATGCTATGAACCCTCGCTTTGATGTCTTCCATGATGCCTTTAAATAACTTTGCCAGAGAGAAAATGCCCTTGTCATGAGCCCTAGCATTCCGCTCCCTCCAAATATGATATGAGAAAATCTGAGTAGTGAGTAAGCCCAAGGTGCGAACAACGGAGTCCTGAGTAGAAGCAATGTGACTAACCAGGTTATGCCAAGAAGAAGCCTGGTTTATGTCGAAGCCAAGAGGAGTAAGGAGATTGCTTAGTATTGTCCTGGAATAAGAGCAATGGATGAATAAATGTAGGTTAGTCTCCAAGCCACCTGCACAAAGGAAACAACTAGTTATGTCTGTCAAGCCAAATCTCCGAAGTCTTTCCAGTGTATACAAACGTCCATGACACAAGACCCAATTGTGGTGAGCATAACGAGCAATGCCCCCCTTAAACCACACTCCCGAAGCCCAATTAACCGTATCATTGTGCTCTCTAATAGTATCCCAGATTGCAGTTGTTGAAATTTTTGGTGAGCCATCCCACAGAACTTGGTCACTAGTGTTAACATCACAAGTTGGGTACAAGAAGTTATCGTGCCATCTGTTAAAAGCTCTAGTAGCATTTCGTTGAGCAGCATTTGGAGTTGGGAGTCTCCAAGAATCATTCTCATAAAATTCACCAAGAAGAGCACTAGGATAAAAGCCACACGATCTAATAATGCTGTCATTGAAAGTTTGTGCAATAGAAGTACCTTGCCACCACGGGTCTAGCCAGAATAAAATCAAATTTCCACGGCCTAGTTTGTAAGAGATATGACCTTGAGCTAGGTCACGTAACTTCAAAATGTTACGCCAAAACCACGAACAATCTGTGGGGATTGCCATATGCCAGAAGCTTTTGTTTTTCAGCATCGTTGTGTGAACCCATGAAACCCATAATGAAGATTTGTGGCTGAGCAGTCGACAAAGATGATTTAAAAGTTGGGCTTGGTTCCAAACCACAGGGCACCTCAGACCTAGGCCACCCTCATCTTTAGGCCTACACACTGTTGACCAAGCAATTTTAGCCCCTCCTTTCTTCGTATGATCACCTTTCCAAAGGAAACGAGTGAAAATTGACTTGAGATGCTTGTGGACCGCAACAGGAAGCATAAAATGCGAAGTCCAATATGCTTGTATTGCAAAAAGAATGGCTCGAATGAGTTGAACCCGACCCGCAAAAGATAGGAACAAAGCTGTCCAGTGATCAAGTCTAGCAGTGATTTTATGGATTAAAGGGACACAGTCATTAATAGACAATTCTGCAGAAATAAGAGGCACTCCCAAGAATTTAATCGGTAGCTCACCGTGAGGGATGGAAAAGCTGTCATCAAACCAACAAACTACAGCATTCTCACAGTTAATAAGGAAGCAGGTGCTTTTAGCAAGGCTCATTGAAAGACCACTCAGGCTAGAAAAAGTTTGCAAGGATTTCATAATGTGAGAAATCGAATCCTTGTCTCCCCTTGAGAAAAATAGCACATCGTCCGCAAAAAATAGGTGTGTTAATTTCTGCTCTTTACACTTCCAGTGATAATGAAAATCCGGGGGCACAACATTTAGGATAGAGGATAAAACATTCATGATTAGGGTAAACAAATATGGGGAGAGTGGGTCGCCTTGGCGAAGGCCTTTGCGACCACTAAAATAGCCATTAAGCGTCCCATTAACTTTAACCGAGAATTTTGTTGTGCAAACACAAGAAAAAATCCATCGAATAAATTGCTTAGGGAAATTCATTTTGTGAAGAACAACAATGAGGAAATCCCAACTGACCGAATCAAAGGCTTTGTGTAAATCAATCTTTAGAGAGCACTTAGGAGTCCCCGTTTCTCTAGTATAACCTCGATAAAGTTCTTGGGCCAAAATCACATTGTCCGAAATCAATATTCCCGGGACAAAGCAGACTGTGCATGATCTATAATAGAAGGCAAAATCGCTTGAGACGATCTGCAAGAAGCTTGGACAAACACTTGTAAACTGTGGAGCACAAGGAAATAGGTCGAAAATCTTGCATACGAGATGGAGTCAAGATTTTTGGAGTCAAAGCAATACTTGTCGAATTGAATCCTTGGTGCATTTGAGAGAAAGCAATACTTGTCGAATTGAATCCTTGGTGCATTTGAGAGGTTCTGAAGAAGTACATCAGTGCCTTACAAAAATCTGTGCCCACTATATCCCAAGTAGAAATAAAGAATTCTACATTAAATCCATCCGGGCCTGGTGCCTTTCCTTTCTTCATCTTCTTTAAAGTTTGAAATATTTGCTCATCAGTGAAAGGGTGAATCAACATATTTTGCTGCTGTTCATTGAGTACTGGACAACTTATAGTGGAGAGATCAATCGGGCTTGTATCAGAGGTGGTACCCAAAGACTGAGCAAAGTAATTCACAGCAACAGAAGCTACTGCTTGGTGACCATGCACAATGTGACCGTGCTCATCTTCAATAGAGAAGATCTTGTTTCTGTTCCAGTTACTTCGAACCTGGTTGAAAAAGAATTTCGTGTTGCCATCACCAAATTGAAGCCATTTGACACGAGCTTTTTGCTTTAGGACTTGCTCTTCAATAAGCAAAGCTTTATTTAAATTCTTGATGGCCTGTTGCTCAAGAAGCAGGATGGCTGAGTCAGGGGGGCCATTAGCAATATCTTCTTGAATTTGTGAAAGAGCAACTCGAAGAGAGTTAATATGATCAGGTGTGACTGTGTGTTTTTTGTTAAGGATGATGAGCATTTGCTTTACTAAAATATAGTGAAATATTAATGTAGAACAAAACTTTCCCGAATTTTGATTATATTATTAATTTATTAATTAGAAAAAGTACCGAAAATCAAAAACTAACCGATAACCGAAAACCAAAACTTTCAATGTTTCGGCTTTAATAATATAGTATAGATAAATTATTTAAATATTTTTAAATAATTAAAAGTATTAAAATATATTTTAAAATAAATAAGTAATGGTTTGTGTGTGATATTTTTGGAAAAGCAGAGGTCTAGTAAGAAAAATAGAAAAAAAATAAAATGTGTCAGTTAAAATAAAATAAAATTACCCGTGATATTTTTTCAAAAGGTGAAAATTTTATTGAAAAAATAGAAAAAGTAATAAATAAGTAGGCATGTTAAATATGTAAATTTAAATAAATAAGTAAGGGTTTGTTATTTTTGGAAAATGAGGGGTTTTAGTAAGAAAAATTGAAAAAAATAACATGTTTCAGTAAAAAAAAGAAGTAATTGTCCGTTATATTTTTTCAATTGAAAAAATAGAAAGAGTAATGGGTTTTAGCTGAAAAAGCATGTAATTGATTATAAATATCATTTAGCAATATTTTTTTAAGTAAGTGTAATTAGGTAAAATCACTTAGGACCGACCAAACTTTTAATATTTCGTTATTATATTATAGTATAAATAGTATAAATATTATAGATAGTATAGATTTGTGGGGGTCAAATAGTAGAGAACAAGTTAATATTAATCAAAGTTAATTGGGATACATTTTCTGATGTTAATTGGTTGTCGTATCTTATACTCTTTATTAATAAGCAAAACAATGGGTAAATGACGCGCGATACAAAAGTACCAAATTTGATTTTGTAATTACATAATTATATAAAATTTATTTATTTTAAATTCCTTAGCTCCAGAATTCGATTCCCTACAACTACGTACTTAAACAAGATTTAAATAATTTACTTTAATTTTATTAGCTTATTTACCTTATTAATAAAGAAAATAATGTTTAAATGACGCATAGTAACCAAAGTCATTAGTTTCATCCAAGTTCGATTCCTTGCAAATACATAATTATAAAAATTTATTTACTTAAAAGTTTTTAGCTCCACCAAGGGAATTCGATTCCTTACAACTACGTAATTATACAAGATTTATTTATTTACTTTAATTTCATTAACTTATTTACTTTATTAATAAAGAAAATACTCCCTCCGTCCCCCTCAATTCTTTACATTGAGGGGACGACAGTTAATAAAAAGTGTAAATTAATAAAGAAAAGTAAGAAAAATGAGTAAAGTGGTGGACCAATCAATATTTAATGTATAAAGTGGATATAAAGTAGGTATAGTGGAGGAAAGTAGTGAATGTGATTGAATTTTATATTATAAAATGTTACTATTTTTGGCATGTAAAGAAATGAGAGGGATGTACCAAAAAGAAAAACCGTAAAGAAATGAGAGAGACATAGGGAGTAATGTTTAAATAGTTGAGAGTAACAAAATCATTAGTTTCATTTAGGGTTCAATTGCATATAATTATATATTTAAATAATATTTATTTATTATATATATTTTTATCATTCAATTCTCTATAAGTACATTTTTTACTTGTTAACTAGCATAATAACCCGTGCGAGGCACGGGGCTTTTTCTATCAATGTGTGAAAGTGCTGATTTTTTAGGATTTGAAAATTATGATTGTGCACTGACTTTATTTGAAATAAAATATAAGAACTCATAAGCATTGTATTTTATATGTATGAGCCAACTAAAATGCAACCGGAAGCACCCATTTCTTAGTAAATGTTTAGACACTCGGGTGACGATATATCGTGTCATGTTTGCCTTTTTGTTGACGGTTTGAGACTCCGATGATGCTGGTGATCACATATATTTTGGTTTTAAGTGATCCGTAACTGCGTTCTCATGTACCTCGAATAAAACTTTAGTTTCTTTGATAGCACACAAATTTGTTCTGAACTCGGCATGCCATATCATTTTGAGGTTGCACCCTGTGTGAACTTGGGATGGTATAAGTTAGACCCGTTATGTATATATGTGTGCATGCATCCATGCGTTGATATCAGATGGGATTTTACGGTAACACATGATGTCCTTTTTTTGTTTGTCAATCCGGTAAAGCATATTCCTAGTCACGTGTTATTTTCTATCGATTCTCGCAATGTCCCTAATTTAATTTATAGATAATTTGATTTATTCAAAATTATCTGTGCACTAAAAATAGGATATTTCTTAACTTATAAACATGTTGTATAAGTCATATTTAGACTGATTCACTGAACGTGTACGAATTTATTACAGGTTTTGCGGCAACTTTGATTCTTAAATTTCTAGTCGAAGAAAAAGAACTGAAGTTAAGAGAACATAAAGTTTAATAAATATACCTGTTTTTCTTTTTATTCTCACTAAATCTATGGAAATTAAATTTTGGAGTTAATTTTTTAATAATTTAATCTAATTGTTTTGCCTTTCTTGTATTAAAAAATTCAATAAACACAGGTTAAATATAGTTCTCTCTTTCCTTTCTTTTCAAAAGTATAATCGACTCTCAGTTGGTCATGTGACATACTTATTTGCATCAGTCATGTTCTTTAAATTTTTGGCATTGTAGGAAATTTAATATTTATTTACGTAACGATGAGAATCGATAAAGGTATTGTCCAATCAATGTACAAAAAATAATTTATATAACCTAATTTTTTATCTTTTAGATCTATAATTTTAAATAACTCAGAGTGTATAATGTAATTGATCGATCATAATATTTTTCTTACTTGTATGATATGAAATATCATATTTTCTAAAAAAAAAATCACTTGACTATATATTTTAATCTATTTAATTTATTATACAATTTTCAAATTTACGTATTATATATTTATTAATTTAATTCAAAATAAGCAATTATTAACTTCCATAAAATTAATATAAAATTTTATATTAAAATTAATTACAAATGCGTTACATACATAATTCATCCAACATAGTTCTAAATCTAGTCACTTCTATTATATTTATACTATATTATTAAAATAGAAATATTAAAACTTTGATAGTTGGTCAATACGGTACTCATATTTTGAGATTTACACTTTAGTTCTTTTATTTTTACAATTGTACCGTAATTTTTTAAAATAATAATTTTATTCAAAACATATCTCTAAAAAATTGTTCAACACAAAACTCTTAAAACACAATTTATTGCGATCAAACACCTATGTCAATTCGACGCCGAGTTCAACAACCATATGTAAGTATTCATATTTAAAATCATTTTTTTAAGAAACAAATATAAATATTAAACTCGTGCATGACACATGTTACGAGCTTGTATTTGTATATGTAATAAAAATACTCATGAACATCGTGTATACATGTTATCGATATGTGCTATATACCCGTTATTGTTGTCTAATTTTTAAATATTGGACACTTTTTTTATTAATTTAAAAATAAATAATTAAATAATATATAAAGAAACTACTTGTAATATATTACTTATGTTATAATCAATGTTCAGTATTACGCTTTATAGATTAAATATATGAATAATTCAAATAAATTATGTAGTACAATAAAGATAGACTATTGTGCAAAAATATATATAATTTTATAGTTTACATTACATATACAAGATATTTGTATGATTAAAACAAATGTAGATATACATCACACGCAACATTGTTTTTAAAATTTAATATTAAAATTGTATAAGATTGGTTGTTTAAATAATTATGTACAACATTTTGAAAACTGAAACAACATAGATTAATATATATATTATAAAATCACCTTTGTTTTTTGCTCAAAGTTAATATAATAATAAATATAGGATTAAGAATGATGTGAGGTTTATGTAATGTGATTTTTCAATTGAAATTAAAAGAACTCAGGTAGCTCAATGGTTATAAGAATGATTTTCTTAGGGAAGGTCAAGGGTTTCATTCTGCACAAAAACATTATTTACTCATTTTTTTCTTTAGATAAGAGAGTAATGGCATGCC
The DNA here is from genome assembly GCA_030848705.1 of Heracleum sosnowskyi. Taxonomy (NCBI): domain Eukaryota; kingdom Viridiplantae; phylum Streptophyta; class Magnoliopsida; order Apiales; family Apiaceae; genus Heracleum; species Heracleum sosnowskyi. The sequence goes on along the minus strand of CM061237.1, from coordinate 1,797,610 downwards.
ACGTAATTTCAAAATATATAAGGGTAAAATTGTCATTTCACAGGGGGTTTTTTGGCACATGTGCCTTGGAATTTTGAGTTTCTTACTTCACTTTAAAAATTTTGTACGAACAAACTTACACCTAAACTGAAAGAGGCCTTAAAAACTGAGTTGACAGACTTTTGCAGACAACTTTGAAACCGCAACAACTGGTTGAGCTCTGCGTATACCACAAATAATAAGTTATCTTATCATTTTTCCATATCATTGCTTCATTTTCTGCTCAGAAGCACTGCATATCATATTTCCATGGATACCACAAATAATCAATTTATTGTCCCTTTTTGGTCAAGAGAAGTAGTTTTTATATGGGCTCTGCCTATACTCACTATACTCATGGTACTTACCGTCATTCGTTTAATTTCCGCGAAGAAACGACATCCTTCTTTCATGGATAGTAATAGTACAAGTAATAAACTAGCAGACTCTTGTTGTTCTTCCTCTTCTTCTACGTCTCCTCTCTGGGACGTCTTCTTGAGCTTCTATGGCAAGGACACTCGCAGAAACTTCATTGCCAATCTTTACTTTGCTCTTGATCAATCTGGAATTCTAACATTCAGAGATGATCCTGCGCTTGAAAAGGGTGAAGAAATTACATTAGGACTACTTAAAGCAATATAGATTCAAAGATGTTTGTGGTTGTTATCTCAGAGAACTATGCTCTTTCGCCTTGGTGCCTTAATGAGCTCGTGGAAGTCCTTAGTTGCAACAGAACAGATAATCAGGTTGTTCCTATTTTTTACTATGTTGATCCATCAGATCTACGACACCTGAAAGGAAGTTTTGGAAAAGCTCTTGATTATCATAAGAAGCGTACACTGTCGATGTCATAGACAAGTGGAAATCCGCTCTTGTTGAAATTGCACAGCTATCGGGATACCATCTCAAAAAAGATGCAAACGAGTAAGTCTTTTATTTTGTTGTTGTACTATTATAGTTTTTGGTATTAACATTTATAAACACTTCTCTAAACACAATACATACTGATGCATCTGTCCAACAATATAAATAAAGACGGAACTTGCTAAAAGTTTTACAATTCACACAAAACAACTAAATGCAGATACAGAAACAATTTAGTAACTATATACAAAGGCAAGTATCATCCAGTTGAAGTAACATTTGCTTTGATTGATTAAATAAACTCTGGATGGGCCATTGTTGATCGCCCAATCAGTATGCAAATGTACTGTAAAAACTTTCTTTTATTGAATGAGAACCCCTAAATTTTTCTACTATTTTTATTTCAATATCTACCCATTTATTTCTCGTTCACTGTTTTTCATTTTGTTCATGAGGGGCCTTTTAAATTACAATTTTTTAACTTCCATAACAAAATTAACAGGAATGAAGCAGACACCATTCAAGAAATTGTGACCAAAGTGACAACACAAGCATTAACAAAATTATTACACGTAGAAGAGTATCTATTAGGATTAGATTCTGCTATCGAAGAGGTGTATGAAAAAATAAGCATGGAGTTGAATGATGTCCGTGCCATTGGGATCTGTGGGATGGGAGGAATTGGGAAAACTACCGTTGCCAAAGCTTTCTACAACAAATATTACCATAAATTTCATATTAGTTGCTTTATTGATAGGGTTATTAACATTTTGACCCTCGAAGTTTTCTAAAAAATACACACTAGCCCTCAAAATAAAAAAATGCACTTCTACACCCTTAATATATGGAATTTGTACATCCTGACCCTTTTTCATATTTTTTCATTTTTCTCTTCCAATTTTACCCTCATAATTTCAATTTTGACCCTCAAAGTTTGCATAAAAGTACTCATCAGCCCTCAAAATATGCCGAACTTGTATATTTTGACCCTTCTATTGAGTTGTTTTCATAATCCTCGCAACATTCGATTTGTTGATCTATTCAATGAATATGTTGATCTTTTGGAAGAATATTAGCTAGTAAGTATAAAGAAGTAGTTATGGATAGGATATGAACTAGAAAAAAATATCTAGGAGCACCACTAGCAACAATTAGAAGTTAATGAAGATGTTTTCAAAGCTCGTTCTGCACTTGCAAGTAATGTAACCACTTCAAAATCGTACACTAGATAATAGAGTGATCTTAGACACTGATGTCTCATTACAGGTGCAAGTAGAGAAAAAATAACATTGAATTAAGATCTTAATCAAATAAAATAAAGTTGGGGGTAAAATAGAAAAAAAAAATCTGAAAGATAATTTCAAGGATCCAGATGTACAATTGTCAAATTTCGAGGGTATGGAAGTACGTTTTTTTATTTGAAGGGCTGATGTGTATTTTCTTGAAAACTTTGAGGGTTAAAATGTTAATAACCTTTATTGATAACATGAAACTATATTCACAGAGAAGTAATCCTCTACTTGCTATACTTGAGAAACTCTTGATTGAGCTTCTCAGTAGGAAGGATTATAAGGTCACCAATCTTCAAAGTGGAATGAGACAATTAAAGAAAATCCTTTGTTTAAAGAAAGCTCTCATTGTTTTGGATGATTTGGACCAATCAGGTTATTCAAATTTTCTTGCAAGGCTTTGTAACTTGTTTTCCGCTGGAAGTAGAATTATGATTACGACAAGAGATGAAAACCTGCTCAAGCAATTAGAGGTAGATATATCAGAAGTAGAAATATACAGAGTAAAGGTATTGGGAGGAAAAGACTCATTGAAGCTCTTCGGCTTTCACGCTTTTAGAAAAACTATGCCGCCTAAAAATTTCAGAGAGCTCTCAGTAAAGTTTGTAAACTGTGCTGGAGGTCTCCCGTTAGCTCTGAAGGTGTTAGGATTATCTTTGCGTGGTAGGACTGATGTGTCATTCTGGAAAGCTAAACTTGAAAAAGTTCAAGTAATTCCAGAGAACGAGATACATAAAATTCTTCAACTGACCTACGATGAATTAGGTGATGAGCTGGTGAAGTCAATATTTCTTGATATTGCTTTCTTCTTTGTCGGAAAGGACAAAAACGAGGCTATTCATGTATTCAATTCTTGTCATTTATTTCCGGACGAAGGAATACCAATTCTAGTGGACAGATGTCTACTAACGATTAATAAATCTAACAAGTTTGAGATGCATAATCTTATACAAGACATGGGAAGGGAACTTGGGAAGAGCAAACGGTTGTTGTTGCGAGGAAATGCATCAGAGTATTTGCAAACTGTGGAGGTAAGCAAATTAAACTAATATTATTATATAAAGAACTACTTTTTAAACTGATCGATGAAATCATTGATACTCCATTAATTATAATAAAATTCAAATTTCCTCCATATAAATTCCTAAATAAGAGCAACTTTATTTAATGAAATTTAAAAAATATACTATATTGTGTTTGTTCATGTAAATGCATAAAACATGTGCTGTAATGATTGAATAAACCTTAAACGCTTCATCCTTTTCTTTTCTTCTAACTATCGTATAGGAAACCCACAAAATTGAAGGTCTCATCTTAGACCTAAGCATGTCGACGAAAAGACATTTCGATGCAAAAATATTTCGAAGGCTGCCTAACTTGAGGTTACTTGAAATAAACTATGGACATGACATCAAGGGAAGTTTTGCAAATTCATTGCCTGAGTTACGGTGCATTCGATGGCCTCATTATCCTTGGACGCGTTTACCAACCAGTTTTCATCCTGAAAAACTTGTCTCGCTCAACATGCCATACAGTGCATTGAAGACACTGTGGAAGGGTGCCATGGTATGAAATTAAAATGAATACTCCTTCTGATCTATAACAATATATAACTAGACATAACGTGTTTTGCTAAATTTTTTGTGTAAGGATATGTTTTTTTTGAAATCAGAATAGGATATATATTGTTGAACATACAAGCCAAAACAGAATTACTTCTGCTACAAAACATAAAAGTCAAATGTGTTAAATTTAATTATGTTCATTTTGTTATTACAGCCTCTAGTGTGTTTGAAGATTGAAGACTATAGATATCAGTTACTCACTGAACCTGAAAGCTATCTATGACTTCAGAGATTCAAAATTGGTAGAGACGTTATTGCTCCGTGGGTGTAAATTTGGTCATTTGGATTTGCGTGGTTGTGTAAATCTGAAACGATTGCCTGAACCTATCAAACAACTGGCAAATCTGGGCCATCTAGATTTGGGCTTTTGCCAGAATCTGAAACGATTGCCTGAGCAGTTGGGGGATATGAAAGGCTTAAAGATGCTAGATGTAAGTCATACCTCAATTGAGGAACTGCCTGATTCAATTGCTTGCTTAAAGGAATTGGTCGAGCTGAGCAATTTGGGGAAATGGAAGGCTTAGAAACGTTTACGGCAAGTTTCAGTGCACTTAAAGAATTGCCTGAATCATTTGGAAACCTGGGGAAATTGGTTGAACTGGATTTGAATTCTTGCACCAATCTTACAGATCTTCCCAATAGCTTATCGAAGTTAAAGTTGCTAAGGGTACTACATTTGGGAGACTGTTCAAAGATGGAGCGATTGCCTGAGCAATTAGGCAACATGCAGTCCTTAAAACTGCTTATTGCATCACACTCAGCAATTGAAGAATTACCAGATTCTATTGGATTACTGAGCAGGTTACGAGTGTTGGAAATCTATCATTGCAAGAAGCTTAAATATTTGCCGAATAGCATTGGGAATCTGACTTCACTTGCAAAATTATATATTCTCCAAATGGACATCCTTGGAATTAATTTTCCAGATACGGTAAAAAATATGAATTTGGAATCTTTAAGCCTGAGATGCGATATAAGATTACTGCTGCCTATTATTTTAAGTCTCTCTTCTTTAAAGACCTTGGTACTCCATGTTGAGGACCATAGTCTCAACTCAACCAAGTTTAGTCTCTCCGAGCTTTATAACCTACAAGAACTTACATTGGTTGATTGTACGAGCCATGGGTCCTCCTTTCCAAACCTTCCTTTGAGTCTAAAAATCTTGAGACTACAAGACCATACAACCCTAGAAGTGGCAATAAGGAATTGCATCGGTCTTCAATCACTTCCCCCACTTCCTCCTCATCTTAGGTCACTTGAAGCTTATGGATGCACAAGCCTACAAAGTCTACCAGATCTGTCAATGTTGAAGGAGTTGGAAACATTATGTTTTATGAAGTGCAGGAATTTAAAATCAGTCAGTTTAAAACAGAGCTCCCTTAAGGTATGTTCTGATAATATAAGAGACTGAAATAACTATAGAAGAGGCTAAAATGATAGAGAACTGGAAACTCACTTGATGCTTTGTTACACTAGAGCTCATGTATATATACTACAACAGAGAGCTAATTAAGGGCTGATCAGCAGCCTACAAATCCCTGATCAGCAGCCTACAAATCCCTGATCTCAGCCTATCATATCACCTGATCTATGCCTATCATATCCCCCGATCTCAGCTGATATTATCCTACAAAATCTCCTAATTACAACATATAATCCCTGATTTACATTAATGATGATAACTGTTGATACTCCCCCTCAAACTAAAGGTGGGTCAACCATTAGTCTGCTGATGAAAAAATCATGTCGGCTCTTCGTTTGAGATTTTGTAAAGAAATCAGCAAGTTGTTCTTTGGAGGAAACACGAGGTAGACTGATATCACCTTTCTCAAATTTTTCCCGAACAAAATGGCAATCAACTTCAATGTGTTTTGTTCGTTCATGAAAAACTGGATTACTTGCAATTTTGACTGCACTTTCATTGTCACAGAATAGCGGTGTGGGAGAATGAAACTGAATATTGAAGTCTTTTAACAATCGTTGAAGCCAAACAACTTCACTGCAGGTTGATGACATAGCTCGGTATTCAGCTTCAGTCGATGATTTAGATACAGTGGATTGTTTCTTTGATTTCCAGGAAAGAAGTGAACTTCCTAGAAATATACAGTAACCAGTAGTAGATCTGCGAGTGTCAGGACAGCCCGCATAGCTAGCATCAGAAAAAGCGCGCAAGTCTAAGGAACTGGTATTTGAAAATGACAAGCCACGAGCTGGAGTTGAACGAAGATAACGTATAATGCGATGAACCGCTGTTAAGTGTAATCTTCGAGGATCCGAAACAAATTGACTCACAATATGAACTGCATGGGCAATATCTGGGCGTGTCACAGTGAGGTAGACTAAACTCCCAACGATGCTTCGATAGAGGGTTGGATCAGATATTGGAGAGCCATCTGTTTTACTATATGATACATTTAGCTCAAGTGGAGTATCTACAACCTTATCATCGGTAAGACCTGCCATTTCAATGATATCACGGGTATATTTTTGTTGACTAACAAAATATGCATTAGCATTTCGAGAGATTTCCAAGCCAAGAAAGTAAGACACTACACCAAAAATGACCTATTGCAACCCCATCATATGGTTGTGTTGCATAAAATGTTGCTATAGACAATAAACCTGCATATCTATTGTAATACTTTCAAAAATGTTACTTTAAATGGGAAAGCGTTGCAAGCCTAAGAATCATTTTCACAGTTTTAGGACAATAGCAATGCTTCAGTAAAGTGTTACAATAACATGATACGCTTTTATCAAATTGGTACCAAATATTTAGGCGGCAGTTTAATTTTTTGGCTGGGCGGGGTTTTTTAGTACCAAATATTTGGTACCAAAATTTTTATTACACAAAAGTTTTATTACACAAAATTTTTATTCCCTCTCTCACACTCTCTCGCCCCACTCTCTCAGATCTCTCCCGACCTCACCTCTCCGACCTCACCTCTCCGGCCTCACCTCTCCGACCTCACAAAACTCAATCCCTAAACCCCTAAATTCGATTTCAAAACTCAATCCCTAAAAACCCAAAACCCCCAAAATTTATTAAAGCTTCAATTAGAGCAAAAATCCAATTAAAGCTTCAATTAGAGGTATTATACCCAACTTTCTTCTGTTTTGTTGGATTATAGATGTATATATGTGTATGCATGTGAATTTTGTTCGATTGTATGTGTTAATTAGTCGGTTTTTGTGTTAAATCTCTTTCCATCTCTCTCTCTCTCTCTCTCTCTCTCTCTCTCTCTCTCTCCCTCCCTCTCGATTGTATGTGTTATTTTGACTAATTTTTTGTGTTGGCTGAATTAGTACTGTGAATTTTTTGTATGAATTTTTTGTGAAACTGATTACTTTTTTCTTGGCTGAGTAAACAACAGAAGGAGGAACTATGGTCTTTTGTTAAGGTAAACTCAAAATCTTGCACACCTTTTTTATGATCTCTAGTTGTTTATTATGGTCTCTAGTTGCCACTAATAAATTCCAACTAATTTTTTAGACAAAATATGAAATTCCCGAGGAAGGAAGAACCTATACATTGCGGACTATTGGTGCTTTGTGGAAATTGAACAAGAGCCGGATTAAGAAAGACCATTATCTCAAATATGATAATGATGAAGACAGGCTAAAAAATAGGCCCAATGTCATTTCAGTCGAAGAATTCAAGGTGCTTCTCAAATACTGGGGGGATAAAGATGTTCAGGTATATCCATTCATATATCAATCCATTAGCTAGTACTTGAGTTTTTCACAATTTTATTTTCGTAATTTTTTGTAAGTTATTTTATATTCTTCGCACTTTATTGAATGGTCAGGAGCGAGCTAGAAAAAATGCAGAAAATCGTAAGTTGATTGTGGAAACTCACACTGCTGGTCGTAAAAGTTTTGCGCAAATTGGCGAGAAAATCGTATGTCCAGCTTTTATTTAAAAGATGGTTTAATTTTCTATGTCATTGTCATTCTTGCATTATATAGTTTTATTATTATGTCATTCTTTGCATTATTATCTCAGAAAGCAGAAAAGAAGATCGACCCTAAAAAGCTAGCTCCGAAAGATGATATTTATCAGAAAACACGTAAACGGAAACAAGGACAGGAATACAAGGTAAGATGCAAGTATTTAAGTTTTTTAGTCATTTTCACCTATTAAAGATTCTGCAATATTTTCCTTTGAAAATCGGCCTTCTTTCAGTTTTAATGTGTCCATGTTTATTCATAGGCTACAACTGCTGTTGAAGATGGCAGTGGGGCGGAACAAGGCAAAAAACCAAAACATGGACCGAATTGGCTTCTAGGAAGGTCTGGAAAATGCAGAAAAACAATGAAAGCTCAGCAGCCAATTCTTTGTAGTTCCAGTACACCTGCTACTGATATTGATCATCTCAAAAAGACTATAAAGGAGGAAATCATAGCTGAAATGCAAGAGATGGTAGATCAAAAGGTGTGTGAGAAAATGTCAAAGGTAATAGCGAAATTGGGAGAAATCAATCCAGATTTCAAATACCTTGATGTTGAAGAGTTGTGTGCTGATACTACTACTGGTGACGAAAGTGAGGACAGTGATCAGGAGGACAATGATCGCGAGGATGACGATGATCGCGTGGATGACGATGATCGCGAGGATGCCGATGATCACGAGGATGACGATGATCACGAGAATGACGAAAATGATGATTGATAATGATCAGTAGTACTTAACTCTTATTTTTTATATGCGTACTTTTGGTACTAGGTTGGTATTTTGACATGATGTGATATTAAGACTAAGTTTAATGTAGAATTGTGGTGTAAGTCGACATGTGTTTCGACATTAGACTTAAGAACTAGATGTCAGACTATGTTTGGGTTTATTGACATGTGTTTGTTGGATTTTCAATTTCCGAACTTTGAAATGTCATTTCTGGTTTGGTACATGTGTTTTTTGGATTTGCCATTGGAATGAAATGTCATTTCTGGTGGATTGGTTTATATGCTTTTGTGCATGGTATATTAAAATTTCAGACAAGACATTGCAATCTGGATACTAAAAAGCGTTGCACATTAATGTTGCAATTAAAAACTATAAATATTACAATAGAGATTAAAATGTTGCAGATAAATGTTGCTAAAAAACCAAAATGTATTGCAAAAGGCATCAAAATGTTGCATCAAAGTGTTGCAATGAACTAACTTTGTAACATTTTTACTTAATAGATGTTGCAAAAAGGTGTTGCATTAGTCTATTGCAACACCTTAAAAATGTTACTAAAACAGACAAAAGTGTTACAAAAAAATGCTATTGTAATATTTAAAAAAGGGTTGCAATAAGTACATATAGTGTTACAATAGAAGCCATAGGCAACGCCAGTAAATGTAACGCCGAATTTTGGTCAAAACGTTACATAAACATCTAATGTAACATTTTTAGGGTCTAACAATACACTTTTCTGGGGTTACAATAGGTCATTTTTGGTGTAGTGAGATGCGAGACCAAGATCTTTCATTTGAAAAGAGTTTTGCAAGATATTCTTAAGATTCTGTATACCTTGACGATCATTACCCGTGATTAAGATATCATCAACATAGATGAGTGCGAAGGTGGTTCCTGCTGATGTAGAAGATATAAATAAAGAGTGATCATTGTGACTTTGACGATAGCCAGCTTTTTGCAACACTCCTTTTAATTTAAAAAACCAGGCGCGGGGAGATTGTTTTAATCCATATATTGCCTTTTTTAATTTACAAACCATGTTTGGTGGAACTGATAATCCAGGAGGAGGACGCATGTAAACTGTTTCAGAAAGATCACCATTTAAGAAGGCATTCTTGACGTCCATCTGGTAGATATCCCAACTGCGAATTGCAGAAACAGCTATCAAAGTATGCACAGTGGTCATTTTGGCAACTGGAGCGAATGTTTCAGCGTAGTCGATGCCATACTTTTGTTTATAGCCTTGTGCCACGAGGCGTGCCTTATATCTTTCCAGAGAACCATCAGACCTCAACTTGACTGAATAAACCCATTTGCATCCTATAATTGGACGGTGTGGAGGCTTAGGAACAAGCTCCCATGTCTGATTTTGGTGCAAGGCTTTTAATTCTTCATGCATAGCATTACTCCACTCGGCACTATCTGCAGCTTGTTTGTATGAATTAGGAATATCAAAAGAATTAAGTGCAGATAGAAATGCAAACCGGTCAGGTGGTTTAGTGTTACGAGAAGAGCGCCTTGGAGGCGGCGGCGGTGGTGATGGAGGAGGTGGAAAAGAAGGAACGAATGATGTATTAGGAGATGAGTTGTTACCTGTATTCGGGGTCGGTGATTGAGGAGCCATGGGAGGGGGAACTCTTGGTCTTCGTTGATATGTAATGATACCCTGCACATGAGGTGAAAATGTAGATAGAGGAATATCATGCTCAACATGTGGTTTAGGAATAGAGGAGCTAAAATAAGGCATATTTTCAAAAAATACAACATTTCTTGAAATTCACGTCCTCTTGCCTTCCCAATCATAACATCGATATCCTTTTTGTGTTTCCGAATATCCAAGAAAGATACATTTAACAGATTTTGCTTCTATCTTCGAATACTCGGATTTAGGAAGTAGCACATAACATGTACAACCAAAAACACGAAGCTTTCCATAATCAGGTGGATGACCAAATAACTTCTCTTGTGGAGATATGTTACCTAACACTTGAGTTGGTAAACAATTGATCAAGTACACAGATGTGGCCACACTTTCTGCCCAAAACATCTTTGGTAAGGCTGCATGGAGGCGAAGAGCACGTGCTGTCTCAATTAGGTGTCTATGCTTTCTCTCAGAAACGCCATTTTGCTGAGGTTGATGAGGACAACTTTTCTGATGAATAATTCCTTCACTAGCTAAAAAATGTTCAAATTCCTTCGAACTGTATTCACCACTGGAATCTGAACGGAAAATCTTGATTTTCTTGTCAAATTGTGTTTGAACCATAGAATGAAAATATTTAAACACTTGTGAGACTTCAGATTTGTGGCGCAAAAAATATGTCCAAGTGTAACGTGACCAATCGTCAATAAAGACAACATAGTAATATTTTCCACTTAGTGATCCTACATGAGATGGTCCCCAAACATCCGAGTGAATAATATCAAAAGCCGAGACAACACGATTTATTTTCTTAACAAATGGTAAAGTATGTGCTTTGGAGAGTGCACATTCCTCACATGTTTTATCAATTTCAGATTTATGATCAAGCTTATCTATCAAAGCATTAGAGGAAAACAGAGAATTCAAAACAAATGCATGAGGATGGCCAAGACGATTATGCCAAAGTCTCCACAATCTATTAGCTTTATTTATTTCAGCAGTAGAAGGAGCAAGAAAACAATTCGGGGAGCCATAAGTAGGTGTGCTTGAAGGTAAGTCAAAGTCCAAGACAAAGAGTTCCCCTTTCTTATGGCCGCTCCCAATCACTTTCCCGGTTCTCAGGTCCTGGATTAAGCAACCAGAAGAAGAAAATGAGACAATGCAATTTTGTTGTACTAGCTGACTGACCGAGATCAAGTTAGCAGATAATTTTGGCACATATAAAGCATTTGAAAGATTCAAAGGACCAAGTTTTAATGACCCTATACGTTCGGCAGGAAGGGTGTCTCCGTTAGCAAAAATAATATTTGTCCTTCTATCATATGGAAAACTCGAATTAAAATTATCTAAATTACCAGTCATGTGGTGGGAAGCACCAGAATCTATTATCCAAGAGTTTTGAGTATTTGCCTTACCGACATTGGAGGCTTGAAGGGCATGAACGATATTAGAATCCTGAAGTGCTTGAATAACTTGCTGAATGAAGTCCGGGGAAGGAGAGTTTGATTGAGAAGCAGGGTGTTGGTTTAGAGTTCAAGTAGCTTCTGATGTACTAGACACGGAGGACATATACGCCCTGTGACTTCGATTTCGTGGAGGCCTGATCTTGCAATTTTCAATCAAATGTCCTTCACCCTTACAATATCGACAAAAGAGAGAAGTAGAAACATTGCCTGTGGTGCCCTTCTTTTTTGAGCAGTGAATAGCAATGTGACCAGTCTCATGACAAATAAAACACTCAGTTTTGCTCATATTTCGAGCCTTCGTTTTCTGGACAGCGGCACTTAATGCAACATCATGAACATTTATGTGGGAAGAAAGTGATTTCAATCGTGTTTCCTCTGCAAGTAGGTCTGGTAGAATTGTATCTACATTAGAACTGCCTCCGCGATTGAGAATAGTAGCACGAATAGGTTCAAAGTCTTGCCGGAGTTTCATCAAGAATTGTCGAGCTCGAGTTTGTAGCCTGAGTTTTAGAACTGTTTCTAAGGCAGCCTCTGGAATCTTTTCTTCAATCATATCCATTTCATTCCAAAGCAACATTATTGCAGAGTAAAATTCTTGAATACTTAACGACTCTTGGGATAAAGAATTTACCTCTTGTTCAAGCTGATACATCCTCGCAGCATTACTTTGCTTGTAGATGCGTTTTAGATACTCCCACATGAGATGTGCTGTACTTAATGGACTGAGATTTACAGCAATAGAATTCTCCACAGATTCCATGATCCAAGTTTTAATCTTAGCATTGTTTATCACCCATTTAGACTGTTCCGCCTTCTCTGTTGGTTTGGGATTACTGCCATCAACATAGGTCCAGAGATCCTGACCTTCCAGAAAATTCTTGAAGTAAGAGGCCCATAAGAAATAATTTTTTCCATCTAGCCTTACTGCCAACCTGTGGTGTTGGGAATCCATGACACTAAAGATGGAAGAAAGAGGAGTACTAGAGAAAAAGAATCTGAAGTGAAGCAGATGGAACTGCCAGAGAAAAGAAAACGAAAGCGATGCAGATGGGACTGCCAAAAAAATAGAAAAATAAAACAGAAGGGATGCAGATGGGACTGCCAGAAAAAAAAACTGTAATTATATGCGTTTAGGCTTTGATACCATGATAATACAAGAGACTGAAATAACTATAGAAGAGGCTAAAATGATAGAGAACTGGAAACTCACTTGATGCTTTGTTACACTAGAGCTCATGTATATATACTACAACAGAGAGCTAATTAAGGGCTGATCAGCAGCCTACAAATCCCTGATCAGCAGCCTACAAATCCCTGATCTCAGCCTATCATATCACCTGATCTATGCCTATCATATCCCCCGATCTCAGCTGATATTATCCTACAAAATCTCCTAATTACAACATATAATCCCTGATTTACATTAATGATGATAACTGTTGATATGATAACTGTTGATATGTTCATGTTGTCTCTCCTCTCAATCAGTGACATACAGTCACACTTTTATACATCTCATTTTACATTTCAGTGAGAATTCATGATGGGAGATAGAATTTCAGTGAGAAGTGGAGACAGAATTAAGCTTTCATTTCTAAGATTATTATATTCTTATTCTTACGATGAATATCATCCTTCCGGATATGTAGAAGTTCCTGGCGGAGAAGCAAAGGTGGAGAAATGCGGGGTTCATGTGATAACCTCTCAAAGCTTAACATCTCCCTAGTAATAATTTCAGAAGTACAGACCTTGGTAGCTCTCAATGTTTAAATAAGTTTCTGACTTTCTATCTGTTGATCTTCACTGCAATACCTTTGAAATCAAAGCTACTCAGCAGACTTATTATAAGTATATTTTAATGACGGAGTTGTAATTATTTGATCAAATTTTACAATTACAAAAGTATCAATTATTTATTTTTATTAAAAATCTTTGTATCTAACTTATGTGAACGCGTATTTATGAACATCAAACTTCTAATCAGTAATCCAATTCTCTCTTCATCTTTTCTTAAACTTGAAAGTCGGTGTGCAGATGTGGTGTTTGTCAAAATCTTGGTACAAGTACAATACAGTGCTCTTGTTATTTTCCATAATGTTTATTTCAAGTCACATGCATTATTTTTAATATATATCGAAAGAGAGTCTCGTTCCAATGAAAGCAATTAAAGGATGAATGAGAACAGATGTTTGAAAGCTAACCCCTTTAACTGTCGAATATGAAAATTGTCCCCGCGTCAAGGAGAAAATGGAGCAATGTTGGCTTTGTACAACACTTCAGTCATCGGGTGTTTGCTTGGGTGTTAGTAGTGTATTGCTCCGACCCTCCGACTCCTGCACAAACCGAAAATGGCTCTTTCTCTCTGTTCAAGAAAAACAGATTGTATGTTAATGATATCATAAGTAACAATTTGTGTAAATATGATCACATGTTACTATCCATGAAATGTTAAAAGCACATACACTTCCAAATATAACTGAAATTAGCTTGATGTTGGTTTTTTTGTCATATTTATTAGTCAAGAGGAGTAGTTATAAATATAGAAAACATGGTAAAGCTGAAGAAAAAATTCAGTTAAAAGTTGCAATGAGAAAGTAAGACTGTACTCACAGTCATTCCCTAAATTTCGGACTATCCTTCTTCCATGGCTACCACAAGTAATCACTTAGCTGCTCATAAAAAATGGGACAACATAATCACATAGGAACCGTAAATATTATAAGCTTTCCTTGCTCAGAAACAAAAAAACATCTTCTATAAAAGTTGTTTTGGTAACTTCAATACATGTTAACTCCTTTGAACCCAAAAATCTCGATCAGGATTATTTGTGATTCCCAAAGTGTAAACTATATTGTTGTCTGATGTGATATTATCCTCTTTCAACAAGATTCGTCAATCATGAAAAACTCAAATAATTAATTCTACCAATCGCTCACTTATCATAAATAAATCAAGTTCAAGCGTATTTTTGATAATTAATAATTTATATACACAGGCATGGGCATGCCTGTTACGCTAGTTTTATTGTATTGTTGAAGAAGGTGCAAGTTGGGAAAATTTTAAGGTATTAAACTTCAAATTAATTCTCTGTAGCTTTGTTTTAACTTGAAAATGTGTGTGTATAAGGTGTTTGATGAGATATTAAAGTGTGTAAAATCCAGTATTTTGTCTATTTTTCAATCACTATACTAGTTAATTTGTTATTTTTTGTTGATGTTCTTCCATGCATAAATTGTACTAACGTTATGCTCCAGTTGGTTTTTTTGGAAATTAATAAATTTGTCAGGAAGCTAAAAAATGCTCCGATGTAGCCCTTTTATTAACTTCAAAGATCACAGATATATCAAAACCTAAGGATGAAATCAAATGAAGTTCGTGCTATTGGAATCTGTGGGATGGGAGGGATCGGGAAAACCACAACTGCCAAAGCGTTCTTCAACAAATATTCCAACAGATTTGATATCAGCTGCTTTATCGAGAATATAAAACAAAACTCACAAGGAAGTAGCCTACTTACTTTACTTAAACAACTCTTGAGTGAGCTCCTCAGAAGGAAGGATTATATGGTCCGGAATGTTGAAAGTGGAATAAGACAATTGAAGCAGATTCTTTGTTTCAAGAAAGCTCTTATTATTCTCGATGATTTGGACCAATCAAGCTATTTGGAATTTCTAGTAAGGATTTGCAACTTGTTTTCTGCTGGAAGTAGAATTATTATTACGACAAGAGATGCAAACCTGCTAAATCAGTTGAAAGTAGATATAGCAGAAGTAGATTTATACATGGTAAATAAACTGAGTCAAAGTGATGCATTGGAACTCTTTAGCTATTATGCCTTTAAGAAATCAGTCCCGCCTAATAGTTTCAGAGAGCTCTCAGTAATGTTTGTAAGCTATGCCGGTGGTCTTCCATTAGCTCTCAAGGTGTTGGGTTCATCTTTGCGTGGCAGGACTCATGTGTCATTTTGGAAAGCTAAACTTGAAAAAGTTCGAGAAATTCCTGAGAATGAGATACAAAAAAATCTTCAAATGAGCTATGATGAATTAGAGGATGAGACGGAGAAGGCAATTTTCCTTGATATTGTATTCTTTTTTGTTGCAAAGGACAAAGATGAATCTGTTAATATTTTTAAATCTTGTAATTTCTTTCCAGACGCTGGAATACCAATTCTAGTCGAAAGATGTCTATTAACAATTGATGAGGAGAATAAGTTTCAGATGCATAATCTTATCCAAGATATGGGAAGAGAAGTTATTCGTGAAGAATCGAAACATGGGATGTGCAGACGCTTGCACTTGTGTCAAGGAAATGCATGGGAGTCGCTGCAAAATCTAGAGGTAATCAGAAAGCAATGCTATGTGAGTCGTAGTCTGTCTCCGTTTTCATTGGAACAACAGTTTCATAGAGATCCAAATTACTTATCCTAATAAACCAATACTAGAATTTGAAGAACTACACTTAAACCTGTACTGGTTAATAACTTAACGACCATAAATTTGTCAATAAAAAGATATTACATTTTGCGTATTTAAGTAATGGAACACAGAATGTGCTGTGTGTAAACAGTTGATCTACCATTGCGTATTTTTCCGTCTCCGTCTCTCTCTCTCTCTCTCTCTCTCTATCTCTCATTCACAGTTTTATAAATTTATGAAACCGTTGCTTCTTTAATGTTACAGGTAGGATGGGACGACTTGTCTTCGTTTAAAGCTGATCTACCAAACAGGGGGATTCCTGAATGGTTCGGCTATAAAAGCAGTGGGTGTACATTATCATTCGATATTCCAGCAACCTTGGGAGAAAACTTCTTAGGTGTCGCTCTCTGGGTTGTTTATGCATACAATACCACTGATCCATATTCTTATTTCAAAGCTGTTGTTAGGAATAAAACAGAGGGTATAACAGAGACCTATAAAATTGATTCACCTATGGATAGTGTTGGTGTAAAGTCGAGGGTACAATGCATAAGAAGAGAGGACATCTCACTGAAAAGTGGTGACAGAATGAAGGTTTCATTCCAGAGATTATTATTCTCTGTTGATGACGACGGCACAGAAGTTCCGACTGGAGAAGTGAATGTGGAGATGTGCGGGGCTCATGTGATAATGAAAACTTCCTCCTCTAGGATCAAGGATGAAATTCCCAAAAACAGGGTATCCGAATCTTCAACCCGGTATCCTTTTTTGTAATCCTACATTTTGGATCTCTAGTCTGATATTCAAACAGTTTCCTTTTCGCCCATAAATTTGTAATCGATATAGATAAAAAAATATTTGATATTCGGAAATATGAATCTAGACCTTTGTACTAAACATAGATAGTTCATTTCCAGAACAAGATAATTTTAGCATGCTTAGTTTACTGTAGTAGCATGCTCCTGTTAGTATTTTCAGAAGCTTTTGCTAGCAGATGGATTTTCCCTTATGATTGATTGTGTACATTTTGAAGTAAAGTTGCCTGAAATTTGAAGTAACATTTTGATCTGCACAAAAATTGTGAGCTCGATGAAGAATGGGATTCCTACTATTATCTGGTGACTGGTGGACTAGACTGTAATAATAATGAAAAAAAAAGTTTAATAACTTTTATTCTATAAAAAAATACGCTAAAACTCGGTAAGTGAATTTTAAATTTTTTATCCAATATCTATGTCGTTAAATTTTAAGTTTAAAACTCGGTAAGTTAAAGTTTAAAAATATGCATGTCGTTAAATTTTTTATCCAATACAGAACTACAATACAGTACTCTTGCATGTTGCTATAATGTGCATACTTTTATTGTAATTTGTATGTTTGTTTGCTAAGTAGGGAGGGGAGGGGAGGGGAGGGGGATGTAACAGAAAATCCAATAATGACACACTAGAAGGGCATAGTTAACCGAATATGGAAATTTTAAACGACCAAAATTCTAAATTATTGTCCCAATCAAAATGAAAAATGGTCATTAGTTTAGATGATCAGTAGTCTGAAAAATGGGAAATTCTTTGAATGAAGTTCCGGTGAAGTTCGAATGTTAATTTACGTAGAAAGATAAAGGTAGTTTAATATCCAGAGACATAGAAAACTAGTAAAAAGATGATATTGACTATAGAACCACATAAATTCAGAAAAGCACTGCTCAGGTTCGCATAATAAATTGAATAGAGTTTTTGATATATGTAACTTGGCTGTGTAATGGTCTTTCGAATGAGCTTCCAAGGTTCCAGGGGGTACGTAGAAAGATAGCATTGACTGACTTGATTTGTTGTAGACAAGACAACTATAAAACAACATCAACTGATACACCTCTGCATGTACAATCATTCATTAGATTTCAGTTAAGAAGCACTAGCATTCTTTCATGGCTACCACAAGTAATCAAATAACTTCACCCAGCTGGAATGTTCTTGCAAGGAAATGCATGGAAGCACATACAATGTGAGTTGTAGATGGCCTCAATTATTACTTTCACTAGTACCACACATACTTAAATTTTATATTTTACTTAGTAATCTCATACTAGTACTTTGTAAGGTACAGTTTAACGAATTCAGTAATTGATCTCTTTTTGTCGCAAGAAATTAGAAGCCGTTAGTTTAAACAATAGAGGGATCTGTAGTCTATTAGTAAAATCAAAAAATGATTCTCTTTCTTATTCAACCAAAACAGTTTCTAATTCAAAACAATATAATAGAGAAATAGTAAACAATTACACTAATTTGTTTGTTACTGAGTTATTTTTTAAAAGAAGAAGAAGGTATGTCAAAAAAGGATTCATACTGAGCTATACTAGAGTCTAGATACATAAAGATCAAATGATAATACTAACAAGACTCTCACCCAACGTAGTTGCAAATAAAATTATATATGTGTATGTTATCTAGTGTATAAAAATGATTGCTATGAGCCTATGACTTCAGTGGGTTGAGAATGGGAAGTGCCCTCTATAAAATTTAATCTCTAGTTCTTTTCCTCCAAGTACAAAGTAAGTCCAGCTTAGAGATCAAAATTTGTTTTAAATTGTTCCAACTATAAGTTGTGTTTTGTTGGAGAGAATGGAATGGAAGATACTGAAGGGAAGCAACTGAGTAGAATGGAAGATTTAGAAAAAAAAATTGAATGTGCGCAAATTTTCCATGATGAGAATTGTGAAGAAAATAAGTATGGTGTAGAATGGAGCATTCTTTGAGGGTTTGAGCTTTAACTTAGGTTGGTATCAACGGAATGAAGGAAGGAATGAAAATTTTAGACATTATTTATGTTCTAGTTCAAATCTCATTCAATTCTCTCCAATTTCATTCATCCCAGCCAAACACAACATTATATTCCATATTAAGTAGCATATGAAGTTGTGGAATTTTTAAATCATAAGGTGTCCGTCTTGTCTGAAATTCATGCACTAAGGCATACATCACAGACACTAGTAAATGCATTAGGAATGAGTCCAAAATGGTAAATAGGTAACCGCTAAGGTTTTTGAGCTGCTTACATCTGTTAGTGTCTGATTAGAGTATTCTCTTATTAGTTTTGTCTTCTATTGATCAAATCAGGGAGCATGGAACATTGAAATCCTCATCTTAGACATGACCATGTCTATGGATAAAAAATTTAATGCCATCATATTTAAAAGGCTTCCCAAGTTGAAGTTACTTGAAATAATTGGGGCACATGACATCAAGGGTGGTTTCGAAAATTCACTTCATGAGTTACGATGCATCCATTGGTTTCATAGCCCGTGGACACGTTTACCTCTTAATTTCCGTCCAGGAAAAGTCATCTCACTTGACATGCCATTTAGCGAATTCAAGACATTGTGGAAGAGCACTATGGTATGAAGTTCAAATTTATAATATAGATTTCATTTATATCTAAAATATTTATACTTAGTGTTTTGTATTTATTGACTTTGCTATGCCCAAATATGTAGTTAAGTTTTTCATTGTAAATAAAGTTAGCACGACTTATCTTATGGAATCTTTTTTTTTTTGGTTGTGATTTATAGTATTGTAATTGTTCATTGAAATTTGTTTGAACTGACTTATAATTTGCTTGTAACAGTCTATGGTGAATTTGAAGACTATAGATGTAAGTTAATCAAAAAACTTGAAAACCACCCCGGACAGTCTATAGTATCGTTTCGTGGTTGTAAAAACCTGCTAAATGTCCACTCATCACTCGGACAGCTGGCTAACTTGAGCCATTTGGATTTACGAGAATGCCAGCATTTGAAAGAATTGCCTAAGCCAATTGGAAAATTAAGTAAATTGGGACTTTTGGATTTGTGTGATTGCCACAGACTGAAAAGATTGCCCGAGTCTATCAAACAATTGACTAGTTTGGGCTGTTTGGATTTGAGCTATTGCAGAAATCTGGATCGGTTGCCTGATCTATTAGGTGATATGAAAGGCTTGAAGAAGCTTGATGCAAGTTATACCGCAATTAAGCAACTTCCAGATTCAATTTCTTACCTGAAGGAATTAGTTGAGTTGAACTTGCTAGGTTGTGAGAAGCTTAGAAAGTTACCTGAACAATTCGGGAATATAGAAGGCTTAAGAATGTTTAATGCAAATTCTAGTGCAATTGAACACTTTCCAAATTCATTTGGATGTCTGATTAATTTGGTCATATTGCAATTGTCTAATTGCGAAAACCTTATTAGTCTCTCAAATGACATATGGAAACTGAAGTTTCTTCAAGTACTAGATCTGGGAGGTTGTTCACAGTTGAAGCGATTGCCTGAGCAATTGGGTAAGATGCAATCCTTAGAAATGATTAATGCATCTTATACATCAATTGAACAATTACCAGATTCTATAGTACTGCTGAGTAGGTTACGAGATTTGTATTTGAAGAGCTTTAAGACAGTTAAATATGTGCCCAATGGTATCCGGAATCTTCCCTCACTCGGAAAAGAGTTGGAATCTCTATACTTGAGATGTAATGTAATATTATGGTTGCCTATTATTCTCAGATTCTATTCTTAAAGGTGTTATCTCCTATTGATGAGGGCAAGAGTCTCTCTTCAACCCAAGTGTTTAGCTTTTTATGAGCTTTCCAACCTACAATGTCTTTTACTGACAAACTGTAAGAGTCTTGGGTCCTCCTTTCTGGAACTTCCTCTGAATCTAGAAGCGTTTTTTTAGGTGCAATAATCTGAAATCAGTTAGCCTAAAACAGAGTTCCTTTCAGGTTTGTTGCAGTTAGTCTTTATCAATGATCTGTTTAGAGACTGTAAATAACAAGATAAAGTGTAATCGATACAGATAGTTCATTTCCAGAACTAGATAATTTTAGCATGCTTAGTTTACTGTAGTAGCATGCTCCTGTTAGTATTTTCAGAAGTTTTTGCTAGCAGATGGATTTTCCCTTAAGATTGATTGTGTACATTTTGAAGTAAAGTTGCCTGAAATTTGAAGTAACATTTTGATCTGCACAAAAATTGTGAGCTCGATGAAGATTGGGATTCCTACTATTATCTGGTGACTGGTGGACTGGACTGTAATAATAATGAAAAAAAAGTTCTTTTATTCTATAAAAAAATACGCTAAAACTCGGTAAGTGAATTTTAAACGACCAAAATCCAATAATGACACACTAGAAGGGCATAGTTAACCGAATATGGAAATTTTAAACGACCAAAATTCTAAATTATTGTCCCAATCAAAATGAAAAATGGTCATTATTTTAGATGATCAGTAGTCTGAAAAATGGGAAATTCTTTGAATGAAGTTCCTGTGAAGTTCGAATGTTAATTTACGTAGAAAGATAAAGGTAGTTTAATATCCGAAGAACATGGACTTGTGTAGTTTAATACTAACCCGATCCTGAATGAAGTTTAGTTGAAGATCCAGAGAAATAGAAAACTAGTAAAAAGATGATATTGACTATAGAACCACATAAATTCAGAAAAGCACTGCTCAGGTTCGCATAATAAATTGAATAGAGTTTTTGATATATGTAACTTGGCTGTGTAATGGTCTTTCTCACAGATATCGGAAAGGGGAGTAGTTTTCATTCTTAAGTGGTCCTGACCTTAAAATAAGGTTTCCATGGAGGTAAGTAGAAAGATAGCATTGACTGACTTGATTTGTTGTAGACAAGACAACTATAAAACAACATCAACTGATACACCTCTGCATGTACAATCATTCCTCCTATTTCAGTTAAAAAGCACTTGCATTCTTCCATGGCTACCACAAGTAATCTATTAACTTCACCCAGCTGGAATGTCTTCTTGAGCTTTTATGGTAAGGAGTCTTCTTGAGCTTTTATGGTAAGGACACTCGCGGAAACTTCATTACACATCTTTATAAAGCTTTGGATCAAGCAGGAATTAAAACGTTCATGGATGAACCTGAACTTCGAAAGGGTGAAGAAATCTCATGGGGGCTAATTAACGCAATTCAGGGCTCAAAGATGTCTATGGTTATTCTCTCAGAGAACTATGCTCGTTCAAAATGGTGCCTTAACGAGCTTGTAGAGGTCCTAAGTTGCAAGAGAATAAATGGTCAGATGGTAATTTCTTTATTTTTCTACGTAGACCCATCAGATGCACGACACTACAAAGGAAGTTTTGGGGCAGCTCTGCAAAGTCAAATGAACCTTCACTCTGAAGATGTCGTGGAGAAGTGGAAGTCTGCTCTTTCTGAAATCGGGAAGCTTAAAGGATACCATCTCCAAAAAAATGCAAATGAGTAAGTCTGTTTAAAACTTAAAACTCTCTCAATATTAGTGTAAAAAAGTAAGATTCTTTGTCCAATAAAAGTGTGAATTTTCCTAGTTTTTCCTATCTTTTGCACACATCACAGCTTCAGTTTTTTTGTGATGTGTAGGATGGGTCAAATAATTAATGGGTATCATATGTATAACTGATAGAAATTAAAGTTCTTTTTTCTTCAGTTGTTTTTGTGATATGTATTCTATGGTTTGATTAATTAACAGAAATGAATCGAACACTATTCAAGAAATTGTGGAGAAGTTAGCACCACAAGCAACTACAAAACTGTTACACCTTGAGGAACATCTAGTTGGGATAGATTATGCTGTTGAAGAGATATATCAAAAATTAAGCATGGAATCAGATGATGTCCGTGCTATTGGGATCTGTGGAATGGGTGGAATTGGAAAAACGACAATTGCTAAAGCTTTTTACAACAAATTTTCTAAAAAATTTGACATCAGTTGTTTTATTGATACCGTAAAACAACATTCACAAAGAGGTAATCCCCTACTTCCTTTACTTGAACAACTCATTCCTTCTCTTACATCAGAGCTGTTATTACTAATAAAACAGTTGGTATAACAAAGAACTATCACATCAATGTACCTAACCATCTACCAGGTGAAGTACAGTCGAGCATACAATGCATAGGAAGAGATAACTTATTGGCCGCTGGAGATAGAATCGAAATTTCATATCAAAAGTTGTTATATCCTTTTGATGATGGTGGAAAAGTTCCCTGCGGAGAAGTGAAGGTGGAGATGTGTGGGGCTCATGAGATACTAAAAGGACCATTCACTCAGTGATTTTATTTTTTAATTCTCTGGCAGCTAGCACTGTCTTAAAATTGAGGTAATGCCTTGAATTATATTAATTTCTTCTCTCGTATAATATATTCGCTTTCCCTTTCTTTGTGTTTGAATACATTTGCTCCAAAGTTAGAGGAAATATTTAGTGGTTAGATGATGATTGGTATTGAGATAAATGGTTTCATGCTTCAAGCTAATTTTTTGCTTAATGGTGTAAACTATCTGATGAAGTTCCCTCAAGATTTTTTTAATAATTTAATGTATAAACACTTTTTTCTTGTAACGGAAGTACCAAGTATTATGTGAGACACCTTAATTTGTAGTGCATAATGAAATTCCTCTCCTGCAAGTACAACATTTTTGGCGAATAAGACACGAACCTGACTCTGAGACCTGAGTCACCTGACACATATCGATACTTAAGCTGTGACATTACTGTACGTATTTTGTAGTCCTCTCCTGCAAGATGAGTGTTCTTGGCTGATAGACACCAACCCGATACTGAGACCTAATAAATGTCAGTACTAAAGCTGTGATATTACTGTACGTATTTTGTACTACAGCTTGAGCATATATATATATAATTTGTGCTAAATATCAACTAATATTTTATGTTTATATCAGTTTCTTGAAAGTTATATTATATCATTTCGTATTTAAAAAAATCTCTGATTTTTGTGGGGTTTGGACTTTGGAGTGAGGATAGTGGGTGAAAAAAAATCTCGATTAGAATTGAGGCGAATTTGGAGATTGATTTTACGTGTGGAAATCTAGAACAATGACAAAACATGAGCAGGATGATACTAGTTTCTGGCCTGAAGTGATGCCCATTATAACTGTATCATGCATGCTTTACAATATCTCACACGCAAAACAAGTTTTGATCAAATTTAGATTTATGCAAGTTCTTGGAAACTTGTCAAAATA
This sequence comes from Heracleum sosnowskyi, assembly GCA_030848705.1. Taxonomy (NCBI): domain Eukaryota; kingdom Viridiplantae; phylum Streptophyta; class Magnoliopsida; order Apiales; family Apiaceae; genus Heracleum; species Heracleum sosnowskyi. The sequence goes on along the minus strand of CM061237.1, from coordinate 1,773,588 downwards.
TGTTTGCATATGCTTTATAATAATTTGCAATTTCATCTTCTTAACTACTCTAGCATTATATTTTTCAGATGATGTATTTGTTTTTTATTTTCATAATTTTTTATTCCATGTCTTCACTACTAGAAAAAATGGTTAAAAGTGATAGTCTAAAAGTGATCGGACTTAAAAATGACCGTCTGCAGTCGCTATTAAAGTCAACCAGCGTCGACGTTTGACCAAAGTACACATTCGACCGCATCTTTTCGACCGCAATAAAGATGACTGCAAACAGTCGCATTATGGAACCACAAATGACCGTGTTTAGTCACGTTTAAAAAATGACCGTGAACAGTCGCTTGTTTTATTGGCCTACGGGCGGTGAAAATTCCCGCTCATGAGAATTTGAAATATTAGAAACTAAAATCTACCAAAATCAGTCGCAAATATAAAAGTGGCCATATTCCGTGGTTTCTATGTTTTAGGTAACTAAGCGGGAAATTTGCCTCTATTGGGAAATATATTTTTCAGATGATGTATTTATTTTTTATTTTCATAATTTTTTGTTCCATGTCTTGTAGATGGTGAAATATGACAGTGATGTTTTGTATCGCTTGTTTCCCTTTTTCCGCCTTGCTTAATTTTTCATGTTGCTATATGTATTGTCTTGTCTTCTACTAATACTTCTCTTATCTAATCTGTGAATATTATCACATCTAAATCTACGTACTATGATTTCTTTAATCTGCCGACTACCTGCCCTTTTAACTTTCTATTTCAACAAGATTGTTCTTGTTGCCCTCTTCTAATAGGAGTTTGAATTTTACTTAAGATTGATGTGTTTTGTCATTAGTGCTGTTTTTTCCTTTTAACTTGATATCTTGTTTCAATTTTATAAACACAAGTTGAGGAGAGGGCAGGTTTATTGTTTTCAAATGAGCCAGACCTGAATGGAAGTTTCACATGACATTCCTATTCAAACATACATTAATAAAACCATATCTCTAGTAAAGCTCTGAACATACATTCACTAGTTCAGATTTGGCTAAGAAATACTATCCTTTTTCCATGGATACCACAAGTAATTAATTAGGTGGCTCTTCTTCTATGGATATCGATAGTAATCAATTGAGTGCCTCTTCTTCCATGAATACCATAAACAATTGTTCCTCTCCTTCATCTTCTTCATCTCTACCTAACTGGGATGTCTTCTTGAGCTTTTATGGCAAGGACACTCGAAATAACTTTACTTCGCATCTTTACTCTGCTCTAGACGACGCAGGAATTCTGGCCTTTAAAGATGATCCTGCACTTGAAAAGGGAGAAGAAATTTCACTAGGACTACGTAACGCTATCAAACAGTCAAAGAAGTTTGTTGTTATTCTCTCTGAGAACTATGCACGTTCGTCATGGTGCCTTGATGAGCTCATAGAGATACTTGGCGCCAAGAGGTTTGAGAATCAGGTTATTCCTGTATTTTACTATGTCGATCCATCACATTTACGGTACCAGAAAGGAAGTTTTGGGGAAGCTCTTGGAGTTCATAAGAAGCGTTATTCTGTTGATATGATTGAGAAGTGGAGATCTGCTCTTGCTGAGATTGCGAAGCTATCAGGATACCATCTAAAGAAAGATGCAAATGAGTATGTCCCTTTGTGTGTGCTGTATCATTTTATATTTCTAATGATCATTTTAGTAGTCCATAAGTTTGCATATTGAATATATCTTTTGCAAACATGTGACATCAACTCCAGTTTTCTATTAACTTCCTTGGTGACGTGAATATTGGGTCAGATAAGTTACACATATAATAAGTTTACGACTTGTGTGTGTGTGTGTTTTTTTTTTTAAATCTTACATTTACAAATCTGTACTTTTCTTCAAATTTAACAGGAATGAATCAGATATTATTAAAAAAATTGTGGAGGATGTAGCTCCACAAGCAACTGCACATGTGTTGCACCTTGAGGAACATCTATTTGGAATTGATTCTGCTGTTGAGGAAATTTATCAAAAACTAAGCGTGGAGTCTGTCCATGCCATTGGGATCTGCGGAATGGGCGGAATTGGAAAAACCACAATTGCCAAAGCTTTTTACAACAAATATTCCAACAAATTTGATTACAGCTGCTTTATTGAAGAGCCAAAACAAAAATCACCAGGTGGCAGTCGTCTACTTCTTTTACTCAAGCAACTGTTGATTGAGCTTCTCAGAAAGAAGGATTATTTGGTCCGGAATATTGCTAGCGGTATGAGAAAATTGAAACATATTCTTTCATCTAAGACAGCTCTCATTGTTTTGGATGATTTGGACCAGTCAAGCCACTTGGAATTTATATTAAAGCTTTGCAACTTACATTCAGCTGGAAGTAGAATAATGATTACGACAAGAAATGCAAACTTGCTAAATCAATTAAAAGTAGGTAGATCAAAAGTGGATATATACATGGTAAAGGAATTGGCACCAATTGATTCGTTAGAGCTCTTTAGCTATCATGCCTTCAGAAAGTTGACGCCGCCTGAAAATTTCAAAGAGCTCTCGACAAGCTTTGTAAAGTATGCCCAAGCTCTTCCCCTAGCTCTCAAGGTGTTGGGCTCGTCTTTACGAGGAAGGACTCACTTGCCATTCTGGAAAGCTAAACTTGAAAAAATTCGAGAATTTCCAGAGAAGGGAATTCAAAAAATCCTTCAAATGAGCTACGAAGAACTAGATGATGATACAGAGAAAGCAATCTTTCTTGATATCGTATTCTTCTTCGTTGGAAAGAATAAAGATGACGCTGTTCTTATCTTCGACTCTTGTAATTTTTTTCCCGAAGTTGGATTGCCAGTTCTAGTGGACCGATGCCTACTAACAGTTGATGAGAATAATAATCTGCAGATGCATAATCTTATTAAAGACATGGGAAGGGAAGTTATTCGGGAAGAATCCGAAAATGGGAGGCGTAGACGCGTGTGCTTGCATCAAGCAAATGCATGCCAAGCTTTGGAAAATCTACAGGTAATCAAAAAGCAAATACTATGCGTGTGTTATAGTTTTCCTGTTTACATTGCCATCCAATTAGCTATAGCCTATAAATAACAAAGAAACGAAAGCAATCCAATTTCTAATAAAGATTTTGACTTGCAGGCCTGACCGATATGGGGGTCTTTTTGGCTCGTTTTTCTTAATTAAAAGTCAAAGTAATATCCGTCTTATAAGTTTTATTTGTTTGGGTAAATTTAAATGTTAACATTTAATTTATGATATAAGAAAATAATCGAAAAACAAAGAATACTATAAGTGTACTTTATCACACAAATAATTAAATAATACAAATTTATAACTTAAACAGTCAGTTGCATTAAGTAAGGTTTGGAGTTGTCTGTATTCTCAGATTATCTACTCGGCAGATTCTTGTAATAATTCTTTTCCTTGCTGATTATCAAATTAGGGAAGAGATAAAATTGATAGTCTCATCCTGGACTTAACCAAGTCGCCAGAAAGACGAATAACTGCCAAGTTATTTAAAAGGCTTCCTAATTTGAGATTACTTGAAATAATCAATGCACATGATGTGGAAGGAAATTTCAGCAATATGTTTCACGAGTTAAGGTGCATCCGGTGGTCTCACTGTCAGTGGACAAGTTTACCTTCCAGTTTCCATCCGCAAAATCTTGTCTCTCTTGAAATGCCATTCAGCAAATTAAAGACATTGTGGAAAGATATTATGGTTTGCAACCCAAGACATATACTTCCTCTCGTTCATATTAGTTTTTTTTAGAATCATATCACGTTTTGCAAAAGAATTATGTTATTTTTGCTAACTTATATGTTGTTTGTACCAGCCTCCAGTTAACTTGAAGACTATTGATGTTAGCCACTCAAAGGACCTGAAAACTATCCATGACTTTGGAGATTCAAAATTGGTTGAAAGGTTATTGCTTTTTGGTTGTAAAAACCTACTAAAAATCCACTCATCAATTGGAAGGTTGGACAATTATCCAAACTGGGCCATTTTGATTTGCGTAATTGCCACAGCCTGAAAAGATTGCCTAGTCGAATCAGGCAATTGACTGATTTGAGTTATCTGAATTTGCGGAATTGTCACTATCTAAATCGATTGCCTGAGCAATTGGGTGATATGCTTGGCTTAGAAGTGCTTGACGTAAGTTATACGGCAATTGAACGACTACCTGAATCCATCGGACAGCTGACTAGTTTGGTGTCTCTGGGTGTGTCTTCTTGCAAGAACCTTAGAGTTCTTCCAGATAGCCTATGTAAGCTGAAGTTGCTTCAAGTACTTACCCTGACTAGTAGTTCAAAGCTAGAGCGATTGCCTGAGCAAATAGGGAAGATGGAGTCCTTAAAAGTGCTTAGTGCATCTAGGACATCAATTGAAGAAATACCAGATTCTATTTGGGAACTGAGTAGATTACAAGAGTTGGGATTAAATTATACCAAGATTAAATATCTTCCTAATTGCATGGGCAGTCTTACATCACTTACCAGCTTATATGCTATGCGAAGGGGCAGGCTTGGAATTAACTTACCCAATACACTGAAAAATATGAAATTGATAAAATTATCTCTGGAATGTAAAGTAAGATTGTGTCTTCCTATTATTCTAACTTTCTCTCACTACGCCATAGATGGCCTTTTACAACATGGGTGTTACCTTCTTGCATGTTACCTTAGCTATGAAATTTTGGACCTATTACAACATCATAGTTTTGGTGTTACCATAAAAAAGTGTTGTAACTGAGTAACACCGTGAGGGCGTTATTAATTTTGAATTTTTTATTTAAAATTAATAATTCAATAATTATTTCACTTTAAAAGTAATTAATTTTTAAAAAATCATTGAGTAATAAAAGTAATATTTTTATAAAAGTAATATTATGTGAAATAATTGAATTATTTATATTTTATAAAATGTTTTTAATTAATTTATATTAGAAAGGGTTTTTTTTAAAAAAAATTCAAAATCATTAAATTTTGATTAAAGCCAATAAAAAATTTATTAGAGAAAGTAACAGCTTGCAAAACTAATTTTAACAATAGATTTAAAAATAGATTGTAAAAACGAAATAATTAATTAAAATTATAATTTAATATCAAACATATTAGAATAAATTTATAATATTTCTGTTTAAAAAAAAATACAACTCAGTGAGCGGCAAAACGAAAATGGGTCAAAACACTAAGCGGCAAATGAAATTGGATCAAAACACTAGACGGGGGAAAATTGGGAAAAACACTAGGCGGGGGAAAATTGGGGAAAACATGGGGGACTTCTAATTCTCCCATTCTTAGTTACTTCTGTCCTCTCTTCTCGCTTCTCACTTGTCACTCTCTGTCTATTAAGGTTTAAATTAGGGTTCGTGCTAATCGAAGCTTAATTGAGGAATTAAATTAGGGCTTGGCTGGTTAATCGAAGCAGGCTTTGTACTCGAAAGTGTTTGAGGTATAAATCTCTCTTCAATTAGGCTTCGATTATATCTTATATGGCTATAATGGAGGAGTTCAAGGTTCCAAGTTGAGTAAAAATGTGCAACAGGTTAGAATTACATCAGGAGGGAGAATCGGAGTTCTTTGACGTTTTGTCAAAGAGATCTCAAACTGTTTTGTCCTCCGACTCTTCCGGCGGCGTTCAGTCCTCTTTCTCCTTTGTTTGCCCTAATTCCGTTGTTTTTCAGGTTCGATTTTTAATTGTGTTTTTGTTGATATTGTTAGACTTGATTGTGTTTGCCTATCTTTTTATTGTTTTTGTGATTGTGTGTTTAGTTTTGTTAGTTGATCTGAATCATGTGAGATTTTATGTAGTTTATGGAAAAGTTGCGTAATATTTTGTTAGAACAGATGTAGTGTGGCAGTTGTTGATATTGTTGTATGTGTTATTGTTTTTGGGAGTTTGTGGATTTGTGAGGTTTGTGAATAGTGTTGGCTTCTGATGATGATTTCAAATACTTTCGTTCTTCCGAGAAGTTCTACGAGGAAGAATTATGGAGACCTCAACTGAAGAGGCTTTCATTTTTTATATATTAGCATTTAAACAATGATTTGTTTAGCATGCACTGTAATTTGTTTTTTAGTTTTTAGTAGTGTCTCTGATAGTGTGATTATTTTTCTAGTTTGATTTTATTGGTTATATTTTTGGTTAGTTTTTGAAAACAAATTGTCCAAGTCTCTAAGGATGATTACCGTGTAAACTTTCTGAATTAATTTATGCTGAAAGTTATGGAGACCTGAACTAAACTGAAGAGACATGTGTTTTTGAAAAATCACACATCTGTGAAAATAAACATCCATCAGTGCTCACAAATGTATAAATTATAAAATATAACTAGTGTCTCATGGTGTAGCTTAAACTGTGTGTCCGCCACATTATGCCTCTTAGCATGTTGGTAGGAATTTTGCTCTGTCCATATATGATTATTTATTGGTTTGTCCCGGAGGTTCAATAAATCTTATTGTCCCTTCACAAATTGGTATCTTACACAAGATAAACTACTTATTACTTAATAATAAGTGGGCACTGAGTTTAGCAATTAGCACAAATGATAAACTACTTAAGTGGGCACTGAGTTTCTACATTTAAAAACTGATCATATTCTAATTTAAAGTATTAAGTAGAGATATTTATACTATACAGGGAGAGGGAAAAGAGAAGTATGTGTTGCAAGATATTTAAGATATGATGTGGTTTACTTTTGAGATGGAGAGACAAAAGTTATTAAAAGCTAAAGAACCAACGCACTGAAAATGAAAACAAGGCTCCTCCAAACCCTATACTTAATACCATGAAACAAATATGGCTTAATGTATAAATATCTAAAAAGTTCTATCAAATTTATAGTTCTAATAAGTTGAGTCCAACTACTAATTGACATGTTTCCAACATATTACTATCAGATTGCATGTTCCATATTCTACCGAAAAAAGAAAAAGATATTTTAAACACTATCAGATTGCATGGACCTGCTAGGCATTGGAGAGTATCCACATGGTTCCAGCAATCCAGGTAACTGTAATGAATAATGATAGTTTCATATTTTAAACACATGTCATTTCAATATCATCATATGTAGGTAGAAACTCTTGTTTCATGTCATATTTTGTTACTAGTGAGTAATGTGCAGTTTTTGTTTCAACTCGCAGGACCTGCTAAGGATTGGAGAGCATCAACCTGATTCAACTCTTGTTTCATTTCTATTCTGCTGAGCCAAGTTATTAGTATTTCTAGAAGTTCAAACTGAAAGGTCCTTCAACCCTTAGCCTCATATAGATACAGTAAATCATTGTGACTTGTAACCTGTAATTTGAAGGTTGTGTAATTTGATAGTGGAGCTTTACCTGAGTATTATTTTCTGATTTGTTTATATATGCAATAAATTTTTCTTGTTTACTGAATCACGGTATGTTATTATTCCAGAGGAACAGTGCTTCTGAACTTTGATCAACAGTTAGCAGAAGACGTGCGGGAAATGTGGGAGGTTTCTGATAATCCTGTTGTGCATAAAATTCAAGAGTACGTATCTTTATATATGTATAATAATTTTTTGCTCTATATAAGATTCAGGAGACTGTTCACATAATTGAAAGCAAATAGTTAATCACTTCTTCCACATCTGCAATAGTATCAATGCGACCGTCTTTGGGGAAACAGCTGCTGGGATTTCAGTTAAAGAAATACGTCGTCGAGATCCGTATGAATACCGTCTTGTTCTTGTTACTACATTACATTCATTTTGAGTACTAATCTTGTCCAGCCCACTAATAGTATATGTAATATCAAATTTCCTATTAGATCTTTCTCGTTGCCATAATTTAGAGATGAGGTTCAAGAAGTTGTCAGGCCAATCCTCCATGCTTACTATAAAGTAAGTTTGACGTTTTTATTAGAAGTTGGAAAGATGTTCACATTCTGTCAATTTGTAATCTTGGGTTTTACTTTTGTACTATTTGATTTATCTAAAGGGGATAGTGGCAGCATTTTTAACATTTATAAGCGACTTATTACCCTTTATTTTATTATACCTCGTTAGTTATCTGTAAAAGTACATGTCTGGACATGTGTATATCGAACTCATAATGAACTTTACTTTACAGGGAGACATTAAATTTCTGAAGAAGTATTGTATCCTTGAAATAATTGAGCGGTGTAGTGCAAAACACAAGGCTTTTGGAAGCCAAAATATTGTAGTTGATAACAAGGTAAGATTATCCAAATCTGGATGGTTGCTCTTGCTTCAGATATTGTGTTATTCTTTTTATGTGGTCTGATTGTTCTAGGCAAATTATTGAGCAGTCTTTTTTTTTGTAGTCAGATCTTTTGGGTTTTTATATCTGCATAATTTACAAGTTTATTCTGAATAATGTAAATCATTATGTATCAAATTAGCTGAATGTACACACTACAAATATCTGTGATGTAATTCTTTTATGAATAAAGCATTGCATGTAATGGTTTCACAATCTGTGGCAAATTTGTAGACAGTCACAAACATGCATGAACACACCACGATAACTAGACAGCAGTCTTAGCATGTGCACCTTTTATTTCATGTGAATATATGTTGGTTTTTTTAAGAAGCAACTTACCACCACTTAAGTTTTATAGAGATTTTGGGAAGTAATGTAATTTTGACATTGTAATATATGTCCTGCTTTATAAAATCTCTTATTAATAATGTGTTAAATTATTTAAGTAATGTGTCTTGTACATAGAAGTAGCAATTTTTTGGCTTTATGTTTATTCTTGTGACATTAAAAATCAATTAGTTCTAAGATTAGTTTATTTAAGAAAAGTTCCTGGCATTAAATATATGTCTTGTCTTCCAGCGTCCGCTTACACCTCGATGAAAAGGTTCACATCATCAACTGCAATCTCCTTTATATGCAAGAAGCTCCCAGTAGGACCAACACACTTGCATAGACTGATGGCAGGACCTTGTTGGTGATATGGAAGCAAAGCTAGAAAGGAAGGTCAATGAAGTTGGTGACATGGCAGGACCTTGTTGGCGTTTGTTATTTCTTCTAGTACACTTTAACGTTGTAATTACTTATGTTTGAGATTATGTAGTTGGGTTTGTGATTAAAGGACGTAGTTGGTTGTTTATGATGGGATTATGTAGTTGGATGATGTACTTGGTTTGTGTAAATTGGTTGTTTTTCTAATGGGAAATGCTATATTTGAACTTTACATTTTTATTTAGTTAAACTACAGGTGTTACCTTAGGTACTATACTGATGTTACTAAATGTATTCATTGGCAACACCTAGCGTGGTGCAATAGGTGTTACAACCGGTGTTACCCTAGACTGAAACATGTTGCTGCACATTTTGTGGGCCCCATGTGTGGGACCCACGTGTGGGACTCACGTGTAGGGCCCACTGATTTCAAAAAATTCTTATATCTAAGGTAACATAGATTTGGTGTTGCAATAGAGTGGTTACTATGTTGCTGTAGGCTATCTTTGGTAACATAAAAGGCTATGTTAGCCTAGGGTAGGAGACATGTTGCCTTTGATGCCAAAGGCAACTGGGAGAGAAACTAACCCAGCCCTGATGTTACCTTAGCCCTTTTTGGGCCTGTAGCAACATTATATTGGGTCTAAGGTGACATAGTTCAGTAGTTACTGTAGGCCATCTATGGCGTAGTGGATCTTCTTTACAGTCGTTATATCTTGCTGATGAGGGTCAGAGTCTCTCAAGAAAAACATTTAACCTTTCTAAGCTTTCCAACCTAGAAGAGCTTTCATTGAAAAACTTCAGAAGTTTGGGGTCCTTAACCAAACTTCCTCTAAATCTGAAGAAGTTAAGTCTATCTGGACCCACTTCACCAGAATAACTGCCTGATTTATCGAACTTGAAGCTGTTGAAGAAAATATTTATATATAGATGCTTTAGCCTTCAATCACTTCTGCCTCTTCCTCCTCATCTTCAATCAATTCGAGTTTTTAGATGCCCAAGATTACAAAATCTACCAGATCTGTCAATGTTAAAGGAAGTGGAAAATATGGCATTTATCGGGTGCAGCAATCTGAAATCAGTTGTTATGAAACAAAGTTTCCTTCAGGTCTCTCTCTCTCTCTCTCACACACACACTGTAACACCCCAGTCCCACATCGAGTAGATTTGGAACTTCTGTTCAGTTTATAAGGCAAAGTACTACTACCAATAAGCACCAATAAATCATGATCTTTTCGGGGGCTGTGGTGGGCTTGTGGACTACCCGAGTTGGTTGCATTTGGGTCAGTATGCTTTGGCTTATTAGGACTCGAAATCGGGACTTGACCCGATTTTCGAAAAAGGCTCGGGATTTGACCCGGTTTGTCACACACACACCCACCCACGTACACACACAATTATGCTATTGTAACTCTGTTCACATTTTTGGGTCAGTATGCTTTGGCTTATTCGGACTCGAAATCGGGACTTGACCCGATTTTCGAAAAAGGCTCGGGATTTGACCCGGGTTGTCACACACACACCCACCCACGTACACACACAATTATGCTATTGTAACTATGTTCGCATTTTTTTCCTTTTTTTGATGTTACAGGTCGGTCTAGACGAGTTCTCTTCATTTGAAGCTGATATACCGAACAGGGAGATTGCAGAATGGTTTAGTTATAGAAGCAGTGGTACTACAATATATTTAGATATCCCACCAGTCTTGGGAGACAACTTCCTAGGTGTTGCCCTTTGGGTTGTTTATACATGCAAAACCGCAATGTTTGATTTATGGATTAGAGCTTTTATAACCAACATTACAGAGGGTAGTGAAGAAAACTATGACATGTATGCGCAAACTGCTGAAAGAATAGGTGAGGTACATTCGCTAGTTAAATGCATAAGGGGAGAGGATATCTTGGTGAAAAGTGGAGACAGACTTAAGGTTTCATTTGAAAGTTTATCTTCACATCTTCCAATGTATTGTTCTGATAGTGATGAAGAATAGGCAAGTGGAGAAGTGAATGTGGAGATGTGTGGAGCTCATGTGATACAGAAAACAGTCCCCAAGAAGAGTGATGTTAAGATTGTTTCAAGGAAAAGAAAAAGGAAGAGTGCATTTAAGTGATCTGGGAAGCATTGAAAAGAAGTTAAAGATGTTTGGGGTTCATGTATTACAAGAACACTCCCTCCGCTCTCTATTTAATTCCAGATCTCAATGAACCAACTCTAATGTAAAGACAGAACAGACCTGTTATCTCGTCTCTCATATAGAGAAATTAAAATTAAATTGTTGAGTATGCATCCTCGGCTAATTCCATATTTAGTATGAGAGTTGGAGAAGTGCAAGTGGCTAAGAGTTGGAGAAGTGAAGGTGGGAAAGTTCTATTTTCTTCTCTCAAAATTGAACTTAGGCAATAACCTAGTTTGAAATGAAAAAACTTTATAATTTACAAGTTTATTGATCTTGATCTGCAGTTATTTCTGGAGCTATTTTTAATGATTCTCTTTATTTTCTTAACACTGACCAACGGTTTCAAGCCAAGTTTTTGGTTGATGGTGTTCGTTTGATGAATTGACTAACTAAAAGACGTACCTAACCAAACACCTTAAAATTGTTTATGTATATATGTGAATTTGGTTGTATCTGATTATACATATATGATTGTACCCATGTTTCTGTTAGACAATCTGTGATATTAGTACATAAAACAACGTGGGCGTGTGTGAATAACAAATAAGGTGTATGTAAACAGTAAACAAATAAACAAATAAAAATAAGGAGACAAGGAACAAAACCGGGTCCAGTGCGTGACTGTCTCCTTAAAGCGTATTAGCCCTCACCGTATGTGCGAGCGAATTGCTTCCCAGGATAAAACGATTTGCAGTGAGGCTGTCGAATAGCGTCATTCTCAGCGAGCTTGAGACGAACAAGAAAACTATCACCGGAGGAAGAGAAGAGAGATGTGTGTAAGAGAGGATGTATTTTTCGAGTGAATAATCCTAAGGCCAGACACGAGTTTATATAGGCTAGGAAAACTTGTGCGCTACACAATTGCCATAATTAATTAACCGTGTTAATCAATTATATCGGTTGGCAATTTCCTTAATTAATTAGTTAAGCTAATTAATTACATCGGTGACAATTATGTTGGTGGCAATTTCCTTAATTAATTAGTCAAACTAATTAATCGCGTCAATGACAAAAAATCCGAAATCCGAATTTAAAAACAGAATTGATTTTATCAGATAACTCAAAATCAATGACTTTATCAGATAACTCAAAATCAATGACTTTATCAGATAACTCAAAATCAATGATTTTATCAGATAACTCAAAATCAAAAACGGAATCGATTTTACCAAATCAATTAACTCACCCATACCATAATTCACCCATATTTTCCAACAATCCCCCACATGGGTGAAATTGATGTTTCGGTAGCATGCACAAGTCAGACTGACACAGAGTTTGACTTGGTGATAGTTTCTTCGATCAGATATAGCATACGATAGGTAGAGATTGCTCCTTGAACCTTTGCTCGAGTAAGCATACCGATTTTACTGGTAGACAGTAGACGCGAGTGTCTTTGAACTGTTCGACCGTTTGTGTAAACGATGATATACTTATCACTATATCCTTTCTGATTCGTTCAGCTCTCATGATTATGTCCATTTTGGCCATGGAACATCGTCCTGGTTCTGCAGGAGTTTCTAAAGAATTGTGCCTCGCAATTCTCCTTTGAAGCGGCCCCACTTCTCTCCCACATAGGTGATCTTTGTCTTATAGAGTAACCCGCGTTTACTCAACTGAATTACATGCGTTCAAAACCTTGAACTCCATGTATTCCACGAAAGATCATTAAAAGCTCGAAAGCTTACCCTTGTACCATACGGGTCTCACTGTTTTTGCATCATAGGAACAGGCCAGGGGTTACCCCCACAGTGATTTGGTCATCATGATTTAGTTGGCCCATTGAACCATGTTCTTGGGACCTCCAGTCAGCAATGGTTGGGTGTCCACTATGACGCCGTTAAACAATAGGCTTAAGGCCCATCCCTCTAGATAATTTGTCAACCAGTTCTCTTGATAACCCTTTGGTTAGCGGATCCACGATATTATCCTTAGACGGTATAAAGTCAATAGTGATAATTCCGGTTGACATTAACTGTCTAATGGAACTATGTCGTCATCGTATGTGACGGGACTTTCCATTATACATCGTGCTCTGTGCTCTGCCAATAGCAGACTGACTATCACAGTGTAGTCCTATTGCAGTCACAGGCTTTGGCCATCTCGGAATATCCTCTAGAAATTGGCGTAAGTATTCAGCCTCTTCAGCGCATTTATCTAACGCCACAAACTCAGCTTCCATCGTGGAATGAGTTATCACCGTTTGCTTTGAGGATTTCCATGATATTGCCGCTCCAGCTAGTGTAAACACATAGCCACTCGTAGACTTTAGTGCTTTCTTGCTAGATATCCAGTTTGCATCAGTATAGCCTTCTAATACTGCTGGATAACTGCCATAATGCAATCCATAGTCTCGAGTTCCCCTAAAGTACCTTAGTACTCGTATGATCGCTTTCCAGTGATCAGCTCCCGGATTACTCGTAAATCTACTCAACTTACTAATTGAGTATGCGATGTCCGGTCTTGTACAACTCATTAAGTACATCAGACTTCCAATTATCCTCGAGTATTCTAACTGGGAGACTCCTACACCTTTATTCTTGGATATATGCAAAGTTAAATCCACAGGTGTTCTAGCTTTCTCAAAATCATCCTTGAGAAACTTATCAAGAATTTTGTCAACATAAAGAGGTTGACTTAGTGCGAGATCCTCAGATGTTCTAGAAATTTGAATCCCTAGAATCACATTTTCTAGTCCCATGTCTTTCATGTCAAATCTTGCTTTTAACATGTCCTTGGTAGATTTGATCACTTTATCATTGCTTTCAGCAATAAGTAGATCATCTACACACAATGTCATCATGACATATCCATTCTCGTTATCCCTGTAATAGGCACAGCTATCACATTCATTGATCTTGAAGCCGTTAGCCAACACGACTTCATCAAATTTTTCATGCCATTTCATTGGTGCTTGCTTCAAGCCATATAAAGATTTCACCAATCTACAGACTTTTCTTTCTTGTCCAGGGACCACAAACCCTTCAGGTTGTTCCATATAGATTTCCTCGTCTATATCTCCATTTAGAAAAGCTGTTTTCACATCCATTTGATGTACTGTTAGATTTCGCATAGCAGTGATAGAAAACATCATCCTTATGGACGTTATTCTCGATACTGGAGAATATGTATCAAAGTAATCAAGGCCATACTGTTGCTTGTATGTTTTGATTACAAGTCTAGCTTTGTACTTATCGATCGCTCCGTCAGTTTTCAACTTCTTCTTAAAAACCCACTTGCTCCCTAATGGTTTACTACCATTTGGCAAGTCCACTAATTCCCAAGTATGATTCTGTAAAATAGAATCAACTTCACTTTTGATGGCCTCTTTCCACATAGGTCCATCAGGTGATGTTACCGCTTCCTTGTATGTTGTCGGATCACCTTCTTCGAGCAAATAGGTCAGAAATTCTGACCCAAAGGATTTCTCCTTTCTTTGTCTTTTGCTCCTTCTCACTACCCCCACATCTTCGTCTTCACTTTCGGCATTCTCATTATCGTCTTCTATAGACTCATGAGTGCGTTTAGACGTTTTAGGGCGTTCAGGATTACAAGGAAATACATTCTCGAAGAATGAGGCATTCCTTGACTCCATTATCGTATTCTTTTGAATATCAGGGATCTTCGATTCATGCACAAGAAACCGATATGCAGTACTATGTGGTGGATATCCGATGAAAATACAATCCATAGTCTTTGGACCAATCTTCACCTTCGCAAGGATAAAAATAAGGAGACAAGGAACAAAACTGAGTCCAGTGCGTGACTGTCTCCTTAAAGCGTATTAGCCCTCACCGTATGTGCGAGCGAATTGCTTCCCAGGATAAAACGTTTTGCAGTGAGGCTGTCGAATAGCGTCACTCTCAGCGAGCTTGAGACGAACAAGAAAACTATCATCGGAGGAAGAGAAGAGAGATGTGTGTAAGAGAGGATGTATTTTTCGAGTGAATAATCCTAAGGCCAAACACGAGTTCATATAGGCTAGGAAAACTTGTGCGCTACACAATTTCCATAATTAATTAACCGTGTTAATCAATTATATCAATTGGCAATTTTCTTAATTAATTAGTCAAGCTAATTAATTACATCGGTGACAATTATGTTGGTGGCAATTTCCTTAATTAATTAGTCAAACTAATTAATCGCGTCAATGACAAAAAAT
Source organism: Heracleum sosnowskyi (assembly GCA_030848705.1). NCBI lineage: Eukaryota > Viridiplantae > Streptophyta > Magnoliopsida > Apiales > Apiaceae > Heracleum > Heracleum sosnowskyi. The sequence goes on along the minus strand of CM061237.1, from coordinate 1,758,318 downwards.
CCGAAATCCGAATTTAAAAACAGAATTGATTTTATCAGATAACTCAAAATCAATGATTTTATCAGATAACTCAAAATCAATGACTTTATCAGATAACTCAAAATCAATGATTTTATCAGATAACTCAAAATCAAAAACGGAATCGATTTTACCAAATCAATTAACTCACCCATACCATAATTCACCCATATTTTCTAACAGTTTCTTTTAAACAACCATTTTTTCTTGTAAACTTACATTCATCAAAATTGCTTTTGTTTGCCATTGTCTTATAGTAATCGAAGTCCCAAGAATCACAGCTTAAAAATGATTTTAGCCATATTTTCAACCAAAAACAATCTCCAGTAAAATGCTCCCCTTTTTGCATAAAGAAGATGATACTAAATTTACATATGTATTGGTCATGCATGATGCATGCATGACCCATTATCTTGTTTTGTCATTGGTGCATGGTATTTTATTTTTCGACTCAACGTCTTATAATAATCCAGAGTCCAAAATGTCTAAGGTGTAACAAAAATTTGAATGCATGTTTTTTATTTAGAGATTTGGTGTGTTAAGTAACCAGATCTTATGGTCAGATGAAGGACTTACATGAATGATATATTATTCGAACATGGTGAAAGAAGTTTCTTGTTAATTTTCGAGGGAAAGTTGAAAACTTTGTATTCATTTCTCTGCAGAGAAGCACCATCTTCTTCAATGGATACCACAGGTAATCAATTAACTACCCCTTATTCTTCTTCATCTCAGCCTACCTGGGATGTCTTCTTGAGCTTTTATGGAAAGGACACTCGCAGAAACTTTACTTCACATCTTTACTCTGCTTTGGATCAAGCTGGAATTCAAACCTTCAGAGATGATCCTGCACTTGAAAAAGGTGAAGAAATTTCATCAGGACTACATAATGTCATCAAAAACTCAAACAAGTTTGTCGTTGTTATCTCAGAGAACTATGCTCGCTCATCATGGTGCCTCGATGAGCTTGTAGAGATTCTTGGATGCAAGCAAACAAAGAATCAGGTTGTTCCTGTATTTTACTATGTCGATCCAACAGATCTACGATACCAGAAAAGGAGTTTTGGGGAAGCTCTCGATAATCATAGGAAGCGTTACTCTGTTGATATGGTAGGCAAGTGGAAATCCGCTCTTTCTGAAATCGCACAACTATCAGGATACCATCTGGAAAGAGATGCAAATATGTATGTCTTTTAATGTCTTGTTTTGTTTTATTTTAAAATGATTATATAGTTGACCACATGTTAGAATATTGAATTGCATTACCAACTAATTAATTGTCATGATTAAATTTAACAGATATGAGGCAGACATCATTCAGAAAATATTGGAGGATGTAGGAATATCTAAGAAAGTATTGCACATGGAGGAATATCTATTTGGGATTGATTCTGCCGTGGAAGAGATATTTCAGAAAATAAGTGTGGAGTCAAATGATGTCCGTGCTGTTGGGATCTGTGGGATGGGTGGAATTGCCAAAGCTTTCTACAACACATATTCAAACAAATTTAAAATCCGCTGCTTTATGGAAAATGTAAAACAAAATGCACAAGGAGGCTGTTCATATATTCGAATCTTGTGAGTTCTATCCAGAATCTGGAATTACAATTCTTGTAGAAAGACGTCTACTAACAATAGATGAGGATAATAAGTTTCAGATGCATAATCTTATCCAAGACATGGGAAGGGAGGTTATTCGCAAAGAATCCAAACATGGGAAGTGCAAACACTTGTTCTTGCGTCAAGAAAATGCATGCGAGGCTTTGCAATCCTAGAGGTACTTCAACAAGACATATACTTCATTTAAATTATCAGTGCATGTGTTTTGTCATACTATATCAGAACAAATATTTGTTCTATAGGAATATATAATGTGGAGACTATTGATTTGTAAGTTATTAAATTTCAGTGAATAGAGAGAATAATAGTAAATGGTCTTTTCAAATAGGATTGTTTTCAAAAAAGACTTGGTGTTCTTTTAACAGTGTTTAGGCTGCTCGGCGCTGCATGTTGTAATTTTAATTACGAGGGTGCTATTGTAATTTTAATTACTAGTTCTGAAATTACAATAGCATCCACGTGTTTTAATATAAGATCTGAGATCGACCTCAGGATCCTCAACCTCTTTATAGAAAACGCTACTGATAGAATTAAGAAATGTTAGAGTTCAGAAAAGTATATAACAAGTAAAATTAAAATTATACTTTGCAGAACTGTTTTTTAATTTTTCAGAAAAAACAATTAATGTTTAAAACTGTGGCACAAAAGACCAACATCCAATTTCCAAAGAAGTTACTGTTAGAAAATGGAAAGTTTGAGGCATATTTTAAATATGTTCTTGATGAAATTTTGATGAAATTTCAGGAAACTAACAATTGGAGGCTGTTCCTTGTAATGAGGACTTAAACTTTCATGTTTGGATCTAAGACATTTTCTTAGTGGAATCCATAAATAAATTGAGTTGAAATAGGTTGCTTGAATTGGGTTATATGGGTTAGTTATTTGAAATAACTTGTATCCCACATAGAAATGGTAATGAGAGGTTAGTGGGTTTATATAGAACCATGTGCAAGAGTAGTGTACAACTACTAAAGCATGTGGGTGTGCATGGTGTTATTATGTGCCTCACGCGCGCACACACACACGCGCCGCCGCCGCCCGCCACGCCACGACTCGGGTCGGGTCGAAGGGCGATTTGGGCGAATAATTTAACAGTATCAGTATTTATTTGTAACAGCTAAACGAACGAAGGGCGATTTGGGCGAATAATTTAACAGTATCAGTATTTATTTGTAACAGCTAAACGAACTGGGTTAGGATTTATATTAAATCCTGATGGACCTGTTCTTGGATCAAATCCTGATGGCCAGTGTCAGTATTTGGAGTTAAATCCTGATGACTACTGATCCTGATGGCCTGGGTCAGTATTTGGATCCTGATGGAGTTAAATCCTGATGATTGTCCTGATGGTCATAGTTCTTGGGCGAAGTGAGGTGTTGGTCGCTGTTGATCATTGCCACATCTGTGAGTGGATTGATCTGTGCTGTTTTATCCTGGGAGTGATATTGCTGCAACCCAACACAGCGTAAGTGGGGCAATAATCTCTTCAAGAACAGTCAAGACTTTTCTAAGGCTTGGCGACTCAGCTGTTTCTTTATCTTTCAGTATTAGTTAAAGCTCCTGAGAGATAAATGTTCTTTCTTATCTTATTATTTACAGTCTCTAATTATATTATTGTTTCGACCTTCGTGTTTGTTTTGTTATTGGTATTTTTGCCTGTTCTTGTTAATACAAAATTATATATAACTGCCTTATTGTTGCTGTGTAGTTAGTAATTATACCCAACAGTTACCAAGGGCTGGCCAGATTTATTAAGTTTCAGATGAAATTCAATGGGGCAGAAATAGAGAGCCTGCCCTTTCCGACAGAAAAGGAACTGAAAATACCCAAGATTACAATAGCTCACGGTGTTATTAATATTATATTTTACGTTGACTGCTTTAATTAGATTTCTACGGAAAAACTAGTAAATCTTCACCCATAGTCACCAACTCACCATTATAATATCTTTACTTTGAATTAAGAGTATCCTCCCTGGGCTGTGTTTTTAAATTTTCATGGCCAAGACACTCGTCAAACCTTTATTAAGTCTCTTTATTTTGCTTTAGTTCAAGCATGAATTCGGACGTTCAGAGATGATACTTCACTTGAAATGGGAGATGAAATTTCAGCGGGACTACATATCGCCATCAGGAATTCACAGAAATATGTTGTTGTTCTCTCTGAGAACTATGCTCGTTCATCTTGGTGCCTTAACGAGTTTGTAGACATTCTTAATTTGCAGGGGAAAAAGTCACCTGGTTTTTCCTGTATTTTACTATATTGATCGATCAGTTGTACGTTACCAGAATCGGAGTTTTGGGGAAGCTATCGAAGGTCATAAGAAATATTACAGCGTTAACCTTATTGAGATTTGGAAATCTGATCTTTATGCCATCTGAAAAAAGATGCAAACAAGTAAGTTGCCTTTTTGTTGCATACTATCATTTTCGTTATGATTATATTATATATCACTTGTCATAATTATCATCTTGAGTTACATTACTAGTTGGTAACATGCCATGATTGGTCCTAAAGAAAGTTTAAGAAAAAGGATGCATGTTTAAACTTGAGAATATGAAATTTGGGCATAAATGAAGTGGGAGTTCTTAATACTTTAAAATTGTGGTTTCTACGGGTTTAGTTATGGGTCAATATATGTTTGCAAACATAAGATAGATTCTTCCAGTTCTCTCCCGTTTCATGAAGGCTTCAATGCTATGTGAAATAACTTGTGCATACATAAACTATACGCCATATATATAAGCAGGGATAATTATAGTTATGTATGTGTATTTGACTAATATATATTAGGCTTAATGAACTTTTAGCCCTAAAAGTTTACTACCATATACCATCAGCCTCTGTGTTTTAAAGTTGTACCTTTTAGCCCATGAGGTACTGAAATCATACCTTTCGACCTTTATACCGGTCAGAATAAAAAACCGGTATAACTCGAATGGGCAAAACAAGCTTAAATCCATATTTTAAAGACTGTTTTAAAGATGACAGCCATCCAAACCAATAACCTTCCTGCAACCAAGCTTAAATCCATGTTTTAAAGACCGGTTTGCCCATCCGAGTTATACCGGTTTTTTATTCTGAACCGGTATAAGGGTCGAAAGGTATGATTTCAGTACCTCAGGGCTAAAACGTACAATTTTAAAACACAGGGTCTGATGGGTATATGGCAGTAAACCTTTAGGGCTAAAAGGTCATTAAGCTTATATATTATCCATTTTTAATAAAACTTACATGATAGAATTGGACGCGATTCAAGAAATTGTTGAGATTGTAGCACGACAAGCATCTCCAAATGTAATAGACATTGATAAATGTCTATTTGGGATAATTAAGTTCTCCAAATGTACTACGCATTGATACATGTCTATTTGGGATAGGTTCTGCTGTTGAAAATATGATCAGAAAATTAAGCACAGAGTCCTATGACGTTCGTGCCCTTGCGATCTGTGGAATGGGGGGAACTGGGAAAACTACAACTTCAAAAGCTTTCTACAACAGATATTCCAACAAATTTGAGATTTCTTGTTTTATTGAAAATGCAACACATATTTCACGAGTTAGTCCTCTACTTATTTTACTTAATCAGCTCTTAATTCACCTTTTTAGATGGGAAGATTATAAGGTCAGTGATGTTGAAAGTGCACTAAGAGCATTGAAACAAATTCTTTGTTTTAAGAAAGCTCTTTGTTGTGGATGATTTGGATCAATCAAGATATTCTGTATTATTAGCAACGCTTGGCAACTTAGTTTCCGCTGGAAGTAAAATTATTATCACAACAAGAGAAGCAAACCCTCTCAAGCAATTGAAAGTAGACATACCAGTAGATATGTACATGGTAAAGGTGTTGGGAGAAAAAGATTCTTTGGAGCTCTTTAGCTGTCATGCCTTCAGAAAACCAATGCCGCCAGAAAGTATCAAGGAGCTATCACTAAGTATTGTAAGGTATGCCAAAGGCCTTCCATTAGCTCTGAAGGTGATGGGCTTGTCTTTACGTGGTAGGACTGATTCATCTTTCTGGAAAGGTAAACTTGAAAGAATTCGAGCAATTCTAAAAAATGATATACTGGAAATCCTTCAACTAAGCTACGATGAATTAGATGATGAGAAGATAAAGAAAATGTTCCTAGATATTTTATTCTACTTCATCGGGAAGGACAAGGATGATGCTGTTAATGTATTCAAGTCTTGTGATTACTACCCAGAAGTGGGAATTCCAGTTTTAGTCGAAAGATGTTTACTAACAATTGATAAGAACAACAAATTTCAGATGCATAATCTTATCCAACTAATGGGAAGGGAAGCTGGTCGTCGGATTATATTTACAAATTTATGATACAGTATACACTAATTAAAGAAGAATCAAGTACAACTGGATTTGTATAACTCTGAGTTCATATGAGAGCATACTTTATGAATTTATGATATTCAATAATTATTAATTTATATACTGGATTGAGTAAATCATTAGTAGGGCCAGAGTTGGAAAAGTAAAATACAATATATTCAATTGGCAAGCACAGTTGTTTTTGTAAATATGAGATGCTTTGCTGCATGTCCACACATGGTGAAAATAACATGCATCTGTAACGAAATTTGTATTCAAAAATATTTACATTGTTCTTGTTTAAAAGCAACCTCTGGTAAGCTTGAAGATTATAGATGTCAGTTACTCGGAAAATCTGAAAACAACTCCGGACTTTACAAATATTAAAGTGGTTGTAAAGTTATTGCTTCGTGGTTGTAAAACCCTGTCAAAAGTCCACCCTTCAATTGCACAATTGACTGATTTAGTTCATTTGGATTTGGGCGAATGTGTTAATCTAAAATGATTGCCCGAGTCTGTCAAACAATTGATTAATTTGGGCAGCTTGGATATGGGTGGTTGCAGCAGTATGGAACGGTTGCCAGATCAGATAGGTGAGATGAAAGGTTTAAGGATGATTGATGTAAGTTGTACGGTCATTGAGCAACTTCCAGATTCAATTACTAGCCTGAGGGAATTGGAAGAGTTGAACTTGTCGGGTTGCAAGAAGCTTAGAAAGTTACCTGAGCAGTTTGGGAATATAGCATCTCTGAGGATATTTGATGCAAGTTGTAGTGTAATTGAACAACTAGCTACCTGAATCATTTGGAGACCTGATTAATTTGGTTGAACTGGATCTGAAGTACTGCAAAAACCTTAAATCTCTTCCATGTAGCATGCAGAAGTTGAAGTTGGTTGAATATGCAACACTGTCACGGGAGCTTACCCCATAAACTTGGAAGTGCAATATTGTTTAGAAGAGCCAGCTTAAATGCATCTTCTACAGAAGTCGAAGAATTACTAGATTCTATTGCACTGCCGAATAGGGTCTATTGCACTGCTGAGTAGGTTTCCAATTGTTGGATGAGTGAATCCTACACCACTTGTATAATTTTATCTTCACTGTATTGTAATTAATCATTTTTCTGTGCAATATGAAGATGAAAACTAGTGTGTGTACATAAGTTAGAGGTTGCTTATGACTGAATTCCTTTTCTTTGAAAGACTTTAGTCCTTATAGGCGCGGCTCACTCTTTATTTGAGAATAAGTAGAACTTCCATTTGAACTGAACTAGTTCCTTACAAATTATAGAAACTATTGACTGTTTTGCTAACGCGTGAGCAGCTACATTTTGTAGATCGTTAATAAAAATCAAACAACAGTCTGGAATGCCATTTAAAATACTCGTGTGCTCTTTAAAGATTCTACCTGAATATAATGCCATCCTTTAACCCAAGTTCATGGGCCACTTCAGTTTTTAGTAATGTAGCTATCTATAACAATTTCCCATACTTATTCATACATTAAAATTATTTTAAAGAAATATATTATCTAAGTATAGAATAATACTGTATACTGTATTGTAAATTGTATTGTAAATTGGTAACTGAATTTTGTTAAAAATTTAGTTATATGGGTCATTTTTGGATTTAATGGGTCGGACTTAGTGACTCACTTCTTTTAGGGTCACTTTTTTTCTAAGAGTATTGCTACATAGGCCGAAAAAGTTCCCAAAATGTGCATGGGTCCATCTCATTTATGAATATACAACCAACCACAAATTGACAACTTTGGAAATTGTTTTGGGAACTCTAGCATTTCTATTTTTTTAAAATGCATCTTTACAGATAGGGATGGCAAAATTATCCGACCCGATGGATACCCGATCCGAACCCCGATTTTTTGGATATACCGAACCCGATTTTTTGGATTTGGATTTGGATATGGATTTGATTTTTATACCCGAAATTTTTTGGATTTGGATTTGGATTTTACGTATACCGATCCGAAACCCGACCCGAAATCCGAAACCCGATCCGAACCCGAAACCCGAAAAAAAAACCCGAATATCCGAAACCCGGAAACTCGATCCGAACCCGAAACCCGAAAAAACCCGAAAAAACCCGAATATATCAATACTATTATATAATAGACGAAACATTAAAAGTTTGGTTGGTCGGTATGGTACGTTGTGATTTTACTTAATTGCCCTTAATTTGGTTGGTCGGTATGGTACGTTGTGATTTTACTTAATTGTCCTTAATTAGTTTTTACTTAATTAATCTTACTTATTTATAGAAATATATTATTAAATAAAAATATTACCTATTTATAACCAATTACCTTTTTCACCTAAAATACATTATTTTTTCTATTTTTCTAACAAATTCCCCTACTTTTTCAAATATATCACGGGCAATTACCTTTTTTTAACTAAAACATGTTAGTTTTTCTATTTGTCCTTACTAAAATCTCTCTTTTTCCAAAAATATCACGGACAAACATTTAGTTATTTATTTTTAAACCTATTTTAATATTATAATTATTTTTAAAAGTTTACCTATTTTAACATATCTACTTATTTTTCTTAACAAATGCAATTACTAAAACTATTAAAATATAAATAATCAAATACCTATTTATAACCAATTACTTTTTCAGCTAAAACACATTATATATTTTTTTGAACAAAGTCACTCCTTTTCTAAATATATCACGGAAAATTACCTTTTACAATTTACTTTTTCTATTTTTCTCACTAAAATCCATTCTTTTTCCAAAAATATCACGGGAAACCTTTTACTTATTTATTTTAAAACGTATTTTAATACTTTTAATTATTAAATTTTAAAACCTCATTTTCCAAAAATATCACAGGCATTGACCTTTTTAAACTAAATATATAATACATTTTTTATTTTTTCTTACTAAAACCCCTCATTTCCAAAAATATAACGGGCAAACACATACTTATTTATTTTAAAATCTGTTTTAATGTTTTTAATTAATTAAAAATGTTTACAATTAATAAAATATTAAAATAATAATAAAATAACAATTAACAATCTGTGCATCGCACGGGTTTTAAGCTAGTATATATATATATATATATATATATATAATTTTAATTATATAAGAAATAGATTAGAAATTTCAAAGTTTAGGGGTTACCCACTTAGGCACTTACCCTAAACTCTAACCCCTAAACCATAACCCCTAACCCCTAACCCCTAAATCCAAAACCTTATACCCTATACCCTATATCATAACCCTAAACTCTATACCCTATACAAAAAATTGACAACTAGTTAAAATTGACAATCACATACAACATACTTCAATCCAACACCGAATTCAACAATCACATATATCATATAGGCTATTAGGCTATAGCCATTCAATTCAAATTCAAAACAATCACATATATCATATAGGCTATATGCATTCCCGCATTCAATTCAAATTCATATAAAATTGAAACATATAAAATTGTTAGTCGATCAGTCATTCGGTCTGTTCCTCTTTTTGATGATCGAATTTTATTACTCAGACCTAATTACATTAAAAATCATTTTTAAGAATATTATTATTTACGAATCTACTTCGTATAAAACCTATTTTAACGAGTTAAATTAAATTTGTAACAAAAATGAATATAAAAATATTATTTATAATATATATATATATATATATATATATATATATATATATATATATAATGTGTATTATTTAATTTCCCTAAACAATTGTATTATTTAATTTATAAAAGGAATACAATTTAATAATTACAAAATAGATATTGGGATTTAGGGACTAGGGTTAATTGAAAATAGATAATTTTAAATTTTGTAATTTTGGTGGTTCTATCTTATTTTAAATTTGTTTAAATTTCGGGTTTTTATTTTCAGGTTTCGGGTATTATCCAAATCCAATCCAAAACATTTCGGGTTTCGGGTATATCCAAACCCGAACCGAAATCCATTGGATTGGATTTGGATATTAATTTTCGGGTATTTTTCGGGTTCGGGTCGGGTTCGGTTATGGTTAAAAAAATCGGGTTTGGATTTGGATAATGCAAAACCCGAGCCGACCCGACCCGATTGCCATCCCTATTTACAGAAGTTTCCAAAAGTACTCTTACTATAATCTGGGATAGCTGCACAGGTAGAGAGCAAACTCAAATCGTACCCTAATTAGTTCGGTTTCTGTTACGAAGCACCGTCCCTCTTCCATGGACGATGTGAGACTGAGGTGTTACAAACTACCCCACATAAACTCCTGACGTCCTCGTCAGGCCTGAACGGATATCACATAGGTCCAAGATCGTTTTTCCCTGAACGGATATCACATAGGTACAAACTACCCCACATTAACTACGTTTGTTCAATATTTGATTGATATTAGGTTTCTTGGTATCATTTATTGTTTTAGGGTATCAAGGTAAGTTTATAACCGAATTTTCTGATTTGTTTTCGAAATTATATTTACTAGCCGATAACCCGTGCGAATTTTTCCTAGCCATTGTGGGATAATACCGGCTGGCTTGTGATATTAACTACGTTTGTTCAATATTTGATTGATATTAGGTTTCTTGGTATCATTTATTGTTTCAGGATATCAAGGTAATTAGTTTCTACCCGAATTTTCTGGTTTGTTTTCGAAATTATATTTACTAGCCGATAATCCGTTGTATAGAATTACTGAAAATAAAATTTAAAATATACAATAGTAATAATAATAAATATTATTTAGATAGGTAGTTGTATAGAATTAAAACATGAAATTAAGATGAAATTTGATAATAAATAAATATTATTAAATTATGTAATTACAGAGAATCGAATCCTGAGTAAAATCAAATAAATGGAATTTAAATAAATAAATAACTTGCGTAAGTATGTAAGAGATATTTAATTTGATGTCACTGTATAATTAACTTTTCATTTGGTACCACTTGAAACTTTTGACTTTCAAGTTGCATCATTATATTTTTGACTTCATCCACAAAAATACCATATCGTTAATCGATCATTATAAATTTATGAAATTTTACATTAGATAAATTTTCGATTTTCAAGTGACATCATTCTACTTTGAGTTTCAACTCCAAAGTACCACTATATTTTTGTGGGCAAAGATAAACCCAACAATATTTTGAGAGCCATTAAACTAAGTAGTTTGAACAAATTCATCAGACTCATTAAAAAAGTGGTATTTGGGACCTGAAACGCAAATTAAAATGGTGTCACTTGGATGCCAAAATTTGTATAGTGGTATCAAATGAAAAAATCTCATAATTTTGTAATGATCGATTAAATTTTGCTTAACGGAGTGATATTGTGTGGAAGAAGTCAAAGCATAACCGTGCCACTTCGAAGTAAAAAACTTTGAGTGGTACCAAATACAAAAGTCAATTGTACAATAATACCAAATGGAATATCTCATTTTGTTATTGAAGCAAATTGAACCCGAGTTCGAAATGAAATCAATTAATTTAGTTATATTATAATAACCAAAATCTGGCTTTGATACCATTCTGTTCCAACAAAAGCAATTTTCTTTATTAATAGAATTCATAATCCGCGAATTGCTTTTATACTTCTCCCCGCTCCTGCCCGAACCTGAAAAATTCTTCAAATTCTTGACCCGAATGGAATGGGGAACGGATCGAGATAAGGTGGCGCGGATGAAATGTCCATCCGTAATAGTAAGAGGGATGGTAATTATATTAATATAAGGTTCTTAGATAACTTATAGTATAAGAGGTAATTGTTAGAAATATAGAGTTTTTAGAGGTAATTTTAGAGATACAGTAATTGTGTTATTGATTTATATTAATATATTAGAAGATATATCGGTATATAAAAATTAATATTGATGAATAAATTCAAATTATCAATATATTCTCAGTTGTTAATATTAACATACTTGAATTTAATTAATAATTATATTAATTTGAAGTGAAGAGAATTATATTAAGTTAATTAAGTTAATAATTATATGTATCTCGCGTTATATACCTATACAATACCATTAAAAGGGTTTTCAGTTTTTAATAAAGATTTAATTTGATTTTAAATAATAATTATTAGATATATTAATTTGAAATTAAGTTAATTAAATATATTAAGATATTAATAATTATATGTATACCGCGGTATACATGGCATACCATACCATTTAAAGGGGGTTTCTGCTTTTAATAAAGAGTATAAATACGTTTCATATTCTAAAATTATACTTGATTATGCGTTTACTCTATTTTTGTGATATAAATTTGGGTCAAGTGCAATAATTTTGAAAGAGTAAGAAATTTGATTTTAGTAAGAAAGTACGAGCTTTAACACCCCAGTTTAGTCTCTCATCTGAAACCTTTAGTATTTGCGCATAGTTCCGGAACTAAATTATGATACCTCCCTAGGGCGCACTTAGGTGCAATTTCAGATACCTTAGTGAGGGACGCAATAGTAACTTCTGGACCGCGTCACCGAGTTATAGTGACTTTTGAAATTCTAGACCGTGTCACCGGGTTATAGTGACTTCTGAAATTCTGGACCGTGTCACCGGGTTGTAGTGACCTTAATTTAAACTGGTGGTTAAAAAGTTATCGTTTCGTAAGTATGAATTTCTGAAAACTGTTATTTTATAATGTATATTTTAAATTCCATTGTATTTGATCCGGCTGGTTTGTTTGGTTAGAAACTTGCTGGGATTTTTAGTTCACCCCTTTATTTTTGAGGTTTTGTTCGGATAATTGGATTTTTCGGGGAGCTTTGTTGGATTTCTTTGTTCGTAGCTTGTATTATTTTGATTAGCTGCGCTTATGTGTTACGTATTTTAAGTAATTGTAACAAATTATGGTAGTTTTTGTAGTATAAGTTTTCAAGATTTAGTTTGTATTGTAATTCTAGCTCGAACTAACATTCCGAAAAAGTGCGGGACAACCTGGGTCAAATCCCGAGTCTTTTTTCAAAATCCGGGTCAAGTCCCGATTCCGAGTCCGAATAAACCGAAGCCTACTAGCCCAAATACAGCCAACTTGGGTAACAACAAGCCCACCACAGGCCCCCAAAATATCATGATATTGTTGGTGTATTTAGTAGTATTACTTTTGCTTATATACTGAACAAAGTGTCCCAATATACTCGATGTAGGACTGGGGTGTTACAAACTACCCCATTTAAACTCCTGACATCCTCGTCAGGCCTGAACGGATATCCCATAGGTCCAAGATCGTTTCTCCCTAGCCATTTTGGGATAATACCGACTGTCTTCGTGTCCCCACCTCCGAACCTCTGTCCATTGTGGGATAATACCACCATCTTTCGTGTCCCCACCTCCGGCAACTTGCGTTAACAAGCTTTCGAGAATCGGCTCTGAGACTCGGGATTTGACCCGGGTTGTCACATAATTTGTAACACCCCGTCTCACATCGAGTAGATTGGGACACTTTGTGCAGTATATAAGCAAGAATACTACTAAATGCACCAACATATCATGATCTTTTGGGGGCCCTTGGTAGGCTTATGGACTACCTAAGTTGGTTGCATTAGGGAAAGTATGCTTGGACTTATTTTAGACTCGGAATCGGGACTTGACTCGATTTTTGAAAAAGACTCAGGATTTGACCCGGGTTGTCACATATGGTATCAGAGCCGACTCTCGAAAGCTTGATTCGTCAAGTTGCCGGAGGTGGGGACACGAAGCCAGCCGGTATTATCCCACAATGGCTAGAGAGGTATGATCTTGGACCTATGAGCTATCTGTTCAGGCTTGACGAGGACGTCAAGAGTTTAAGTGGGGGAGTTTGTAACACCCCGTCCCACATCGATTAGATTAGGACACTTTGTTCAATATATAAGCAAGAATAATACTACTAAATGCACCAACAAATCATGATCTTTTGGGGGCCTGTGGTGGGCTTGTGGACTACCCAATTTGGTTGCATTTGGGCCAGTAGGGTTGGACTTATTTCAGACTTGGAATCCGGACTTGACTCGATTTTCGAAAAAGTCTCGGGATTTGACCTGGGTTGTCACATATTGCCTCTGTCCCAACCAATTCTTTACATTTTCCTTTTTGGGATGTCCCTCCCAATTCTTTACACTTTTAAACTTTCCAAAAGTAGTTGATTTTTATATAATATTGATCGGTTCCACCACTAAACTCACTTTTCCTACTTTTTCCCCTACTTTATTAGTTTTTCTTAACCTCTGTGCCCAACCCAAATGTAAACAAATGGGTGAGATAGAGGGAGTAATAAACAAATATTCAAATTAAATAACGAGTGTGGGAGGACTCGAACCTGAGTCCCTCCCTAAACCGAACTCTGATATCATGTTAAGTAACCAACTAATCTAAAATCTTATGATCTTTGGGGGCCTGTGGCGGGCTTGTGGACTAACCCAAGTTGGTTGCATTTGGGCCACACAACCTGGGTCAAATCCCGAGTCTTTTTTCAAAAATTGGGTCAAGTCCCGATTCCATATCCGAATAAACCGAAGCCTACTAGCCCATATGCAACCAACTTGGGTAACAACAAGCCCAACACAGACCCCTAAAATATCATGATTTTGTTGATACATTTAGTAGTATTATTCTTGCTTATATACTGAACAAAGTGTCCCAATATACTCGATGTGGGACTGGGGTGTTACAAATATCTTATATGCGTTGTTTTCTCTTTCAATAACTTGTTTTTTCACTTTTGATGTCTTGTCAAAATGTAATAATAGTTTTGTATTAGTGTTGTTTTACTTTTAAGACTTGAATTGCTATATTAATTTTAATTAATCATCAAAACGTAGAGTAGTTGATTATATATTCAACAATTGGTAGTATTATAATGGTCCTTCTCACAAATATTTGTCTGGAGATTTATTTTCTATGAAGTTTGCTCGTCAATTGAAGTAGAAAGATAATTTTAAAATCGGAAGAACACTGACCTTTATGTAGTTAATTACTGACCTCAATGAAGTTTAGATGAAGCTCCCTTGGAGATATAGAACACTACAATTAGAGGTGGCCAAACGGATGGGTTCGACCGTCCGAACCGTAACCAGCTCGCCAATTAGCTCGTGCAACTCGGTTCGGTAAAGGACTGGTTCAACTCGGCACAAACCGTACAGAAAAATGAGGTGAATACGGGTCCAGCATTTGTGAACCACGAATGGCACGGCACGGCTCGTGAACCGTGAACCGTGAACCGCCCGGCCCGACACGTGAACATGCCCGGAGCTCGGCACGGCACGTCGGCTTGTGTTATTATCTTAAATAGTTTGGTTCTTTTTCAACCAAACTTGCATGTATCATTAATTTATCTATTTTGATATTATTTTTCTATTTTGTTTATTCTTACATATGTTTAAAATATCTTTACTTTGAAATGCGTTCCGAGTAATCCTGTGAAAGACGAAACTTCAAAAATATGCACTTGGTATTTGGCATTTCTGTATTATCCCACATATTACTCTCGAAGATGGTTCATCTTCTTTTTTCATCTTTAATGTCGGGTCTCTTTTATAATCATTTCACATATTCTATTTTTGATGGTGTCTGCTTATTATATTTTCAGCACTGGGCTCTATTCTAATACAAATGTAGGTGAACCGCCCAACCCGCCCCAACCCGCCCCGCCAACTCGCTCAGGCGTCCACGAGTCCTACTCTCTTGAATACGGTACGGCCCGGCACGGCTCGTCACCGGTAACGTGCCGGTTCTGTCCTACTCCAAAACCAACTCGGCACTACACGCTCGTTTGGCCACCTCTAACTAGAATACTATAATAAACTTGGCTACCAAAAGCATAAATTTAATATTATTTTTTAAGAGTAAATTACAGAGTGATAACTATATTTTATATCGAATTAAAAAAATTTGGTCAAACTTTCAAGTTCGCAATAATTTATTTGCCATGACTTTGTAGAACATGCCTATTTTTTAGCTGGTGGTCCTGCCAAAACCAAAATCTCGCTAAGATTTCCCACAACACAAATATAATCCATGGTCTTCTGCCTCATTTTTATATGCATTTAAAGTAGAAAAAGTAGTTTGAATATGTAGTGTTGGAAAATTCTGTAAAGCTGCCCGAGGGCAGTATTATATGCAGTGTTGACGGACACACTGACACTATTTTCATACAGCTTTGCTATATAATTGGTAGCAAGCAAGAGTGGGATCAAAAGATACATCCGGTTCAACAACGTTGTACTGTATCAATATAGATGTATAAATTTGTAAATGCGATTTTGTGCAGAGCTCTTGCAACCCAACGACCGGTGTTAAATCCAAATGCTCCATTGTTGTTGGTTAACACTGCCTAACTCTTTGTTTCTGTTTTAGTACTAATAATTATATATATGCCGTATGTGATAATTTTTTTTAAAAGAAGAGAAATTTTAGTTAGAAAATATATTAAAAAATATACTATTTGGCTAAATGAGAGGTTTATTTTTGGAAAATGAGAGGTTTTAGTTAGGAAAAATTGAAAAGTAGAAATGTTAGTTAAAAAATATAAACAATAATATACACTTTGGCTAAAAAAGGTAATGGGTTAGTTATCTATACTATTATATTAAAGACGAAACATTGAAAGTTTTGTAGTCTGATCGTGAAAATTTTTGTAGTCCGGTCACTCCATTCATAGCCGTTAGATATTTCTGTTCAAATCGATGATAACCGTTAGATAAAATATTAAAATTATTATATAGAATATCTTTTCTATTTTTCCTAACTAAAACATCTCATTTTCCAAAAATATCGCACACAGTTTCATTTAATAAAATAACATAATAAGGTTATAATTGCTAATAACTAACACATTACCATTTTTAGCTAAAGTGTATATTCTTTTTTTATATTTTCTAACTAAAATTTCTACTTTTCTATTTTTCCTAAATAAAACCTCTCATTTTCCAAAAATATCACGAACAGTTCTATTTAATAAAATAAAATAATAATATTATAATTATTAATGACTAACCGATTAGTTTTTTTTCCAAAACGTATAATCTTTTATAATTTCTAACTAATATTTCTCATAACTTAAACCTCAAAAATATCACGGGTTATTCCATTTAGTAGCATAAAATACTAATATTATAAATTTATCTATCTATACTATCACGGGCAATTATATTTTATATTAATATAATTTCTATAATATTTTACACTAATATAATAATATTTTATACTAATATTTTATATTTTATAATTCTATCTATCTATACTAATATAATATTTTATATTATAATATTTTATAATATTATATTATAAAATACTATTATAATTTCTAGAAATATCACGGGCAATTACCTTTTTCAGCTAAAACATGTTATATTTTCTATTTTCCTTAATAAAATCTCTCCTTTTCGAAATATATCACGGGCAAACCCTTAATTATTTAATTTCAAATCTATTTTAATACTTTTAATTGACAATTACCTTTTTCAACTAAAATATGTCAACTTTTCTATTTTTCTTGCTAAAACCCCTCTTTTTTCAAAAATATCACGGGCAAATCGTTACTTTTATATTTTAAAATTCAACGAAAACATATTACTTTCTATTTTACTTACTAAAACCCCTCTTTTTCCAAAATATCACGGGAAAACCGTTAGTTATTTATTTTAAAATTTATTTTAATACTTTTAATTATTTAAAAATGTTTAACACGTCTACTTATTTTTTTTAATAAATGCAATTAATAAAATATAAAATATAAATAATAAAATTAACAATTATTAAAAACAATTTGTGCATCGCACTGGTTTTAAGCTATATTATTAAAGACGAAACATTAAAAGTTTGGTAGTCGGACGGACGGACGGTCGATACTTAGTGATTTTACTTAATTACCCTTACTTATTTTTTTTTAAAACTATCACTAAATAATAATATTATTTATAACCAATTACCTTTTCAGCTAAAATACATTAACTTTTATAATATTTTTTCTAACAAAATCCTCTTTTTTTTCTAAAAAAAACACGGGCGATTATCCTTTTTAACAAAAACATGTTATTTTTTCTATTTTTCCTTACTAAAACCCCTCATTTTCCAAAAATATCACGGCAAACCCTTACTTATTTATTTTAAAATTTATTTTAATACTTTTAATTATGAGCACTTTTTCAGCTGAAACGTGTTACTTTTTCTATTTTTTAATTTTCTAAAGAAATTATTATTAAATAATAACATATTTATAACCAACTACCTTTTCAGCTAAAATACATTACATTTTCTATTTTTTCTAACAAAATCCTCTATTTTTCTAAAAAAATTACGGGCAACTACCTTTTTCAACTAAAACATGTTACTCTTTTTTTTCTTACTAAAACCTCTCATTTTCCAAAAATATCCGGTGCAAATCCTTACTTATTTATTTTGAAACTCATTTAAATACTTTTAACTACTGACACTTACCTTTTCAGCTAAAACATGTTACTTTTTCTATTTTTCCTTACTAAAACCTCCTCTTTTCCAAAAATATCACGGGTAAACAGTTATTAATTTATTTTAAAATTTATTTTAATACTTTAATTATTTTAAAAAAAATTAACACTCCTACTTATTTTTTTTAGCAAATGCAAATTAATAGAATATTAAAACATAAATAATAAAAATAATAATTATTAATAACAATCCGTGCATCGCACGGGTTTTAAGCTAGTTAGTAATTATAATTTTATTATGTTATTTTATTAAATGAAACTGTGTGCGATGTTTTTGTAAAATGAGATGTTTTAGTTAGGAAAAATAGGAACATATAATAATTTTAATATTTTATCTGTTCTAATCGATTTGATCAAAAATATCTAATGATTATGAATTGAGTAACCAGAATACAAAACTTTGAGGATCAGACTACAAATTTCATCTTTAATATAATAGCATAGATGTTTAAAATATCTTTACTTTGAAATGCTCACCGTGAATTATTGGATGGTTCATCTTCTTTTTTCATCTTTAATGTCGGGTCTCTTTATGATCATTTCACATATTTTATTTTTGATGGTGTGTGCTTATTATGTTTTTAGCACTCAGCTCTAGTCTAATGCAAATGTATACCAAAATCTATACCAAAATCTCCCTAAGATTTCCCACAACACAAATATAATCCATGGTCTTCTGCCTCATTTTTATATGCATTTAAAGTAGAAAAAGTAGTTTGAATATGTAGTTTGAGATTTTAGTTATGAGACATACTCCCTCCGTCCCGCCCAATTGTTATCAATTGGGTTGGGCACGGAGTTTAACGAAAATAGATAAAATAATGGAGAATAGTAAAGAAAAGGATTAAAGTGGTGGGATCCACCAATATTTAAAGTATAAAGTAAGTAAAGTGGATGAAAGTAGTGGAAGTAGTTGATTTTTATATTATAAAACTTTACTATTTTAGGAAAGTTTTGAAATGTAAAGAATTGGATGGAACATCCCAAAAAGGAAAGTGTAAAGAAATGGGTGGGACGGAGAGAGTATTAGTTAAAAAATATAAAAAAGAATATACGATTTGACTAATAAAGGTAATTGGTTAATTATTAGTATTTTATGTTACTAAATGAAATTTTCCCTAATATTTTTGAGGTTCTAGTTAGGAGAAATTTGAGTTAGAGAATAGAAAAAAAGAATATACGTTTTGGGGGAAAAAAATTAATGGTTTAGTCATTAGTAATTAAAATAAATAAAACTGTCCGTGATATTTTTGAAAAATGAGAGGTTTTAGTTAGGAAAAATTGAAAAGTAGAAATGTTAGTTAAAAAATATATAAAATAATATACACTTTGGCTAAAAATGGTAATGAGTTAGTTATTAGTAATTATAACTTTATTATGTTATTTTATTAAATAAAACTGTCTGCGATATTTTTGTAAAATGAGATGTTAGTTAGGAAAAATAAAAACATATAATAATTTTAATATTTTATTTAACGATTCTAATCGATTTGATCAAAAATATCTAACGGCTATGAATTGAGTGACCAGACTAAAAAAATTTCAGGACCACACTACAAAACTTTTGATGTTTCGTCTTTAATATAATAGTATAGATGTTTAAAATATCTTTACTTTGAAATGCGTTCCCAGTAATCACGAAACTTCAAAAATATGCACTTGGTATTTGGCATTTCTGTGTTATCCCACAGATTACTCTGGAAGGACGGTGTGAATTACTAGAGGGTTCATCTTCTTTTTTCATCTTTAATGTCAGGTCTCTTTATGATCATTTCATATATTCTATTTTTGATGGTGTGTGCTTATATTCTTTATCCATAGTCTTCTGCTTCATTTTTATATGCATTTAAAGTAGAAAAAGTAGTTTGAATATGTAGTGTTGGAAAATTCAGTGCGGCTGCCGAGGGCAGTATTGTATGCAGTGTTGACTGACACAGTGACACTATTTTCACACAGCTTTGCTATATAATTGGTAGCAAGCTTGTTGTATTCTATAAACTCAAAGTTCCTGTCGGGGGAAGTTCCGCTTAAAATATTACCTGAAAGAATAACTTTGTTTTGTATATTAAAGTTGAGAAAAAGGAACCCAAAATACATCTTAGATAACTTTTGTTCTTGAGATAAAATACCCACACTTCCACACTTCCTATTCTCCGTAACTACTTTTCAAAAGATAAAAGCATACTTTACTGAATATGTCTTTCAACACTTGGAATATATTGATGATATTTTCATATTATTTTTCTCTTTACTGTACTGCAGAAGACTTGAAGTTGACTTGAAGATCATATAAGCTAGTAAAGTTCAGTTTGGTTCAGTTCATACTCACCAGCATCTAAGAAAATTCTGCTAAGAAGCACTTTCCATGGATATCTCCAAACAAGTAGTTTTAATCTGGGCTCTGCCCATCCTCACTATACTTGCCATCATCATCCGTATTGTTTCCATTAAGAAGCACTGTCCTTCTTCCAATGACACCACTAGTAATCTCCAATCAGCTGATCCTTATTGTTCTTTAACCTCTTCTTCATCCCCACTAACTTGGGATGTATTCCTCAGCTTTTACGGCAACGATACTCGCATTAACTTTACTTCACATCTTTACTCTGCTTTGGATCAAGCTGGAATTCGAACCTTCAGAGATGATCCTGCACTTGAAAAGGGCCAAGAAATTTCATCCAGTCTACTTGATGCAATCAGGAATTCAAAAATGTTCATCGTTGTTCTCTCAGAGAATTATGCTCGTTCACCATGGTGCCTTAACGAGCTTGCAGAGATCCTTAGTTGTGATAGAACAAAAAATCAGATTGTTCCTGTATTTTGCTATGTTGATCCATCACATGTTCGGTACCAGAAAGGGAGTTTTGGGAAAGCTCTTGATGGCCATAAAAAGCGTCATTCCGGTGATTTGATTGTGAAGTGGAAATCAGCTCTTTCTGAAATCGCTGCGCTATCAGGACACCATCTCAGGAAACAAGCAAATGAGTACGTCCCTTTATTTTTAATTTTTGAAATGGTAAATTTTGTTGTCCACGGGTTGCTATGTCATTATAATCTATATGACTACTTGAGAATTTTTTTAGATTGTTAGAATTTGATTATTTGCATCAAGTAAACGAATAATGAAACATTTTTACCTGGAAAATAAAAGGTTGGACTTCCTTTCTTAATCCAATGAAATTGTGTTTTTTCCTTGCCTTTTATTTTTTGCTTACAATTGTTTGCAAGCAAGTGAATGAGATTCCTGTTCTCTTCAATTTCTCGGAGGGTGGATGCTGGGACATAATGTATATTTAAACTGATAAAATCCTAATTCTGTACTAATGATTTAAAACAGGAATGAATCAGACATCATTCATAAAATTGTGGACGATGTGGCAACACGGACGTTTGCAACAGGGTCACACCTTGAATATTTATTTGGGATAGAGTCTGTTGTTGAAGAAATATATCAAAAACTAAGCATGGATTCTAATGATGTACGTGCCATTGGCATATGTGGGATGGGCGGAATTGGGAAAACTACAATTGCTAAAACTTTCTACAACCAAAATGTCAGTAAATTTGATATTAGCTGCTTTCATGAAAATATTGAGCAGCACTCACAAGGAGTTACTTCTCTACTTCCTCCACTTGAACAACTCTTGATTGATCTTCTCAGAAAGAAGAATTATAAGGTTATTGATGTTGAAGGTAAAATAAGAAAACTGAAACAAATTCTTCATTCCAAGAAAGCTCTAATCATTCTTGATGATTTGAACCAAACACACTATTCAGAATTGCTCGCAAGTTTTAGCAACTTCTTTTCAGCTGGAAGTAGAATTATAATCACGACAAGAGATGTAAACATGCTAAATAAATTAAAAGTTGATAGATCAGAACTAGATACATACATGGTGCAGACATTAGGAGAAGATGATTCATTGAAGCTCTTTAGCTATCATGCATTCAGAAAACCAGTGCCTCCTGAAAGTTTCAAGGAGCTCTCCCAAAGCTTTGTAACTCATGCTGGTGGTCTTCCATTAGCTCTTAAGGTGTTGGGTTCATCTTTACTAAGTAAGACTGATGAGTTATTCTGGAAAGACAAGCTTGAGAAAGTTAGAGCAATTCCGGAGAATGATGTACAGAAAATCCTTCAACTGAGCTACGATGAATTAGACGATGAGACTCAGAAGGCAATTTTTCTCGATATTGCATTCTTCTTCGTAGGAACGGACAAAGATGAAGCTACTGATGTGTTCAGATCTTGTGATTTCTTTCCCGGTGTTGGAATCCAAAATCTAGTGGACAGATGTCTACTGACAATTGACGAATTTAATAAGTTTGGTATGCATAATCTCATACAAGACATGGGAAGAGAAATTGGAAGGACCACCCACACACGCTTGTTCTTGCGAGGAAATGCATGGAAGGATCTGCAAAATCTAGAGGTAATCAAAACAAAAATACTATCCATGGTGTAGCCAGTTCTAATAATTGGTAAAATGAACAACCTACACCAGATACATTATCAGGAAGCATTCAGATTTCTTATGTTATGTTGTCTTTATTGTCACAGTTTTTTAAAATTCTATTATTGATGAATTTATCAGGGAAGAAATAATGTTGAAGGCCTCATATTAGATTTAACAACTTCGGCAGACAGGCAAATGAGTACGGTAATATTTGAAAAGATGACCAACTTGAGGCTACTTCAAATAATTGATGCAGATGACATTGGAGGAAGTTTTAAAAATTTGCTTCCCAAATTAAAGTGCATTAGGTGGCATTCTTGTCCATGGACGTATTTACCTTCTACATTTCGTCCACTAAATCTCATTTCCATTGACATGCCATCCAGTAAATTCAAGAGATTATGGAAAGGGCCAACCGTAAGTACTATTCTATCTTCATTTTTTGGTCTTAATATATTGTAGAAATTAGGTCAATTAAACTCCTCTTGTCCTTTTTCCAATAATTTGTTGTTGAAGTTTTATAGAAATTATGCCGCAATTTAATGTACAAAATAATTTGACATAATTTGGGTTTTAGAGTAAACTAAATACTAATTAATATTATCTTTCGGTACTATCTATACTCCTTTATTAAATGTAGAAGCAGTCACCTATGATAATTCGCTTAATCATCTTAATATATAATTAGCTTAATTTCAAATTAATAAATAACAATTTTAAAATTATATATTTAGACTTTGACATAAATTATTTAATAACTTTGTATTTGCATTAATTTTAATATGTTAATTATAAATATAATAAATATTAATTTCAATCTGAGTTAATTAAAATTAAAGAATATGTTTATTTTAAAAGTTGAAAATATATTACTTTTTAAACCAAGAATATATTAATAAATTTGTGTATATTTACTAATACTAGTTTTATATACTAATATCTATATTAATTAAAACAATAATACAACTAATATATCTCCAAGCATAATATGCCCAATCCGGATATGTTTCTCGAATTTCGAATTATTGAGATTAGCGCGGGAAAGAGTAGTATAAAACCAATTTGAAAATCATGAATTTTATTATTAAGGTAATTACGTTGGAGCACAAACCAATGCCAAAATTTTGTTACTATAATATAACTAAGTTTATCGATTTAATTTCAAATTCGTTTCGTGTTTGATTTCACATTTGATTTTCAGCTATATAATTAAATAATATTTATTTATTACAGATTTTCATCTTAAGTTTACGTTGAATTCTCTATAACTACATATTTAAATAATATTTATTAATTATTTATATTTTCAATATATTAAACTTTTGTTTTTAGTAATTATGTGCTAGTAACATTAAAACGAAACAAGCATAATATGTTAGAGAAATTATCAAAAATGATGTATTTTCTAAGTTTTTTTTTTGTGATTTAACTATCTTCTAAAAATATTTATAAAAATACGATTTGCAACCAATGTAACTTATTTTTACTTTTTTCTGAAAAAATAATTGAAGTTGATTTTGATTGCAATTTGTGGTTGAATTAGGTTGCAGCATTTATATAATCCGTGCAACTTGTTAAGCAACATATTATGATTTTAATTACTAAATTTTAGCAATTACAAATATAGTTGCAAAATTGCATATCGTAATTTTATATAAAAAAAATTCAAAAATCGATATTTATTCAAAATATTTTAATAATAAGCAATATTTTTTTGCCAAAAAAATTGAACTAAGTATTTGTGAAAAAATACCATAGCAAAGTTATATGTGATTGAAGGAAACCAAAACATTAAGAATTTCCTTGATCACCGGTTACCCTTAGTTGATTAGTTGCTATATCGATCAACCCAATTTAAATAAAATAAAATAAAGTAATTATTTTGAAATTTATTTATTCTAACTGGAAAAACATTCAATTATTTTAATCAAAGTAATTATTATATAACTATATTTTAAATAACAACATAAAATAATTCTAATTTAATAATTAAATTAATCAATATTTCGTAGTAAATCATGCTAACAACCTCACATCTTTAGGAATTTGAACTAATATTTTTGAAATTAACTTATTACAATTTAAATAAATATATTTATTCACATTTATACCCATATCTAAACTTAACAAATTTAATCATTTTAACGATTCAATACAATTAATATTTTTAATTTAATATAAAAATATAATTGTTTGAAATAAAAAAAATATTTTAATTTAAGGATCAAATTAACAAGTTATTTCATGTGCTCCAAGAGCCATGTGCTTGTTTTTGTAATTCACCAAATTAGAAATGTAGTTGTGTGTAAATATTTTCAATTTTACTGACTTTGGTCATTTGAAACAGCCTATCAAACAATTAAATAACTTGAGTTGTTTGTATCTGAGTGGATGTCGTGATTTAAAACCAGTTGGGTGATATGAAGGTCTTAAAGAAGATTGATGCAAGTTTTACTGCAGTGGAGAAACTGCCAGATTCAATTACTCGCCTCAAGCAATTGGTTGAGTTGAACTTGAGACATTGCGCGAAGCTTACACGGTTACCTGAACAATTGGGCGAGATGAAAGGCTTGAAGAAGTTTGATGCAGCTGGTACTGTAATTAAACAACTGCCAGATTCAATTACTCAATTGAAGGGATTGGTTGAGTTGAAACTGTCCGATTGCAAGAAGTTTAGAAAGTTACCTGAGCAAATTGGGAATATGGAAGGCTTAAGGTCATTTCTTGCAATTTCTTCTGCAATTGAACAATTACCAGATTCATTTGTAAGCCTGATTAATTTGGAGGTTCTGGCATTGTCTGAGTGCAAAAAACTTAGAAATCTTCCAAAAGACATATGGAAGCTCAAGTTGCTTAAAACACTAAATCTGAGGAGTTGTTCAAACCTGGAGCAATTGCCTGAGCAATTGGGGAAGATGCAGTGTTTAGTAGAGCTATATGCATCTGACACAGCAATTGAACAAGTACCAGATTCTACAGGACTGCTGAGTAGGTTACAAGTGTTGCGTCTAGATGATTGCAAGAAGCTTAGATATGTGCCCCAAAGTATCTGGAATCTTACTTCAATTGAAGATTTACTTCTTTCCCCAGAGGATATAGGTAGAATCAGTTTACCTGATTCAGTAAAAAATATGAAGAAGCTGAAAAGTCTGCGGCTGAGTTGTAATGTAAGATTGTGCCTGCCTATGATTCTATGTTTCTCTTCTTTGGAAAGGCTAACTCTTATTGATGAGGAACAGATTCTCTCTTCGGCAAAACCATTCAGCCTTTCTAAGCTTTTCAACCTACGATATCTTAAATTGGTAAACTTTACAAATCTTGGGTCCTCCATTCCGGAACTTCCTTTCAATCTAGAACAGTTACACGTAGACAGTCACAATTCACTAGAACAACTACCTGATTTATCGAGCTTAGGAAAGTTGAAATACTTGGATATGAAGAGATGCATCAACCTTCAATCAATCTCGTTACTTCCTTCTCATCTTCGATCACTTGGCGTTGAAGAATGCAGAAGCCTACAAGATGTACCAGATCTGTCAATGTTGAAGGAATTGGAAAATTTGAGATTTACCCGGTGCTACAATCTGAAATCAATAAGTTTAAAACAGAGCTCTCTTCAGGTTAGTTGCTGTTGGTCTCCCAATGACACACAATCACACTTCTATAAATCAATTCACATTTTTATTTTATGTTACAGGTTGGACAACCCCGCCTTCCATTTAGCGCTTATCTACCAAACAGGGAAGTTGCAGAATGGTTCAACTATAAAAGCAGTGGGCAGACAGTCTCTTTTGATATTCCACCAAGCTTTGGATCTAACTTCTTAGGTCTTGCACTCTGGGTTGTGTATACCTACACAAGAGCCGTGGATACCTCCAAAACCAATTATAAGTTCCCTAGATACATAAGAGCTGTTATCACGAATAACAAGCGGAGTATAACAGACTATCCAATCTATGTGAATAGTGAAGTTGGTGAAACACAGTCGAGGGTAATATGCATTACAGGAGAGGAGCTCTCTATGAGAAGTGGAGACAGAATTAAGGTTTCTTTTCCAGGCTTCCTGTATTATAAGTATGATAAATTTAAAGTTCCAATGGGAGAAGTGAAGGTCAAGATGTGTGGGGTTCATCTGATACCCTCAACTTCAGTTCGATAACATTTCGTAAAATATCAAAAAACATTGCCCATAAGAATTGCTCTGGTTTGAACTCAGCTTCAAACCAGTACAAATAAATGTAAATAGCATTTGGTTGATTATTTTTCATTCTTTTTTATATTCCTTTATTTTGATTAGGGATGATTAATACAAACATCCCGAACTATAGGTCATTCATTTGTTCACGGTGTTATTCATCTATTACTAATATAATAACAACTATATAGAGTTTTTATTGAGTAAAAATTATTGTAAGTAGAGACAAATAATATAGAGCTTTTTTCATAAATACCCTATGCCAAAAATATTTTTGCAAAAATACCTTTTCAAAAAAGAATAATTTGCAAAAATACCATCTTATTTGCAAAAATACATTCTGCAATCAAATCAACTGGATGCAACAGTAGTGAACCTGTTTGCAATTACATATGCAACTATGCAACTGTATGCAACCTGCTACGCAACCACATATGCAAATTCAATTTTGAAATTTTCACAATCCACCAAAATCAACTAAATTATATCAACAGATTGCATTTAGTTGCAGAACGTATTTTTGCAAAATATTTTTAAAAGATGGTATTTACGTAAATTATTTATATAAAAAAATATTTTTGCAAATATTTTGAGAAGATGGTAAAATCGCAAAAAAACTTTAAAAAGATGATATTTTTGATAAATATCCAATAATATATACTATATCCGTGCAAGATTTTCTTTAATATTTTATTTTTTTAATTTAGATTTTTGTATTTATATATAATTTGATGAATATATATATATATATATATGTATGTATAATAAAATGGATTTATATATCTAATAATATAAATATTTTAATTTAATATATTATTGAAGTAATCTTTAGTAGTAATTTAGATATTAAAATATAATTTTTTTTAAATAATAGATCTAACATTTTGTATTTATTTGTTGTTAAAAATTCTAAAAAGTGAATAAAGTTCAAATAATAAAATATGTGTCATGTAAAGTACCGAGTTTCTTTTAATATGTACTATTATTTTTATTTTTTTATTAGTTATCTTATTTAAATTGAATGTTATAAAAAATTATATTAAACTTGGATTTTATAAGTTTAATATAATAATATTGTCATTATTTTTATGTTTTACCTGTGTTATTTTTAATTATATGAGTTGTTTAAGTTAAAAAATATAAAACATGCAATGTCCTTAAAAAGATAATTCGTTACTTATTAATAATTATATAAAATTATATTACATTTTTATATATATGTTGCCCGTGTTACTTTTAGAAATTTAGTTTTTGAAATTAGAAAATTTAAAATTATATTACCTTTTTAGATATATTTAATTCGTGTAACTTTTAGAAAATTAGCTGTAAGTTAGAAAAAAAAAGGTTATGTGTTTAGCTGAAAAGGGTAAGTGGTTATTTATTAATAATTATGTATAATAATATTATCATTACATATTTATTTTGCATGTGTTATGTATAGAATATGAGTTGTTTTAGTTAGAAAATGTAAAATAGATAATGTGTTTTAGCTGAAAAAAGTAATCGGTTATAAATATGTAATAATATTACCATTATATATATATTTTACATATTCTATTTTTAGAAGATAAGTTATTTTAGTTAGAATAATATGTAAAATAGGTAATGTATTTTATCTGAAAAAATAATTGGTTATAAATAAATTGGTTGACCCAAATTTATAGATAGGCCCGGCCCAAATACCGAGCAACCAAAACTTTTAATGTTGCGTCTTTAATAATACTAGCTTAAAACCCGTGCGATGCACGGATTGTTAATTGTTGTTTTATTATTTACTTTTTATTATTTTATTAATTGTATTTGTTAAAAAAATAAGTATGTTTATTAAAATAGCAAAACTCTTTTAAATAATCCAAAACATTAGAATGGATTTTAAAATAAATAAGTAAGGGTTTGCCCGTTATATTTTTGGAAAAAAAGGAGTTTTAGTAACGAAAAATAGAAAATATAACATGTTTAGTTTAGAAAAGGTAATTGCCCATGATATTTCTGAAAAATTAGGTTTTAAAATATAATAATTAAAAGTATTAAAATAGGTTTTAAAATAAATAAGTAAAGGGTTTATCCGTGATATTTTTAGAAAAAGAATGAATTTTAGTAAGAAAAATAGAAAAATATTTTTTAATATTTTAAAACTAGCTGATATGAGTGTGATATTCTAAATGTTATTAACATTTTTTAATATTTAATGTTTTAGCTTAAAACCCGTGCGATAGAAGGATTGATTGTGATAGTTGTTATTTTATTATACACGTTTCACTATGTTATTAATTGCTTTGTTAAAAAAAATAAGTAGATATCTTAAAATAGGTTCTAAAATAAATAAGTAAGAATTTGTCGGTGATATATTTGGAAAAGTAAAGATTTTGGTAAGAAAAAATAGAAAAACATAACATGTTTTAGTTGAAAAAGATAATTTCCCGTGATATATTTGAAAAAAATAGGGGAATAAAAATAATTAAATATAAAAATAATTAAGTAAGGGTGATTAAGTGAAACAATTAAATAATGCAAGTACCGTACAGTACCAAAAAAATAGGTACCAAAACTTTTAATATTTCATCTTTAATAATATAAAATATGTAAATATTTTTAAATAATTAAAACTATTAAAATAGTTTTAAAATAAATAAGTAATGGTTTGTGTGTGATATTTTTGGAAAAGCAAGGGTCTGGTAAGAAAAATAGAAAAAAAATAAAATGTTTCAGTTAAAAAAAAAGATAATTACTCGTGATATTAGACAGGTTAAAATATGTAAATTTAAATAAATAAAAGCATTAAAATAGGTTTGAAATAAATAAGTAAGGGTTTGTCTGTGATATTTTTGGAAAATGAGGGGTTTTATTAAGAAAAAATGAAAAAATAACATGTTTTAGTTAAAAAAAAGGTAATTACCCGTTATATTTTTTCAATTGAAAAAATAGAAAGAGTAATGGGTTTTAGCTGAAAAATGTAATGGTTATAAATATTATTTAACAATATATTTTTAAGTAAGGGTAATTAGGTAAAATCACTTAGGACCGACCAAACTTGTAATGTTAGAAGTTAATATTAATCAAAGTTAATCGGGATACATTTTCTGATGTTAATTGGTTGTCGAATCTATACTCTTTATTAATAAGCAAAACAATGTGTAAATGGCGCGCGGTACCAAATTACCAAATTTGGTTATCACTAAATCCGGTTTGAATCCTTACAATTACATAATTATACAAAATTTATTTATTTTAAATTCTTTGGCTCCAGGATTCGATTCCCTAAAACTACGTATTTATACAAGATTTAATTATTTACTTTAATTTCATTAGATTATTTACCTTATTAATAAAAATAATAATGTTTAAATGACGCACAGTAACCAAAGTCGTTAGTTTCATCCAAGGTTCGATTCCTTGCAACTACATAATTATAAAGATTTATTTACTTTAAATTTTTTAGCTCCACCAAGGGAATTCGATTCTTTACAACTACGTAATTATACAAGATTTATTTATTTACTTTAATTTCATTAACTTATTTACTTTATTAATAAAGAAAATAATGTTTAAATAGCGAACAATACCAAAATCATTAGTTTCATTCAGGGTTCAATTGCATATAATTATATATTTAAATAATATTTATTTATTATATATATATTTTTTTATCATTCAATTCTCTATAGGTACATTTTTTACTTATTAATATTAGTATTTTATTATCCCTATACCCGTTGTCACGGTTATCAGCTAGTAAATAGTAATCAGCTAGTAAATAGTAAGCGCATATGCCTTGGAATTTTGAGTTTCTTACTTCACTTTAAAATTTTTGTACGAACAAACTTACACGTAACTGAAGGAGACCTTAAAAACTGAGTTGACCGACTTTTGCAGACAACTTTGAAACCGCAACAACTGTTAAAGCTCTGCCTACACCACAAATAATAAGTTATCTTATCATTTTTCCATATCATTGCTTCATTTTCTACTGAGAAGCACTGCATATCATATTTCCATGGATACCACAAATAATCAATTTAGTGTCCCTTACTGGTCAAGAGAAGTAGTTTTAATATGGGCTCTGCCAATACTCACTATACTCGTGGTACTTACCGTCATTCGTTTAATTTCCGCGAAGAAAAGACATCCTTCTCTCATGGATAGTAATATTACCAATAATCAACTAGCAGACTCTTTGATGAATGTAATATCGGATATAGTTCGATACGCTAATAATTAAGTCAAGATGCAATGGAATTAATATATTAACGATATGTTTTACATTCTATTAGGAGGGTCTCTCCACTATCTATTTTTCCAACCCGCTCTAACGTGGGGGTTAGGGGTATTTATAATGAAAGTTTACAAGTGGGCCTGTTACAAATGGGCCTATATACAAATTACTAATTGAGCCCTATTGGCAAGTGGGCTTTGACCCAACATTTGTCCCCCCTTTGTTGGAAGCCATATCTTTAGATTTGCTTAGGCCCTGAAACATAAGATAAAATATGTTATGTAATTTAGCTAAATTAAACTTGGTGAATGTTGCCCAGTAATAAACAATTGTAGAAGGGGGTTGAATACAATTGTATAAGATTCTCGACTATAAACACAAATATGAATAATAACAGCTTTATTAATTCTGATATAAAACTGTTACAAACTCTCTCAAGAAATTCTGAGTTCTTAAGAGCTTCAAAGTTACAATATACTTGTGTATGTGATCGATATAAATTGAAACCTAGAATATGTTTATATACTACACAACTTCTCTATCGATTACAAGATAAGTCCTAATCAATTACAAACTAGATTGAAACATATCCTTAATCGACAACTACATTCCTATAAACTAGGAACTGACAAAATAAACTTCCTTCTTTAACTAGACTCCATAAATAACTCGAATTAGAAATCCTGATCAGCTTCCAGTCCTGACGATCAATCCTGATCACAGTCCTGATAGAAATCCAGATACTAACGTTTGAGCAATACTGATAACCATGCAATACTGATGACGTCAGCAATCCTGATCAGTTGAGTCTAGATCCTGACGATCATTGAATCCTGATCTAACAATCTCCCCCAATCTCATACTTTGTAAAATAAAGTATAGATTCCTGGATTCAATGATGCCAAAAACTTATTTACAAAATGTACACGTATTTACAGTAGTAAACTTATCTTCTCAGATTTCCTGGTAGAACAAATTCATCTTCAAGAAGCTTGACAATAGATTTTCTTCTTTGTCTTCAAGAATCTGAATTAGTCTTTCCTTTAGATCTTTGAGTTCTTCATCTTCTTCATTGATCTAATAGATAGCTTCTCTGAAATTCTGTATAGAACTTCTCTGTAGGCTATGATCTTCAACCAGGAGGTAAGCAATTTCCTTCCCATCAGGATTAAGAGTAAGTTGATTCATGCCAAAGGACATTTCTTTAACAGCAGTGCCCCTTTGCATTTCCACATCTTGACCTCTCTGATTTAAGTACATGGAAGTATAATCACCACTGAAATTTCTTCCTTCATCAAATCTTCTCCTTATGGTTGATAGAATCATATCTGACCATTCCTTGCACACTTTATTTTTCCATCTTAGTAGATAGTGAACATATTTCAGTTCCTTTGTAGTTTTAACCAGAAGCTCTTGAATCGACATAATCTTCATAGTTCCATCTTTCATAAAGTACAGAAGCTTCTCTTTCTTTTCAGTACCATCATGACAATCTATAACTATATCAACAACTAATAAATTGTTCAGGTGTTCAGAAGTTAAGTTACCTCCATTATCAGTCAAAGAGTGAGGGTCAACATAGGGCATGTTCAGAAACTCAGCATCTCTGTGACCTATTCCTCCTCTTGTATTATGTGGCATCTGCATTAAGCTTGAAAACATTTGTAACCAGAGTGCTTTGGATCTTTGTGAACCAGAAAAGTCAGCAACACTGGAGACATTTGTTATAATTCCACCAGAATGATAATTTATAGGTCTATCACACCTAAGTGTGTCAATATGTTTCCACTTCTTGTCTTTCTCCTTCTCAAGAACATAGCTCTTCTCTAGCTTGTGTTGTTGTCTTCTAGAATTTCTCCACAACAATCTGTTTGAGTTTTTCAGCTTTTGTACATAGAGATTGAAATCTCTAGTTGTTCTTGTGATTTCTTTTCTTCTGAACTCTTCTTCTTCATCTACTTCTTCATTATGAGAATCAACCATAGTAGATAATATTGACAAACCAATCTCTTGTAAAATTTCAGATTCATCAGGATCTTGAACAATGTCAGGAACAATGTCAGGATTAAAATCTTCAATTTGAGTTGTATTACTGATGAGATTTGGTTGTCTTGGTCTTCTTCTCAATTGAGATTCATCATCTATTTCTTTATCTTCCTCTTGAATGATAGTCCTGATAGCCAGAGTATCAGGAGCTATTTGAGATTGAGTAGCATCAGGAATCTCTTCAATTCTTACTCCTCTAGACCTTGTTTGTCTAGGCACTGTTTGATTAGATGAGCCTCTTCTTCCTCTTCTTGCACCTCTTCTACCTCTGCCTCCTCTAACTCTAGCAGGAGCAAGATTCTTAAAACTTTCCATCATTTCTCTTTGTTGACTTAAAAATTCTTCATGTGAGAGATCGGGATATTCTTCACTTGCAGTAGAAAGTGTCTTCCTTGCAAATAATTGTTGAACTCTCTTATCAGTGTGATAAAGAGTAACAACATTACCATCTCTTGTTGTGAACTTCTGGAATAGATTAGCAGCATCTTCAGGATTTTCAATAAGAAAAACTTCATCACCTTCAGGAATTGTAGAGAGTGTTTGTCCATGACCAGGTGTCAGGATTTGATCAGCCATCGGGATTTGATCACCTGTCAGGATTTGCTCTTCCGTCAGGATCTGAGATTTAACCAATGTCCTTACTGTTCTAACTCCAGAATCAGAAACATGAGTTGACTGAATGGATTGACTTGGACATTGAAGAATTTAAGAAAAATATGATGCAAGAATTTGAGATGACCGATTTGGGACTACTCCACTATTTTCTTGGTATTGAAGTAAAACAAGATAAGAATGGAATTTTTATCTCTCAAGAAAAGTATGCAAAAGATTTGTTAAAGAAGTTTCGAATGGAAGATGCGAAACCAAGTAGCACTCCCGTTGAAGTTGGCTTGAAGTTAAGTAAGGATGATGATTCTAAGTTTGTTGATCCTACTTTATCTAGAAGTCTTGTCGGAAGTTTGATGTACTTGACCGCCACTCGGCCGGATATTACTTATGGTGTAAGTTTGATAAGTAGGTTCATGGAACAACCAAAGAAGACACATTGGAAGGCCGGAAAAAGAATTTTGAGGTATGTTCGTGGAACACTTGGAGATGGAATTTATTATCAAAAGACAAGTGGTCCTAAGGTGCTTGGATATTGTGATAGTGATTGGGCCGGAAGTGTTGATTATAGTAAAAGTACTTCGGGAAATTTTTTCTTCATTGGCTCTAGTGCAATCACATGGATGTCAAAGAAGCAACAAGTTGTGGCTCTATCAACGGCGGAGACGGAATATATTTCTTTATCATTAGCTAGTTGTCAAGCTTTGTGGATCACATGGGTGTTGGAGGACCTTAAGCATGATACGAAAGAAAGTCCAATTATATATTGTGATAGCAAGTCCGCTATAGCACTCACGGAAAATCCGGTGTTTCATGGGAATAACAAGCATATACGAATCAAATATCATTTTATCCGTGACTTGGTGATGAAAGGAGAAGTTGTGGTTAAACATTGCAAAACCCAAGACCAAATTGCTGATATCTTTACAAAACCTTTGAGGCCTGACATTTTTAAGGAGTTAAAGAAGAAGCTTGGCATGTGCAAATTTTAGCTTAATGGGGGTTGTTAAAATAATAATATAATCTAAACTTTGGATTAGTATTTTTATTATCTAGAATGTTCTTGAAAGTATCTAGAATAGACTTTTGAAGTTCAAGACCTTTTGCATTTGATCAAGATGGTTCATGTACTTAGGGAGTTACATATTAAATAAGGTGCATGTACTAGAAGTGTTCTAGGAGGTTCCATCTAGTCCTATAAATAGGACAATCTTCCAAGCTTTGTAATTATCAAGAATTATCAAAACCTTTTGAGTGAAATACATTTGTGAGTTTTATATTTTGTGTGAGTAAGTTGTGTGGATTATTGAGAACAAGTTTCTTCTCTTTAATCTCCAACACATTATACACTTAAAATTCCTACAGACAATAGGAGTTAATCCTTTTCCTGATATTGAGGTGTTGCTAGTCCCAGCCATCACCACATACATGTTTGTCGATTTTACTTGCTCATACCCTGTTGTCTATTGACGATTTGATTCTGATCGGTATCAAGTTTAGTTAGGTTTCATCTAATTGTTCAGGCCAACTATCAATTTTGCTTGTGGTCAAGAACCTACAGTTTCTGGCCACTCCCAGTGAATAATTACCGGTTGCTGTTGTGCAGCTTTTTCATTGTTTTTTTTTTCGATCTTTTCTTGTGAGCTTCCTCAAAATCGTTGTCATGCGTTTCGAGTTGTATCAAGTTCTGAGTTTTTGGAATAAACTTCATGTGTGGGACAAAAGCTATGATTTCTGGCCATGACACATTGATGGTTCCCTGGTTCCTATTCGTGTAAAATATTGTCCTTCGTTACTTCTTCCCACTCTTTTTCCCATGTTTTGCTGTGCCCTTCGGAGAATTGCCAGGTCCTAGCTGCATTTTTTTTCTTGCTGCATCCCGAGATTCTTCGAGTTCAGTTTCAAGCTGCAAGAGCTATTTCTTCTCTTTCTTTTTTCATCAGTTGCTGGAACTTTTTCCTGTACTGATCCTCACATTACTCTTCTGTGATCTCTTTGGTAGCAACTAGCCTTTTAGTGCGAGTATGCTATTATCTATCATTGAGTTTCCCCTCTCAAAGATTATGATTTTAAGAAATAACATGTTTCTGTACTCTCTTTCATGTAGCTTTGGCATCTACAGGATGGAAGACTTCCTTCCTTGACCTCTTTTCAACTTCCTTATGCAGGCACTTGTATGCGGCATGTGCAAATCTGTTGTTCCTGTTGTTAAAGTATATCCTGTGCCTGTGACATGACCTCTACAATCGATCTGCTTGCAATGGCCACACTCTCTCTTTCGACTTGTGCCAGTTAAGCTAAGTCTTGTTGAGTTAAACAAGAGATTTATTGAGTTGATTTAGGTAAGTATGCTATGTCTAATTTTTGTCTATTTCCGCATTCACTCACAACTTGCAAGTGAGCTTTATCGAAGATATTACTGTATTAGTCAAAGTTACTGAATAAGTCAAAATTATCCCGTAAAGATTAGTTTGTTACAATTGTGGTTGTATAAATATCTAGACATATTGTAATTGTAACTAACTTTTACATTCTATTCAATCATCTTTCTGTTACATCTCTCTCCCTCTTTCATCTCTCGTAGATCTCTTTCTCTATACATCTCTTTTATCTCCATTGTTATGTACATCTAATTGCAGACTAAGTGTTTATGGATGTGTTTCATCCATCTTTACAAGCTTCACTTCGTTTAATGGAGCTTCAGCTTTTTTCCTCTTTGCCATGATTCTTTGTATTAAGTATCCACTTTTTCTTTCCAGACTCCATTTATTTTCAATTCGTGCAGGTGCACTTCGTCCCCCTTCTCGTCGCTTCACTATACACACACTGCTTCTTCATTATCACCATTTGTTTGTGCTTTTGAATTCCTCTGCATCACTTTATTATGAAGCAGCAGTCTTGCATTATTAGGCTTATTTAGTAGCCCTCCATATGGTCCATGAATTTCCTGATAAATAAATAATTTACAACCAGTTTGTTATATGTTATATAATTTCCGATAATATTATTCATGGAACTTATGTAACTGATGGGAACGGATGTTTAAAGATATTGGCATGAGATCAAGGTCAAATAGTATCAGATACATCAAAATTTTTATTTTTTATTTTCGTTAAATCCAAAAGTCACAATAGCTCATGTACTCGTGTTTCTTTATGGTTTCATGGTATATGTACGTCTATATAACAATGACATTAAGATTAATAAAAAGTCCATGCATGTACGTAAGAAATAAATCCACTATATTTATTATACGAGAACATCTCTTTCAGATGAGCAAATTTATTCCTTGTGAAAGGACAAGCATGCCCTCCTGTTGACCCGCTTCACCTTTACCACTTACGGCTCGCGACCCGCTTCACCTTTACCACTTACGGCTCGCCTGCTCCGACTTTACCCCTCCCTCAACTGTCATCTGCGTTTATGCCTCCCCACCTGTTCGTCCTCGCGGTCATTCCAGCTTCATCTGTTACTCGAATTGAATCCTATCCTTTAAATACTGCGCGTGTCATGGAAATTTGTTGTGTTGCTCGCTTTCTTGCCAATTGCCCCCTTTCGTTAGAGGTATGCTGCGATTGGTTTGCTGGGCTTAGGTTGCTCTGCCGTTTAATACCGTACGGGAATAGCGATACCTGCTTGGGATGGAGCAGCAGCCGAGGAAGAGGGGCCGCCCAAGGATTGTTGTTACTGATGTTGTTCTTCAGCAGCGGAGATTGGCTAAACAACGTAGCAACGCAAAGCGTGCCCGAGGTAAGCTCCCCCGTTTTTTGATTAGATGTTGAGAATGAATTTACATACCTGCCCGTTTTTTGAATTAGATGTTGAGAATGAATTTACATACCTGGAAAACTGGCCTGCTTGTTTTTGCTTGGGTATATAGAAAGTAGTCCCCTCGACACAACACATCGCATTAGGTGATGGAAATCAGGGGAAAATGACAATTGGCTAACCATTCTGTCAGTTGGTTCCAGTCTAA
Organism: Heracleum sosnowskyi; assembly: GCA_030848705.1. Taxonomy (NCBI): domain Eukaryota; kingdom Viridiplantae; phylum Streptophyta; class Magnoliopsida; order Apiales; family Apiaceae; genus Heracleum; species Heracleum sosnowskyi. The sequence goes on along the minus strand of CM061237.1, from coordinate 1,720,430 downwards.
GTCTGTCTTCAGCATTTTATTCTGTACTTCTCCCAGATAGAAGTTTATGTGGGATAGTGTATTGCCCAGAACCATTTCATTACAAACAATGTGGTTTGAAATAAAAATATGAACTAATGACTACCTAAGCCTGGTATTCTGTAAAAATAAATCTGGCTTCAGACCCTTCCTCAACAGTTTATTTTGAAATATCGTAACTGTCGACGGATCATTGAAATTAATCTACCCCGGATAGAATTAGAAATTACAGTGGTGGTGAAAAACCTGTTGCTTGCTATGCAGGCTCTCAAAAAAACTGATGTTCATGCTTAAAAATATATGTGTCTGAAACTAGGCGCAAATGGCAATGGTGAGAAAATAACATACTATCTACAGTCTATTACTTTCGTGGAGTGTAAAAAGTAATAATATAATAGTGCCTAAACAGCATACTTCTTGGGCATCAGGCTTTCTCCTGGATCAGTAGTTTGTATCCTGAGAAACAACTTTGTTGGTTGGGTCATTGGAACTTGACGTTTATGAAATAGTATGGGAAAAGCGATGGTTAGGGAATGATGCTGAAATATAATTTTAAGTGTTGAAGTGAAGGTTAACCTCAGCCATAGTTTTTTGGTATTGGGTTTGCGCTGAAGCAGTCTACCTTTGAGTCAAGGAGTGAGGTGTGGCCGGTACTTGCTCTTTGCACAATGATTATAGATGTGCGCTATTCTGCACTTTTGCACCTAGCTCTTATTTTTTTTAAAACACCTTTGAGCTTATGGTCAGGAAAATGTAGTGTTCTGGGGAAAAACCCATCTACCTCTTGCATGCCTGGCACACGTGCACTAGATCAAACACCAAGTATTCTGTACTTCTCCCCAGCTAGAACTTTATGTAGAATCGTATATTACACAGAACCAATTCGTTACAAACAATGTGATTTGGAATAAAAAAATTAACAGATGACTAGCTAAACCTAATATTCTGTGAAAAAGGACCGGGTCAGGAAAATGTAGTTTTCTGGGGAAATGTCATCCAAGTGCGTAAGATTTATATGGAAAATCCTCACGGATCTAAATCTAATCTTATGGTTTTTGTGGCATTTCATTTTTATTAAACTGTGGGGGGTTAAAATCATAAAACCCTAAATCGGGGCAGACAGACCCCTGTCGCTTAGGGTTAAACTTTAAAGAAGCCGTTAATCATTTCAATTTGCAGTGATTTTAATTTTTTTTGCATTTATGGAGTTGGTAATTTCCAAAACTCATTTATAAAAATATTATTAAATAAAAATATTATCTGTTTATAACCCATCAGCTTTAAAATACATTACATTTCTTATTTTTTCTACCAAAAGCCCTTCTCTTCGAAAAATATCATGGACAATTTTATTTTTCAACTAAAATATATTACTCTTTTATTTTTACTTTTTACTAAAACCCCTACTTTTCTAAATATATCACGGGCAAACCCTTAACTATTTATTTTAAAATCTATTTTAATATTTTTAATTATTTAACAACGTTTACCTATTTTAACATTTCTACTTGTTTATTTTTTAAGAAATCTATACTATTTTATTAAAAGCGAAACATTAAATTTTGTCAAGTACGGTACCAATTCTATTTATGTGCTCTTGCCTTTGTTATTCTCTTGCTCTCTCTATACATTAGTAGCTCCTTTATTGTTATTATAGCCAGTATTTTACAACAAAACATGAATAATTTAAAAACAGACGGTAATTGATGTAGGATGAAACTCAAAGTTAAGGAGGGGTCACTACCTTTTCTGCACGCCCACACTCGCTTGGGAAACGCTATATGAAATGTCACTTCTGTTACAATGGCTTGGAAGAACCACAACCATTTCTCCAATGTTTGGTGTAACAAAAAGTAGAGCATAGTATGTGCGCATTCTTACTGTCTTAGATAATTTAAAAAACCTGCTTTGATTGCAAAAATATGGAGTGTCAAAACTTTAACAGCCTAGGCCCTTAAAAAACGAAAGCTCTTGCATGACCTAAACTAGCCTCACCCTTGTTCGTCGCAAAATCACACAGACACATATATATATAGAAACTCTGCTTGGAAAGGGAAAAAAATGCTTGGAAAAAAACTTTTTTTTACCATGCTGTGTTCTATTAATTAAAAACGGTTTGTGGGATGGCAGCATAAAAGTTCACGGTATAGTTGTAAAGAGTGAAAAACAGATTAATAGAACATTTTTGTGTTGGAAAAAAATAGGTAACTAAAAATGATTATTAAAAAAATATACGGAACAAGTGGAAATAAGTTACGGAGGTTCCCTCACAAAACTGATAAAGTTTAAATCAAGTTTAAATCATAAGTAGTAAGACACTATGGTATGGCTATGGCAATTAAATGGATCAATGATTTATATAAGTTTCGGCCCTGCTCAGATAGGTTTAGCTTGTGGGAAACTTTAGACGATATTTATGACTTTAACTGTAAACCATGACCAGAACGCATCAGGTGTTGTGAAACATGGAACCAGATGTATCAAGAATATATTGGAAATCAAGGCTTATTTAGTTTTGCTCAAAAAATTGTGTTTAGGAAATATCAGGCAAGTAAAATAAGATGTTTGTAAAATATGGTTCCAACTTCTATACATGTAAATGTTATCCTCGAACTCTATCGTCTTTTTAATTGGGCTTGCACGGTATTTTCCTTAGCAAACAAACACAGGAAAAGTAGATAAAAAACTACCGTAAAATATCTTGCACCGGAAAGGGGAGTGAGAAACTAGGTTTTTTGTAATTTTTATTGACTTAAACCCAGTGTCTGTAGACACCCTGAGGGATATGTAAAAGGGAAATGAATTAATAAAATGGTAACAAGATTTCTACATACTCATAAGAACAACATGTGCTTAAGAAACTATAGATAAAAGAAAAATCTTAACTTCGCAAATGTTCAATGGCTGTCACGATTGCAATTTTCTAACTCTGCCATGATTCAGTTTTCTAACTTTCTTCTTCCTGCAAAGCTTTAGCAAGAGCTATTGGAAGCTAACAAATTGATTGTGTTAGTAGATGGCCAAAAATTTAGGTTTATATCTTCCACGCTCCCTTCAATAGATAATGACCGCCAATCTTATGCAAAATTCCATCTGAGTATCCAAATTAAAATTTAGCGGAAAATGGAGGTCCCAAAAAGACCACGTTGAGTCACCAACTCTCTTCAACCTAAGCTAGAATTAGTTATGTAGTACACAGATTATCAAGAATGTCCTTGACCCAAGATACATATATACCACAAACTACCAAACACCTTATATATAACATTCGTACACACGCTCTAAATCAAGAAACAAACTCACAATTAACTCCAAATTAAGTCCAAATTTCATAACCAGATGATAACCAATAAGCTAACTCTAATATAAAACTAACACAAATTTCTGATTAACTCAAATGATAACCAATACAAAACTAATCCGAAAGCAACCTCCAAATTTTATAAATTAAAAACCTTTTTAAAAATTTCTAAGCAACAATGTACAACATAAGATGATAAAACACCCAATATTAATAAAAAAGAAAGCAAGAGCCAGATAAGATAATACCTGAAAATGAGGAAGATGAGGAGATGAAGAGTGAAGAGAAGGAAGAAGTGAGAAAGGAGGTAGTGGGCAGGTCAGAAAGGGCCATTTCGAAGAAGACGGAGCTTCTGGGCGTTGAACCATTGGACACAGATAAGTTAGCTGATGGGCCCACGTATGAACATAGACCCAATGTAGCCATTGACATACACGCCATTTCCTTGTTCTTGTTTTTCTGTATGTAATTTTAGTTGGATATCTGTGTCTATTTTTGGTGAAAGATAACTAGAAGTGTTATGGTACCTTATCGACTATGTGAGGAAGTTGCACATGGGGTGGTGCTCGTCTGTGGTGGGTGACAGGATAACATTCCCAAACATCTTCTTTAATATTTAAACTTAAAGCCGGTACTTGCTCTTTGCGCAGTGATTATAGACGTGCGTTATTCTGCAATTTTGCACTTACCGTTTTTTTTTTTTTTGGGAACCTTCGAAATAGTGGTATGGAAAATGTAGTCTACTAGGAAAAAACCCATGTACCTATTGAATGCCTAGCACGCGTGTACTAGATCAAAGACCAAGTATTATGTGCTTCTCCCCAGATAGAACTTTATGTGGAATTGTGTATTGCACAGGACCACTTCATTACAAACAGTGTGTTTTGAAATAAAAATCAGAACAAATAACTGACTAAACCTAGTATTCTGTAGAAAAAACCTGGGTTAAGACCCTTTCTTGGCAGATTATTTCGGATCATTGTAATAACTCTACAGCGTACAGATTTAGAAATTATAGTGGTGTTAAAAAATCTATTGCTTTCTATGCAGACTCTCAATAAATCTGGTACTCATCCTAAAAAAAATATGTATCTAAAGCTAGGCGCAAATGGCAACGGTGAGAAAATGACATACTATCTACAAACCATTACTTTCATCAGGTAATCTGATTTTAAAATCTATTCTGGAATGTAGAGTGTTATACAGAGCCATTTCATTGCAAACAATGTGATTTGAAAAACAAATGTCAGCAAATGACTACCTAAACCCGTTGTTCCGTATTTCTCCCCAGGTAGAAATATATGTAACGTAGTGTATTATACAGGACCATTTCATTGCCAACAACGTGATTTGAAAAAAAAAATATGAGCAAATGACTAGCTAAATTTAGATGAATCTACGTGACTGTGGAATTGTTTTACCTGTTTTTTCCAGGCACCCCTTCGACAATGACCATGCCTGGACAAGTTGGCGGGACAAGTAGCAGTACTTCTCGGGCTAACTCCTTTCCAGGTTTTACTGCCCTCTCATCTTCAAATAATAACTCCTACCTAAAATTGTCAGTGAGATACCTAAAATTTTGTGCTTTAATGGAATTAAATTGCCCTTGGTAACGTGATACATGGAAGGAGAACATAGAAGTAAATGTGGCACATAAATGAAAAAAAAAATGTAGCTTAGGTTTGCGGAAAAAAAAGAACAAATGGCTGGATAAATTTGAAATACTTTACGTGACTGGAAAAAGGGTTTCCCCGCTTTTCTCGGCCACCCCTTCGAGTATGACCATGTCTGGTCAGATTGGCGAGCAACTAGCAGTAGTTCTCGGACTAACCCATTGCCAGGTGTTAGTGCCCTGTAATCTTCAAATAATAACTCCTATTTGTGGCTTTTGGCAATTAAATTAATTTTGAAAAGAATTGTGGATCAGAGGCCTGATATTTTGTGTTTTGGTGAAATTTAGTTGCCCTTGGTTGCGTGATACATATAAGGGACACATAGAAGTAAACCTGGCACATAAATGAAAATTAAAATGTGGCTTGGATTTGGGGCAAGAAATATGAACAAATGAATAAGTAAATTTGAATGCATTTGCGTCTCTGAAAGATTGTTTTCCCTGCTTTTTCCAGGCACCGCTTCAACCATGACCATACCTGGTCAAGTTGGTGGCGCATCTAGCAGTGCTTCTCGGCCTAGCCCGTTGTCAGGTAATACTGCCTTCCGGTCTTTGAATAATAACTAATATTTGTAGCTTTAGGCGATCTAATTTTTTTCCCCAACCATTAGTCAATTTAAGTTTACAATTTAATAACTCATGTTACTTGGTAAGTTAAGCCATCTTTTGATCTAAGTGTAAAAATTGGATAGCCTTGGTTATGTCCTATCTTTGTCATGCCAGGTCCAGAGACCCCTCGGAAACGTAACAACATTGACAAGAGGAAGCAGGCATTTGGTAAGTCATCAAATAGTTCTTTTGTGCACGTTCGGCGGGCTTGGCCCTGACTTCTGTGCCTTTGCTACAGCCGCCAACAACGTCGTTTTAAACTTGGGCAGCCCAGATCAGGAGTGTGGATTCTGCCAGGCCTTGGTTTGGAGTGCTGAATTTACTGGTAGGCATGTAGGAGGCGGCCCAAAGGGGTATTCCATTTGCTGTGGCAAGGGCAAAGTGCAATTGCCACTACTACGAGAAACACCTCCAGAGTTGCTACGGCTCCTTACAGGTGGTGGTCGTGAGGGACAACTGTTTCGAAGGGAGATACGAACATACAATAATATATTTGCGTTTGTATCATTTGGTGGAGATGTTGATAATTCTGTGAATTCTGGTCGGGGCCCATTTGTATTCCGCATCAGGGGTCATACATACCATAGCATTGGTTCTTTGTCTCCTCCTCCGGGGTGTACACCTAAGTTTGCTCAAATATACATGTATGATGCTCAAGAGGCACTCCAGTACCGCCTTCAATTTCCAGGGAGGGAAAATGCCTTGGCTGCTCCTACAATTTCATCATTGTCTCAAATGCTTGAGCGAGAGAATACATTGGTAGCCATATTCAAACAGATCCGGGAACGATTTCGTGATGTGGAGCAGGTGCCAATGCGTCTTACGCTGCTCGAAAGAAGGAGCAATGATGGTCGTTATGTGAATCTACCAACTGCAAATGACTTTGAATTTGCGGCTCTTGTTCTTGACAATGACTTTGTGAATCATAGAGATATAGTTGTGGAGCACCGCAGAGGCGGGGTTCAAAGGATAACTGATTTGCACCCATGTTTTATGTCCTTGCAATACCCCTTGTTGTTCACATACGGGGAAGATGGGTATAGACTAAACATAAAGCACAGGAACATTGATGTCTCTGGTGGTGGTAAAAATAACACAGTTAGCTCGCGGGAGTATTATGCGTTCAGATTCCAGTATCGACACTCCGAGGGCCACACTCTCTTGCTTGGAGGTAGGTTGTTCTTGCAATTTGTTGTCGACGCTTGGTGTGCTGTAGAACGTAGCCGGTTACAATGGGTCCGCGACCATCAATCCATAATTAGGTCATAATTATACAACAACCTTGTTGATAGTGTTCGACGCGGAGATGTGGTGGCTGCGGATGTAGGCAAGCGTGTTGTATTGCCATCAAGTTTCACAGGCGGGTATAGATATATGCAACAAAACTTTCAGGATTCGCTTGCTGTGTGCAGGGAGTATGGCCACCCTGATCTGTTTATTACTTTTACATGCAATCCAAAATGGGAAGAGATCAAATATGCAGTGGAACTTTGTGGTTCCAGTGACGCTTCGGTACGACCAGATATAATTGCCCGGGTGTTCAAGCTAAAGCTAGATGCAATGATGTCTGATTTAACAAAACATGATGTGTTAGGCCGCGTCGTAGCAGGTACTAATATTTATTACTGTACTTTTAATGCGGCCGCAAAGGTCGTTCTCATTGAACATGATTGCACATCCTTGCCTGGGTCATGCGAAAAAAAATATTATTTATCTTGTTTGTGTTGCTTCTTTGCATACCCCTTTCTGTATTCCCGACAGCCTACCTCCCCCCCAATTGTTGCTATAACCTATAAAAGTCAAGAAATTAACATGCAATTAATAAATTTACCAGGCAAACATTTCTGATAAATTTCTTTCTCCTAGGATTCAGCTTCCCCACATTAATCAGTTGTTTGTTGCGGATGCATCCAGAAAAGTAGCTGGGATACCCTAAGTTTTAGATACAAAAACATACATTTATTTCTGTCGTCCTGTACTTGATTACAACTAAATAATCAAAAAATGAGGTATCATAAAAGTTGAAGTCTTCATGAACAGTCCATTCCTAATAAACATATTACAGTATTAGGTTGGTGGCATATATGTTTGAGTTACCTAATCAGGATCAAAAAAATGGATTTTGCCAGTGATGGTGACAATAATGGTTAATCAAACTAAACCTGGGATCCCAACATTTTTATTTGCAACTTAAGCATAATTGTAGTTCTGCAGTGCAGTTGAATAGAGTCGATCTAATTAATCTCTGGTATAATTTTATGTTAACTGTGGAAAACAATTTAGTCAGTCTGTGTTTTTATTCAACAAGGCCAGTGTTGTCCTTTTTTATTCAACAAGGCCAGTGTTGTCCTTTGAGGACCATTTCTAATGGCACAAAAAATTATAAATGGCACAACATATTTTGGCAAGCAGATGAGAACTTGAAAAATTCAAAATAGAGAGGCATACTCAAAGTTATTTAACACTGTTAAAAATAATAGTTTTGGAAAAACTTAAAAACAAGTTAGATTATGATATTTCAACCCGATTCACGGTCATTTAACTGTTCTTGCTACTCCCATCTGAGTCCTTAATTACATTTTTTCCAGCATTGGATGGATGGTCCCTGCCGCACATCAAACAGAAAAGGGTTTATTTCGTGTAGGTCAGGGTAGCAGGCCAATATTTCTTAGCTTTCAGTGTTGGCTGTTATCTACACCTGCATGTGTATACAAGTGTTTTTTAATCTGGAAGCCGACTGGTAGTAGCTAGGTTAACAAATGTTAGGTATTGCTTTAGACACGATAACTTACAACTGAAAAATTCCAACTATAAGGTTGCCAATCTCCTGAATAACTGAATATGTCAGTGTATAATTTGCTGAATATTTGATTGCTCTTGGGGTATATGTGAGATAACAATTGGTAAAACATGTTACACCAAAAACTTTGTTGAATTAAATACCCAATAAACGTTAAAGCACCTTATAGTTAACATAATCTTTCGAACCATGTGGTTGGCTTCACAAGCGTTTTAAGCCTCCTAAATCACACACAATGCTTAGGATGGCCAAAGAGTACTTTTTTAATTACTTTTATTCTATTCAATCACTTTGTGCTTCCCCTGATATTTTAAACCAACATAGGTTTTAACCAAGTTAGACAGGATTAGAATTCAACACCTACGTATGCTCAGTGTGTGCATTCTTGTTTCAATTATGAGAACCTGACAACAGCTGGATTAAAAAGTAAGCTCGAAACGAAGAGTTCATGAGGTAAGTACAATTATGCTGGTTCATATATGAGTCCCGACTTGGAGGACTAGGGATTTTTTTTTTATTACTACAAGTGCATTCTGTAGAGCCAACTTCAACATGTTTCTTCATGCATAATGCCTTGCAGCGGTGTACACTGTTGAGTTCCAGAAACGCGGTCTACCGCATGCCCATATCATTCTCTGGTTGGCTGATGCAGACAAATTGAAGACCCCGGAGGATATTGACACTATTATATGTGCTGAGATACCTGACAAGGAAACTGACAGTGTTGGGTACCAAGCAGTCTCACAACTTATGATGCACGGGCCATGTGGAGATGCAAATCCGAAATGTCCCTGCATGATTAAGGGGAGTTGTTCTAAATTTTACCCAAAACCTTTTAGCGACGGCACCACCGTGAACAGGGATGGGTACGCTATGTATAGAAGAAGAAATACAAACAGAACGGTGGAATGTAACAAAATTCTTCTTGACAACAGGTTTGCAACTGCTTATTACAAGTTTAATATTCAGATGAGTTGCGTTTTTGTTCAAAAACTGTTTGAAAATAGGGGTCCTTGCTTACATCAGTCTATTTCAAACCATTTATAACAGGCATGTTGTTCCTTATAACCGTGGACTACTTGTTAAATATCAAGCCCACATTAACATTGAATGGTGTAATCGGTCTCAATCCATCAAGTACCTTTTCAAGTACATCGGAAAAGGGCCAGACACTGCTACTGCTGTTATGGAATCAGCATCAGGGGGCGTAGATGTTGGGTCTGTCGCACATGAGAATACTAGAGCTGTAGAGGGAGATGAAATTAAGAATTACCTTTCATGCCGCTATGTTTCTGCAGCTGAGGCGTCTTGGCGAATATTTGAATTCCCTATCCACCATAGAGAACCATATGTGCAACGCTTGTACTTTCACCTGGAAAATGAACAGGAAGTAATGTTTCGTGATAATGAGGCACTGCCTGAAGTTGTGGACCGAGTTGATCCTAATGGAACTATGTTCACGCAATGGTTAGCAAACAATTGTTCTGATGCATTGGGCAGGCACCTTACATTTGTCGAATACCCAAAATGCTACCGATGGGATGCATCTGCAAAGCGTTGGTTTCGCCGAAAACAAAATATTAATGTTGTCGGTCATATGGTGTATGCACACCCTGCATGTGGAGAGCGTTTCTATATGCGCTTGTTGCTGAATTTTGTTGCAGGAGCACAAACATTTGCAGATGTTCGAACCGTGGATGGGGTTGTGTACGGCACTTACAAAGAGGCTTGCTTCCATAGGGGTCTCCTCGAGTCGGATAAAGAATGGCACATTGCACTTGATGATGCCGCCGTTTATGCTGGTGCTTCACACCTCCGTGATCTGTTTGTCACGCTTTTGATTTTTTGTGAGGTAGGCGACCCAGCAATGCTTTGGGAGAAGCATTGGCATCAGTTATCTGATGATATCGAATACAATCGTAGGAGGCTCTTGCATTCCCCAAATCTCAAAATCGGGGATGAGGACAAAAAAATGCTAGCTCTTGAAGCAATAACCCAATTGCTGAAACAGCATGGAAAGTCTTTAAACGATTACCCAGGTATGCCCAAACTTGATGTAAGAGGTATTTCACATTTTAAAAATGAATTGTTGTTGGAGGAAATGATGTACAATCGGGGTGATCTCCGGACCCAAGTAATAGACAGACTTGGTTGCTTGAACCATATGCAGCGCACCGTATATGACCAAGTACTTGAATCTACTACCTCAAATGCAGGGGGGATGTTTTTTGTTTATGGTCACGGTGGAACCGGGAAAACATTCTTATGGTCAACTATAATTGCACAATTAAGAAGCGAGGGCAAGATTGTGTTGGCTGTTGCAGGTTCTGGTATAGCTTCTCTGCTGATAGAGGGTGGGCGGACGGCTCACTCTCGCTTTAAAATACCAATCGATGCTGATGAATTTACTTGTTGCGATATTAAAAAAAACACTCACCTGGCTGAACTTATCTGCAGAACAAGCCTTGTTGTTTGGGATGAGGCACCTATGACCCATCGTCATGTGTTCGAGGCAGTCGACCGCACATTTCGAGATATACTCACTAAGGTCAATCCAAACGCACGTTCTATGCCTTTTGGTGGACTGACTATGCTGCTAGGTGGCGATTTTCGACAAGTCCTGCCCGTGCTACCTAAAAGGGGGCGTGGAGAAATTATCGAAGCGAGTCTATGTAAATCCCCCTTATGGCAGCATTGTAAAATTTTCCAACTTGTTGACAACATGCGCATAGATAAGGATGTTCCACCAGTGACAATTGATGGCAGAAAAATTTCATTTTCAACCTGGGTATTGAGCTTGGGCAATGGATCCGAGAGGACTACTCCTCTCGATAATGAGAACGATCCTTCGTGGGTTAGGATACCCGATGAGGTATGCACTATATATATTACATGCACTCCTTGATCATTAAATGTGTGTGTAGCTATGTGGTTTGTGCTGTTTTACACAAGTGTTCCCTGTGTTTTTAGGAGGCATAACATATAGTGCATTTAGGAGGAATGACATATTTCACATGCTTTACATAGAAGGTTTCTGCTGGTTTATAAAGTTTAATTACCTTGTGAACACAGGTACACGTCAAATATACTGGCGATCCAGTTGATGTGATTGTAGATGAAATATACGCTGAACTCCACCTGAAATACAAAGATGTTGAATACTTGCGGGATCGAGCCATCCTAACACCCTTGAATGAAAATGTGGGGATAATCAATAAAAAGGTCTTGGATCGGTTGCCTGGTGAATCAAAGATATACAAAAGCTGTGACACCATTTGCAAGGGATCTTCAACTAGTGACAGCGCTGAGGTATTATACCCCCCCGAATACCTCAATTCTCTAAAATTTAGCGGCCTACCAAATCACGAACTAGAGTTAAAAGTTGGGGCTCCAATAATGTTGCTTAGGAATTTAAATCCCAAGAAAGGGTTGTGTAATGGCACACGACTGATAGTGACCCGCTGCTATCCATTTCTACTTGAAGCCTTGATTATAACTGGTAACAAAATTGGAGAATTGACGTATATACCAAGGATCCGTATGACCCCAGCTGATAAAACATTGCCTTTTGTTCTAAAAAGGAAACAGTTTCCAGTTTCTGTGAGCTATGCAATGACTATTAATAAAAGCCAAGGGCAGACTGTGAGAAACGTGGGCTTATACCTTCCTGCCCCAGTTTTTAGCCATGGCCAGTACTACGTGGCTGTATCTAGAGTGACCTCTCCAAAAGGTCTTAGAATAGTTTGTGTGGATGAAGATCCGAAGTACGCTGGCTATACTAAAAACATTGTATACCGGGAAATTTTTAATGATTTGCCATGAGGGTTGATATGGCGTTTTTGCCTCACTTCCTTACCGTACTTCTTACTTCTTTCGTTTTACACATATCAAAACTAAATAGATTGCATGGTCCAAGATCTTTACCTGATTGTTTTTTGTGGCACTTGCTTACATAAAAAAATCCGGTATAAGTGACTTCGAATTCAATTAAAGAAATCCGTATACACAACACATAAAAGACAAGATAAATAATAGAACACAAAATAAATAATAAAAATAGGCAGCATTATGCAACCTCAGAGGATTAAAAGAACATTAAAAGAGGGAAAAAAAACTTGCAAGCATTATAACTTCGGCAACATTTAAAAAAATGAAAAAACTACAAAAATTATAAAATATGTTTTCCTGTATGGAAAATGTTATGTAAATGACCCCATGTGACTCACATAACGGAAAGTTATTATTTTTTAATAGCGTTGTAGACACAAGTAAACTTATACCAGCTTGGGCCCATATGAAACCTTACACATTCTGTCATTAACTACGTATAAGTTACATGAGGAAAGCCATAACTTGTCTGAAATTCTGAGAGTTCCTGCCTTGTCATCTCATCTGTATTATTTCCATGGCACTTAAGTGGCTTAGCAATGCCACAACCAGTTGCAAACTTGTCTCTGCACTTAGTTTTGGGCTCCAAGAAGAAACTATAAAGGTGCGTGTTATCCGGCTTTGGAACGGCATTTCTTATCGTGCATCCGATGAGGCCGCAACCTATTTCGTCCTCCTTGACGAAGAGGTAATAATATTTGAATCTGCTCTTCTGCACAAAAAAACACTTTCTGTTGGACCAAATGTAATTAAAAAAATTAATCCTTCTCTGAACCAGGACAATCAAACCCTGGCCTTGTCACAACTAACAGGTAGGGCTCGGTTCCTGGCCGAGCTGCATGAGGGGTTGGTTTATTACATAACCAACTTTAAAATAGTTGCTGGGCCACCCAAGTGGAACCCAGTTATTGCAGGGAAGGTGATACTCTTACATACCCAAACAAAGGCATGGCCTTGCTATGATAGTTGTTCCATTGCCAGGATGAAGTTTGTTCTCAGCCCATTCCCAACTATTGCTACTCGATTGGAAGACATGACAGCTTTGTTTGGTTAGCCGCTAAATTTACATAGTTTATTGCCTACTCTATGTTGTTGTAAGTTGTAAGAAAAAATTACATCTATTTATTTAGCGGATTTGTCACTAGATGTGAGCGGGGTCATATACACTGTGGGAAACATCAAGCATAACAACCATGGCGTACAAAAGTTAGGCATAAAGCTAATAGACGAAAGGTACACTTAGTGCTCTGACTTATATAAACTACTCCTATTGGTAGTTTTAGAGTACCTCTGCTTAGCCAGCATCATATTTTTTTCCTCCTATAATTGCCAAATTATCCCCTACTCATGCAGGGGCGCTGTTATGACCATATCCCTGTGGGGATTTAAGGCGACCCAATTTGACATGAAATTCAGTATTTACCGCCAGAAAAACGTGGTGCTTGTTGTAACTGGCTTGCTACCCAAATGTAACACCGGTAAGACCTCATGCTTGGTTCAGAAACACTCTATCTGTTGTCTGTTATTATAATTTATGCCATGCTTATACATTATTCGTAGCATTTTTAAAAAAAGATATATAACCAAAAAACATAAAATACAAAGCTGTTAGACAAAATTTTAGTTGAGGAGCGAAGATTGAACCACTAGTTCTACTTATATGATTATGTTGAGAGGTATACACCCAATAAATTCTGTTCATAACATTAATCTTAATATGAATAATTAAAAAATTGACCCTGTACCATTAATTATCAGGTTGATTTAAAGTTTACCATTGACAATTGCCCGCTGGCAAAGCCAACTGAGGCAAATTAAATATAAATGTGAGTAACATTAATAGGATGTATCCTGGAACAAATGAAAACATAGGTACATGATGAACAAAATAAGTAGAGGCTTTAGCATCACAGCCATAGGTGTACTTGGACATAATGTTCCTGATGTGTTTCCTGTCATTCTACGCACAGACAAAGGAACGTTGCTTGTGTGTATTCTGCTCCCAGTGGAGCTCGGGGAGGTGCTCTGAACCAATAATCTCATCATCCTTGACCTTGAAATCGGTCTATCCTGTAATATTTGTTTAGTTTATAGGAGATACCCTAAGGCTATTGGGTTGGTAACTTGGTTGTATCATGATCGTCTATGTCAATCAGTTTTCTATTAGACGAGAACAGGTTCGGTTATCTTGAGTAAATTTATTCAGACTTGGTCCCTCCTAACCTAATCCAAACCCCGCCCTCCTACCAAAATCAAAGCTCCTCCTTTCCATATCAAGCCCCTCTCCAATCCACTATATACGAGAACAGGTTCGGTTATCCTCAGCAAATTTGTTCAGGCTTGCTACCTCCTAACCTGATCCAAACCTCGTCCTCCTACAAAAATCAAAGCACCTCCTTACCATCTCAATTCCCTCTCCAAACTGAAACTAGACACGGTAGATCTCTCTGTCACTGAAACTAATCACCGGTACTCCCTCCGTCGACTCAATGGTGTTTTAGCTCACTCATATGGTAAGCTCAAGGTGTTGTTTTATTTTGAATAAAAATAATTAAAATTTACCCATATTAGCGTGATTGTTTAAACATCGATCGTTGAATTTACACCTGTTGACAAAGAACCTGACAGTGTATCATCATTTTGGGTCTTATTAGTGTTCCTTGCCATTTCCATCTAAATATTTTGGCACCCTGAAAAAAGAGTGATGCATTCCAATTAATTTATGCCAGTTTAGGTCTCACCTGCAAATGGTTTGTGTAATCAACTTTGTTCTGAATATATTTAGTTACTTTTGAACGAGTATTATCCTCTGTCTAATTCTCAGCCTGGCAAATTGCATCATCGCTGTGTGATCTTAGGCTATAGTTAATGTAGATTAAAATATAGACACTATTTATGTCAACATGTAAAAAAAGTATGGGCCGGTTTTGTTTTTTTAATCAAGAATCTATTTTGTGGTCAACATATAAAGGTTTGATGAAATTTAGCAAGTGGTGTTGATGTCTAGACATATGCTCAGTAAATGAATGATATAGAAGGAGTCTGGAGAATTGCCATGGTCGGTGGCAAAGATAGAGACAAAAAAAATTCATGATATGAAGGCAAGAATGGAGATATTGCCTGCTCTTAAAGTATTGGCATTTACATGTATATCTGTGTAAAAATGGAGGTTCAACATTAAACTATCGTAAGTTACTATCCTTATTTAGACTCTAGTACTATGACTCGCACAATAAATAGAGGGAACTCCTGCACGTATCAAATTTCAGAAATAATAATTAACAGGAGCCTTTCTGTTCAAAAAGATTGAATCGTTTCAAATGTCAAGGCCGATTGGGTAAAGAACTGGAAACGGCAGAACTTAAGGTTGCAGTAACTTGAAAAAGAAATGGTCTATAAAGTCTTATGTAAATCTTATATTGATACCTATTGTGTATACATGATTGTTTGTAGTCAATGTAAATTTAGACAAAATGATGATTTAATGTAGTTATATAGTTGCCAGAAAATAGAAAACCTGCCTGCTTTTGGACTGAATCATTCTTATTAGTCTTTATTGATCTTATATCTATGCCTATTGTGTATGCATAACTATTTGTACGCAGTCAGTGTGAATTGAGCCAGATGGTCATTTAATGTTGTTTTATGATTACCGGACAACATGCTTGCCTTCTGATCTAATCAATATTATTGAGTCTTAAGTAAACCTTATATCAATGTGTTTATGTATGCGTGGTTGTTTGTAGCCTGTAGGCAATGGTAATTTAGACAAATAATACCCTAAGGCTATTGGGTTGGTTACCTGGTTATATCATGATCGTCTTTGACAATAAGTTTTGATCGACTTTTGTAGTCGTTCTATTTTAATTTGAACGTCAAGGAATGTGTAATTTTAAATGTGTCAAAGGTATGGCTGCATGACTGCGTGTCTTATGCATGTACAGGAAATATTTGGCTAGCATCAACATCAGCTACAACATTCTATTTTAACCCACCATACAAACCACTAGAAAAAACTGGGAGCGTTATTGCATCCAGGTATGGTGAATTTATTTGCAAGCTTCCATCAACAGAGTCCTACGAAAGCTTATATCCAATTGGGGTGCAAAAAATATATTTAACTTTGCAGCAGTTCAAAGAACCAAACACATGGGTGCGACCAAAGGTTTGTTGCAATCTTGGCCTTCCTGAGCAGTTTTCAACCGTGTAAACCTTATGCTGGATAAAGTGTTTATTTTGCATGTTAAATAGCTCATGCATAAGCAAGCATTCTACTGCACAGTGACCATTAAAGATATCTTATCATGCGAGGATTGGTGCTTCCGACCTATGCGGCTCGGTGGTGTTGTGCACCCGCCAGAAAAAATATATCGTTGCTCTTACTGTCGCGCATCGTTCGTCCAACTTAGAAACAGGTACAAGATTCTGCCTGCATAGCCACCCCATTTGTGGATGTTTTTCCTAACCTTTGTTCATGGTCCTGTTAATTCCAGCTCAAAGACAATTATACTCGCAGCTGACACAACTGGAACTGCAAATTTGGTCATCAAAACACACGAGCTCGAGCAACTCACAGGGCTGCCTCTCCTGCAGTTGATTACACAGTGTTCTGACAAACATGTATGGCACTAATTTTTTCCCACACTCCGTGTCCAACTTTTATCAACCATGCGCCTGTACATACATTTAACATTTATTCCTGTTTCTGAACAACCTCTACCTCCTGCTCTACTAGGTCAAACATGAAATTCCTCTACCAACGCTCAAATGCATTGCGGGTGCGTTGTATACATTTGAGATACAGGTCCCAACTAATGCTGAAGCACCTAGCGTCAGTGAGCTCATAATTAAATCCATTATCGAATCAACGAAGCTTGTTCAGAAGAGAAAACCAGATATCTATTTAGAAAATCATGTTGGAAAGAAGATGCATCACTTCAAACAACATTAAAGGGTTGTTCTCAGAAAGGCATTCTCCTGAAAAGAAACATGCGTTATTTAGGATTATTGCATGATAATTATGCTTGCCCGTTTGTTAAGGATTTGGTTGCTGTTACAAATTTGATGTTTTTTGGGATTCCACCAGAGCTTTGTAAATTAGTTCGTGTCCTACCTGCTTCTGCCTGTGCTTAGTTATTGCCTTTAGGGAGGGTCATTTATGCTCCACCTTGATGAATTATCTAACTTCTCTATTTCGATTTAATAGAGTAATACTTTATTAAAAAAACCCCCGCAAAATTTCATTTCCCGGTAGATTGCTGGAAAAAATGGAGTATTGTAAATAAGTTTAATGCAATGCTTATTAAAATGTTTTTAGCACATAAATCTAAATTAGGTTTACTCACCAAGGAAAAAATTATTATAAGCCATTATATACTTTAAATATTCTGTCTTTAACTAAAAAGGACCCTAACAAAATTTAATTTCCGGGTGAATCACTGTAAAAAAACTAGAGTTTTGTAAATAAAATTTAATACAATAATTATTAAAATATTGACTCGAATACTGTGTTTGTTTGTTATAGAAATCTTTAAAGATTGTGTGTTCAGTTGTTACAAACTTAATACAAACTACCTTTCCCAGCAGTGAACATCTTTGATATGATACAACTTATTACAACACTTATTAAAATGCTGAGTAGTCCCTATTTTACTTTATAGATAAGATGTATATTTACTAATATGTCAAAAAAAAATTGAAGCTAATTTCTCTGAGAAGCTTAGTGAGGTCTTGAAACATTTATTTTGAAATGTTATTATAAAATACAAGGTAAATTTTTTTTTTATTTTTCTCCAAACCAATTGCAAAAAAAATATATAGTATAATTCTCTTCACTGGAGCATCTCTTGGCATTCCCTGTCATAATTTGTGGTAGATAACAAGAACTATATATAATTTACAGGATCATAAAAGCAGTAGGAAATGAAAGGTTGGCAATTGTTAAAACGTCCAAACTGTTACACAACTATTCAGTATCCTGTTTATCAATGCTCTGTACTCGATATCACTATAAAAGCAAGGCTCAACATTGTCCAAAATACACAACCTCGGTTAACCTAAACAAATTAACAAAACCATGGAACAAGGGTTCATTCTCATACCTGCTTTAACACCACAGAATGCTACTTCTACTCTACTTGTACGTGCAACACGAATTTGGGAATCCATTAACAAAGAAACAAAACAGGTTTTCCACACCAACGTTGCTCTCCTGGATCAAGAGGTATCCTCACAAATTTCTATTGCTTATTAGTTTACAAAATTTAGCATGCATGTTCCTTTTGTCATAATTTTTATTTTATCTATGCAGGAAAACCAGATCATTGCTACAGTGAGGAATAGTCAGAGAGCAAATGTTTTCCCCCTGATATCTGAGGGCAAGGTTTATCGAATCTCGGATGTGAGGATTGCTAGCGCCCCGAAAAAGTACAGGGCTGTGGACCGGGACATAGCTATTACCTACTATCATGGAACCCAGATAGAACCAACTCGTGATACTGCTATTATCCCCCAGCACAAGTTTGAACTCACTGCTCTTGAGAACATTGCAAACTTTGTCAATGTTGTCTACGCTTTGATAGGTGAGAGGCAAACAACGTCCTGATTCAGTATTGTCTATTTTAGTCCAGGGTATTAAACTTAAAAGTCCCAACAGACGTTCAACAATTATACCTTAACAAAATACTCTACAATGCAGATGTCACCGGTATGGTCACTGATTATGGGAATCCTGAAAGAGCATCAAATGGTGCCCTGAAAAAGGACATCGTGCTGGCCAATGAAAGGTAACATATAATGCCCTTTTATGTGTTGTTTTAGCCTCACATATAATGCTACAAAACAGATATGTGCCTTTGTAAAATATGAACATTCAACCCAACCTTACCCATCCATGCGTACCTCTTTTAGGGGCAAGAAGATGACTGTCACCCTCTGGGAAGAGAAGGCTGAGCAGTTTCAGACTGCTTTGAATGAAACACGTGGTGTACCTGTCTTTGTTGTCATAAGTGGCCTCCTCGCTAAAAATTTTGCTGGTAATTAATCTACATCTTAAATTATTCAAAACTCATGGCATCATACCTCTGCTCGCAGAGTGCTCTCAACTTGTATTATCCTTGCATGTCCCCTTTCAGTAATTGCTTAATATTTCATACCTGCGCTGTTTCCCTTTGCACATGCTTTAGGTTTATAGCACAATCCTAAATTATTTATACTTCCTCTCTCTCTTAACTATTTTGAAATTCTTCCCTCTTCGTGTATGTACATTTCCGTGCCATATAAAATAAATTATGCTCCCATTCCAAACGAGTTTCCCTAGTGCCAAAATTCCTATGTATCTCGTCAGCAAAAAACTTCCTCTTGCAATGATTTCATAACAGTTTTTCTCTGGCTGACCCTTTCTACAGATAATGTTACCCTCTCGAGCACTGATGCAACAAAGAGCTACCTCAATATAGACTACAAACCGGTCATTGAACTCCGGGCAGCGGTAGTGGCAGCTTCAGGAAAACCAATTGCGCAGCTGCTGCCGCCCGTCAACCGCCCCTTTGTTACAGCTAGCTCAAACACCTTGCAGCGTCTGACCATTCAGGAGATCTTAGCTTACCAGCTTCCATGTGGAGAAAAGGTATGTATTCTACCTTTTCACACCTGACAAATTTATTCAAACCTGCCAGCACTTGCATTATACTAGGCTTAAACATAGGACAGATCAGCCCACACTGTTGTAGGTTTATAAACCATTGTAATTTATTGATTGCACCCATTACACAGTTATGTGGTTTGGCATTTAAATTGTCCCTTCACACAAACTTGCAAAATATATTTTTACTATATATTCTGCCTTTTCACGCCTGAAAAAAAAATCAGATCTATCGGCTCTTGCATTGTACTAGGCTTAAACATAGGACAAAGCAACCCACACTGTTGGAGGTTTATAAACCATTGTAATTTATTGATTGCACCCATTACACAGTTATGTGGTTTTGAATTTAAATTGTTCCTTCACACAATCTTGAAAATATATTTTAGCTCACAAGTTTTGATTCACAAATATATTCCTCTTCATGCCAGCTAGCACGGTGCCTCTGCCATGCGGAGATTACTGCAATTCTGGATGGTGAGGGATGGTACTACACCTGCTGCCCAAAATGCGCTCGCAAAGTTCGCCTCCTTGGCCAGGGTTACTACTGTGGAAGCTGTGCGGAAAATGTGTCTGACCCAAAGCAAAGGTCAGCCTCCAAGTTTATTTTTAGCCTGAACAAAAGTCCCAACAATATAGACCTCTACTTGACAACCTACATAGATTAACTTCAGGCCCAATGTCAAATTTTTTTTGGTAACCATGTTTCTAAAAGATCCACTCCGTATTTTTGTAACTGTTCTTGCAACAGACTCTAGTGAGGTTGGGTAGACAAATTAACAAGATGTTTGCCTCATCTGCCAGGTACAAGCTTATTGTGCGCGTTGTGGACATTTCTGGAACTACAACGTTTACTCTTTTCAACAAAGAGGTCGAGCGCTTGGTGGTTGTCCCTGTCGAGAATATCCTGGCGGAACTAACCCAGGTTATTTTTTTATTCATTAATAACCAGTAACAAATCATACCATGCCCCTTAAACTTCATAAACTTAGCTTATACTGCAGGACAACCCCGCAACTGAAATCCCAGCGGTGCTCAACAATGTGATTGGCAAAACTTGCGGCTTCGATGTTAAGATTAGCAGCTACAACACCAATCTTGGTTATGAGGAATACACTGTGGTTAAGCTATCAGAATATGATCCAGCAGAGGTTCAAGCTGTCGCTGAAACCAGTGGAGCAGGCGCAGAAGCGCAGAATGCTACCTAAGTTACAAAAAAACCCCCTCCTACTATTAAATAAACTTAAGTACTATAGACAGGTTGCTTACCTAATGGCTTTTGCTATTGCTAAGTACCATGGACAAGTTGTTTTTCTAATGTTTTTCCCCTTTTATTAAGTACTGTGACCAAGTTGTTTTACAACAGGTTTTTCCTAATTCAGTTTTTATTTTAACAAGCATGCCTGTGAATACTTATTTACCACGTTCAGCAACCAAATTCCCTACGCATGACATATATTTATAGTTTCCAAGCAAGAGTTGGCAACATTAAATTTCATCTCCAACCTCAATATAGGCTGGACACCCTTAGACATATCTTAAACCCTTTGATACTGCCCATGCCATTCAAAACTAAACAACAACCTTCTCACTGAATTTAATACCATTTGTTTGTCTTCTACGGCAAAACACATATTTAGACCTTAAATTATTTGAGTTCCCAATAAAATTTTAGGCATACAACCAATTCTTACTCGCTTTTGTTAGTGCGAAATTTTTTTTAACCATTGATGCTTTTATGAATAAACTACTCTCTAACTTGTATTATATTTTCATTTGTACTCCCAAATAATTCATAAAATTAAACTCCTCATGCTTGTGCATTTTCATGCCGCAGCAAAAATTTTGCTCCCATTCCAAGCGAGATTACCTAGTGCGGAATTTCACATATGCCTCGTCAACGAAACCTCCTCTCACAATGCTTTCGTGTCTACTTTAACAACTCCCTGGGCGGTTTTGTAACTTTGTTACCAATTGCAAGTTAAATCCTCGCCTCGCACCACGTCCGCGCTTTTCAACAAATAACAAACACACTTCATTCTTGACCCCCTTGAAACTTTACTTGCGGACCTATACCACCTTTCGTCCAGAACTCCAAATTGTTATGCACTCTAAAATAATGTCTGAGGTGTTACATGCATCCCAACCCCGATCACCGGCTACAACACTATTTGCTCCTAACGCCAGGAACAAAAAACAACCCAACTCAAATGTAATATTCATTCCTCTAACCTTTTTAGTCCCGTCTTCATATGAGAACTTGAAATGAACTTGTATGCGAGGCCCGTGCCTCGCACGGGCACCAGTGCTAGTTCATATTAAAGGGAAAAAAACTTATCTTGTCAATGCGAAGTGGTACCCATATTTAGTACGTGCTTGATCAAATAACCAGTAAGCAGTGATGCAGTACCAATCATAGATTATTCGTTCCTCCATTGATCAATGTATCTTTTAGTGGAAAGTGTTTACATGATTTTTTAATACAATTTTTTCTCTACACGATTCCCACATACGCACCAAATGTTGATGCCGATTTTCGTCATGGACAGGGCATCATCAAAACGGGTATTCGTATAGAGCTTGGATAAATTTTCATGACCGTAAATGGGTGAGATTAGAGTTTTTGGAGTTTTAGACTGGACTTGAGAGTTTATTCTAAGAGAGACTCTAGAATCTTGGGTGTCGGATCCCCTTAAGGTGCCTACGTATCTCTATATTTATAGAGAATCAAGTCTACACGTAGTTCTATTAGAATACACTACCTATTAAAAGAAGAATTCTAGCGTGAACAATAATCCTAGTCTTTAGGAACTAGTCACCTAGTTGTAGTGAGTTTCCTCGTATGCGATACTTCCTGTTATTGGGCTTATTTAATGTGGGCCGATACTTATATGAGATCCGATTATATGTCGTATCAACACCAACTATCTTTACTATATTGTTAAAGCAAGTCCATGTCGTTAAAGCAAGTCCAGTGGTGTTGCTAAAATATGTATAGCTATTACTATATTTTGAAATCATAAAGTGATTTTTGATGTTAAAATAGAAGTTATTACTATTATTATTATTATTATTATTTCAAATGTATAGTTTAAAATAACACCAATTATATGTAGATAAAGTTATTTTTCAGCTACCTAATCTTTAAATGCACAATTATATTTGTTACTAATACTTTAATAGTTCATTTTCCTCTATTTACCCACATGCATGCTTATGTGACAATTATAGCAACATCTATACTTAATTTTTGCTATTTTGCTTCCATGCTTAACACTTCATTGGAGTGAGTCTTTTTTCTTGGATGCTATATTTAGATACAATATCACTCTTAGCACACCATTGAACATACTCTTGCATGATCAATTGGCTCAAAGGTCTATGTTAAACATATTACTGCTACCATAAACCAGCTCACAGAGTCCACGTCATCATCCAGTTCATCTACTTAGCTGGCATTGGAGATTAGGGTTGTTATCTAGCTGTACATTCTGTTACAAATCTGTTAGAAACATCACTACTCCATCTCTCTGTATATAAGCTTAGATTCATCTCAATGTAATGTTCAAGTAGCTTAATACAATTTACATCCTTTAATTCTACATTTCTTATTGTTAGTTTGTTAAACTGTCATGGTATCAGAGCAAGGAGATGCTCTTGATATGAAATGATTTGTTTTTATGCATCCGCTATAATCAATAACACAACTGCTACTACATCGTTTTCTCCGATGGGATCGATATTACAATCCATTATTGATATCAATCATCCATACTTCTTAAGCTCTGCTGATCATCCAGGTCTCTCTCTTGTCACTGAGCTTCTCACTGGTGTTAACTATCATCATTGGAGCAGATCAGTTACAATTGCACTTTCTGCAAAGCTTAAACTAGGATTTGTTGATGGAAGTCTAATTAAACATATTACTGATGCTACTCAAATCTCACTCTGGACTCGCAGCAACGATTTGGTAATCTCATGGCTTCTTAATTCAATATGTTCTGAAATTCGTAAATCAATTGTGTATATGAACACTGCAAAAGATATCTGGAATGATTTGTCTGCTCGTTTCTCTCAACATAATGTACCTCGTTTATTCTATCTTCGTAAAGATCTTGTTTCCCTTAGTCAAGATACTCTCTCAATCACTGCATATTTTACAAAATTTCGATGTCTAATTGATGAACTTAATTAATATGGTTTCGCCTATACCGAAATGTGTTTGTGTTAATTCCACATATGCGTGTGAAAATGAAAAGAAATTGGATACTTATGAACAATTGGTGAAATTGAGTCAGTTTCTTATGGGATTGAATGAGCAATACACGAATGTTCGAGGTCAAATCTTATTAATAAATCATCTGCCTTATCTCGGTCATGTTTATTCTATGCTTCTACAAGAGGAAAATCAAAGAGAGTTTAGGCCTTTATCTGTTGCCTCTGAGCATTCAGTTATGAATGTTAAGTTTGTTTCACAACCTTCATCATCCTCTAAGCCTAAGTTTGTAAAGAAGACTTCAGACTCTTTCAGTATCTGTGATCATTGTAACATGGATGGGCACTCTCGTGACAAGTGTTTTGTGCTGCACGGGTATCCTGAATGGCATCGTTTGTATGGACATCCCAAGCCTAAACTACGCACAAACAAGAAGTCTACTGCGACTCAGTCTAATGTTGTTACTGCATCTGCTTATCAGACTGCTGCTACTACTGAAAAAGTTTCTCTTGATAGTCCACTCATTGTACCTGATAGTTCTGGTATTACTCAAAGTCAGTATCAACAATTACTCTCTTTATTAAAAGCTAATGTGAAACCTCAAGCTTCTCTTGCTCCTTTGATACAGGATCTTGGAACAAAAAGTGCAGGTATCTCTTATGCATCTAATTATGTTAATTCACAGTTAGATGATTCAATCACTACATGGATAGTTGATTCAGGTGCTACGCACCATATTACTCCACATTTGCCTCTTCTTGACAATACTAATGTGCTAAATTCAGATATACATCTTCATAATGGTAATGTGTCAAAAATTTGTCATATTGGTGATGTAATTTTTGACTCTGGTTTTACTCTCAAACAAGTACTTCATGTTCCTCAATTTTACTGTAATCTTTTGTTAGTTGCTAAACTAACATCTGATTCTGCTTGCATTATCTATTTTTCTACCTCTAAATGCCTGATGCAGGACCTCATTTCGAAGAAGGAGATAGAGATTGGTGATTACATTGATGGTCTCTACAAGTTTAACTCTAAATCTGCAGGATCTTATTCTACTGTCTCTACAACAACTGTTCACACTACTACTACATCTACTGATAATCTTTGGCACACTAGACTTGGTCACCCCTCTCATCTAGCTCTTAGTCATGTTCCTTGTATTTCTCAGTCTCATACTAGTACTGCAGTTTTTTCATGTGATGTGTGTCATCAAGCTAAACACACTAGATTGTCCTTTCCTGTAAGCTCAAGTACATGTACTCATATATTTGAGCTAATCCACTGTGATGTTTGGGGTCCATACAAGCATTTCACTCATGGAAGATGTAATAAATTCCTGACAATTGTTGATGATTTTTCAAAGACTACATGGATATTTTTGTTGGTTGACATGTCTCAAGTCACCAATCTTGTTAAAAACTTTCTTGTCTATGTTACAAATCAGTTTAATACTACTGTCAAAACCTTACGTTCTGACAATGGTACTGAATTTTGTAATAAAGAATTAGATTCATATCTTGCCTCTTTAGGGATTACTCATTAAACCAGCTGTCTGTCAGTCTAGCCGCAACTTTGCACTTTTTCTTTAATAATATACTATCATGAAGACACTATATGAATTCTTGTATGATTGTTTGCAGGATTCTTATATTATACTCCCTCCGTCTCCCTCAATTCTTTACACTGGGGGACGGGGGCTCGGCACGAGGCTTATTTAATATATACTTCGATAAATTATTTTAAATTTTTTTCTTCTTTTGAATAAAAATATAATGTTTAAATTTTTATTTAGAAAAAGAAAATTTTAAAAATAAGTTGTAGAGCTATACTTTATATGAGCCTTAAAATACGTGCTAAACAGTGTGAAAAACTGTAAAGAAATGAAAGGGACAGGGGGAGTACTTAGTAACAATATGAACAAATAAAATCAAGGGTCAAATGTGAGATTTAACAAATACCCAGATTAAATGAATAACTAGCCATAAGGGTTGTCGGTCATAATTTCAAAACTTTTACATTGTCTTTCTTATAATTTTTTTTCTTTATTGATAAAATCAGGGAAGGAATGATATTGAAGGTCTAGTTTTAGATTTCACGACGTTTACATTTGGACAAATGACTGCCTTTTGCCTTTTTGTTTGAAAGAATGCCCAATTTGCGGTTACTTCAAATAATCGATGCACTTGATATTAAAGGAAATTTCAAAAATTTATTTCCTAATTTAAGGTGCATTAGATGGCATTCTTGCCCATGGACGCATATACCTTCTACATTTCGTCCACATAATCTCGTCTCCTTTGATATGCCTTTTAGCAAATTTAAGAATTTTTGGAAGGGGCCAATGGTACATTCTTTCTCTAGTACTTGATATTCATATATGCATACATAATTACATTAATGCATTCCTTCTTTTTTTTTTTTTTTTGCTATTTTGGAATAAAACTCTAATGAAAGTTTTTACTCAAAAAGGGAAAATTATTAGAACCGTAGTGGTGCACTAAAATTATTTTTGATATTTGCTGACTTTGGTCGTTTGAAACAGCCTATCAAACAATTAAATTATCTGAGTTGTTTGTATCTGAGCCAATGCCATGATTTAAAACGACTACCAGAGGAGTTAGGTGACATGGAAGCCTTAAAGAAGATTGATGTAAGTTATACCGCAATTAAGAAACTGCCAGATTCTATTACTCAACTCAAGGAATTGTTTAAGTTGGACTTGAACGGTTGCAAGAAGCTTAGAAAGATACCAGAGCAAATAGGGAATTTGCAAGGCTTAAAGTCATTTAGTGCAAGTGATACTGCAATCAAACAACTTCTTGATTCGTTTGTAGGCCTAATTAATTTGGAGACACTGTATATGAGACAGTGCCAAAACCTTATAAATCTGAGCAACTGTTTAAACCTGGAGCAATTGCCTGAGCAATTGGGGAAGATGCAATGTTTAGAAAGGCTGTTTGCATCTAACGCGACAATTGAAGAAGTGCCCGATTCTATCGGACTGCTGAGTAGGTTACAACTGTTGGAATTAAGTTGCAAGAAGCTTAAATGATTCTTTAACGGATTCTTATATATATGATTCTTTTTTATATACGATATGATCCAATTTTAAAAGTTCATTATTTTATATTACACGATTATAATTTTTTAAGACTATTATCAAAGGTTATATATTTTAATTCAATTTTGTATATTTTGTTGAGACCTTGTTCAAAGTTCTGGTTTGATGTGTTTTTTATGCGTATTTTACTCAAAATCACAATTAACCTGCATATGCGATTTGACTATTAATTCCAATCACGCAGCATCATAAAAAATTCCAATAGTATAAATCTTATGAAAAATGTGACGTGGTTGGGAAATAATTATTTAATATACATAACTGAAAATGTGGTAGAAAATTAAACTAAATATAATGATATAATAACTGTGTAATAAATTATACTAAATTATTGAAAAATTATGTATTTAGCAAATAGAATAAATTATGTATTGGATAAATAGGCTATTGGGTAGGTTCGATTGATTCACAATGTAATAAGTGGATCAGATTAATCTTAAGAAATTGTGGGTCAATTATATATCAAATCGACTTTTAATTTAATATTTGAAATATGATCCAACACGAATGTGAGATTGATGATAAATGAATAAATGACCATATTCCATATTGGTTGTGTGTGTCATAACTCATAAGGTTTGTGCGATGTCTTTATAATTTTGATATTGGCTTCAATTTTAATATATATTTTTCTCTATCAAATAAAGGAGGGAATAATATTGAAGGACTCATCTTAGATTTAACAGATTCCAGAGATGGACAGATGACTACGTTGTTGTTTGAAAGAATGCGCAATTTAAGATTACTTCAAATAATCGAAACACCTAATATTAAAGGAAATTTTGAAATTTTTATTTCCTAAATTAAGGGGCATTAGATGGTATTCATGTTCATGTTCATGCACTTAGTTATGCAAAACAATTTGTTTGTTGGAATTAAACTTTTTCATATTGTTGAAATATATTAGAAATGGAATAGCTCACTCAAAAGTCAAAATATTTTGAGCATTTGCTGACTTTGGTCGTTTGAAACAGCCTATCAAAAAATTTAATAAGTTGGGTTGTTTGTATCTGAGCGAATGTCGTGATCTAAAACGACTACCAGAGCAGTTGGGTGATATGAAGGCCTTAAAGAAGATTGTTGCACGTCATACCACAGTTGAGAAACTGCCAGATTCAATTACTCACCTCAAGGAGTTGGTCGAGTTGAACTTGTACGGTTGCAAAAAGCTTACAGAGTTACCTGAGCAATTGGGTGAGATGAAAGGCTTGAAGAAGCTTAATGCAGGACATTCTGCAACTGAACAACTAACAGATTCAATTACTCAAATGAAAGGATTGGTTAACTTGGAATTGTTCAATTGCAAGAAGCTTAGAAAGATACCCGAGCAAATTGGGAATATGGAAGGCTTGAGGACATTTAATGCAAGTTGTGCTGCAATTGAACAATTGCCAGATTCGTTCGTAGGCCTCATTAATTTGGAGATACTGGATTTGTCTGACTGCAAAAACCTTAGAAATCTTCCGGATACATAATAAAATTGAAAAAGTGAATTCATTAACGTTAGTTAAAAAAAAATTGACGTAATGCAATCATCTGTTGAAAAAACAATAGTTTAGTCATTAAAATGACAATAATTATAAAAGAATCATTTTTATGCAAAAAAATAATAATTGAGGTCATCAAACTGCAATTTGAAACTCTCATAAGTTTTGATGATGTATTGTCAGCAAGCTGTTAGCTTCATTTTGATATAGAACAGAAAGCTACTTCTATTGTTTCTAACATTGTTCTGCAGGACATATATACTATAATGTTTATCTTACTGTCAGCAAGCTAACAATGCAGAAATATGGCTTGACAGCAAGCTAGCAGTGCTAAAATAGAGTTTATCAGCAAGTTGTCAGAATTCCGCCCAGAAGTTGTTCAAGTCAAATGCAAGTCCATTTTCATGGAGATCTTATAGGATTTGATTTGTAAGAACTCTAATATTTGTATAAACGTATTATCTAATATTAGAGCTCAGGTTTTTCAAAAATACTTGTTCAAAAACGTTTTCCTATCATTTAGGAGTTGAAGTTTTCAAAGTCTATCTTTTATAAAACTCTCCTAAACTGTTTTTTAACTACATACTGAAGTACTTTGTTTTAAACATTTTATCCTCCTAAACTTCAGTATTGGATCATTGAGTAAACATTTGAATTTCAAATTGTTTAACTAACTTGAACGTGAGAATGGGATTCAAGATCATTGCAAGTTGTTTGATAATTTGAACGTTATTTGTTTATCTTATATATTCTTATGAGTGTGTTATTCGGTTTTGTCAAGAAGAAGAGAGAACGGTTCTATCAAAATAAAAACACTTCAACACTCATAGAAACAACTCTGTGCTTTCCATTCAAATCTTTCTTACTTGAGCTCTAGTATACATATTCGTTTATATTCATATTTCGAGTTCATAGGTTGAGTTGTATTGATTTGTATCGATTGTCTTGCTCATTGTGTAAGGGTTGTTACTGAGTAGTAGGCTGTGACAAAGGGTTCAGGGAACTAGTTAGATATAGAAGTTTGTACTCGGGGAGTATAGTACTTGCTATCAGTGACAGGGAAGAAGGGAGATATATTGATTAATCTTGTAATCGGTTTTATAAGTGATTAATAATATATTCTCTTACCAGGTTTGGTAGGGGACCAGGACGTAGATCATAGAGACTAGGGGTCGAACCTGGCTAAAATTCTCGGTGTTCTTTACTTGCTATTTATTTACTTTATGCACTGCATATTTCTTATCAGTACGCTGACAGTCTAGTTTACATTCATAACAGCAAGCTGACTAGTTTAGTTAAATATTCGGTAAAGTTATAAAAATTGGATATAGTTAGCCTCAATTAAGAAAGGTCGTTGCTGAATTCATGGAAAAGAAAGCTCCAACAAGCAATCATGATGAATTTATCGCTGATCTAAAGGCCAAATTGTCTCAATCTGAAGGGGTAAACAAAGTTATTCTAAGAAGGAATGATACACTGATGAAGATGCTAAGTGATCTTAGGGCAGAAATCAAAGCAAAAGATGCATGCCTTGAGACATTCACAATCAAAGAATCTTCTTCATTGAAAGAGATATCATAGCAAGCTGATAAGATAAAATAGTTGGAAGCTGAGATAGAGAACCTTCAGAAAGGAATGGGCAAGTTTGTTCAAGGGGAAGAAGTGCTAAAAACTATGATGAAACAAACTAAAATTCCATTGGATAAGAAGGTCTTGGAATGGCTTCAACATCAAAGGACAAGACACTTAAATATGAAGGCAAACATGGTATTCCTTATGATTATGCTATGCCATGGAGAGTCTGCTTCAAATGCGGAAAGAAGGGTCATTTAGCAAAGAATTGCAAAGTCCAGGATGGTGAATCAGCAAGCTGGAATAGACAGACAACTCACAGACAGCAAGCTGCTAGACAGACAAGTCACAGACAGCAAGCTGCGAGAACAGGAAGAACAAGGAATCAAGCTCACAAAGTGGTCCAAATGTGGATCACGAAATCTTATTTAAATGTTCTTTATGTGTTATCAACTAACCATGTTGGACCCAAACAATTATGGGTACCAAAACGTTGAGTTGTGTTTGTTTGTTTTGTAGGTATGTCTTATGGCCAAAATAAAAGCAAGTCAATGGATTTTGGACAGTGGATGTACAAGACATATGTGTGGTGAAAAGTCTCAGTTTCTTAAACTCAAGATGAAAAAGGGTGGAAGTGTTACAATTGGTGATAGCAAAACACTCCGCATTCTTGGCAAAGGAACAATTGGTAATAGTATCATCTCAATTGATAAAGTTCAATATGTTCAAGGTCTTAAATATAATTTGCTTAGTATAAGTCAATTATATGATGATGGACATATTGTTGTTTTTCATAAAGAGAAATGTACTATTGATGTTTGCACTAACAAAGTCCCCCAAGTTGCTAGAAGGGAAGGAAATATCTATATTTTGGATTTTGAGATGCAGGAAACAGCATGTTGCTTGGCTGCTGTTGATACTAATCCAGATCTTTGGCATAGAAGGCTAGGACATGCTCACATGGACTTACTCAGCAAGCTGTCTGCAAAGAAGCTAGTTCGAGGATTGCCTAATATGAAGTATGTCAAGAAGGAAACCTGTTTGGCTTGTCAATTAGGCAAACAAATCAGGACTCCTTGATAAGTGGATTTCATATTCACTTGGAACGCCCTAAATCGGCTTAAATTGATTGTTTGTACTCAAGTACGTGGTGTTTTTAATGTGTTTTGTGTTAGTGTATGCAGAGTTGCTTCGTCAGCAGAGTTGTGGAATTTCTGTGGTTTGTGGTGGTGTTTGAGCAATGTTTTGAAGGCCAAGTGGTTGGGGAACGTGAGAGCGCGAAGAAGCGTCAAAGAAAAGCATGTTGAAGCATTCTGGAAGAAGGCCAAGCGCGCCCGCGCCCTATTTGAATTCAAGTGAAGCGCGCCCGCGCCATCCAAGCGCGCCCGTGCCCTACCAATACTGAAGAAGGCAATTTCAAGTCAGATATGGAAACCAGCAGAAGACCAGTCAACCCTGAGGCCTATATAAACTATTGGTGGACAATTTCTGAGTGATACATTGTCTTACATACATACATATCCATCCACCGGTGAGGAGAACAAGAAGACGGCTGATTACGAAGATCTAGTTTTCAACTTTTCTTTGTATTCTTCTAATTAGGCGATACTTTGGATTCTCGTTGGTTTTGTGTTTCTTAAACTTTATCTCTAGTATTTTATTCAGTATTCCAGACATATTTAATATCATGTTTTCATCGAAACCCACGATGATGAACGGTTCGATTATGAACTAATCGTTATCGTGGGATTCTAACGGATTTATTTATGGATTTCAGTAGTTAATCGTTTTAAAGATTTGTGTGTGATAACTTGTTGATAACCTAGTTTGGTTGTTCTTATTCTTCTTGGATGCGTAGCTAACATCTAAGTTGTTTGTTAATCTCTATTGATTGCGAAAGTGGATATAGAGGTTTAGAACTTGCCATGCTAGCATAGGTTTATGTATGTTTGTCATGCATGATTCGTAGGTGATTTTAACCATCTTACCTGCCCTATGTAATCTGAATGGATAACTTGCTCGTTAAACCGTTATGTTTTCAAATCTTATAGACATATAGGGTCTAAGCATAATTGGTGTCTGCCCAACTTCTATCTCTTTTGTGGATGTTTGAGTGGTTTGGTATACGTATACTGAAAGGTAGCGTGTACTGATTTCGTGTTATCTGATTAGTTGTCACAACTGTCACATGCATTGATTAGAGATAAAAGACTCTGAATGAAGTATTTAATGAAGTTAGGATCCCATGTTTTATTCACATAAGTAATTCAACAGCAATCCTTAGTTTGTTATAGTCTTGGTATTTTGTTTAGTTAATTTAGATAATCAAAACACAACTTTGATACTTGTCTTAGCATTGAACGATAGCCATACATTGTTGCATAAGTGCATAACTATAGTAACCAAAGCAGTCTCTGTGGGAACGAACTTTACTTATTCTTATATTACTTGTGACCGCGTACGCTTGCGTGATTTTGTGCGAACACTCCTCATAAGTCAAAGAGTATGGCATCAACTTCTAAACCTTTAGAGCTTCTACATTTAGACTTATTTGGTCCGGAAGCATATAAAAGTATTGGAGGTAAACAATATGCATTTGTAATTGTGGATGATTATTCTAGATTTATTTGGGTATTGTTTCTTCGTACTAAAGATTGTGCTTTTAGTGAATTTGAGAAGCTAATAAAGTTGCTTGAGAACAAGTTGGATACAAGACTTGTAGGTATAAGGAGTGATAGAGGCGGTGAATTTATCTCAAAAGACTTCATTGATTATTGTGAAGATAGAGGCATTTCACATGAACTTTCTGCTCCAAGAACTCCACAGCAAAATGGGGTTGTAGAAAGAAAGAACATGTCTTTGCAAGAAACAGCAAGAACATTACTGCAGGAAAGCAAGCTGCCAAGAAGTTTTTGGGCAGAAGCTGTCAACACAGAAAGCTATGTTCTTAACAGAGTGCTTATCAGGCCTATTCTCAACAAAACTCCATATGAATTGTTAAGGAACAAGAAGCCAAACATTGGTTACTTCAAAGTCTTTGGCTCAAGGTGCTTTGTACTCAAAAATATTGATAGAGATGAATCTATTGATGTTTCATTTCAAGAATCTAATGTTGATCTGTCAATAGAAGAGGAAGATATTGCAGATGCAGGTACTGACAAGGACATTAACAGTATCTCAGCAAGTTGACAAACAGCCTGATGCAATTCCAGGGACAGAAAAGCAAGCTGAAACAACATCTCCAGTTAATGCAACAATTGACATGTTGTCAAATCTTACTTTGGAAGGACCTAGAGGTCAGAGATCAACTGAAAAGATGCATATCTATGAAGGAGATGAAGCCTCTCCTCCATCAAAGAGAATTAGAGTCAATGAGGAAGTCATAGCTCAACATTCTTTACCAAAGTCAACAAGGATAGTGAAGAACCATCCTCCAGAGCTGATCATTGGTGACAAATCAGTAGGTATCAAGACAAGGAAAGGTCAAGCAAATTTTTGTGCATTTGCCGTTTTTCTAGCTCAAGAAGAACCAAAGAATGTCGATGAAGCACTTCAAGATAAAAATTGGATCATGGCAATGCAAGAAGAACTCAATCAATTTTAAAGATATGATGTTTGGGAACTTGTAGAGCCACCTAAAGATGTTTCAATCATTGGTACTAAATGGGTGTTCAAGAACAAAGTTGATGAATTTGTTACGGTTACTAGAAACAAGGCAAGACTTGTTGCACAAGGATACAATCAACAAGAAGGAATTGATTTTGATCAAACTTATGCTCCGGTTGCACGGCTAGAAGCAATAAGAATGTTACTTTCATTTGCATTCTTCAAGAAATTCAAGTTACATCAAATAGACGCGAATAGTGCATTTCTTAATGGTTTCTTGAAAGAAGAAGTTTATGTTAAGCAACCTCCTGGTTTTGAGAGTGAACAATTTCCAAATCATGTCTTCAAGTTGAAGAAAGCATTATATGGACTTCGCCAAGCTCCTAGATCATGGTATGAAAGGCTAAGTAAGTTTTTAATCAAAAATGGATTCATTTGAGGTAAAATCGATCCTACATTATTTACTAAGCATGATGGTACTGATATTTTAGTTGTGCAAATATATATGGATGATATTATCTTTGGATCTACTAAAGATTCTATATGCAAGTGGTTTTTTAAGTGTATGCATAGTGAGTTTGACATGAGCATGATGGGAGAACTCAATTACTTTTTGGGACTTCAAGTCAAGCAAACTCTAGATGGTATATATGTGCATCAAACCAAGTATATAAAGAATCTTCTCAAACGCTTTGGATTTGAAAATGTCAAGTCGAAATCAACACCAATGAGTCCTGTCAGCAAGCTGACAGCAGATGAACAAGGTACAGATGTTGATGTTCAAAAATATAGAGGTATGATTGGTAGTTTATTATATCTTACAGCCTCTAGACCAGATATTATGTATAGTGTTTGTGTATGTGCGAGGTTTCAAGCTAAACCAAAAGAGTCCCACTTGAATGATGTTAAGAGAATTTTCAAATATTTGAGTGGAACAACTACTCTTGGTTTATTTTATCCTATCACAAATGCTTTTGATCTTGTTGGGTATAGTGATGCAGATTATGCAGGTTGTCAAACTGATCAAAAAAGTACATGTGGTGTTTGTGCATTTTTAGGACAGAGTTTAGTGTCTTGGCAAAGCAAGAAACAAAATTCTGTTGCATTGTCCACGGCTGAAGGAGAATATTTAGCAGCTGGTATCTGTTGTTCTCAAATTTTATGGATGATACAAACACTTCGTGACTATGGAATCAAGTGTTCTACGATTCCAATCTATTGTGACAACACTAGCACCATCAATATATCAAAGAATCCGGTGAATCACTCAAGGACAAAACATATAGATGTTCGACATCATTTCTTGAGAGACAATGTTGCAAAAGGTAAGATCGAGCTGGTTTTTGTTTCCACGGAGGTCCATCTAGCTGACATCTTCACTAAACCACTGGCTGAAGAGCGGTTTAATGTGCTTTTTCGAGAACTTGGTATGTGTGATGTCTAGACAGCAAGCTGACTACGAAAAACGGGTATTATCATCTTACTGCTTCGCATTATTATTACATGTTTGTATGTGTGCCATGTGTCGATTTAATTCTGATTTTGTCTGATGCATGTGTGATTTTTTTTTATTTAATTGTTATTTGGTGCACTTTATGTGTCTAGTTATTTAATTGAACTCCACTTAATTGGTATGTGTGTAAGGTATGCAAATTCCTAGATATCTCATAATTCTTATCTAGACTCAATTTGAATTATTTCAAATTATTTGAATTAGTTTGAATCTTATTTGACCTGATTATATGTGATTAGATTTATGTCTATAAATATTCTTCTTATCTATCAGTTTGTTATATTTATCATGATACGTGGTTTAAGGGGTTGGGTTAATAATAGTTTTTATCCTTCAAACTCTCCTTCCTTAAATATTAAAAAGGGATTAATTGAAGTACTCCACTCCCGACTCTTCACTCTGCTTCTCTCTTGTCCCCAAAACCGAAGAGGCATTTTAGGGTTTTTATTCTCTAAATACACCTTCGTTCTTGGATTATCATTTTGTGGGTATTCGATTATGAGAAACACAAGGAATCGCAAGGGGAACTCTGTTACTCCAGTCTCTGCAAAAACGAAGCGTAAGGTAACTATTGATGTTGTGGATACTGAAGTCGATACGATGCAAGTTGAAAGTAGTAATGAACAATCTGGAATTCGGCATTCAATTGAAGATCGAGGTTCTGATCACAAACGTGTTCGTCGTGATTTTAAGGTAATTGATGGATTTAAAGAGCGTTATTTGTTCAAGTAAATTTCTAATCGCAAAATTCTTTATGGAAAGCCTTTAGCGGGTAAACTCTTTTCTCTCTGTGGTGCTCTTAAACTATTTTCTGATTTGGGTATTGAATCGTTTGTTGTTGATTTACCCAAAACTTGTTATCCTGATCTTGTACGTGAGTTTTATGCAAATCTTCATCTTGATACACTGTCACAGTATGTGTCGTTTGTTACGGATAAGAAAATTACTCTTACTCCTCTTGTTTTGAATGTGATTTTGCGTTTCACTCATTCCTCACATATTTCTATTCATACAAAACGTGGTCCTAAGAATCTTGATGGTTTTTCTGCATTAGATCAATTGAAAATGATTAGTCTTGAGTCTGATGTTTCAGAATTTGTCAATCCTACTACTTTCTTTGTGTCTCCTATGACACATCTTTTGTTCAAATTCTGTGTGTGTAATATTTGTCCTCGTATTGGGAGTAAATCAAATTTTAGTTCTCAAGATGTGGTTGTGTGTGCTATGCTTATTGCTGGAAAACATTTTGATTTATCTGATCTGGTTTTAAAGAATATGATTGATGTTGTTGAGGGTGCGTCGTCTACTTGTTTGCCATATGGGTTACTATTGACTAGAATTTTCGAGTGGTATGGTGTAGATTTTCGTGATGAAAAATCAGTTGTGGTTACTGAGTTCTTTGATAAGAAAATCTTTGATCAGAATTATCTTAAGGTTGACAAGGATGGTACTTTAAGTCAAGTTCAACCTCCACCTCCTCCACCACTACCAGTTACTGAACCTAGTTCTGTTGTTTCTGTTGTTGAATGGGATGCCTTCACTTCTCAAGTGTTGGTTCATCAGAAAAAGGTTTTGCGTGCTCTGGATGAGATTCAGCATGAAATTAAGTTCATTCGAGAATTAGCAGTGTTTCCTCATGCTCTGTCGTCATCTACTGGTCCGTCTTCGGTTAATCTTGGGTTGGATGAGCTTTTGGTTGCTGCCAAGGAGATTGTTGTTGCTGGTGTTGATGGTGTCAATAATACCTAAATTTCTTTCTTTTTAATGATTAAGGGGGAGAGATTTTAGGATGGGTTTGGGTTTTTAGTTTAATTTGTTTTTAGTTTAATTTGTTCTAAACATGGTTGGTTTTGATTTGTGAACTTAGCATGGCATGTGTTGCTATTGTGGTTTTCTGTTTAAGTTTTTTTTGGTAAGTACTTTGCAATCAGGTAGTTTAAATCTCCTGATTTGAAATTTGAAATATGAATGCATGGTTTATTTGGTTTTATTTCTAGCATTTCATAATTATAATTGAATGTGAAATTGATTGTTTAGTTAGTCTTATATCAAATGTTATAAATTGTTAAACAGGGTTGCAAGGATTTAGGGGGAGTTTTAACCCATCTAAAATTGTGCAATAATCATCAAAAAGGGGAGATTGAAACTCTCATAAGTTTTGATGATGTATTGTCAGCAAGCTGTTAGCTTCATTTTGATATAGAACAGCAAGCTACTTCTATTGTTTCTAACATTGTTCTGCAGGACATATATACTATAATGTTTATCTTACTGTCAGCAAGCTAACAATGCAGAAACAGGGCTTGACAACAAGCTAGCAGTGCTAAAATAGAGTTTATCAGCAAGCTGTCAGAATTCCGCCCAGAAGTTGTTCAAGTCAAATGCAAGTCCGTTTTTCATGGAGATCTTATAGGATTTGATTTGTAAGAACTCTAACATTTGTATAAACGTATTATCTAATATTAGAGCTCGGGTTTTTCAAAAATACTTGTTCAAAAACATTTTCCTATCATTTAGGAGTTGAAGTTTTCAAAGTCTATCTTTTATAAAACTCTCCTAAACTGTTTTTTTTAACTACATACTGAAGTACTTTGTTTTACACGTTTTATCCTCCTAAACTTCAGTATTGGATCATTGAGTAAACATCTTAATATTAAACGTTTTAATATTGGCTTCAATTTTAATATATATTTTCTCTATCAAATAAGGGAGGGAATAATATTGAAGGACTCATCTTAGATTTAACAGATTCCAGAGATGGATAGATGACTACGTTGTTGTTTGAAAGAATGCGCAATTTAAGATTACTTCAAATAATCGAAACACCTGATATTAAAGGAAATTTTGAAATTTTATTTCCTAAATTAAGGTGGATTAGATGGTATTCATGTTCATGTTCATGCACTTAGTTATGCAAAACAATTTGTTTGTTGGAATTAAACTTTTTCATATTGTTGAAATATATTAGAAATGGAATAGCTCACTCAAAAGTCAAAATATTTTGAGCATTTGCTGACTTTGGTCGTTTGAAACAGCCTATCAAAAAATTTAATAAGTTGGGTTGTTTGTATCTGAGCGAATGTCGTGATCTAAAACGACTACCAGAGCAGTTGGGTGATATGAAGGCCTTAAAGAAGATTGTTGCACGTCATATCGCAGTTGAGAAACTGCTAGATTCAATTACTCACCTCAAGGAGTTGGTCGAGTTGAACTTGTACGGTTGCAAAAAGCTTACAGAGTTACCTGAGCAATTGGGTGAGATGAAAGGCTCGAAGAAGCTTAATACAGGACATTCTGCAACTGAACAACTAACAGATTCAATTACTCAAATGAAAGGATTGGTTAACTTGGAATTGTTCAATTGCAAGAAGCTTAGAAAGATACCCGAGCAAATTAGGAATATGGAAGGCTTGAGGACATTTAATGCAAGTTGTGCTGCAATTGAACAATTGCCAAATTCGTTCGTAGGCCTCATTAATTTGGAGATACTGGATTTGTCTGACTGCAAAAACCTTAGAAATCTTCCGGATACATAATAAAATTGAAAAAGTGAATTCATTAACGTTCGTTAAAAAAAATTGACGGAATGCAATCATCTGTTGAAAAAATAATAGTTTAGTCATTAAAATGACAATAATTATAAAAGAATCATTTTTATGCAAAAAAATAATAATT
Source organism: Heracleum sosnowskyi (assembly GCA_030848705.1). Taxonomy (NCBI): domain Eukaryota; kingdom Viridiplantae; phylum Streptophyta; class Magnoliopsida; order Apiales; family Apiaceae; genus Heracleum; species Heracleum sosnowskyi. The sequence continues at coordinate 1,681,304 of CM061237.1, read as the reverse complement.
GAGACCATCAAACTGTAATTAAATCGAGAAGTGAAGGTCAAATGTGTGGGGTTCATGTGATACAAGATAGACCCTCGACTTTAGTTTATTAACTTGCCTGTACAGATTTTTCATAACAGTGTCTTTCTTGAGGGCACATTGTCAGAGAAGACTACCTTTTACAGAACAAGAATTGTGTTCCCTGGTTCCTAAAATATTGTTTCTTAAAATATATTCAGAAGAGTATAAACTTGAATTAATATATTGTTCTGTATTTTTTTCTTAATTTCTCAATTTTTTTAGATTCACCCTTCAAGCTTTCTTGCCGCAAGCGGATTCCGGGATTGGCTGTCCTGTTCAGGTTCATTAGTCGTTTACTATGAGATTGTTTACGATGCTTTGCTAATTTTTGGCAGTTTTCTCTTTCAACTTGGTATATTCTATTCAAAAAACATAGACTTATATTCCGCTCTGAATAAGGGAGTGTTTTTATTTGTTTGTCACGGGTATAATAATCATTTTAGAAACAATGTTATTAAATAACGGATTCAATGTTCAATTCTTCACGAGTACAAACATTTCTAAAAGTTAAAAATTGGTAGATTTACTTTTGTTAACGTTTAAAAAATAGACAAAAAATTTGAAAAAATATATAATTTATAAAATATATTTATATAAAAAATTTATAAAAAATTTCAAACATTACACGAATATAAAGTTAATTATTGTAGATGCTCGAAATTAGTTTAAAAATATAAAACAAATATAAAACAAGGTCCATCTTTGATTAGTTGTATATATTTTTCATCTTCCAACCGAGCCCGATGAAGAATGGGCCTACTTTTATAACTAATGGACTGGACTGTTTCCTTAAAATTAGGATTTTTGGGAATCCAAGGTACAACAGTGCAAGGTAATTTGATGTAAATTATCTGAGAGTAATAAAATAAAATTACATAAGTTAGTGATAGATCTTATTTTCTCTTCCCGCTGAATTTATAACTTTTTTTTAAATCGTTACTTGTATTAATGGTGAATTTTGGCCAAATTTTATAATTTTATATTACACATATGATTAGCGAGGATTTAAATTATAACAAGAAATGTATGATTTTTTTATAAATTTCTGTTCTTAAAACCAAATCGAATTAATCTAAAATATTTTAAAATAAATTAAAAGTATTATTTTTTTTATTAAAATCTATTATCTATTATATATCTAATACTGCAACTTACACTTCCGTGAATCATTTTATTCCAGCAAGGCGCCACGTCAGCTCCGTTACCGCTCTCCGTTATTCCTCCGTTATCTACTCTATGTATCCTTGCTGCCTTCGAACCTTTCGACTGCTCTTATACTTTGCTTTTCTCTAACGTCCAGCCCCTAAATCACTGCACGCTGTGAATTATAGAGGTGAGAAAATGTCTTCAACAATTGGTTATATGTATATGCGTGTGTATATTATATCAATCAATATCTCCTCCTTCAGTCATGTTTGCAGTGCGGCTTACCCACAACGAATGAATATATGTTTTTGTAGTGAAGCACTATTCAAACTAAATATGTCAATATCATTGGGCAACTCTGTATATAAGGTGTTCGATGTAATGATTCCTCAAATAACAAGATGCATCAATGAATATTTTCTGTGCGGAAGCGATGGTATGTGGAGATATGAATGTGGGTTGTGTTGTTTTTAGGTTTTTATGTATTTTATATCTCATGTTATTGTCATAGATAGTTGCGGCCTTCGGGTTTTGGATGCCTTGTTAGCGCTATATGGATCAACTCCATCAACTGACAAAGTGTATGGATATTGTCGATTAGCAGCAGCAATGTATTCTACTCTTTAGGCATTCAAGGTCAGGTTTCTTACTTAAATTTGGGACCTTTGCCTTTCGTGGACGCTTGCTTCAAACTGATTTTTTTTTGGTTTGCATATTGAATTATTTAGAGGTTTAGAGATATGTTTTGTTTTAGGGTAAAAAGGAACATGCTGTTGTAGACCTTGATCATAATAAAGTTACAACCCTTAGCTTGAGCCTCTGGAATGTTTGTCATATTAAAGAAAAATTAGGTCTTCTAACAATTGATACTGCTAATTTCAGAAAATATGTATGTATATTTCATTACAACATCAGCGACAAGGTTTAGTGTCAGATTTCGGTTACCTCCGTTATTCAGTCGCTTAATTGCATCATTTTTTCCTGTGTATACATATATAAGTTCTCCGTGGCACTTCATCTATCCATCTCTTTTACCATCTCATTCTCTTTAACTCAATAGCTTGTCCCAAATTCAAGTATCTGCCCCGAAAAACCCTTCTATGTAGCCAAAGAAACCTACCGATGTTTCCAGTATAAAGTTTGATTGGTGGCGCCAGGCCCTAGCAGTTTCTAATGGATATCCCCGGTGATTCTTAAAGTTACAAATGGTTTCTTAGTTTTAAATTCTTTTTGAATATGAATATGGGTTTTTAGTTTATGTCTTTTAGCATTTATCGATAGTGTGGTTCAGTGCTAGGTATGTTGATATGTATGTGTGTGCCTACCATTATTATTGATTCTTTAATGGCTTTGAAAAAAGCTCTTAATATTGGAGATAGAAAGAAACAAAATTCCCTGCCCGGTGATTCTTAAAGTTACAAATGGTTTCTTAGTTTTTAATTCTTTTTGAATATGTATATGGGTTTTCAGTTTATGTCTTTTAGCATTTATCGATAGTGTGGTTCAGTGCTAGGTATGTTGATATGTATGTGTGTGCCTACCATTATTATTGATTCATTAATGGCTTTGAAAAAAGCTCTTAATATTGGAGATAGAAAGAAACAAAATTCCCTGCTTGGGGCCTTAATTCGAGTTGCAAGCTTTGTATTTTCTATAGCGCATTTGATGTAGTGGAGCTGCAACTGTGTAATGTAATCTAATTTGGCCTTTGATTGAGACATGCCTAACATTGTTGAACGGTTAGTGCAAAACATGAACTCATGGGTGTTAGCTAATTAGGGTCTCAACATTCATTTTTATTGCATTCACCCAGAACTAAAAAGGTAAAATTAGATGCCTGTGATTAGGTCACTGGAATTGTATATATTTTTACAGACGTAATATTTAAAACAAGACTAATATGTGTTTTGAGTTTGAGGTTTGGTTTTAAGAAACTTACTAAATCTATATTATTATTTCTTTTTTGATGTTTAAAATTTATGTAATTTTCGAGCATTAAAATTATCACTTTCTACCGTCCTTAAGGAATACTGGCTTCGTAAGCCCCTCAATGCACTTGCCCAGTTTCAGAAATTATAATTTTTATGATTTTAACATTTATGCATCTTAAGTTCTTCCATCAGCTCTTCTCTGTTCTTTTCTATAGCGTGCCAGATATAATTATTTAGTCACTAAGAAGATGAATCAGGGAATCAAGGAGTTACCGCGGTAACAAAGAGTAAGTGTGTACCTACTGAGGGCAGTGTGCATGTATTTACCATAATTTGTGACGATTCTGTACTTAGATGATTGGATATTGTTTCTGATTTTGTCTTTTTGCAGGTCTGCTTTATCTGCTGAATAAGAGTCTACCCTTCCAGCAGATTTTTCTCCAAGGTTAGATCTGTCATATTATTCGATGCCTTTTTTTATGAGAAAAACTCTTTTACTATGTAGCTATTTTGGTCTGCTTTTCGTGCAACCAGATTTTTGTCCTGAAAAATCTTATAAACGGATGTTTTTAGTAAATATAATTTTGTCTGTTTGGAACAAACTAATTAAGTAATTTCAGGTGAGTCAATATTATATGTCTATATAAGAAATAGAAGCTGAAGTATGGACGATCCATGTTGTAACAATACTATATATGAAGAATCATCTTCCTATTATGAGTGTGTGATCAGAGAGTAAAATAGGCATTAGGCATATAGTAAGAGGGATTATGGCATCAAAGATTCATATTTAGGAAAGACCTATTAAATTCTTTTGCTCACCCAAAAATTAAATTAATAATATCATTGTTTTAATTTTATATGATCCAGGTTAATATTAATCCTAGGGAGCGTGAACAAAAAGAGCGGGTAGTATTGTTCTTATTCCATTTTGATGCAAAGGAATTCCACTAAAGAAATCAATAATTATGAACGTTTCTTAAGAGAACTTGCTGAGAGAAATAATGCAAGCAGCTCGAGTTAGATTATGCATTAATAAAAACTATAGATGACATAATGAAAATTGCGAAAGAGAACAAGTGCTTTAATCATTCTAACAAACTATTGGGAGATTTTGATGGCTAAATGTTTGGTACTTTTCTATTTATTGTTGCCAGACTTTATGTACAAATAAACTAACCATAGAAGCATTAGTTTATTGTCATCTCCTTTTCAATGATTAGGACACCACAAGTAGCTCTACTTAGGGAACAACCTAATATCGTATTCAGCCTCTTTTGCGTGCTTACACCTTCTGTAACTCTGATTTGAAAATTGGGTCTTAGACTTTGCCTTTCGTGGACGCTTGCTTCAAACTGATTTTTTTTTGGTTTGCATATTGAATTATTTAGAGGTTTAGAGATATGTTTTGTTTTAGGGTAAAAAGGAACATGCTGTTGTAGACCTTGATCATAATAAAGTTACAACCCTTAGCTTGAGCCTCTGGAATGTTTGTCATATTAAAGAAAAATTAGGTCTTCTAACAATTGATACTGCTAATTTCAGAAAATATGTATGTATATTTCATTACAACATCAGCGACAAGGTTTAGTGTCAGATTTCGGTTACCTCCGTTATTCAGTCGCTTAATTGCATCATTTTTTCCTGTGTATACATATATAAGTTCTCCGTGGCACTTCATCTATCCATCTCTTTTACCATCTCATTCTCTTTAACTCAATAGCTTGTCCCAAATTCAAGTATCTGCCCCGAAAAACCCTTCTATGTAGCCAAAGAAACCTACCGATGTTTCCAGTATAAAGTTTGATTGGTGGCGCCAGGCCCTAGCAGTTTCTAATGGATATCCCCAGTGATTCTTAAAGTTACAAATGGTTTCTTAGTTTTAAATTCTTTTTGAATATGAATATGGGTTTTTAGTTTATGTCTTTTAGCATTTATCGATAGTGTGGTTCAGTGCTAGGTATGTTGATATGTATGTGTGTGCCTACCATTATTATTGATTCTTTAATGGCTTTGAAAAAAGCTCTTAATATTGGAGATAGAAAGAAACAAAATTCCCTGCCCGGTGATTCTTAAAGTTACAAATGGTTTCTTAGTTTTTAATTCTTTTTGAATATGTATATGGGTTTTCAGTTTATGTCTTTTAGCATTTATCGATAGTGTGGTTCAGTGCTAGGTATGTTGATATGTATGTGTGTGCCTACCATTATTATTGATTCATTAATGGCTTTGAAAAAAGCTCTTAATATTGGAGATAGAAAGAAACAAAATTCCCTGCTTGGGGCCTTAATTCGAGTTGCAAGCTTTGTATTTTCTATAGCGCATTTGATGTAGTGGAGCTGCAACTGTGTAATGTAATCTAATTTGGCCTTTGATTGAGACATGCCTAACATTGTTGAACGGTTAGTGCAAAACATGAACTCATGGGTGTTAGCTAATTAGGGTCTCAACATTCATTTTTATTGCATTCACCCAGAACTAAAAAGGTAAAATTAGATGCCTGTGATTAGGTCACTGGAATTGTATATATTTTTACAGACGTAATATTTAAAACAAGACTAATATGTGTTTTGAGTTTGAGGTTTGGTTTTAAGAAACTTACTAAATCTATATTATTATTTCTTTTTTGATGTTTAAAATTTATGTAATTTTCGAGCATTAAAATTATCACTTTCTACCGTCCTTAAGGAATACTGGCTTCGTAAGCCCCTCAATGCACTTGCCCAGTTTCAGAAATTATAATTTTTATGATTTTAACATTTATGCATCTTAAGTTCTTCCATCAGCTCTTCTCTGTTCTTTTCTATAGCGTGCCAGATATAATTATTTAGTCACTAAGAAGATGAATCAGGGAATCAAGGAGTTACCGCGGTAACAAAGAGTAAGTGTGTACCTACTGAGGGCAGTGTGCATGTATTTACCATAATTTGTGACGATTCTGTACTTAGATGATTGGATATTGTTTCTGATTTTGTCTTTTTGCAGGTCTGCTTTATCTGCTGAATAAGAGTCTACCCTTCCAGCAGATTTTTCTCCAAGGTTAGATCTGTCATATTATTCGATGCCTTTTTTTATGAGAAAAACTCTTTTACTATGTAGCTATTTTGGTCTGCTTTTCGTGCAACCAGATTTTTGTCCTGAAAAATCTTATAAACGGATGTTTTTAGTAAATATAATTTTGTCTGTTTGGAACAAACTAATTAAGTAATTTCAGGTGAGTCAATATTATATGTCTATATAAGAAATAGAAGCTGAAGTATGGACGATCCATGTTGTAACAATACTATATATGAAGAATCATCTTCCTATTATGAGTGTGTGATCAGAGAGTAAAATAGGCATTAGGCATATAGTAAGAGGGATTATGGCATCAAAGATTCATATTTAGGAAAGACCTATTAAATTCTTTTGCTCACCCAAAAATTAAATTAATAATATCATTGTTTTAATTTTATATGATCCAGGTTAATATTAATCCTAGGGAGCGTGAACAAAAAGAGCGGGTAGTATTGTTCTTATTCCATTTTGATGCAAAGGAATTCCACTAAAGAAATCAATAATTATGAACGTTTCTTAAGAGAACTTGCTGAGAGAAATAATGCAAGCAGCTCGAGTTAGATTATGCATTAATAAAAACTATAGATGACATAATGAAAATTGCGAAAGAGAACAAGTGCTTTAATCATTCTAACAAACTATTGGGAGATTTTGATGGCTAAATGTTTGGTACTTTTCTATTTATTGTTGCCAGACTTTATGTACAAATAAACTAACCATAGAAGCATTAGTTTATTGTCATCTCCTTTTCAATGATTAGGACACCACAAGTAGCTCTACTTAGGGAACAACCTAATATCGTATTCAGCCTCTTTTGCGTGCTTACACCTTCTGTAACTCTGATTTGAAAATTGGGTCTTAGACTTTGCCTTTCGTGGACGCTTGCTTCAAACTGATTTTTTTTTGGTTTGCATATTGAATTATTTAGAGGTTTAGAGATATGTTTTGTTTTAGGGTAAAAAGGAACATGCTGTTGTAGACCTTGATCATAATAAAGTTACAACCCTTAGCTTGAGCCTCTGGAATGTTTGTCATATTAAAGAAAAATTAGGTCTTCTAACAATTGATACTGCTAATTTCAGAAAATATGTATGTATATTTCATTACAACATCAGCGACAAGGTTTAGTGTCAGATTTCGGTTACCTCCGTTATTCAGTCGCTTAATTGCATCATTTTTTCCTGTGTATACATATATAAGTTCTCCGTGGCACTTCATCTATCCATCTCTTTTACCATCTCATTCTCTTTAACTCAATAGCTTGTCCCAAATTCAAGTATCTGCCCCGAAAAACCCTTCTATGTAGCCAAAGAAACCTACCGATGTTTCCAGTATAAAGTTTGATTGGTGGCGCCAGGCCCTAGCAGTTTCTAATGGATATCCCCGGTGATTCTTAAAGTTACAAATGGTTTCTTAGTTTTAAATTCTTTTTGAATATGAATATGGGTTTTTAGTTTATGTCTTTTAGCATTTATCGATAGTGTGGTTCAGTGCTAGGTATGTTGATATGTATGTGTGTGCCTACCATTATTATTGATTCTTTAATGGCTTTGAAAAAAGCTCTTAATATTGGAGATAGAAAGAAACAAAATTCCCTGCCCGGTGATTCTTAAAGTTACAAATGGTTTCTTAGTTTTTAATTCTTTTTGAATATGTATATGGGTTTTCAGTTTATGTCTTTTAGCATTTATCGATAGTGTGGTTCAGTGCTAGGTATGTTGATATGTATGTGTGTGCCTACCATTATTATTGATTCATTAATGGCTTTGAAAAAAGCTCTTAATATTGGAGATAGAAAGAAACAAAATTCCCTGCTTGGGGCCTTAATTCGAGTTGCAAGCTTTGTATTTTCTATAGCGCATTTGATGTAGTGGAGCTGCAACTGTGTAATGTAATCTAATTTGGCCTTTGATTGAGACATGCCTAACATTGTTGAACGGTTAGTGCAAAACATGAACTCATGGGTGTTAGCTAATTAGGGTCTCAACATTCATTTTTATTGCATTCACCCAGAACTAAAAAGGTAAAATTAGATGCCTGTGATTAGGTCACTGGAATTGTATATATTTTTACAGACGTAATATTTAAAACAAGACTAATATGTGTTTTGAGTTTGAGGTTTGGTTTTAAGAAACTTACTAAATCTATATTATTATTTCTTTTTTGATGTTTAAAATTTATGTAATTTTCGAGCATTAAAATTATCACTTTCTACCGTCCTTAAGGAATACTGGCTTCGTAAGCCCCTCAATGCACTTGCCCAGTTTCAGAAATTATAATTTTTATGATTTTAACATTTATGCATCTTAAGTTCTTCCATCAGCTCTTCTCTGTTCTTTTCTATAGCGTGCCAGATATAATTATTTAGTCACTAAGAAGATGAATCAGGGAATCAAGGAGTTACCGCGGTAACAAAGAGTAAGTGTGTACCTACTGAGGGCAGTGTGCATGTATTTACCATAATTTGTGACGATTCTGTACTTAGATGATTGGATATTGTTTCTGATTTTGTCTTTTTGCAGGTCTGCTTTATCTGCTGAATAAGAGTCTACCCTTCCAGCAGATTTTTCTCCAAGGTTAGATCTGTCATATTATTCGATGCCTTTTTTTATGAGAAAAACTCTTTTACTATGTAGCTATTTTGGTCTGCTTTTCGTGCAACCAGATTTTTGTCCTGAAAAATCTTATAAACGGATGTTTTTAGTAAATATAATTTTGTCTGTTTGGAACAAACTAATTAAGTAATTTCAGGTGAGTCAATATTATATGTCTATATAAGAAATAGAAGCTGAAGTATGGACGATCCATGTTGTAACAATACTATATATGAAGAATCATCTTCCTATTATGAGTGTGTGATCAGAGAGTAAAATAGGCATTAGGCATATAGTAAGAGGGATTATGGCATCAAAGATTCATATTTAGGAAAGACCTATTAAATTCTTTTGCTCACCCAAAAATTAAATTAATAATATCATTGTTTTAATTTTATATGATCCAGGTTAATATTAATCCTAGGGAGCGTGAACAAAAAGAGCGGGTAGTATTGTTCTTATTCCATTTTGATGCAAAGGAATTCCACTAAAGAAATCAATAATTATGAACGTTTCTTAGGAGAACTTGCTGAGAGAAATAATGCAAGCAGCTCGAGTTAGATTATGCATTAATAAAAACTATAGATGACATAATGAAAATTGCGAAAGAGAACAAGTGCTTTAATCATTCTAACAAACTATTGGGAGATTTTGATGGCTAAATGTTTGGTACTTTTCTATTTATTGTTGCCAGACTTTATGTACAAATAAACTAACCATAGAAGCATTAGTTTATTGTCATCTCCTTTTCAATGATTAGGACACCACAAGTAGCTCTACTTAGGGAACAACCTAATATCGTATTCAGCCTCTTTTGCGTGCTTACACCTTCTGTAACTCTGATTTGAAAATTGGGTCTTAGACTTTGCCTTTCGTGGACGCTTGCTTCAAACTGATTTTTTTTTGGTTTGCATATTGAATTATTTAGAGGTTTAGAGATATGTTTTGTTTTAGGGTAAAAAGGAACATGCTGTTGTAGACCTTGATCATAATAAAGTTACAACCCTTAGCTTGAGCCTCTGGAATGTTTGTCATATTAAAGAAAAATTAGGTCTTCTAACAATTGATACTGCTAATTTCAGAAAATATGTATGTATATTTCATTACAACATCAGCGACAAGGTTTAGTGTCAGATTTCGGTTACCTCCGTTATTCAGTCGCTTAATTGCATCATTTTTTCCTGTGTATACATATATAAGTTCTCCGTGGCACTTCATCTATCCATCTCTTTTACCATCTCATTCTCTTTAACTCAATAGCTTGTCCCAAATTCAAGTATCTGCCCCGAAAAACCCTTCTATGTAGCCAAAGAAACCTACCGATGTTTCCAGTATAAAGTTTGATTGGTGGCGCCAGGCCCTAGCAGTTTCTAATGGATATCCCCGGTGATTCTTAAAGTTACAAATGGTTTCTTAGTTTTAAATTCTTTTTGAATATGAATATGGGTTTTTAGTTTATGTCTTTTAGCATTTATCGATAGTGTGGTTCAGTGCTAGGTATGTTGATATGTATGTGTGTGCCTACCATTATTATTGATTCTTTAATGGCTTTGAAAAAAGCTCTTAATATTGGAGATAGAAAGAAACAAAATTCCCTGCCCGGTGATTCTTAAAGTTACAAATGGTTTCTTAGTTTTTAATTCTTTTTGAATATGTATATGGGTTTTCAGTTTATGTCTTTTAACATTTATCGATAGTGTGGTTCAGTGCTAGGTATGTTGATATGTATGTGTGTGCCTACCATTATTATTGATTCATTAATGGCTTTGAAAAAAGCTCTTAATATTGGAGATAGAAAGAAACAAAATTCCCTGCTTGGGGCCTTAATTCGAGTTGCAAGCTTTGTATTTTCTATAGCGCATTTGATGTAGTGGAGCTGCAACTGTGTAATGTAATCTAATTTGGCCTTTGATTGAGACATGCCTAACATTGTTGAACGGTTAGTGCAAAACATGAACTCATGGGTGTTAGCTAATTAGGGTCTCAACATTCATTTTTATTGCATTCACCCAGAACTAAAAAGGTAAAATTAGATGCCTGTGATTAGGTCACTGGAATTGTATTTATTTTTACAGACGTAATATTTAAAACAAGACTAATATGTGTTTTGAGTTTGAGGTTTGGTTTTAAGAAACTTACTAAATCTATATTATTATTTCTTTTTTGATGTTTAAAATTTATGTAATTTTCGAGCATTAAAATTATCACTTTCTACCGTCCTTAAGGAATACTGGCTTCGTAAGCCCCTCAATGCACTTGCCCAGTTTCAGAAATTATAATTTTTATGATTTTAACATTTATGCATCTTAAGTTCTTCCATCAGCTCTTCTCTGTTCTTTTCTATAGCGTGCCAGATATAATTATTTAGTCACTAAGAATATGAATCAGGGAATCAAGGAGTTACCGCGGTAACAAAGAGTAAGTGTGTACCTACTGAGGGCAGTGTGCATGTATTTACCATAATTTGTGACGATTCTGTACTTAGATGATTGGATATTGTTTCTGATTTTGTCTTTTTGCAGGTCTGCTTTATCTGCTGAATAAGAGTCTACCCTTCCAGCAGATTTTTCTCCAAGGTTAGATCTGTCATATTATTCGATGCCTTTTTTATGAGAAAAACTCTTTTACTATGTAGCTATTTTGGTCTGCTTTTCGTGCAACCAGATTTTTGTCCTGAAAAATCTTATAAACGGATGTTTTTAGTAAATATAATTTTGTCTGTTTGGAACAAACTAATTAAGTAATTTCAGGTGAGTCAATATTATATGTCTATATAAGAAATAGAAGCTGAAGTATGGACGATCCATGTTGTAACAATACTATATATGAAGAATCATCTTCCTATTATGAGTGTGTGATCAGAGAGTAAAATAGGCATTAGGCATATAGTAAGAGGGATTATGGCATCAAAGATTCATATTTAGGAAAGACCTATTAAATTCTTTTGCTCACCCAAAAATTAAATTAATAATATCATTGTTTTAATTTTATATGATCCAGGTTAATATTAATCCTAGGGAGCGTGAACAAAAAGAGCGGGTAGTATTGTTCTTATTCCATTTTGATGCAAAGGAATTCCACTACAGAAATCAATAATTATGAACGCTTCTTAGGAGAACTTGCTGAGAGAAATAATGCAAGCAGCTCGAGTTAGATTATGCATTAATAAAAACTATAGATGACATAATGAAAATTGCGAAAGAGAACAAGTGCTTTAATCATTCTAACAAACTATTGGGAGATTTTGATGGCTAAATGTTTGGTACTTTTCTATTTATTGTTGCCAGACTTTATGTACAAATAAACTAACCATAGAAGCATTAGTTTATTGTCATCTCCTTTTCAATGATTAGGACACCACAAGTAGCTCTACTTAGGGAACAACCTAATATCGTATTCAGCCTCTTTTGCGTGCTTACACCTTCTGTAACTCTGATTTGAAAATTGGGTCTTAGACTTTACTAAATTGCCAATGCCATTCTTTTGTCTTTCTCTATTCTGATTTTTTCTCAACTTCGGGCTTTTCTTGTCAAAAGTCAATTTCTAACCTTTGCCCATGTTGCTGAATTGTTTTAAGTTTGGTAATATGCGCTGATATCTTTGTGAAATTGTTTGGCATTGCATAATATGATCATAATATGCTTACATGAATCCAGCTGCTAAAAAAAAAAAAGACCGGCCCAATCTACCTGTCACTCAAGATGTTGTAGAACAGAGGTGGTTGTCATAGCAAAACTGAAACGCTTGCCACATGGGTTTGCCAGGGGGCTATAATTTACAGGTGATCAAGTTTGTATATATATGCTTACTTAGGACTCATATGTAGCAAAATCTGGTTAATTCTGCCTGTAGTATTTATCTATTGCCATTTAATTATCCCTTTTTGCAAGTTAATTTAGTGGTGTCATCCCGAAACACTTTAGTTGTGTTTTACGCTAAATGGATTGCATTCTCTAACACTATATTACTATCTACAACGGAATCCAATTAAAAATACTGGCCAACAATTTTACTTTGGATTGCTTTGTTGTGCATGCAACCTTTTGCACACCCTTATTGATACATGCACACGCATTAAAAGCAATTCGTTATACTCCTTTACTTGTGTAAATAAACAAGATTTTTGCCTTGGTGGTTGATCACATCATTATTTCTCCAGAAATGTTATATAGGTTGAATGTTAGTGTGCTTTTAGTTTCCTGTTTACTGCTAGTGATGTTATTTCGCAAAGGTCAGTCCAAAGATGATATTTTTTACTATCGTTTGTGTGTCATGTGTCCAGGCTTATTACATGCCATTCTTCCTTGAGCAGTTTGGGTTATTAGATGTTAGCCTTAATTTGTGTTGCAATAAAAATAATATTCCAGTTTTTTTTGCCAATGAAGCTTGTAATTTAGTGCCGCTATATATATATATATATATATATATATATATATATATATATATATATATACACACACACACACGGTGGTGTGGTAGTTGATATGTATACGCTAGTACTTAGGTATTTCCTTTAAATCTTCATTTTGTATCTCCATATAATATATTTAATCATGGAAAAGTAATATGAGCCCGCTTATGGTGCAGTGCTTGAAGAACAACACATGTGTTGACTTCAATACAATAGGTATCGAACTGTGAATATATTTCATGTGTAGCCAGTAGCCACTTCGAATATTTATCTAATATATTGCAAGCAAAAGAGCTCGAAACGAATATTGAAGCGACTTTTGTGTTTCCCTGAATATTTGTGAATAGGGTGTAGTCGCTATTAAATGGATTTAGCAGGCACACTAAAAACATTATTTACACAGTCCTTTCTTTCACTGAAAGATATAAGTATGTAAAACCAGAGCATCTATTGAAAATGTTTTGTCAGATTCAAAAGATTCTGAAACTGAATGTTGTCGAAAGTAAAGATGTGATGGTCCTAATTTCTATAATTAAAGATGCTATTCTAGTGGCAATTAAACAAATATCTGAATTTAAGTTATGAACTAACGAAAAACAAACTCCAGTTTTTGAGTTACTGATCAGGTATAAATGTTGGGGAGCAGAATGGATATTCATTCAGTATTTTTTCATCTTATAGGCGATCCTTGTCGCCTATTTATTTATATCGTCCTGTTGCCAACGACCCTCAATTTTTCCGTCTAGCTTTAAGCTGTTCAATACATTTAAATTATAGGTTGGCATGCTCGATGATATGACTCAAGAAGCTGCATACAAGCTGGGTGGTTTAGAGTCTTCAGTAATCTAATATGCTTTTCCGGTTACATATAACACATTGTGCACTTCTGCTTGCTTTTTTAGGTTGGAATTGCCGCACTAATTAAACAGTTGAAGCAGAGGCTAGCTTCTTCACAAGAACAAGTTCCTCTTCATGAAGAATCTAATTTTTCTCCCTTCGCCATGGTTCAGTCTACTAATCTCCCTTATCTTTGTGCATATATGTGTGTCATATCCTAACTGTATATATATACTTGGATAGTTATTAATTATTATCATCCACTATGCATGATGAACAATTGTTCTATGCATACTGTTTAACATTAGAGGATTTGGTGATAGAAGGTGGCATGTCCTTTGATGCAAAATACATAGGAGACACATACATATAGGTTAAAGATGATAGATTGGCTCAAAAGAAAACACTGATACCTTCCTCTTGGAAACCTTACTGATTTTGATAGCTATATGCTAAAGCGAACATTATTGTGCAGTGACATTCATATACTACTTTAGTAGTGTTTAAAACTCCGACCTCATGGTTTTGGACTTCTAATATATTTGTCAGATATGTGATTATAACCTTGCTCAACTACCTCTATAGGTCTAGGCCCAGTAAGTGCATTCGATGTAGGCTTGAGGCACTAGAGCACCGTGGCCCTAGGAAGTTCAATATAAGGCAAACGAGTACATAAAAAAAAGCCAACGGAAGGTACAGTTTGCGACTAAAAACAAGGCTAGGTAAAGACTTGACTCTGCATAGCAGGACATTTGTCTCATGTATCTACCTATCAACTATTTCGTGTATATTGCTGATGTGCAAATGAGCTCCGTATTTTTCCCTCGAATCTTGAGAGTTCACATTTGGTGAACCGTGTATATCTTTTGCAACATCCTCACAATTGCAAAAATTCAAGTTGTAAGGAGCAAAGAATGGGATGCTAACAAAGTAAGACTGATGTTTATGTAATTAATTAATTCACATCTTATATTTTACACTCCACACCTATACAGATGCTTTGTCCATTTTTTATCTAATATGTTTTCCTGTTATGCATATATGCTTACTACGAATTTGTTTGTACATTTATATTGATGATATAATTATTATCGTCACCATCTTCTTACACAAATTATATAGTGGTAGATAGTCATTTGATGTACATCGATTTTCCAGTGTTTTAATGTTTCTGCGCCTCAAGATGATCCTGCTTTGTGTCACTTGAATTTAATACATGTTTATATTTTTTCTCTCCATGTATTCTTTCTCTTTTACTACAAATGTATTCATTAGAATAATCAATTCCCATCATGGTTAAGAATTGGTGTCCGTACTTATTACTCCCTTGTTTGACTTTTCTTGGTTAAACTGACTAAACTTTGGTTATTTTTAAAAAAAAATTGCCATGCATTTTTATAAATCTAAAATTTGTATGCTATAATAAATTATCTATATTTTCAAATAAGATATTTTTCATTAATTATATTTGACATATGATATACGTAATTTAAATTACAAAATTGATCAATTTGACCAAAAAAAATCAAACAAGTCAGTTTGAGTGGGACAGAGGGAATATATTATTATAATATTTGTTACGAATCTCGAGAGCCAATTTTTCTTTGTTACAAATTTTGCAGGTAAAATAAGCTTGTGGGTTATCGGCCTCTTAGGTGCGCAAAATATTCTGCCTCAACCTTGAGTATGGGTCAAATCTAAGCAATTTGGAACCAGTCTCTCGTGCAAATTATTCAACCCCATTAATACCAGAAGATATTGCTAACATGCAAGTTCACAACAGTCACTATTAATGTAAATTCTTATATACTTGTAACTCAGGCAAGTTGTATTCCTTCCAGGAGACTACCACATTGCAAATGATAACTACTTCCCTCTTGGATTTATTTGCATTCCGAGCATAAACATTTACTTATTAAATATATCTATTCCCTGTTATACAATTTTTTTTTATTTCTATTAGAGGTGATGTTGACAACACAATGAATGACATTAATGATCAAACTGAAAACATGAAGTAAATTGAAAACCATTATCAACACCCCTTGGCACAATTTGATTATGATGAGAACACATTTCTAAAAGGAAGGCACGTCTTAAAAATTGTAAGTCCATTGTTGCAGGTTGAGTTAGAAGCATAACTTGAAGAAGTGGATGGTGCGTAAACGGTGAAATTACTTCTCCACCCTGCCAGAACTGCACGTCTAGTGCCTATTCTGCAGGTAGACAACAAATAGGTCAAAATCCTCAGAATAACAGAGGGAGATGAAGTTACTGCTTTGCACGAAGGACTAACACTATAGAATGGTATTCTCCTTTTCATCTTTTGTTTTTTGAATATTGACAGTACTACATTTTGTCGATAATTTTTTTTTTGTTTGAGGGTGACGTTCAGTGCTTGAGAAAATCTAGCACTAATCAATCAAAACATGTACTTGTTTGCCTCATAGCTGTTGACCTCCTTTATTGTCTCTTGTGATGTTTCATTTGTAATAAAGACGGACCATTGTTGCTCTCCGTACCTCCAGATATGAGAATGACCTTTGCCTCTTTGGTCACATAGAGGTGGTTAAATAGATCAAATAGGAAAAGAGGTAATTAGCACATAGGATACCTGAAGGTAGAGAGTTTCCTTATTTAACCACAGAGTATCTCACTATTCATGATCGCTTAATCAATATATCTTATGAGCATATGAAAAGTCATCAGAAAAACATGATTATCAGGTCAAGGTGATGGGGAAAGGATGATTTACTTAGTCAGGTCAAGGTGACGGGGAAAGGATGATTTACTTAGTCAAGTAACTCGGACTACATCGATAATTCATGATTTCAACTAGTGTGGCTTCAGCTCCTATGAAGCAAAAATATCAAAATTAAATTAAATGCTTTTAGATCCTTTTTAAAGTCGAGGAACAAGTAAAATTTGCACTTGTAGATATATTAATTATTTTACGTGGAGGGTAACATATACAGATCAGTAAAAAATTATGTCAGGGGATGTGAGATTTTTGGTAACTTTTAATATAGTGAAATTTAGTTGATTTTATGACATTGACTATTGTCAGCACCTGATAGGGAGAGGTGTTGCTAGGGTGTACCTGGGCTTTACATTGTTTCTCATGGAGTTTATGTTCCGTTTTATCATATAACAGTGTGGTTTTGAAAATGTTTGATTGTTTATAGGTTTTTAAACTGAAGTTATTGTTTAAAAGGCAAGTAACGACCATAAATAAGGGACAATAGGAAATAGTGAGGCACAAAAATAATCTTAGTGTTATATTGGACTGCGAAGAATTGGGTTTCATTTTTCAGGTACTTAATACGATTAACCACACTGTTGCTTCGCTTATAGTTTAAAAGATGGCATAAAAGTGTGGTAACTATTTTAAATGTATGTGCTAATTGCTTTCAGATGTATGTTATGCGTTGGTGAACCACAAAAAACTGGAGGAGCTCTTGAGACTTGAGAGAGCGAAGAAGGAGAGAGCTCTGACATTGCGACAGTAAAATCTAGCAGGCTTGATATTAGAACATCTAGAACATTAGTTTACATACTTGTCGAGGTAAGCTTGTGATTATGATATATCTTTTGGGGCTGATGGCAAAACATCATGAACATTAGTTTACCCACTGTCAAATCTAAGATCAGACCTTTAAAAGCATTCAAATCTCATCGCATTTCTTAGAAGCACATACACAAAGAGATGATGGTAAGAGTAGACATCAAGTGGGACTTAAAAAACAAGCTATAGCTGGTGAGAGAACGGAATAAAGCATTGACTGGTATATTGTCTTCGTACTGATGTACACTCGTACATTGCTGGCTTGGATCCTAATTTCTTTCGTGCTGGTAAACTGATTTTTATTGTGGTATGTTCCTGTTTTCAGGTGGTGCGTCATAAAAAGGCCAAAGAAATGACACTGCGAAGCTCTGCTCAGCCATTTGAACTGATAACACTATGCAATCGATAAAGATTGTCTTCAGCAGTTTCTGTGATCGCATCCGGTCCTCAAACAATGAAAACATAGCTAGAGTATGCCCGTGCCTCGCACGGGCTATAAAGCTAGTTATTATTAGAAGACTAAAAGTATTAAAAGTATTATTAAAACTTTACTATATGTTGTTAAATAATGCTCTCAGTATAATCATCGCTCGCTCTTCTTTGTCAGCAAGAAGAGGGGCAACCCAATATTTGTTCGGCCCATTTTCGGTTTCATATTAAAAGTGCTCCTCTTAGAACTAATGGACTGGACTGTTTCCTTAAACTGACAATTGACAAATATAATAGGTTTGAGATGCATAATCTTATCCAAGACATGGGAAGGGAACTTGGGAAGACTACACGCTTGTTCTTGAGAGGAAATACTAGAGGTAATCAGAACGAAAATACTATCCCAGTTCTATTCGGTCTTTATAAATGCTAAACTGAACAACTCACGTTAGTTTCATTATCAGGAACTATTTTCTGAGCAATTGCCTGAGCAATTGGGGAAGATGCAATGTTTAGAATATCTGTCTGCATCTCAGACCGCAATTCAAGAAGTACCAGATTTAATCGGACTGCTGACTAGGTTACAGGTGTTGTCTTTAAGTGATTGCAAGAAGCTTAAATGTGTGCCTGAAAGTATCTGGTAGAACCAGTTTACCTGATTTAGTAAAAAATATGAAGAAGTTGAAAACCCTGGATCTAAGTTGTAATGTAAGATTATACCTGCCTATGATTGTATGTTTCTAAGATCTCTTAAATTGGAAAAATTTACAAGCCTTGGGTCCTCCCTTCCGGAACTTCCTTTTGATATGAGATTGCAGAATGGTTCAACTATATAAGCAGTTGGCAAACAGTCTCTTTTGATATCCCACCAAGCTTTGGTTCTAACTTCTTAGGTCTTGCACTCTGGGTTGTCTATACATGCAAAGTTTTTTGGTTGAAGGTATTAGTTTGATGAATTTCCCTAACACAGACCTCTTTAAACTTACATGTCCTCATGAATTTTAAGAAGGAAAATTCCCACACTTCCATCTTCTCTATTATTTCCTATTCTCCGTAACTACTTTTCAAAAGATAAAAGCATACTTTTCTTGAAGTCACAATATGTTTTGTCATTTGTGTTTGTTTTCTCTTTCAACTGGGAATATATTGATGATATTTTCATATTATTTTTCTCTTTACTGTACTGCAGTCCTAATATGTGGTAGAAGACTTGAAGTTGACTTAAAGATCATATGTGTAAAGTTCACCTTGGTTCAGTTCATACTCACCATCATCTAAGAAAATTCTGCCACACGGTGTATACTTTTCTTGAAGTTGACTTAAAGTATACGGTGTATACTTTTCTTGAAGTCACACGGTGTTTGGAATCTTATGATGATATTTTCATATTTAATGTACTGCTGTCCTAATATATGGTAGAAGACTTGAAGATCACATAAGCTAGTAAAGTTCTGTTTGGTTCAGTTCATACTCACCATCATCTAAGAAAATTCTGCTAAGAAGCACTTGCCATGGATATCTCCAAACAAGTAGTTTCAATTAAGAAGCTCTGTCCTTCTTCCATTGACAGCACTAGTAATCTCCAATCAGCTGATCCTTATTGTTCTTTAACCTCTTCTTCATCCCCACTTACTTGGGACGTGTTCCTGAGCTTTTGTGGCAAGGATACTCGCAATAACTTTACTTCACATCTTTACTCTGCTTTAGATCAAGCTGGAATTCGAACCTTCAAAGATGATCATGCACTTGAAAAGGGCCAAGAAATTTCATCCAGCCTACTTGACGCAATTAGAAATTCAAATTTGTTTATCGTTGTTCTCTCAGAGAACTATGCTCGTTCACGATGGTGCCTTGAGGAGCTTGCAGAGATCCTTAGTTGTGATAGAACAAAAAATCAGATTGTTCCTGTATTTTGCTATGTTGATCCATCACATGTTCGGTACCAGAAAGGGAGATTTGGGAAAGCTCTTGATGGCCATAAAAAGCGTCATTCCGGTGATATGATTGTGAAGTGGAAATCAGCTCTTTCTGAAATCGCTGCGCTATCAGGACACCATCTCAGGAAAGAAGCAAATGAGTACGTCCCTTTATTTTTAATTTTTGAAATGGTAAATTTTGTTGTCCACGGGTTGCTATGTCATTATAATCTATATGACTACTTAAGAATTTTTTTAGATTGTTAGAATTTGATTATTTGCAAAATGAAAGGTTGGACTTTCGTTCTTAATCCAATGAAATTGTGTTTCTTTCTGCTTGTGGTTGATTACAATTGTTTGTGCAAGCTGGGTAGAGTAACAATTTCTTCAATTTCTTGGAGGGTGGATGCATGCTGGGACATAATGTATAATTAAACTGATAGATCCTAATTCTGTACTAATGATTTAAAACAGGAATGAATCGGACATCATTCAGAAAATTGTGGGCGATGTGGCAACACGGACGTTTGCAACAGGGTCACACCTTGGAAATTTATTTGGGATAGAGTCTGCTGTTGAAGAAATATATCAAAAACTAAGCATGGATTCTAATGATGTACGTGCCATTGGCATATGTGGGATGGGCGGAATTGGGAAAACTACAATTGCTAAAACTTTCTACAACCAAAATGTCAATAAATTTGATATTTTCTGCTTTAATGAAAATATTGAGCAGTACTCACAAGGAGTTACTGATGTTGAACAACTCTTGATTGATCTTCTCAGAAAGAAGAATTATAAGGTTAGTGATGTTGAAGGTAAAATAAGAAAACTGAAACAAATTCTTCATTCCAAGAAAGCTCTAATCATTCTTGATGATTTGAACCAAACACACTATTCAGAATTGCTCGCAAGTTTTTGCAACTTCTTTTCAGCTGGAAGTAGAATTATAATCACGACAAGAGATGTAAACCTGCTAAATAAATTACAAGTGGATATATCAGAAGTAGATATATACAAGGTGCAGACATTAGGAAAAGATGATTCATTGAAGCTCTTTAGCTATTATGCCTTCAGGAAACCAGTGCCTCCTGAAAGTTTCAAGGAGCTCTCCCAAAGCTTTGTAACTCATGCTGGCGGTCTTCCATTAGCTCTTAAGGTGTTGGGTTCATCTTTACTCAATAGGACTCGTGAGTCATTCTGGAAAGACAAGCTTGAGAAAGTTAGAGCAATTCCGGAGAATGATGTACAGAAAATCCTTCAACTGAGCTACGATGAATTAGACGATGAGACTCAGAAGGCAATTTTTCTCGATATTGCATTCTTCTTCGTCGGAAAGGACAAGGATGAGGCTACTGATGTGTTCAGATCTTGTGATTTCTTTCCCGATGTTGGAATCCAAAATCTAGTGGACAGATGTCTGCTGTCAATTGACAAATTTAACAAGATTGATATGCATAATCTTATACAAGACATGGGAAGGGAAATTGGAAGAACCACCCACACACGCTTGTTCTTGCGAGGAAATGCATGGAAGGATCTGCAAAATCTAGAGGTAATCAAAACAAAAATACTATCCAAGGTGTAACCAGTTCTAATAATTGGTAAAATGAACAACCTACACCAGATTCATTATCAGAAAGCATTCAGACTTCTTATGTTTATGTTGTCTTTATTGTCACAGTTTTTTAAAATTCTATTATTGATGAATTTATCAGGGAAGAAATAATGTTGAAGGCCTCATATTAGACTTGACAACTTTGGAAGACAAACAAATGAGTACGGTAATATTTGAAAAGATGTCCAACTTGAGGCTACTTCAAATTGATGCAGATGACATTGGAGGAAGTTTTAAAAATTTGCTTCCCAAATTAAAGTGCATTAGGTGGCATTCTTGTCCATGGAAAGGGCCAACTGTAAGTACTATTCTATCTTTATTTTTTGGTCTTAATATATTGTAGAAATTAGGTCAATTAAACTCATCTTATCCTTTTTTTAATAATTTGTTGTTGAAGTTTAATAGAAATTCAGCTGCAATTTAATGTACAAAATAATTTGACATAATTTGGGTTTTAGAGTAAACTAAATACTAATTAATATTATCTACAACTACATATTTAAATAATATTTATTAATTATTTATATTTTCAATATATTAAAATTTTGTTTTTAGTAAATTTTTTTTCTCAGTGCTAGTAACATTAAAACGAAACAAGCATAATATGTTAGAGAAATTATCAAAAATGCTGTATTTTATAAGTTTTTTTGTGATTTAACTATCTTCTAAAAATAATTGTAAAAATGCGATTTGCAACCAATGTAACTTATTTTTACTTTTTTCTGAAAAAATAATTGAAGTTGATTTTGATTGCAATTTGGGGTTGAATTAGGTTGTAGCATTTATATAATCCGTGCAACTTGTTAAGTGACATATTATGATTTCAATTACTAAATTTTAGCAATTACAAATATGGTTGCAAAATTGCATATCGTAATTTAATAAAAAAAATTCAAAAATCGATATTTATTCAAAATATTTTAAAAATAAACAATATTTTTTGCCAAAAAAATTCAACTAAGTATTTGTGAAAAAATACCATAGCAAAATTATATGTGATTGAAGAAAACCAAAACATCAAGAATTTTCTTGATCATCGGTTACCCTTAGTTGATTTGTTGGTATATCGATCAACCCAATTTAAATAAAATAAAATAAAGTAATTATTTTGAAATTTATTTATTCTAACCGGAAAAACATTCAATTATTTTAATCAAAGTAATTATTATATAACTATATTTTAAATAACAACATATAATAATTCTAATTTAATAATTAAATTAATCAATATTTCATAGTAAATCATGCTAACAACCCCACATCTTTAGGAATTTGAAATAATATTTTTGAATTAACTTATTATAATTTAAATAAATATATTTATTCACATTTATACCCATATTTAAACTTAACAAATTTAATCATTTTAATGATTCAATACAATTAATATTTTTAATTTAATATAAAAATATAATTGTTTGAAATAAAAATAATAATTTAATTTAATGATCAAATTAACAAGTTATTTCATGCTCCAAGAGCCATGTGCTTGTTTTTGTAATTCACCAAATTAGAAATGTAGTTGTGTGTAAATATCTTCAATTTTACTGACATCTGAAACAAAACAGCCTATCAAACAATTAAATAACTTGAGTTGTTTGTATCTGAGGGGATGTGGTGACTTAAAACGACTACCAAAGCAGTTGGGTGATATGAAGGCCTTAAAGAATATTGATGCTAGTTGGACCGCAATTGAGAAACTGCCAGATTCAATTACTCAATTGAAGGGATTGGTTGAGTTGCACTTGTACGGTTGCAAAAAGCTTACAGAGTTACCTGAACAATTGGGCGAGATGAAAGGCTTGAAGAAGTTTGATGCAAGTTTTACTGTAATTAAACAACTGCCAGATTCAATTACTCAATTGAAGGGATTGGTTGACTTGGAACTGTCCTTTTGCAAGAAGATTAGAAAGTTACCTGAGCAAATTGGGAATATGGAAGGCTTAAGGTCATTTCATGCAATTTCTTCTGCAATTGAACAATTACCAGATTCATTTGTAAGCCTGGTTAATTTGGAGGTTCTGGACCTGTATTTTTGCAAAAACCTTAGAAATCTTCCAAAAGACATATGGAAGCTCAAGTTGCTTAAAGAACTAAAGCTGAGCAGGTGTTCAAACCTGGAGCAATTGCCTGAGCAATTGGGAAAGATGCAATGTTTAGAAGAGCTATATCTATATGACACAGCAATTGAACAAGTACCAGAGTCTACAGGACTGCTGAGTAGGTTACGAGTGTTGCATCTTAATTATTGCAAGAAGCTTAGATATGTGTCCCCAAGTATATGGAATCTTGCCTCAATTGAAGATTTACTTCTTTCCCCAGATGATATAGGTAGAATCAGTTTACCTGATTCAGTTAAAAATATGAAGAAGCTGAAAACTCTGCAGCTGAGTTGTAATGTAAGATTATGCCTGCCTATGATTCTATGTTTCTCTTCTTTGGAAAGCTTAACTCTTACTGATGAGGGACAGATTCTCTCTTCGGCAGAACCATTCAGCCTTTCTAAGCTTTTCAACCTACAATATCTTAAATTGGAAAACTTTACAAATTTTGGGTCCTCCATTCCGGAACTTCCTTTCAATCTAGAAGAGTTACGCGTAGACAGTCACAATTCACTAGAACAACTACCTGATTTATCGGGCTTGAGAAAGTTGAAAAACTTAAATATATGGAGATGCATCAACCTTCAATCAATCTCGTTACTTCCTTCTCATCTTCGATCACTTTGCGTTAAAGAATGCACAAGCCTACAAGATGTACCAGATCTGTCAATGTTGAAGGAATTGAAACAATTGAGTTTTACCCGGTGCTACAATCTGAAATCAACAAGTTTAAAACAGAGCTCTCTTCAGGTTAGTTGCTCTTGGTCTCACAATGATACACAATCACACTTCTATAAATCAATTCACATTTTTATTTTATGTTACAGGTTGGACAACCCCACCTTCCATTTGACGCTTCTCTACCAAACAGGGAAGTTGCAGAATGGTTCAACTATAAAAGCAGTGGGCATACAGTCTCTTTTGATATTCCACCAAGCTTTGGATCGAACTTCTTAGGTCTTGCACTCTGGGTCGTGTATACCTCCAAAGCCGTGTATAAGGACTACTTAAAATTTGATATTATCACGAATAACAAGCGGCGTATAACAGACTATCCAATCTATGTGGATAGTGAAGTTGGTGAAACACAGTCGAGGGTGAAATGCATTACAGGAGAGGAGCTCTCTATGAGAAGTGGAGACAGAATTAAGGTTTCTTTTGGTGGTAACTTTAAAGTGAAGGTCAAGATGTGCGGGGTTCATCTGATATCCTCAACTTCAGTTTGATAACATTTCGTAAAATATCAAAAAACATTGCCCATAAGAATTACTCTGTTTTTTTTAGGAGAAGCAATTATTACCTTATATTTATTTGTACTGGTTTGAACTCAGCTTCTGTAAATAGCACTTGGTTGATTATTTTTCATTTTTTTGTTTCCATTCTTTTATGTATTCTTTTATTTTGATTTGAGATAATTAATTCAAACATCCCTTATTGTCGAGGTCCTGAACTATAGACTATTTATTTGTCTAATTTAGTTTATTAGTAAGTAGTACTAGCAACAAATCAAAAATTGCTATTAAACTGACTCCTTAATAACATGTATATCGAGATATTACTGAATAAAAATTATTGTAAATAAAGACAAATAATATATACTAGCATATAATCAAATGAGATTAAAAAATAACAAAATAAAAGAATTAATGGGAATAGAAAATTTAAAATAAAGAATAAAAATCATTATAATAAATTAAAAAATGAGAACTTAAATATTAATTGTAATATAGAAAAAATAAATAAAACAAACGGGACTGAGAAAGATAAATGGGGCATTATTGATATTATTAATTAATATAATATTAATAATAAGAACAAATAGAAAAACTAACCTGTTTTAATTAAAAAAAAAGTAACTGTCTCATGATTTTTTTAGAAGTGTTTTAATTATATTAATTGTATTTGTTAAAACATACGTTGACATGTTAAAATAGGTAAGGTTTTTTAAATAATTAAAAGCATTAAAATCAATTTTAAAATAAATAACTAAGGGTTTCACCCGATATTTTTTGAAATGTGAGATTTTAGTGATAACAAATATAAAATGTAATATGTTTTAATTTAAATGTAATTGCCCGTGATAATTTTTGGAATAATACCAATAAAAACGACAAATAGAAAGCTAACATATTTTAATTAAAAATAATTAAATGCCCGTAATATTAATAATAAAGACAAATAGAAAAGCTAACATGTTTTAGTTAAAAAAAATTAACTACACGTGATATTTTTAGAAGTGTTTTAATTATATTAAGGGCTTTATTCATAAATACCCAACTCAAAAAACTTTTTTGCAAAAATACAATATGTTTTTTAAATTTTTTGCGAAAATACCAAAATGTTTGCAAAAATACCAACTTTTTGAAAATATTTGCAAAAATACGGTCTGCAACTACTTTCAACCATATCTGCAACTGCAACCAAAATCAACCTCATATGCAACTTTTTAATCAAAAATGATTTTTTTTCCGGGGTCCTGATTTTACAACCCTAAAATCAGGGTAGGTTAGGGTTTAGAGTTTAGGGTTTAGGGTTGTAAACAACCATTTACAACCGTAAACCCTAAGTCCGTATACTAATTATTCCTCATTCTTAATATTTCTAAAACCCAACCATTGAAACCCAAAGGTTAACTATTGAACCCCAGGGGAACGGCTTAATGAAGACCACAAGCTTACCAAACATCTTACTAACAATTTTTTTTGAATTCTCGGCTGTTTTGCAATCATTTTTTAAAAAGTTGCTTCTGGTTGCATCCGGTTGTATCTGGTTGCGTTGGTTGCTGACCGTATTTTTGGTTGCATCTGTGGTTGATTTTGGTTGTAGTTGCAAATGGTTGAAAGTAGTTGCAGACCGTATTTTTGTAAATATTTTCAAAAAGTTAGTATTTTTGCAAATATTTCCAGAAGATGGTAAAATTGCAAAAAAAACTTAGAAAAAGTAGTATTTTTGGTAATTTCTCTTATATTAATTGTATTTGTCAAAAAAGTACGTTGACATGTTAAAATAGGTAAGCTTTTTTAAATAATTAATAGCATTAAAATATATTTTAAAATAAATAAGTAAGGTTGCACTTGATATTTTTGAAAAATAGAGATTTTAGTGAGAATAAATATCAATGATAATATGTTTTATAAAAGGTAATATAATTTTAAAATAATTGCCCGTGATATTTTTGGAAAATGAGTAGATTTTGTTTTTAAAAAGTGTTTTAATTTTAAAAGGCAATCAGATTCAATATTTTATATTTAAACTTTTACAATTCTTGGAATTTCGAAAAAGTTTACAATTTTTTGGGTTTTGATTTGTTTTGCATCAAAGGGTAGCCAAGAAAAAGAGACATATTGGTTTTGCTCCTTACGAGTTTTTGATTGTTGTGATGGGGTTGGGAAGAGGAGTGTGTTTTTTCCGGATATTGGTGATGAATTGGTGGTTGATGTTGGGAGTACGAGGGTTAATCAAGATTGGGATGAATTATGTACTGGGATTTGGAATGTGCGTGAGAAAGAGGGGTGACCTGTTGTGGTTCGGTTAAGCAGATTTGATATGATGTTAGGGTGAAGAAGGGGTTTAGTGAGAATGTTAAGGAGTGGACTGCAGCTTCTAGCATTCTGTTTCGAGCTTAAACGAGCCGAATTCGAGCCGAACTCGATTCGAGCTCGACTCGAGCTCACTAATAGCTCGGCTCGAGCTCGTTTTTATGTTCGAGCTCGAGCTGTTCACGAACCGAGCCGAGTCAAGCCCTTAACGAGCCAAGCTCGAGCTTGTTCGCGAACAGCTCAGTTCGTGAACAGCCCTAACCACAGCTGAAGATAAAATTCAGTAAAAGTAGCAATAAGCAAGTAGAAGATTTGTAGAAATATAGTGTTGACTGATTTGACTTTGCACCCTACTTTCAAAAGTTACTATATTCATATTAACTAGCTTTATTACCCGTGCGAGGCACGGGTTTATTCTAAAATATTTTATAATTTGTCATTAATTCCGGTATATTTGTTTGTGGTATATTCATATTGATGGTTTGATTATCGAAATATTTGAAAATTTAAGTTAGCAATAGTTATTGTAAAATTAATATATCTATTTTTTATTATATTTTATTTCTTTAATCGGAAGTTCGTGTGATACACGTATATGATTTGGATGTGAATAGTTTGTTGTCGATTTTCGAGTAAGTAAGTATTTTGATCTTTCTTTACTGCATAATTTGTTCTTTAAAAAACGGGTTAAATGGCATTTAGGTCACTATACTGACTGCTAATTTTCAATTGGGTCATCCAACTCAAAAAGGTTTCAATTAGGTCACAAATCAGATAAAAGTTTTCAATCAGGTCACTGGACGTTCACGTCGCATTGACAATTAACGGAGTTCTGTCTAATAGTGCCAGCTCGGTGCCATATATGTATAAAAAACAACCATCTATTCCTAGCACTGGTCTACATTCATTTTTCCAAGCATTCTTGCAGGCAGCATAACATACATATATTCTTTTAAATCTGCTAACATCTCCTTCTTGCGACACTATTAGACATATATGGCACCGAGCTAGCACTATTAGACAGAATTCCGTTAATTGTCAATACGACGTTAACGTCCAGTGACCTGATTGAAAACTTTTATCTGATTTGTGACCTAATTGAAACATTTTTGAGTTGGATGACCCAATTGAAAATTAGCTGTCAGTACAGTGACCTAAATGCCATTTAACCCTTTAAAAAACTTGATATGATTTTATATACATATTCTTAATTAGTGTTGATGGTTTGGTGATTGAGATATTTGAAAATTGTAAGTTAGCCATAGTTGTTTGTAAAGTTAATATTCCTCTTTTTTATTGTATTGTATTCCTTGAATTAGAAGTTCGTGTTAGATATGTTAATGATTTGGATGTGAATAAGTTGCTATTGATTTTCGAGTAAGTAAGTATTTGATATTTTTTTACTGCATAATTTTTTTTAAAAAAACTCGATATGTTTTTACATACATATTCTTAATTGGTTAACAATGGAATGCAATAATTGTACAGTTGTGGATATACTTTATTTATAAAACTATTACTTATACCTCTCAAGAAGCCCGCTAAACTGATTCGTGATAAGTTACTCGTTTCACCTTACAATTGTCACTTGGCACAAATAATTTAACAATTAATACTTTTAACATTTTATCATAGATATTCAAAAAATTTAAACCAATTTTAGTTAAGATTTGATTTAATCATACGATGACAACTTCAACTTTTTTGTAAAAATCTCCAATACAAACTTTTTTATTAGTATACAAAGAGAAAACTCTTTTGCATTTTTCGGGTTTAATACTTTATATACTAATAGTGTATTTTTCAAAAATGATCAACGTATAAAATTTATTTATTGAAGACGAGATTTATAATATATAGGATCGTAGTAAAACTAAAGTTTTGATCTATATTAGTATCTAAAATTTCAAAACTGCGTATATAATCTATAAATTGTTAATATCTTATAATGAAGCATTAATAAATGTTAAATGATGAATAAAATCCGTTTTACGCTTATTATATATAAGGATATAATTGGAATGGAGTAAATAGGTTGATAGTTTTAAATTTTAAAATAAAAATTAAAAAAGACTATAATAAGTGATAGTGGCTATAAATGTCAACATTTGTTACATTATCACCTAGGTCATGGTTCAATTCTCATTAAAAACAATTTTTTATCATCAATATAAAATTAGAAGGGTAATTTAGTAATCTATTATCATCAATATAATATTGAAAAGGTAATCAGGAATCTAATATATATAATCTGATAGTATATAGAATTTGTAATCTAATAGTATATATAATCCGAGTCATTATATATTTAATACAAATAAACATGATTTACAATATTAAAATATTAATATAATCTTTTTTATGGATCAATTCCAATTTTATAATATGTTGTATATCTTGCGCGAGTTTTTCTCTAATCTGGAAATGAATTATCTACCTTATCAAGGAGATTACAAGAAGAGACCAAAATAGAATATAACATATTGAGTATTTGCGCATATTAATAAAGAGTTTTATGATATAACCACAATTGATATCTAGCATAGTGGTAAGAAATGTTACTTCTAATCAAGAGGTCAAAGGTTCAATTCCCATTAAAAACAATTTTTTTTATCATTAATATAATATAGGAGGGGTAATTTAGTAATTTAACATTGAATAAATTGTCTCACTAAACCGCTAGTTGCGAATTAGAAGTTCGTGTTAGATATGTTAATGATTTGGATGTGAATAAGTTGCTATTGATTTTCGAGTAAGTAAGTATTTGATGTTTTTTTACTGCATAATTTTTTTTAAAAAAACTCGCTATGTTTTTACATACATATTCTTAATTGGTTAACAATGGAATGCAATAATTGTACAGTTGTAGATATACTTTATTTAAAAAACTATTACTTATACCTCTCAAGAAGCCCGCTAAACTGATTCGTGATAAGTTACTCGTTTCACCTTACAATTGTCACTTGGCACAAATAATTTAACAATTAATACTTTTAACATTTTATCATAGATATTCAAAAAATTTAAACCAATTTTAGTTAAGATTTGATTTAATCATACGATGACAACTTCAACTTTTTTGTAAAAATCTCCAATACAAACTTTTTTATTAGTATACAAAGAGAAAACTCTTTTGCATTTTTCGGGTTTAATACTTTATATACTAATAGTGTATTTTTCAAAAATGATCAACGTATAAAATTTATTTATTGAAGACGAGATTTATAATATATAGGATCGTAGTAAAACTAAAGTTTTGATCTATATTAGTATCTAAAATTTCAAAACTGCGTATATAATCTATAAATTGTTAATATCTTATAATGAAGCATTAATAAATGTTAAATGATGAATAAAATCCGTTTTACGCTTATTATATATAAGGATATAATTGGAATGGAGTAAATAGGTTGATAGTTTTAAATTTTAAAATAAAAATTAAAAAAGACTATAATAAGTGATAGTGGCTATAAATGTCAACATTTGTTACATTATCACCTAGGTCATGGTTCAATTCTCATTAAAAACAATTTTTTATCATCAATATTAAATTAGAAGGGTAATTTAGTAATCTATTATCATCAATATAATATTGAAAAGGTAATCAGGAATCTAATATATATAATCTGATAGTATATAGAATTTGTAATCTAATAGTATATATAATCCGAGTCATTATATATTTAATACAAATAAACATGATTTACAATATTAAAATATTAATATAATCTTTTTTATGGATCAATTCCAATTTTATAATATGTTGTATATCTTGCGCGAGTTTTTCTCTAATCTGGAAATGAATTATCTACCTTATCAAGGAGATTACAAGAAGAGACCAAAATAGAATATAACATATTGAGTATTTGTGCATATTAATAAAGAGTTTTATTATATAACTACAATTGATATCTAGCATAGTGGTAAGGAATGTTACTTCTAATCAAGAGGTCAAGGGTTCAATTCCCATTAAAAATAATTTTTTTATCATTAATATAATATAGGAGGGGTAATTTAGTAATTTAACATTGAATAAATTGTCTCACTAAACCGCTAGTTGCTCTATTATATATATAACTAGCATGAAAACCCGTGCAAGGCACGGGTCACTATCTAGCATAATTGTTTTAACTTTTAAGTAGTTCGGTGTTTATTATAATTTATAGATCGTTTGACAGACGTCTCATTGTGGGTACAAAAGCTGGACTTGATCTCCGTAGTGAGATAGTTAGCGTTGAAAAATATCCTTGGTTGATGTGTTTTTGAGTTAAGAAATGAGTAAATTTGATATTTATGATATTTGTTATGTGTAAGATCTATGTCAAAATATGATTATCTTACATACAAGACATTAACCTGCACAATTTTACTAATTTAGCTCATTGAGCGAATGATACATTTTCTTGTTTGTGAAATGTAATTTGCATCGTAGTTATTTTATATATTTTGAAGTTAAATAAAATGTCTTCTATCAAATGACACTCACATATTTCGCATGAAGTTCTTAAAATCTGTGATTTTATATAGCGATATAAAGATGTTTCAGTTAATAAATAAACTCAAGTTCAATTTCTACAAACAACTTTTTCTAATAAATAATAAACACATAGGCAAGTTAGTCAGTACAAATCATGCACAAAATATCTCATAGTTAAATTATCTCACCAATTATAAAATTATGTTAATCGATATAATAATAGATACCAAATACTCCTCTACTCACGCGACACACACATATACATATAATGTGTTTGATATAGAACATGTATGACTGAGTAGTGCTATGGTAGGAAGATAAGCAAATTAGTGCATAAACCAAAGTTTGATTCCATTCATTAACAATTTTTTTTTAGAAAAAAGAGTAAACACAAGAGAAATTTAGATATTTTAAATTAAATAAAATGTCTCACCAATTTAGATTAGATTAAATGTCTCATGAATCATTGCTTTTATTGGGCTATAATAAAATAGATATATAATAATAATACCAAATATTTCTTTACTCACACGACACACACATATGATGTGTGTAATTTACAACTCATATAATTGAGTGGCCTGGTGGTAAGAGGAGGTGCAAGTTATTGTGGAGACCCAAGTTCGAATCCACTCAATATCAATTTTTTTAAGAATAATAAACATAAGGGCAATTTGGACATTTCAAATGCATTAAAATGTCTTGCCAATTTAGAATGAATAATTTTAAAACCTATTTTAATACTCTATTTAATAAATAATAAAATAATATAAAAATAGTAACTAGCTGATTGCCTTTTATAGTTAAAACATTTTTTTCTAACAAAATCTACTTCTTTTCCAAAAATATCACGGGCAATTACCTTTAAATTAAATTAAATAAAATGTCTCACCAATTTAGATTAAATTAAATGTCTCATGAATCATTGCTTTTATTGGATTATAATAAAATAGATATATAATAATAATAATATCAAATATTTCTCTACCCAAGCGACACACACACATATGATGTGTGTAATTGACAACACATGTCATTGAGTGGTGTAGTGGTAAGAGGAGGTGCAATTAATGTATAGACCCAAGTTCGAATCCTCTCAACAACAATTTTTTTAACAATAGCAAACACAAGGGCAATTTGGACATTTCAAATGCATTAAAATGTCTTGTCAATTTAGATTGAATAAAATGTCCCTCCAATTATTGCCCCATGTTGGGCTATTATTAATATAAAGAAGATAGATAGATACCATTAATTAAAACATTTATTTTTGCCCATCGTTCACGAATTATATTTGACACCTTATTTAATATCTCAAGGATGTGAGAGCGTTCTCAATAACAAAATCGAAATACTTTTCAAAATATTAGATATGTAAAGTTTTATAATAAAAGTTATGAATGGCAAATGAGTAAGCGATAATATTAAAAATTATTTTGCTAATTAATAAAATACAATTTTTTAATTATATTTTTAAAATTAATTTAAATGGATGATCAAATGATCAGTAGTGTGTGATTTGTTTGAGTCCAAATGTTAAACAAATGGATGAGACGGAGGGAGTATTTCTCGGTAACTATTTTTTACCCTCTAATTTGTACCTATTCCAAGTATTTTGCAATTTCTGTTTGTTTTCTCGTTCAACAAAAAAAAATATGAAAACAATGTACGTCTGGCATAAATCAGCACAAAACCAAATATTCAAGGAAATGGATATCTTCAGCATGTATTTTCCATCTTCCGATTGAGCCCAATGAAGAATGGGCTTCCTACTATTATCCACTAACTAATGGACTGGACTGTATTTCTAAATCATCTTCCAGGTAAAAGAAATGGCAAGGCAGTTCGATAATAGAACAGAAAATAATAAAATGAAATTACACTAGTTAATGACAATGTTATTTTCTCTTTCCAATCAAGTGAAAGTTTTGAACTTTCTTTCTATGCAAACTATAGCTCGAAATAAGTATTGTAATAATTTTTATTTAACAGTGAGGCTTATATATTTTAGAGCAAATTACAAATTTCCGGCGAACTTAACCCCACATAGTATTTTGCCGGACGGAATTTCAATTTTATAATATAGTGACCAAATATTACGTTTATTTTTTAAAAGAATGATTAATGCCTAAGGATCACTTTTTTGAGAAAAAATACTAAAAAAAGTGACTCATAGCCACCTTTTTGAAAAATAAAAGTAATGTTCGATCACCATATTAGACAATATCACCTTTAATGTATGAAAAGATAACCCATCAAAAGAACTCCCCAATATTTACATTACCTCTAGATTTTGCATAGCCTCACATGCATTTTTAGTTTCACTTTTAGCAAGAAACCAAACAGCTGAACTATATATATGTTCATACTATTCTCAACCTCATGCCATGATTACAAACTTTATTCTTTTCAACAAAATAACAATTGTTAGTGTATGTGGTTTGCTTTATGATTATGAATTGTGTATAATCAGATAACATGAACACAAGCCCACAATAACATAACCAAACAGGCCAAACACTGCTGTGACGAAGGGTAACGCTTAGAGTAAGGCCTTACCGTGATAAAAAATCATAATTTGTTGTGTACTTAAGGTGTTGATTAAACAAGTTGTGTTAATTATATAGTAAAGAGAATGACCAATCTATCTATTATCTATTATTATATATATAATAGAGCAACTAGGGGGTTACTTGAGACAATTTAATCAGTGTGAAATTATCAAATTACCCCTACTTATTATATTAATGATAAAAAAATTGTTTCTAATGGGAGTCGAACCCTTGACCTCTAAATTAGAGAGGACACTTCTAACCACTCATCAATTTTGATTATATCATAAAACTCTTTATTAATATGTGCAAATACTCAATATGTTATATTCTATTTTGGTCTCTTTTTGTAATCTACTTGGTAAGGTAGATAATTTATTTTCACAAGTGCCTTAAAATCATATATTTGACCATATTAGAGAAAAATTCATGCAAAATAGATATACAAAATGTTATAAATTGAAATTGGTCCATTGGAAAAGGAATTATATTAATATTTTTATATTGTAAATCATGTTTATTTGCAATAAGTATATATTTGCTCATATTATATATACTATTAGATTACAAATTCTATATACAATCAATATATATATCTATTATATATATAATAGAACAACTAGGGGGTTCAATGAGTCAATTCATTCAAGTTATATTACCAAAATACCCTTATAAATTATATTTTAATTATCCATGTATTAATTACAATTAATACTCATCTACTTTAATATGAGTACATTAATTGTGTCCAACTCATTATTGCATATCATTGATATTTATTATTACTTCAATATTTAATATTAACAATTTATGATTAGATATTATTTTTTATAGAAAATATTAAAACTTTTAAACATTAAATAAATTGTGACAATGATGATTGATAATTGTTAATTGAAAGAGATTACCAACTAATTTAGAGCTTCATTCATTATTGCAAAGTGATGCATATGAAATCTTATTTTGCTAAATTAAAAAAAAACTATTGGCCTTATTGCATATTTCGTATCTAGGTTCGCTATTTGGTTCATTACATTTATTTGCTTATATAGCAGACGGTTTAGGGAGATCAAAAGTAATTATAGACCAAATAAATGATGATAAAAAATAATGAATATGGCGAGTGGACAATGAATATCAATCAAATAAGGAATTTGGATACGGAAGATGTAATAATAAGGCAATAGGTTTGTTTTTCAAAGTTAGCAAAATATGATTTGATCTGCATATCAAATCTTATTTTGCTAAATTGAAAAAACAAACTATGTTGATCCATCAGATCTACGTTACCAGAAAGGATGTGTTAAGGAAGCTCTTGACTTTCATGAGAAGCGTTACTCTGTTGGTGTGATAGAGAAATGGAAATCTGCTCTTGTTAAAATCGCGGAGCTATGAGGATACCATCTCAAAAAAGATGCAAATGAGTAAGTCCCTTTATTTGTTGTTGCATTGTTATAGACATAGTTGTACCCTGTTTTATTCTCATGGTCTACGTAACTAATGCCTTCACAATAATATTGGTATAAATAAGTAAGAGGTATTAAACTATTTGTTTTTAAAATAAACAGAAACGAAGCAGATACCATTCAAGAAATTTTGGAGAATATAGCACCAGAAGCATTTACAAAAGTAGTAGTCCTTGAGGAATATTTAGTTGGGATGGATTCTGCTGTTGAAGAGATATATCTAAAACTAAGCATGGGGTCAAATGATGTTCGTGCTCTTGGGATATGTGGGATGGGCGGAATTGGGAAAACTACAACTGCCAAAGCCTTTTACAACAAATATTCCAACAAATTTGATGTCAGCAGCTTTATCGAAAATGTCAAACAATATTCACAAGGAGGTAGTCCTGTACTCCTTTTACTTAGGCAACTCTTGATTGAGCTTCTTAGAAAGAAGGATTATATTATCCGCAACGTTGAAAGTGGAATAAGACAGTTGAGACAATTTCTTTGTTCTAAGAAAGCTCTCATTGTTCTGGATGATTTGGACCAATCAAGCCATACAGAATTGTTAGTAAGACTTTGCAATCTGTTTTCAGCTGGTAGTCGAATTATGATCACAACAAGAGATATAAACCTACTAAATCAATTAAAAGTAGATATATCCGAAGTAGATATATACATGGTGAGGGAATTGGGACAAATTGATTCATTGGAGCTCTTTAGCTATAATGCCTTCCGAAAACCAATGCCTCCTGAAAGTTTTACAGAGCTCTCAATAATGTTTATAGCTTATGCTGGGGGTATTCCACTAGCTCTCAAGGTGTTGGGTTCATCTTTGAGGGGTAGGACTGATGCTTTATCTGGAAAGCGAAACTCGAAAAGGTTCGAAAAATTCCAGAGAAGGAGATACAGAAAATTCTTCAGCTGAGCTACAATGAATTAGATGATGAGACAGAGAAGGCGATTTTCCTTGATATTGCATTCTTTTTTGTAGGGAAGGACAAATACGAGGCTGTTCACATATTCCAATCTTGTGGTTTCTTTCCAGATGCTGGAATACCAATTCTAGTGGAAAGATGTCTGCTAACAATTGATGAAGATAATAAATTTCAGATGCATAATCTTATCCAAGACATGGGAAAGGAAGTTATTCGTGAGGAATCCATATATGGGAAGTGCAAACGGTTGTGCTTGTATCACGAAAATGCATGGGAGGATTTGCAATACCTAGAGGTAATCAACAAGAAATATACCTATTTATTTGTTAATCTTAAATTTTAGTAATCTTATACTCAAGACAGAGAGACAGTAGCACAGCAGACACACAGACAAATATTTAAATTAGATAACGGGGGTTGGAGGACTCGAAACTAAGTCCCTCCCTAAACCGAGCAACTAGTCCATCTAGAACCTCAAGGTGTTAGAGGAAGACCGATCTTATACTCTTATACTCAACAATTTTTTTATGGATGTAACAAAATTTATTCCTTAAAAAGCACAATGTGGTGTTTGTTTACGCATCTGAATCAGTGTTTTCTATAAAATGCGCTACAGCCTACAAGTACCTAGCAAAAAAGAAGTGCTACAAATAAGGATTTCTGGTGTTTACATTTGTTAGTGTCTAATTAGAAGATTTTTGTACTAGCTTGATTGTACTCTTTTTCTTTTCCCAACTATTCAGGCAACAGACAGAATTAAAGGTGCCATTATAGATATGACAACGTGGACAAAAGGGCTTTTCAATATCAAAATATTTAGAAGATTACCCAATTTGAGGTTGCTTGAAATAATAGGTGGGTATGACATGACGGAAAATTTGGAAAGTTCATTTTCTCAGTTAAGATGCATCCGTTGGAGTTATTGTCCGTGGACGTTTTTGCCTTCTAGTTTTCGTCCCCCAAAACTTGTCTCCTTACATATGCCATTCAGCGAATTAAAGACAATGTGGGTGGATATCAAGGTATGAAATCAAAATTTTTATATGATAAAATATATTTATACATTAAATGAGAAAAATGAAAGTTAGTTTAAAACTTTAACCTCACTTGAGCACTATGCTTGTATGGAGTCGATTAAACTTTGATATTTTCGTTAGTGTATTTGAAATGTTACAGTGCATGATATTGGGTTAACTTGTCTGTTGTTTGAACCACACTCCAGTAAGCTCAAAATTTTTAAACGTCAGTTACTCGAAGAACCTCAAAGTGACTCCTGATTTTTATAGTTTCAAGTTAGTTGAGAAGTTACTACTTCGAGGGTGTAAAAATCTGCTAGAAGTACCATTTATTATTTAAGCTAAAATAGATTAGATTTGTGTGAATATCTATTACTATATATTAAACCTCAACACAAGGGCAAAGATTGTCATTTTAATGGCCGTGAAATTACGATTTTATCCTTATATTTTCTAAAATTACAAAAATGTCATTCTTTAATAAAAATGTAAAAATTGTGAAATTATGTTAGTGATAACCAACTCATGTCATAACCAACTGTGCTACATTTTGTTTTGAGCTTATATTCAAACTCTTATAAATAAACATTGATTTATATTATTTTTAGAATATTACACAATACATAGTTACAATAAATAATTTAACGATTGAACATAATCTACAATTCTATTTTGTCAATTTAAATTATTGATATATGTCGTTTTAATACCTGCGAATATATGATTTTGCCCCTACATGTTAAAAAATTACAAAAACGTCAACTCTTTTATATTTATGCAAATAGTAGATAAAATTATGTTAGTGTAGTAAATCGAACCACTAATTTTCTCTAATCATGCTCATGCATAAGCAGCATAGTACATTTTGTTTTGAGTTTTCTTTAAAATTTTATTAATGTTAATTTCTCCTCTTCCCTCGTCTTCTTTTTTATAATTTTTTATTTTTAAATAAATAAAACGTTGGTTTATATTATTTATAAAATGTTGCATTGTATATAATTACCAAAAACATTTTAATGGATTGAGCAAACTCTACAATTATCTTTTAACATTTTAAATGATTGATATAAAAAATAAAATTTTAAAAAAGTATAAGATTATAGATAATGTAAGAAAGAATGACAAAAATAATCACTTTTTTGACAAAATAAACAAAAATAACCATTCTGAAAAAAGTGGCCAATTTTGGCCTTTGGGATACTCCGTTGACAGTTGGGTATCCCATATACATGATACTCTACTGACAGTTGGGTATCCCATAAGTCAAAATTAACATATTTTTTAATACAAAATGAACAAAAATAAATGTGTGTTAAAAAAAATCAATTTAAAATCAATTAAAATCATTTGTTACTGTTAAAAAAATCAATTTAAAATCAATTAAAATCATTTGTTACTGTTTGTTGAAGTTTGCTGAGGTCACTTGCAAAATGAATTACAGTAATACGCATATGCCATATGCTTATTAAGTTCATGATACTCCACTGTATTCCCTGGATACTCCGATTGAAAATGCGTAAGCCACACAGAATACCCCATCCCGAAATGCGTATTCTGATTACTCCATTGAACAATGCGTATTCAATCGGCCATATTTGTCCACTAATTTCAGATCGGCTATTATGGTTACCCCGATCTGAAAATCGGCCATACTTGACCTTCACCCATAATGTAATCGAGTCCGTTGTGTTTGTCTTCTCTTTCAACTTGGCAAGTTATAATAATATTATCATATTATTCCATACATCTTCTTGTGCTGCAGTTGTGGTAGAAGACTTGAAGTTGATTTGGCCAGTTGATCTAATATTAGTTCAAGCTCACCATCATCTGTGCAAATTCTGCTAAGAAGCACCATCTTTTGTCCATGGATACTTCCTATAATCAGACTAGCCTTTATTGTTCAAAACAAGCAGTTTTAATCTGGGCTCTGCCCATTCTCACTATACTATCCATACTTGCCATCATCATCCGTACTGTTTGCTTTAAGAAGCACTGTCTTTCTTCCAAAGATATCACTAGTAATCTCCAATTAAACATTCAAACTCCTATATATTGAAAACTTTACTAAATGTTGTTTAATAACCTATGAACAACCTTTTAATAATTTGTTGTTGAAGTTCAATACATATATATGTTGTTGTTCAAATATATAAGCATTTTCTTGGTAGTTTAATTTCAATTTTACTAACTTTGGTCGTTTGAAACAGCCCATCAAACAATTAAATAATTTGAGTTGTTTGTCTCTGAGCCATTGCCGTGATTTAAAACGACTACCGGAGCAGTTGGGTGATATGAACGCCTTAAAGAAGATTGATGCAAGTTTTACTGCAGTGGAGAAACTGCCAGATTCAATTACTCACCTCAGGGAATTGGTTGAGTTGAAGTTGAGACATTGCGCGAAGCTTACACGGTTACCCAGAGCATTTTGGGGATGTGAAAGTTATCCAATAGCATTCAGATTCTTATATCAATCGAAATTTTAGAAATTGAGAACACCATTGGCATATATAATCACTCGTCACTCGTCAGTAGAACAATTATATGATTTATGAAGATTGGAAGGGTTGACTGAATTGTACCAGATGCATCAGTTTCAATCAGGCACTTGCAGTTGTTGAATGCACAAGCCTAATAGATGTACCAGATTTGTCAATGTTGAAGAAGTTGAAATTACTTGAGTTTTAGTCAGTGCAATAACAAAGCAATTACTTTCAGAGAGAGTTACTTAAAGGGATGTTAATGTTTGTCTCTCTGAATGATAAAGTTACGCTTCATACAAGTCTATCCACATTTTTTATGTTACAGGTAGGACGAGACTACTCCTCTTTCTTTGAAGCTGATATACCAAACAGAGAGATTGCAGAATGGTTCAGCTATAAAAACTGTGGGTATGCGGTATCTTTTCACATTTTTAGTCTTAGGAGATGTCTTCTTAGGTGTCGCCATTTGGGTTGTTTATAAAGGCAAAATCAGTGATGAAACAAAGAAGAAAGAACTTTATAATTTAAAAGCCAAGTTCCGAGAGAGATATTCATATTAAGGTACAGATCAGTGAGCTTAGTCAAGTGAAAGATCTCTCGTCGCAGCTCTCCTGCAGAGTTGCAATGCAAATAAGGGCCAATTAACTTTATATGTTGTATGTCCCTCTATTTACATTGTTTTACTCTGAAGTCAGTTTCTTCTATTTCTCTGCAATCAAATAATGTTCTTTTAGGTCATGGAGGCTGCTCTGCTGGGCTGGGGGGGGGGGGGGGGTTATCATTGCAATCATGACTCAAGTAGGAGGGAAAATGTGTCCTGAATATCTGATAAAATTAGATATACCCATTCAGCAACCAAAAAAACTTTGAACACTTTTTTATCTAACCAGACAAATTAGGAACCAATCACAGAAAATGTCTTAACAGAATTTTTTTACCATGAACAATCACAAATCAGAGAATAACACCATTAAGAAAAACCAAGATGGGGAATAAATGTAGCTTTACTTATCACTTGTTTTCAAGTCTGAATTACAGATAAGAAATATCTAGGAAATTCACAATCCAACATTGACTATTTGCCTCTGTATATAAATTAGTTATACCACAGCGGAGGAGAGAAAGGATGTGTTGATTTTCCTGATTCAGTAAAAAATATGAAGAAGTTGAAAACCCTGGAGCTAAGTTGTAATGTAAGATTATACCTGCCTATGATTCTATGTTTCTCTTCTTTGGAAAGGTTAACTCTTAATGATGATGGACAGATTCTCTCTTCCATCTTCTCTATTATTTCCTATTTTGAATTCTTTATTTCTACCCTCTAATTTGTACCTATTCAAAAGATAAAAGCATAGTCCAACCCGCCACTGCATACTTTTCATATTATTATGTGGTAGAAGACTTGAAGTTGACTTAAAGATCAGTTTATTAATCTCGGCCTGCAGTAATTTTTGGCGCTATTGTAAGTAATGACAGTTTAGTTGATCAGTGTTTTTGACTATATAATTTCAAGCAAAGTTTTTTGGTTGAAGGTATTAGTTTGATGAATTTCCCTAACACAGACCTCTTTAAACTTACATGTCCTCATGAATTTTAAGAAGGAAAATACCCACACTTCCATCTTCTCTATTATTTCCTATTCTCCGTAACTACTTTTCAAAAGATAAAAGCATACTTTTCTTGAAGTCACAATATGTTTTGTCATTTGTGTTTGTTTTCTCTTTCAACTTGGAATATATTGATGATATTTTCATATTATTTTTCTCTTTACTGTACTGCAGTCCTAATATGTGGTAGAAGACTTGAAGTTGACTTAAAGATCATATGTGTAAAGTTCACCTTGGTTCAGTTCATACTCACCATCATCTAAGAAAATTCTGCCACACGGTGTATACTTTTCTTGAAGTCACACGGTGTATGTTTTCTCTTTCAACTTGGAATCTTATGATGGTATTTTCATATTTAATGTACTGCTGTCCTAATATATGGTAGAAGACTTGAAGATCATATAAGCTAGTAAAGTTCAGTTTGGTTCAGTTCATACTCACCATCATCTAAGAAAATTCTGTTAAGAAGCACTTGCCATGGATATCTCCAAACAAGTAGTTTCAGTTAAGAAGCTCTGTCCTTCTTCCATTGACAGCACTAGTAATCTCCAATCAGCTGATCCTTATTGTTCTTTAACCTCTTCTTCATCCCCACTTACTTGGGATGTATTCCTCAGCTTTTACGGCAAGGATACTCGCATTAACTTTACTTCACATCTTTACTCTGCTTTGGATCAAGCTGGAATTCGAACCTTCAGAGATGATCCTGCACTCGGAAAGGGCCAAGAAATTTCATCCAGTCTACTTGATGCAATCAGTAATTCAAAAATGTTCATCGTTGTTCTCTCAGAGAATTATGCTCGTTCACCATGGTGCCTTAACGAGCTTGCAGAGATCCTTAGTTGTGATAGAACAAAAAATCAGATTGTACTGTATTTTGCTATGTTGATCCATCACATGTTCGGTACCAGAAAGGGAGTTTTGGGAAAGCTATTGATGGCC
Source organism: Heracleum sosnowskyi (assembly GCA_030848705.1). Classification (NCBI taxonomy): domain Eukaryota; kingdom Viridiplantae; phylum Streptophyta; class Magnoliopsida; order Apiales; family Apiaceae; genus Heracleum; species Heracleum sosnowskyi. Next base: position 1,638,639 of record CM061237.1, on the reverse strand, counting down.
ATAAAAAGCGTCATTCCGGCGATATGATTGTGAAGTGGAAATCAGCTCTTTCTGAAATCGCTGCGCTATCAGGACACCATCTCAGGAAAGAAGCAAATGAGTACGTCCCTTTATTTTTAATTTTTGAAATGGTAAATTTTTAAGGTTGGACTTCCTTTCTTAATCCAATGAAATTGTGTTTGCAAGCAAGTGAATGAGATTCCAGTTCTCTTCAATTTCTCGGAGGGTGGATGCTGGGACATAATGTATATTTAAACTGATAGAATCCTAATTCTGTACTGATGATTTAAAACAGGAATGAATCAGACATCATTCAGAAAATTGTGGACGATGTGGCAACACGGACGTTTGCAACAGGGTCACACCTTGAATATTTATTTGGGATAGAGTCTGCTGTTGAAGAAATATATCAGAAACTAAGCATGGATTCTAATGATGTACGTGCCATTGGCATATGTGGGATGGGCGGAATCGGGAAAACTACGATTGCTAAAACTTTCTACAACCAAAATGTCAATAAATTTGATATTAGCTGCTTTCATGAAAATATTGAGCAGTACTCACAGGGAGTTACTTCTCTACTTACTCCACTTGAACAACTCTTGATTGATCTTCTCAGAAAGAAGAATTATAAGGTTATTGATGTTGAAGGTAAAATAAGAAAACTGAAACAAATTCTTCATTCCAAGAAAGCTCTAATCATTCTTGATGATTTGAACCAAACACACTATTCAGAATTGCTCGCAAGTTTTAGCAACTTCTTTTCAGCTGGAAGTAGAATTATAATCACGACAAGAGATGTGAACCTGCTAAATAAATTAAAAGTGGATAGATCAGAAGTAGATACATACATGGTGCAGACATTAGGAGAAGATGATTCATTGAAGCTCTTTAGCTATCATGCCTTCAGAAAACAGTGCCTCCTGAAAGTTTCAAGGAGCTCTCCCAAAGCTTTGTAACTCATGCTGGCGGTCTTCCATTAGCTCTTAAGGTGTTGGGTTCATCTTTACTAAGTAAGACTCATGAGTCATTCTGGAAAGCCAAGCTTCAGAAAGTTAGAGCAATTCCGGAGAATGATGTACAGAAAATCCTTCAACTGAGCTACGATGAATTAGACGATGAGACTCAGAAGGCAATTTTTCTCGATATTGCATTCTTCTTCGTAGGAACGGACAAAGATGAAGCTACTGATGTGTTCAGATCTTGTGATTTCTTTCCCGATGTTGGAATCCAAAATCTAGTGGACAGATGTCTATTGACAATTGACAAATTTAACAAGTTTGGTATGCATAATCTCATACAAGACATGGGAAGAGAAATTGGAAGGACCACCCACACACGCTTGTTCTTGCGAGGAAATGCATGGAAGGATCTGCAAAATCTAGAGGTAATCAAAACAAAAATACTATCCAAGGTGTAGCTAGTTCTAATAATTGGTAAAATGAACAACCTACACCAGATTCATTATCAGGAAGCATTCAGACTTCTCATGTTATGTTGTCACAGTTTTTTAAATTTCTATTATTGATGAATTTATCAGGGAAGAAATAATGTTGAAGGCCTCATATTAGACTTAACAACTTTGGAAGACAAACAAATGAGTACGGTAATATTTGAAAAGATGTCCAACTTGAGGCTACTTCAAATAATTGATGCAGATGACATTGAAGGAAGTTTTAAAAATTTGCTTCCCAAATTAAAGTGCATTAGGTGGCATTATTGTCCGTGGACGTATTTTCCTTCTAATTTTCGTCCACAAAATCTCATTTCCATTGACATGCCATCCAGTAAATTAAAGAGATTATGGAAAGGGCCAACTGTAAGTACTATTCTATGGTCAATTAAACTCCTCTTATCCTTTTTCCAATAATTTGTTGTTGAAGTTTAATAGAAATTCAACGACAATTTAATGTACAAAATAATTTGACATAATTTGGGTTTTAGAGTAAACTAAATACTAATTAATATTATCTTTCGGTACTATCTATACTCCTTTATTAAATGTAGAAGCCGTCACCTATGATAATTAGCTTAATCATCTTAATATATAATTAGCTTAATTTCAAATTAATAAATAATAATTTTAAAATTATATATTAAGACTTTGATATAAATTATTTAATAACTTTGTATTTGCATTCATATATACTGAGAATATAATATTATTTAAAAAACATGTAAACTACCTTTGATTCTATTAACTACCAAAAATATATTAATTATAAATATAATAATTATTAATTTTAATCTGAGGTAATAAAAATTAAAGAATATGTTAATTTTAAAAGTTGAAAATATATTACTTTTTAAACCAAGAATATATTAATAAATTTGTGTATATTTTCAATATATTAAAATTTTGTTTTTGTTTTTAGTAATTTTTTATTCCAAGTATGTGCTAGTAACATTAAAACGAAACAAGCATAAAATGTTAGAGAAATTATCAAAAATGTTGTATTTTATAAGTTTTTTTTTTTTGTGATTTAACTATCTTCTAAAAATATCTGTAAAAATACGATTTGCAATCAATGTAATTTATTTTTACTTTTTTCTGAAAAAATAATTGAAATTGATTTGATTGCAATTTCGAGTTAGGTTGCAGCATTTATATAATCAGTGCAACTTGTTAAGCAACATATTATGATTTCAATTACTAAATTTTAGCAATTACAAATATGGTTGAAAAATTGCATATCGTAATTTTATAAAAAAAAAAATCAAAAATCGATATTTATTCAAAATATTTTAAAAATAAACAATAGTTTTTTGCCAAAAAAATTCAACTAAGTATTTGTGAAAAAATACCATAGCAAAATTATATGTGATTGAAGGAAACCAAAACATTAAGAATTTCCCGTTAGTTGATTAGTTGGTTTATCGATCAACCCAATTAAAATTAAATAAAATAAAGTAATTATTTTGAAATTTATTTATTCTAACCAGAAAAACATTCAATTATTTTTATCAAAGTAATTATTATATAACTATATTTTAAATAACATAAAATAATTCTAATTTAATAATTAAATTAATCAATATTTCGTAGTAAATCATGCTAACAACCACACATCTTTAGGAATTTAAAATAATATTTTTGAAATTAACTTATTATAATTTTTGAAATGTAGTTGTGTGTAAATATTTTCAATTTTACAGACTTTGGTTATCTGAAACAGCCTATCAAACAATTAAATAACTTGAGTTGTTTGTATATGAGGGGATGTCGTGATTTAAAACGACTACCAAAGCAGTTGGGTGATATGAAGGCCTTGAAGAAGATTAATGCAAGTGCTACCGCAATTGAGAAACTGCCAGATTCAATTACTCAATTGAAGGGATTGGTTGACTTGGAACTGTCCAAATGCAGGAAGCTTAGAAAGTTACCTGAGCAAATTGGGAATATGGAAGGCTTAAGGTCATTTCATGCATTTGATTCTGCAATTGAACAATTACCAGATTCATTTGTAAGCCTGGTTAATTTGGAGGTTCTATTTCTGTCTTCGTGCAAAAACCTTAGAAATCTTCCAAAAGACATATGGAAGCTCAAGTTGCTTAGAGAACTATATCTGAGCAGTTGTTCAAACCTGGAGCAATTGCCTGAGCAATTGGGGAAGATGCAATGTTTAGAAACGCTTTTTGCACCTTACACAGCAATTGAACAAGTACCAGATTCTACAGGACTGCTGAGTAGGTTACGAGTGTTGCGTCTACATGGTTGCAAGAAGCTTAGATATGTGTCCCCAAGTATATGGAATCTTACCTCAATTGAAGATTTACTTCTTTCCCCAGATGATATAGGTAGAATCAGTTTACCTGATTCAGTTAAAAATATGAAGAAGCTGAAAACTCTGCAGCTGAGTTGTAATGTAAGATTGTGCCTGCCTATGATTCTATGTTTCTCTTCTTTGGAAAGGTTAACTCTTATTGATGAGGAACAGATTCTCTCTTCGGCAAAACCATTCAGCCTTTCTAAGCTTTTCAACCTACAACATCTTGAATTGGTAAACTTTACAAATCTTGGGTCCTCCATTCCGGAACTTCCTTTCAATCTAGAACAGTTATGGGTAGTCAGTCACAATTCACTAGAACAACTACCTGATTTATCGGGCTTGAGAAAGTTGCAAGAATTATATATATCGAGATGCATCAACCTTCAATCAATCTCGTTACTTCCTTCTCATCTTCGATCACTTCGCGTTGAAGAATGCACAAGCCTACAAGATGTACCAGATCTGTCAATGTTGAAGGAATTGGAAAAATTGAGATTTACCCAGTGCTACAATCTGAAATCAACAAGTTTAAAACAGAGCTCTCTTCAGATTAGTTGCTGTAGGTCTCACAATGACACACAATCACATTTTAGCGCTTCTCTACCAAACAGGGAAGTTGCAGAATGGTTCAACTATAAAAGCAGTGGGCATACAGTCTCTTTTGATATTCCACCAAGCTTTGGATCGAACTTCTTAGGTCTTGCACTCTGGGTCGTGTATACCTCCAAAGCCGTGTATAAGGACTACTTAAAATTTGATATTATCACGAATAACAAGCGGCGTATAACAGACTATCCAATCTATGTGAATAGTGAAGTTGGTGAAACACAGTCGAGGGTGAAATGCATTACAGGAGAGAAGCTCTCTATGAGAAGTGGAGACAGAATTAAGGTTTCTTTTGGTGGTAACTTTAAATTGAAGGTCAAGATGTGCGGGGTTCATCTGATACCCTCAACTTCAGTTTGATAACATTTCGTAAAATATCAAAAAACATTGCCCATAAGAATTGCTCTGTTTTCTTTACGAGAAGCAATTATTAATTTATTTATTTTTTTCTGTTATTTATTTGATGATCCACGAAATGTTGGATAATTTGTCTAATTTAGTTTATAAGTAAGTAGTACTTGCAAGAAATCAAAAATTGCTATTGAAATGACTCATATCGACATATTACTGAATAAAAATTATTGTAAATAAAGACAAAAATATATATTTTTGAGAGTCCAATAGTATAGATACGGTCAAATAATATATTTTAAAGAGAACTAAATATTATTCAAAGTTAACCGGGATACACTTTCAAGTAAACTATAGAATGGGTAACCATATTTTACACTAATTTTTAAAAAGGTGGTTGAATTTTCGAGTTTGCAAATTAATGACCAAATTTTATTTCCGTTTTTTAAAAGAATTTCTCATGCTAATTGTGAATGTGAAAAGAAGTTATTCTTTTAAAATTTTGAAACAAAATATGTCCACCCCTTTGAAAAGAAGTTACCAGGAGCCAAAGAAGTTACCGGGAGCCATTTTTTTAAAACACGAAAACTAAAACTATTAATTAATTTGCAAACTTGAAAATTTGGTCACATTTTTTAAATTCTATGTAATATACGGCCATCACTTTATACTTTACTCTACATTTTCTGATGTTCATTAGTTGTCGAATATATAGTAGTAAGCACATATGCCTTGGAATTTTGAGTTTCTTACTTCACTTCAAAAATTTTGTACCAACAATCTTACACCTAAACTGAAGGAGGCCTTAAAAACTGAGTTGAGCTCTGCCTATACCACAGATAATAAGTTATCTTATCATATTTCCATAGCGTTGCTTCATTTTCTGCTCAGAAGCACTGCATATCATATTTCCATGGATACCACAAATAATCTATTTACTGTCCCTTTTTGGTCAAGAGAAGTAGTTTTAATATGGGCTCTGCCTATACTCACTATACTCATGGTACTTACCGTCATTCGTTTAATTTCCGCGAAGAAAAGACATCCTTCTCTCATGGATAGTAATAGTACCAATAATCAACTAGTAGACTCTTGTTGTTCTTCCTCTGCTTCTACGTCTCCTCTCCAGGACGTCTTCTTGAGCTTCTATGGCAAGGACACTCTAAAGACAGTGAGAACTTTAGGCAATAGGTAGCTAGCAAGAAAAAGAGAGAGAGTATGCTAAATAAAATATGCATTCACAGAATGCTACAATACTCACAATGATGGACCAAAGCTCCACCTTGTGTCCTTTTAACCATTACAGAAGTTGGTTACTCCAACGTACTCACTACAGAAAATAAAGACTGAAATAACCTCTAACAACTTATGGACTCTATCCTAAGTAAGGATGCACAGCTGTGATCTCAAGTGAAGCCAAGAGAGGTCCCCTCTGTACACCTTAGTATTATTTGGACTGGACTCTAAATAAAACAACTGAAATAAAACAACTCTCTTTACTCCCCCTCAAGCGGAGTGGAGGTGGCCACCGAGACGCCAAGCTTGCGAAGAAGGTAGTTGTGTTGTTTCACAGGTAGCTGCTTGGTGAGAACATCGGCCAATTGGAGGTGTGAGGGAACATGAGCAGTTGTGACAGCTCCATCTCTAATCTTATCTCGAATGAAATGACAGTCAATCTCGATATGCTTGGTTCTTTCATGCAAGACGGGGTTTGCAGCAATCGACAGTGCAGCTTGATTATCACTTTTGATCAGTGTTGGTGGAAGGTCCAATAAGCCCATATCTTTCAGTAAAGAAGACAACCACGTCACCTCGCAACAAGTGAGTGCCATTGCCCTATACTCGGCTTCTGCCGTTGATCTAGCAACCACTGACTGTTTTTTAGTTTTCCATGACACGGGTGATGTTCCAAGTAACACACAGTAGCCAGAGGTCGACTTTCTGGTAGTTGGGCAGCTAGCCCAGTCACTGTCGCAGTATGCAGTGAGCTGGGCTGCTGAGTTTGAAGCTAGCAAAATTCCTTGACTAGGATTTCCCAGCAGATATCTTAGCACTCGTTTCGCAGCCTGCATGTGTACATTGGTTGGTTTCTGCATGTATTGTGCTAGGTTATGCACTGGGAAGGCTAAGTCAGGCCTCGTTATAGTTAAGTAAATTAGCTTCCCAAGTAATCGTTGATACATATGCGGGTCTTGCAGTGGCTCACCTTTTTCTGGAGTTAAAGTAATGTGTGTGTCCATTGGGAGTTTGAGTGGACTCGCAGATTGCATACCAAACTCCTTTAGCATGTCATGCATATATTTCTTTTGGGATATGAAGAACCCTTTTTCACTTCTATCAATTTCCAGCCCCAAAAAATAGCTCACGGGCCCCATGTCTGTCATAGTAAAGTGACTTGACAATACTTTCTTTAAATCACTAATAGCATCGATATCATTTCCTGATAGCAACAAGTCATCCACATAGATTAACACTATTGTGAGTGAGTATGAGGACGTTTTGGAATAGAGACTGTAGTCCGCTTTGGAATGCTTGAATCCAATGGAAACTAGCAGTACAGCTAGCTTGTGATGCCATTGCCTCGATGCTTGACGGAGCCCATAGAGTGCTTTTATTAATTGACACACCAGCTGGTTATTATTCTGCTCGTTTTTCTTCAACTCTGTTGTATCTATTCTGCTTCCAAATCCTACATACCCCTGTGGCATGCTCATGTACACTGTCTCTTCCAAGTCACCGTTCAAAAATGCATTTGAGACATCTAGTTGGTGAACAAACCAATCTTTCATGGCTGCTACTGCAAGCATGGCTCTCACGGTGGTCATTTTCGCCACGGGTGCAAACGTCTCTACGTAATCAATCCCATACGTCTGCTTATACCCTAGAATGACCAAGCGTGCTTTGAATTTGTCAATTGATCCATCAGCTTTGTACTTCGTTTTGTATATCCATTTGCACCCAATCGCTTTCCTGTTTGGTGGTAGCACAGTCACTTCCCAAGTATTGTTTCTCTCGAGGGCATCTAGTTCCTCGTTCATAGCCAAGACCCAATGTGGACTTTTGATGGCTTGGCTAAAATGCAGTGGATCATCCTGTGGCTCAATTGCAGCCAAGAAACAACTGAACTTTGGACTGACAAATTGGGTTGTGACGGCAGCCGCACTGACAGCATTGCTTGATCGTGGAGTGACAAAATCTTGAAGCCAGGCTGGTCGTTTTGTTTCCCTCATGGATCTTCTTATCACTTGTTGTTCTTCATTAACAGTTTCATCACTCTGCTCCAACTCAGACTTTTGCGTTCTTTCTTCCTCAGTTTCAACTTCTTCATCAACGTCGCCTTGATTTATTTCTTCTTCATAACTTTCATCATCCAACAGAGGCATGGGTAGTGTCACTGGCAAGGGTCTTGTGTATGATTTGGCATCGTGTTTGTTGAGAGGAAATATTTCTTCAAAGAATTTCACATGCCTCAACACAAATGTCTGTTTGGTGGTGAGGTTCAACAACCTGTATCCCTTTGTGCCTGGTGGGTATCCAATAAAACAGCAAGCTATCCCTCTTGCAGCAAATTTATCTGTCCCGTGAGTTGAGTTGTAAGCCACTGCTAGACAGCCAAACGACTTCAAGTATTCATAATCTACTTGTTCCTTATAGAGTTTTTCATACGGTACTTCAAAGTTTAGAGCTGCGTTTGGAAGTCTGTTGATTATGTGCACTACCGTGAGTACACAGTCCCCCCAATAGGACATCGTCAAACCTGATTGCAATCGTAATGCTCTTGCCACCTCAAGCACTTGTCGATGTTTCCTCTCCACCCTTGCATTTTGCTGGGGTGTGTGAGGGCATGAGGTTTGATGCAACATTCCCTTCTTTGCAAAGTATTCAGTACATGCCTTGTCCGCAAATTCCAATGCATTGTCGGATCTCACTGTTTTAATCTTTCCATTAAATTGATTACTCACATATTCTCCAAATTTTATCAAGGTTACCAGATATTCTGACTTCTTTTCTAGTAAATACACCCATGTTACTCGAGTACAATCGTCAACAAGAGTCAAAAAGTATCTAAATTTACCCTTAGTATAGACTCTATACGGACCCCAAATGTCTGAATGTATTAAATCAAATGGCAGTTTAGCATGTGACTTGCTGGAAGGAAACACTAATTTAGTCATCTTGGAGATTGGACAAGTGATGCATACCTGCTCATTGTGTTGCTTTAAGAATGGTTTGACTTGTGCTATGTGCTGCATCTTGGAGAAGGACGCATGTCCCAAGCGTTTGTGCCAGAGAGCATGCAAATTTTTTCTTTCATTCGTGTCCCTTGTATTTGCATCACTTGATTCTTCGTGTATTTTTTGCCCTGTCATCGCCTTCGCTGTTGCTAACTTTTCATTCTTCAAATAATATAGTCCTTGTCTCATTTCTCCAATCCCAACTATGTTCTTCGAGATAGAGTCAGTTATGACACATCCACTTGATCCAAACACAACTTCACAATTGCAATCTTGGGATAGTTTATGAATCGACAACAGATTATGATTGAATTGTGGAACATGTAGTACATTGTTGAGTCTCAATCCATTCTCAAGAATCACATTTCCCACGTGGGTGATCACAGCTGTTGACCCTGTTGGCAAAGTGATGGTGAACGTTGCTGGAGCCCTCTTCACATTGATTAGGCTTTGTAGTGAAGAGGTCATATGGTCGGATGCTCCCGAGTCTATAATCTATGCTTCAGTTCTCAACTCCTTTTTGTCATTGGTGCAGGCCATCCCTGAGAATCCATAATCTATCTCCTCATCTGTCTTAGATCCTCGTGCATTCGATCCCTCCTTTGGAATCAATTTCAGCAGTTGCTCTAGTTGTTGAGAGGTCATTGTTACATTTTGTTCTTCCACGTTTCCTTGAGCATTGTTCGCCACTTTGGGTGCATTTTGCCTCTGTCCTGTCCATCTCCCAAGATTCATCCTTTGTGGGGGTTTGTATTTCGAATGCCACTTTGGATAGCCAGTGACTCCCCAACATTTATCATTGGTGTGTCCCTTTCTTCCACATAAGGTGCACGCCAAATTTCTCTCTCGAACGCTTTTGCTGAACATAGCCAAAGCTTCATTGTCTCCCAAAGTGTTGTGTGAGAGAACCTCCTTTTGAGACTCCTCTTGCTGCATAGCCGCACATGCCATTTCAACCGAAGGTAATGATTTTAATAGCAATAACTGACTCCTTTGTGCTCCGTACACCTCATCCAAGCCATTCAAGAACTGAAAGAGTTTGGATTCTTCCTTCAAGGTGTCTATGGCGTTCAACAGTTTTGTAACTTCTGGATCAACTGTAGTGACACTAGGGAGAGCATTCATTGAGTCGATTTCTTCCCACAAGCTACTAAGCCCAGTAAAGTATTCACTCACCTTCATTCCATTTTGTCTAATGTTAAATAAATCCCTGCACAGCTTATATTTTCTGGATCCATTTGTCAAAGAGAAACGCTTCTCAAGTTGTCTCCATATGTCACAAGCATTATTGATGAAAAGAACAGACGATTTTATACTTTCAGAAATATTGTTGTGGATCCAAGAAATTACCAGATTGTTGCACGTGTCCCATTGACTAGCTTCTGCGGCTTCAGTCGCACTTCTCTTGATGGTTCCATCAACAAACCCCAGTTTCCTCTTTGCAGACAGTTGAATTTCGAATGACCTTTTCCAGGTCCTGTAATCATTAGCTCCTTGCAGTTTTGGGACACTCAAAGACAATGGGCCATCTGAAGGATGTGTAAATAAAGGATTTTGCAGGTCTGTAGCGGATAGCCTCCCAGCAGCCATTTTAAAATACTCAAACAATGGAGTATAGACAGTGACTACACCTTCACCTTTTACAGACTGATGTTTTGACTAACAAAGATATCACAGATCTCTTTGTTACAATATTACTTACTTTAAACAGCTATCTATTGCAGTTCTGATACCATATGGACAGTGAGAACTTTAGGCAATAGGTAGCTAGCAAGAAAAAGAGAGAGAGAGTATGCTAAATAAAATATGCATTCACAGAATGCTGCAATACTCACAATGATGGACCAAAGCTCCACCTTGTGTCCTTTTAACCATTACAGAAGTTGGTTACTCCAACGTACTCACTACAGAAAATAAAGACTGAAATAACCTCTAACAACTTATGGACTTTATCCTAAGTAAGGATGCACAGCTGTGATCTCAAGTGAAGCCAAGAGAGGTCCCCTATGTACACCTTAGTATTATTTGGACTGGACTCTAAATAAAACAACTGAAATAAAACAACTCTTTTTACACTCGCAGAAACTTCATTGCCAATCTTTACTTTGCTCTTGATCAAGCTGGAATTCTAACATTCAGAGATGATCCTGCGCTTGAAAAGGGTGAAGAAATTACATTAGGACTACTTAAAGCAATAAAAGATTCAAAGATGTTTGTGGTTGTTATCTTCGAGAACTATGCTCGTTTGCCTTGGTGCCTTAATGAGCTCGTGGAAGTCCTTAGTTGCAACAGAACAGATAATCAGGTTGTTCCTGTTTTTTACTTTGTTGATCCATCAGATCTACGACACCTGAAAGGAAGTTTTGGAAAAGCTCTTGATTATCATAAGAAGCGTTACTTTGTTGATTATCTACGACACTGTTGATTATCTACGACACTGTTGATTATCCGCTCTTGTTGAAATTGCATAGCTATCAGGATACCATCTCAAAAAATATGCAAACGAGTAAGTCTTTTTTGTTGTTGTTGTACTATTATATTTTTCGGTATTAACATTTATAAACACTTCTGCAAACACAATACATATTGAAGCATCTGTCCAACAATATATATAAAGATGGAACTTGCTAAATGTCTTGCAATTCACACAAAGCAACTAAATGCAGATACAGAAACAATTTAGTAACTATATACAAAGGCAAGTATCATCCAGTTGAAGTAACATTTGCTTTTCTTTCTTTGCTTTGATTGATTAAATAAACTCTGGATGGGCCATTGTTGATCGCCCAATCAGTATGCAAATGTACTGTAAAAACTTTCTTTTATTGAATGAGAACCCCTAAAATTTTCTACTATTTTTATTTCAATATCTACCCATTTATTTCTCGTTCACTATTTTTCATTTTGTTCATGAGGGGCCTTACAAATTACAATTTTTTAACTTCCATAACAAAATTAACAGGAATGAAGCAGACACCATTCAAGAAATTGTGACCAAAGTGACAGCACAAGCATTAACAAAATTATTACACGTAGAAGAGTATCTATTAGGATTAGATTCTGCTATCGAAGAGGTGTATGAAAAAATAAGCATGGAGTTGAATGATGTCCGTGCCATTGGGATCTGTGGGATGGGAGGAATTGGGAAAACTACCGTTGACAAAGCTTTCTACAACAAATATTACCATAAATTTCATATTAGTTACTTTATTGATAACATGAAACTATATTCACAGAGAAGTAATCCTCTACTTGCTATACTTGAGAAACTCTTGATTGAGCTTCTCATTAGGAAGGATTATAAGGTCACCAATCTTCAAAGTGGAATGAGACAATTATAAGCTCTCATTGTTTTGGATGATTTGGACCAATCAGGTTATTCAAATTTTCTTGCAAGGCTTTGTAACTAGTTTTCTGCTGGAAGTAGAATTATGATTACAACAAGAGATGAAAACCTTCTCAAGCAATTAGAGGTAGATATATCAGAAGTAGAAATATACAGAGTAAAGGTATTGGGAGGAAAAGACTCGTTGAAGCTCTTCAGCTTTCACGCTTTTAGAAAAACTATGCCGCCTAAAAATTTCAGAGAGCTCTCAGTAAAGTTTGTAAACTGTGTTGGAGGTCTCCCGTTAGCTCTGAAGGTGTTAGGATCATCTTTGCGTGGTAGGACTGATGTGTCATTCTGGAAAGCTAAACTTGAAAAAGTTCAAGTAGTTCCAGAGAACGAGATACATAAAATTCTTCAACTGACCTACGATGAATTAGGTGATGAGATGGTGAAGTCAATATTTCTTGATATTGCTTTCTTCTTTGTCGGAAAGGACAAAAACGAGGCTGTTCATGTATTCAATTCTTGTCATTTATTTCCGGACGAAGGAATACCAATTCTAGTGGACAGATGTCTATTAACGATTAATAAATCTAACAAGTTTGAGTTGCATAATCTTATACAAGACATGGGAAGGGAACTTGGGAAGAGCAAACGCTTGTTGTTGCGAGGAAATGCATCAGAGTATTTGCAAACTGTGGAGATAAGCAAACTAAACTGATATTATTATATAAAGAACTACTTTTTAAACTGATCGATGAAATCATTGATACTCCATTAATTATAATAAAATTCAAATTTCCTTCATATAAATTCCTAAATAAGAGCAACTTTATTTAATGAAATTAAAATGAATACTCCTTCTGATCTATAACAATATATAACTAGACATAACGTGTTTTGCTAAATTTTTTGTGTAAGGATATGTTTTTTTTGAAATCAGAATAGGATATATATTGTTGAACATACAAGCCAAAACAGAATTACTTCTGCTACAAAATATACAAGCCAAATGTGTTAAATTTAATAATGTGCATTTTGTTATTACAGCCTCTAGTGTGTTTGAAGACTATAGATATCAGTTACTCACTGAACCTGAAAGCTATCTATGACTTCAGAGATTCAAAATTGGTAGAGACGTTATTGCTCCGTGGGTGTAAAAGTTTGCTTAAAGTCCACCAATCAATTGGACAGTTAGCTAATATGGGTCATTTGGATTTAGCTGAATGTGACAATTTAAAAGGTTTGCCTGAGCTAATTGGACAGTTGAATAAATTGGGTCATTTGGATTTGCCTAGTTGTGTAAATCTGAAATGATTGCCTGAGCCTATCAAACAACCGGCAAATCTGGGCCATCTGGATTTGGGCTTTTGGTCGAGCTGAACATATACAGTTGCATGAACCTTGATAAGTTACCTGAGCAATTTGGGGAAATGGAAGGCTTAGAAACGTTTACGGCAAGTTCCAGTGCACTTAAAGAATTGCCTGAATCATTTGGAAACCTGGGGAAATTGGTTGAACTGGATTTGAATTCTTGCAGCAATCTTACAGATCTTCCCAATAGCATATCGAAGCTAAAGTTGCTAAGGGTACTACATTTGGGAGACTGTTCAAAGCTGGAGCGATTGCCTGAGCAATTAGGCAACATGCAGTCCTTAAAACTGCTTATTGCATCACACTCAGCAATTGAAGAATTACCAGATTCTATTGGATTACTGAGCAGGTTACGAGTGTTGGAAATCTATCATTGCAAGAAGCTTAAATATCTGCCGAATAGCATTGGAATCTGACTTCACTTGCAAAATTACATATTCTCCAAAAGGACATCCTCGGAATTAATTTTCCAGATATGGTAAAAAATATGAATTTGGAATCTTTAAGCCTGAGATGCGATATAAGATTACTGCTGCCTATTATTTTAAGTCTCTCTTCTTTAAAGATCTTGGTACTCCATGTTGAGGACCATAGTCTCAACTCAACCAAATCGTTTAGTCTCTCCGAGATTTATAACCTACAAGAACTTACATTGGTTGATTGTACGAGCCATGGGTCCTCCTTTCCGAACCTTCCTTTGAGTCTAAAAATCTTGAGACTACAAGACCATACAACCCTAGAGCAGCTAGCGGATTTATCTAGCTTTAAACAGCTAATAGAAGTGGCAATAAGGAATTGCATCGGTCTTCAATCACTTCCCCCACTTCCTCCTCATCTTAGGTCACTTGAAGCTTATGGATGCACAAGCCTACAAAATCTACCAGATCTGTCAATGCTGAAGGAGTTGGAAACATTATGTTTTATGAAGTGCAGGAATTTAAAATTAGTCAGTTTAAAACAGAGCTCCCTTAAGGTATGTTCATGTTGTCTCTCCTCTCAATCAGTGACATACAGTCACACTTTTATACATCTCATTTTTTATTTCACAGGTAGGACCTGAATTCGATTTTTCATTTAAAGCTGATTTACCAAATAGGGAGATTCCAGAATGGTTCAGCTTTAAAAGCAGCGGTAATGCACTTTCTTTTGATTTCCCAACAATCTCAGAAGATGACTTCGTAAGGGTCGCGATCTGGGTTGTTTACAAAGGCAAAGTTCAGCATGAGAATGGTTCAGTTATAAGAGTTGTAATTACTAATATTGATAGGCTATAAGAGCCCAAACTCCCATTGACAGACTACAAGAGTCCTGACTCCCAGAGCCCTGACTCCTAGAGCCCTGACTCGAAGCTCAACTTGGACTCCTGGTGGAGGCATATTCAGCAGCACCTGAGCCCTGGCTCCCAAGCAACCCAAATGATAGGCCATAAGAGCCCTGGCTCCAAAATCTAGTGCCTGAGCCCATGCTCAGGACTCACTTAGACCCCGGGATGCAGCATGTTCGGTGGTACCAGAACCCTGACTCCCAAGCAGCCCTGACTCACTCCCCAAATCTTGACTTAGACAAATAAACTTCTACAGACATTCAAAGAAGGATAAGCTCAAATGACGTATGATGAGATTGTCGACTATGATGTGGAAAATAGAGGACGGTGTCAGAAATCACACCTGGGCACGATAGGGAATATCCAATGATTGGCACAAGTATATTCTATTTAAACCACACACCAGCAGGAGCCTGGAACATGTCACCACAATTCTCACCTGGACACATGTGACCCATCAACATCATCCAGGTGTCCCACCTACCTAGGATCCAACGCTCATGATTGCAGGTACCCCTGAACCCTAATTCTGGGCCTATAAATAGCCCAAGAAGGAAAGGTTTAGGGTTAATCTCTCTCTCTACACAACCTGTACACACACCCTCCACATTTAGATATCTCTATAGTCTTATTCTCCCTTAAAAGCCCCTACTCATTCTCACGCCGGAGGCGCCGCCAGGGTCCAAACCCCCCTCCGGTGTTGTTTTGCAGACACCCAACGGCAGCAACACCGCATCCAGGCGTGGGGAACGGCTGGAAAGGGCTAGATCGGGACTTGGAGTTATCAAATATAACAGAGGGTATAACAAAGAACTTTGATACCTACTTATATAGTGGGTGAAGAAGAACGGTCGAGGGTAGAATGCATGATGGGAGATAGAATTTCAGTGAGAAGTGGAGACAGAATTAAGCTTTCATTTTTAAGATTATTATATTCTTATTCTTACGATGAATATCATCCTTCCGGATATGTAGAAGTTCCTGGCGGAGAAGCAAAGGTGGAGAAATGCGGGGTTCATGTGATAACCTCTCAAAGCTTAACATCTCCCTAGTAATAATTTCAGAAGTACAGACCTTGGTAGCTCTCAATGTTTAAGTAAGTTTCTGACTTTCTATCTGTTGATCTTCCTTGCAATACCTTTGAAATCAAAGCTACTCTGCAGACTTATTATAAGTATATTTTAATGACGGAGTTGTAATTATTTGATCAAATTTTACAATTACAGAAGTATCAATTATTTATTTTTATTAAAAATCTTTGTATCTAACTTATGTGAACACGTATTTATGCCTGTTAAGCTAGTTTTTTTGTATTGTTGAAGAAGGTGCAAGTTAGGAAAATTTTAAGGTATTAAACTTCAAATTAATTCTCTGTAGCTTTGTTTTAACTTGCAAATGTGTGTGTATAAGGTGTTTGATGAGATGTCAAAGTGTGTAAAATCCAGTATTTTGTCTATTTTTCAATCACTATACTAGTTAATTTGTTATTTTTTGTTGATGTTCTTCCGTGCATAAATTGTACTAACGTTATGCTCCAGTTGGTATTTTTGGAAATTAATTAATTTGTCACAGATGTATTTAGTTTTGGTGGTTAAGCTGCAACAACTAGCAAAATATTTGTTATATCGTGACAAATATAATATATTGGTCTAAAGTGGAGTAATTTTAATTTGGAAATTTTTGGTGAAGTTTCCGAGTGTTGAATGATTCTTGCAGTTTAAGTTCTCAGCGGAAGTAGGTCAGTAGGAGCAGAAAAATAATGTTGACTTTGCTCACAATTTTAATACCATAAATATTAGTCAACCTCTGCCCATAACTAAAATCCTTGTTCAATTTTCAACTATCCTTCTTCCATGGCTAACACCAGTACTTTTTCTTCTTCTTCCTCTTCTTCATTTCAACCTAAATGGGATGTGTTCTTGAGCTTTTATGGTAAGGACACTCGCAGAAACTTCATTGCCAATCTTTACTTTGCTCTTGATCAAGCTGGAATATTGACCTTCAGAGATGATCCTGCTCTTGAAAAGGGTGAACAAATTTCATCCGGACTATGTAATGCAATCGAAAGTTCAAAGAAGTTTGTCGTGGTTATCTCGGAGAACTATGCTCGTTCGTCATGGTGCCTTGATGAGCTTGTAGAGATTCTTGGCTTCAAGAAAACAGAGAATCAGATTATCCCTGTATTTTACTATGTTGATCCATCGGATCTCCGGCACCAGAAAGGGAGTTTTGGAGAAGCTCTTGATTATCATAAGAGACGCTACTCTGTTGATATGATAGACAAGTGGAAAAATGCGCTTGCTGCAGTTGCAGAACTATCAGGATACCATCTCAAGAAAGATGCAAACGAGTACGTCCCTTTTTCTGCTCTTGTATTATTATTTTTATTCCTTTGTGATGATTTTAGTTGATTATTGTCATGATTGGTCTTCCATACTATGTTAGAGACATAAGCAACAGTTCTATAATCGAAAAAGAAAATTTTAAAGCGTAATGAAGGGAGTACTCTTTTTCTTCTCTTCACGTGGTAATGAAGTGTTGAGGCATCGCTTAAACAGGCATTTAAGTTTTTAGATTTTTGTCACCACCATTGCTCTTCAACGACTGATAGCCTACTGATTACTGATGTGATTACTTTCTATCCACCAAAATGGATGTAGATTCAGAACTTGAAACTTTCTGCAGATTGTAATGAAAATCATTATTCTGGTCTAGTGATGTTATTTTTCTCGTGTTTTTGTTATCATTAATTATGTTTATTTTGCCAGAATGTGATTCCACTTCTCTACTTGTCTTCAATTTCAATTTCTTGGAGATGTGAATGTGGGTCGAATAATATATTAAGTGACAGAGCATGTATATAAGCTGAAACAATTACAATTCTGTATCTTTGATTAATTAACAGGAATGAATCAGACACCATACAAGATATAGTGGAGAATGTAGCACCACAAGTGTCAACAAATGCATTACACCTTGATGAACATCTGTATGGGATAGATTATGCTGTTGAAGAGATATATCAAAACCTAAGGATGAAATCAAAAGAAGTTCGTGCTATTGGAATCTGTGGGATGGGAGGGATCGGGAAAACCACAACTGCCAAAGCGTTCTTCAACAAATATTCCAACAGATTTGATAGCAGCTGCTTTATCGAGAATATAAAACAAAACTCACAAGGAAGTAGCCTACTTCCTTTACTTAAACAACTCTTGAGTGAGCTCCTCAGAAGGAAGGATTATATGGTCCGGAATGTTGAAAGTGGAATAAGACAATTGAAGCAGATTCTTTGTTTCAAGAAAGCTCTTATTATTCTCGATGATTTGGACCAATCAAGCTATTTGGAATTGCTAGTAAGGATTTGCAACTTGTTTTCTGCTGGAAGTAGAATTATTATTACGACAAGAGATTTATAGCAGAAGTAGATTTATACATGGTAAATAAACTGAGTCAAAGTGATGCATTGGAACTCTTTAGCTATTATGCCTTTAAGAAACCAGTCCCGCCTAATAGTTTCAGAGAGCTCTCAGTAATGTTTGTAAGCTATGCTGGTGGTCTTCCATTAGCTCTCAAGGTGTTGGGTTCATCTTTGCGTGGCAGGACTCATGTGTCATTTTGGAAAGCTAAACTTGAAAAAGTTCGAGAAATTCCTGAGAATGAGATACAAAAAATTCTTCAAATGAGCTATGATGAATTAGAGGATGAGACGGAGAAGGCAATTTTCCTTGATATTGTATTCTTTTTTGTTGCAAAGGACAAAGATGAATCTGTTAATATTTTTAAATCTTGTAATTTCTTTCCAGACGCTGGAATACCAATTCTAGTGGAAAGATGTCTATTAACAATTGATGAGGAGAATAAGTTTCAGATGCATAATCTTATCCAAGATATGGGAAGAGAAGTTATTCGTGAAGAATCGAAACATGGGATGTGCAGACGCTTGCACTTGTGTCAAGGAAATGCATGGGAGTCGCTGCAAAATCTAGAGGTAATCAGAAAGCAATGCTAAGTGAGTCGTAGTCTGTCTCCGTTTTCATTGGAACAACAGTTTCATAGAGATCCAAATTACTTATCCTAATAAAACAATACTAGAATTTGAAGAACTACACTTAAACCTGTACTGGTTAATAACTTAACGACCATAAATTTGTCAATAAAAAGATGTTACATTTTGCGTATTTAAGTAATGGCACACAGAATGTGCTGTATGTAAACAGTTAAATAATTGACATCACAAGACTTATTGCTGCTAAAGCATTTTCATCCAAATTTCAATTCACTATTGTTAACGGAGGAATTTGGTATTAACAAAGTTTGAGGTTTATTGCCGGAATCAAGATCTATGACGGTGGTTCTTCGCCGGATAGTCGCCGGAGTGTGGTGATTTTGATGAATTGGGGGCTGATATTGCAAGGGTTTCTTGGTGGTGGCTCGCAGAGTTCTTCGCTTCCCACCCCTTACAATGTGCCTACGTACCCCGTATTTATAGGGGATCAAGCCCAACGTAGTTCTTGGAGAGAAAGTTACCTCCATGGGCTTGGTCTTTGGTTTCCGAAGCCCATAAGAAGTCTTCCACCGTCTTCCATAATTAGATTCTGACTCGCTTTAGGAATGTCTGACGATGAGGCCTAGTCACAAAGGCCCAAGGCTCGTCTATGACGTCTGGACTTCACGAATAAGGAAACTTCCCTGTCGAGGACTAGTCCCATCCGTTACCAGCTATTTCCTTAATTCATAGACGCAGGTATAGCCATGACTTACCCCAAATACCAAACACATCCTTGTCCCCAGAATGAGAAGCACCCACCAGATTGCAGGACAAGTGATCCCAAGCGTTTGGGTGCGAAGTGCAGGATTACTCCAAAGTTCCCCAATGAGGACGCGCCCATTAAGTACAGGAACAGAGCTCCCAAAGCACACACCAAGGTTCATCCCACATCCCCAATGAGGACGCGCCCATTGAATACAGCAGGAGGCCTTCAATCATCAGGCAAACCCCTGGAGGCCTTCAACCACGGACATCCCTCCCTTAGGGCACATCCTAAGGGAGAATTCTTCAATATCTCGCCAGTATCAAGCCAAGGGAACCATCCTTCACCACCAAGTAGCTAATTCAAACCAAGAGGACGCGCCCTCAAGGGGTGGACGGCCTAAAGGAGCGCGCCCCTACCCCTATGAGGGCAAGCCCCAAGTCTTCTATATGCTAATCCCATGTCAATTTAGTTGTTATTCTCTGTCAAGTCATCCATTCATGTCAAGTTGTCGGTCTACATCAAGAGGACGTGTCCTCAAGGGTTGGACAGCCAAAGTAGCGCGCCCTCTCCCCTATGAGAGGACGAGCCCTAAGCTTCCCTTCACTACTAAAAAAAGTAGATATAACATCGGTGCTTTAATATCGGTTGAAAATGCCACCGATATTAAAGAGTGTTTCAACATCAATATTTTTTAAAACAATGTTAAAGCTACTTTCAGACATCGGTTTATAAAATAGCCGTTGTGGATTCTCTTTTTTTAAAAATTAAAAAAAATCCCGTGTCACAGTTCTCCCTTATTGCACCAAATAATTTTCCCCCCTTATTACCAAAAAAATTCCCCCCCTTGCTAAATTTTTGTTTCCTCAATTCCCCCCTTTCCCACCATCAACACACTCTCTCTCACTCTGGCTCTCTCTCCCGTTTCTCTCTCTGCATTTTGTCTCTCCTGTTTCTCTCTCTCCATCTCACCATCTTTGTAACCTAAACCCTAATTTCAGCATCTCATCATCTCACCGTTTCACCATCTCTGTAATTGAAACCCTAATGCCACCATCTTTGTACAAATCTAAACCCTAATTGAAGAACCCAACCGAGCTAAAAAGGAATCGACCAAATTGGGTTTCTTTTTATTTTGTTTGTCCTTTAATTTGTAAGTTAGTATCAAAATCAATTTCAATTTTTGATTTTTAACTCTACCTTTTTCAACAGATCTGGAACTTGAGTTGGCTTTGACTTTCGATGTAAGCTTACATCTATGTTCTTTGCATTGTAAGCTTATATTTGTTTTCCCTTTTTACTTGTATTAGATTTATATTTGCTTTTTTGTTGATTAACTGAGTTAACTGATTTATATCTGTATTAGATATGTTCTTATGGGGTTAACTGAGTTATGTTTTGATTTTCTGAAATTTTAATCAAATCAATGCTTTGTCTGGTGGTCTGTATTTCTTTTTCTTTAAATCAGGTTTCAGAGACTTTTAAGCCTGTGAAAGCTGTAGTTAAAATTTTCTAGAATAAAGTTATATTCTTTTAGTTATACAGAGTTTAAATATTTCATCTTTCGCATCCTATAACTGCTTGGTGTTCAAGTAAAATTTGCTCACTGATTTGTGACCTGTTGATATCACAATGAGGACTGTCTCATATTTGGCAGATCATTTTTGGACACATCTGTGCTTCATTTTGTCAGTCAATTATTGACCTGATTGTAGAAGTGACAATTTCTTATAATCCTAATCCTAATTGCTTCCTGTTTTTTTCTAAATTGATTTGATAGATATCTACAGTTAAGACATAGAGGAGCTTGATAGAGGAGGCATATGATTAGGATTAGGATTAGGAGCAATTGCATTGATACAGCTTCAAGAGGATATGAAACGCCAGCTTAGCTCAGAGGGAAATTACACTGAGGAAGAACTGGAAGAATACATGCAGTCTCACAAGAAGGTGATGATTGATTCCCTGTGGAAGCTTAATGTAGCTGATATTGAAGCCACACTGTCTCGTGTTTGTCATATGGTAGTTACAAAAAACCTTGTATGTATTCTTTTGGTTTATCAGTATGTGTGTGTGTCTGATTTCTGATACTATGTTGTGGTTGTTTTAAGGTTCTTCAAGACAGTAATGTGAAGAAAGAGGAGCTCCGTGCAAGAGCAAAAGGGTTGAAAACTCTTGGTAAAATATTTCAGGTACTTTGCTCTAGTGCGACTTCATATTAAAAATTCCAGATTATATGTTGTTGTTTTTACCAAGTACCTGATACTTTGGTTACGATGATATGGGTGAATAGAGGGCAAAATCAGCCGAAAGCGGTGAAAGTGAAATTGCACCAAAGAGTGATACTCACAAACTGAATGGAAATAAATCAAGTACGACAGAAACATCTTATGCTGCATTTGCGTCGCAGGTAATTGATTAATATTTACAATGCTTATATCTTCTCTCTTTGTTTTTGAAATGTCCCCTTAAGCTCGGCTTGTTTAAGTAGATAGCATTTGGGGCACCAGGGTATGACCTTTAATATAGTACTTCTTTTCTCAACCAATAAGAGTTGCAAGCACAAGTTTTATAGCAATTGTTCAGCACAGTATTGAGCATTTGTTTATTGTAAAAACAAGTTATGAAGTCTGCCCTCGTATTCTCCAGTCTCATATGATAATCTCTAGTCTTGTACGGTCTCTCTTACAAGTTTCAACCAATTAATATGGTTTTTTTTTTCAGTTTATAGCAACTGGTCTATGATATTACTTTGTACAACTATTTGAGAATTACTGATATCTCTCTGTTTGACAAAAAAATTAAAAATTTTAGTAAATCAATAAATTGATTCTAGTTTGAGGGATCATTCTTGGTAGATATGTGAAATTTCTATTTGAGAACTAGACTATGAAAGTGAACATAATAGAAAATTATCATCAACCTGAAGAAGAAAGAATGCCTGGAGTTGCAAATATCGATCAAGGAAAACTAAGAAAGTTGATTAGATGAAACATTTTAAAGTTCTCCATTCTGCTCTCTCAAATTGTGTCGGTAGTTCACTTACAAAATGGGGCAAAGCAGACGACAAGAATCCAGGACTTATCAAATACTCATCTGCTTATTAAAAGTCACAACAGATTAGATATCTCTTTCCTAGTTACTTATCATGCTTTATGAGTGCTGTTGGATCCGTATCTGTCATGGTTCACAAGTGTTCTGCATGAACGGATATTATTTGGAATATTACCATTCTACGCTGTTAAAATTTATATTTACTAGCTGCTCTAATGCTGTTGGATCCGTATCTGTCATGGTTCACCTCATCGTAACGTCAGATTCAAATATTATCAATACTACTTATGAAAGTACCTACGCTGTTAAATTCTCTGGACTCCTACTTCAACATCAAGCTACAGAGTCAAGATCATCAGATTTTGGGGCTGTAAGGCTTTTTTGATCTGGTTTCCTATGAGAAACCCGATATTGGGCTATTGAGATTGGTAAACAACTTGGGGAAAGTATCCTCATACATTCGAGGTGGCGGGGATTGTCCTCGATGATGAAGAGGAATATAAACTTGCTCATCTGAGGAATCTCAATTCTCTAATTTACGAAGGGAAGTTCCCAGGTAAACACAATCTGTCAATCTCAATATTCTTTTTCGACTGTTGTGTCTAACAGTTGTAATAATTTCATATAACAGTGTATTTGTTCAAGCAAAGTTGAATTGGTGTTTGCTAATGAATCTGTGCTTTGAGGTGATTTATAAGGAAAATGTTTTCATTTGCTTTTCTATTGTGTTGAATTATTATAATTGTTTGTGATCTTTACAATGACTTTTCAGTTTTCAGTGATAGGGAGTAGTGTCATTAAGCTGGTATCTGATTTTGAATTTGAACAGAAAATGAATTTTCTGAGGTTGTAGAAGTGGTGCTGGAGAAGGTAAATACATCTGTGTATTTGATATTTTGATGAACCATAAAAATGCATTTAGTTCTGTGTAATGGCTTTGTCCTTTCTATTTATGATATCCCTGGTAATGGCTTTGAATCAGTTGAACTTGTTGGCGTGGAATTAGATGCTCAAGTGAAGAGGGCCATGCCCGTGATTGATGCAGGTGATTACGTTTTTACCGAATCTTTAATATGTGGTAAGTAGTGTGAGGGGATCTCCACCAAACAGTAGCTGTAGTAAATCCGTAGTTCTTCCAGCAACAGCATCGTGGTACAGATTGCTTAGCCTTTTTGTTTTCTTGTGTATTTTTTAGATTCCAACTCACAAATTTAAATGCTTCTCAGGGGAATGCGTGCCTCAAATAGGCAGCAATCTCCTACAAGTGTAACAAGCTCAAATGGACCTTCAAAGCAGACTACAGATAGAAACTCAAGGGCTACAGCACAGAGACACGGACTACAGAGAATTCTCACAATCCCATACTCCAACAAAAGCAGCATCCACCAGTAAGGATACTATTGCTCCAAGAGATCGGTCTGAATTCAGATTAGAGTCACAATTGCATGTAGTGGAAACTGATTCTTCTGAAGTTAAAAATGATTTACTATCATCTGACATCCAGAGTTTCCGGTACTTTTGATAATTTGGTTGGAATATCTGGTACTTTTGGCAATGTAGTTTATGGCTGCAACATGTTAGGTAACTTTGAATTGTTTGTGAATCCATTTTGAATTTGATAATTAGCTTTGCGATGCAAGTTTTGTTGCATTGGTAATTAGCTTTGCGATGCAATTTTTGTTGAATTGGTATTGAATTGGTAATCAGGGGCAATGTAAATTAACATCACAGCTATAATTTTGTACTGTTAAAACCGATGTGGAAACCAAACTTAACCAATTTCTAAAGTAACAAAGACATCAGTGTACACTCAAAAATCGATGTTAAATGAACTGTGTACGTAAAAATCAAACCAGAAAACCGAAATTAAATGGGACATATAACATTGCAACAACTTCAAAAACTGATGTTAAAAGGACCATTCAACATCGACAACAATTAAAGAAACCGATGTTAAATGGACACTCAAAAATTATACAGCAAAAAAACCGATGTCTTTAATATCTATTACATCAGTGTCTGTACGAAATAGATGTCTGAAAGGCTTTTGACATCAGAGTAACATATCGAACCGATGTTAATTCCCTTATTAGACATCGTTTTTAATACATCATTCGATGTCAATATTTCTTTTTAACTTGTGTGTCGTTTGTTCAAGAGGATCTAACCTTGATAACAATTCAATATTGAAGTGTTAATAATATACGTTTATGATGAATTTGTGCCAATGACATCAGAATTTGTTATGTAAACGATGTGGTTTTATCTAATAGACATCAGTGAAAAACCGATGTCTAAACACTCGGACATTTAACAACACACGCGTAGACATCGGTTGGTTGTTTAGAAAGACATCGGTTTTTAGCCGATGTCTATTGCTATATTTCTAGTAGTGCTTGTACCAATTCAATCCCTAATCTCAACTTGGATATCCCCAATTGATTATTATTTGACCCGAATTTACCCTAAAAACCCAATACCGAATTTTGGCTATAACAACTATAATGTAATTACGACAAAAGATAAGTCTATTGTAATAAAACAAATTCAACTGAATAATAAGAATTTATATACTAAATACTCTAAACTACCGATCAATGATAAAGTGTGTTGTATTTAATTAGTAATAGCTGATTGTTTTGGTAAATTGCAGTAATATTTTGAAGTTGTGACAAAACTTAACTAATATTTAATTTAATTTAGATCTAAAATTTATTATTACATTTTGTTAGCTTAATTGCACTACATGCATAAGATTATAGAGAATGGCTTTAACGCGGATTTTGATGTGAGCTGCATTTTTTTCTGACGAACAGGGTGCCGATAAGATTGAAGGTCTCATACTGGACCTAACCATGTCAACAGACAAAGAAATAAGTGCTGACATTTTTGAAAGAACGCCCAGATTGAGACTACTTGAGATAATTGGTGCTCTAGGCATAACAGGGGATTTTCAAAAATATTCATTCAATGAGTTAAGATGTGTTCGTTGGCATTCTTGTCCATGGATATGCTTGCCTTCTACTTTTTGTCCAAGAAAACTTGTCTCACTTTGGTAGGCTATAAGAGCCCAGACTCCCAGAGCCTCGACTCCTAGAGCCCTGACTCGAAGCTCAACTGGGATTCCTGGTGGAGGCATATTCAGCAGCGCATGAATCCTGGACTCCTAGAGCCCAGACTCCCTAGCAACCCTGACTCACTCTTAAATTCTGACTTGGGCAAATAAAGTTCCACAACGTCCAAGGAATGATAAGCTCAAACGACGTGTGATGAGATTGTCAACCATGATGTGGAAAATAAGGGACGGTGTCAGAAATCACACCTGGGCATAATAGGGAATATCCAATGATTTACACAAGTATATTCTATTTGAACCACACGCCAGCAGGAGCATGGCACAGGTCACCACAATTCTCACCTGGACACATGTGATCCATCAACATCATCCAGGTGTCCCACCTACCTAGGATCCAACGCTCATGATTGCAGGTACCCCCTGAACCCTAATTCTGGGCCTATAAATAGCCCAAGAAGGAAAGGTTTAAGGTTAATCTCTCTCTCTCTACTCAACCTATACACACACCCTCCATATTTAGATATCTCTATAGTCTTATTCTCCCTTTCAAAGCCCCTATTTATTCTCACGCCGGAGGCGCCGCCAGGGTCAAAACCCCCCTCCGGTGTTGTTTTGCAGACACCCAACCGCAGCAACACCGCATCCAGGCGTGTGGAACGGCTGGAAAGGGCAAGATCGGGACTGGGAGTTATCATTTGGCGCTAGAAGGAGGGGAACCCAGTCTTGTGGTCACGGTGCCGCTAGACTCACCACCTGCAAACCCAGTAAGATCTAAACCAACCCTCTCTTTTCAACCGTAAAGATGAACTCTTTAGCCCATTTCTACAATGTATGCATGTTTTTTAGCCTTACTTAGTCCAGATCTTGTTAGTCCTGCTTACATGCTTTAGTTCTTTCTTAGATCTACATTGTTTGTGTTTAGATCTACTCGGAAAAAAAAAAACCCCCAGTTTTCTTGTTTATTGAGATCGATAACCCAGAAATACGTGCATGCATTGTCACCCAACCCAACCGACAGCTAGTTATATAACCTAGGCTATTCTGCTGTTGAAGTTGTTTCGATTTTCTGTCATAAAGAAACATATACATCTGTTTGTGGGAATCATGGCTCGTGGTAGTAAGAGCACAAATAGACATACCCCAAGTAACCCAACCCCGGCCCCGGACACCAACATCCCGGTCACTGGTCAGGCTAGTCACCAGGTACCTCCAGTCCTGACCTTGGCCTCTCAGGTAATCCGGCCAGGAGACGCCCGGGTGAACATCGAAGTAAACAAATATAAATATACTGATCTTGCTATTGAGCCCGGACAGATGGAACACCTAACTGGTGAACAGGTTGCAGAAGAAATTCGGCTGTACAATCAAACCAGAAACAAAGAGCAGGACCAGTGCGAGAACTCCCATAACCCTGAAAGATCCCACCGCTCTAGGTCCGTGTTTGACCGGATTGGGGAAAAGAACAAAGACACCGATAGGAGGTCTCATCGGTCTCACAGCCGAAACCATGATGAGGAGGCCGAAAAGCTTAAAAGGCTAGCTGAGATGCGAGAAAAAATTCAGGTGGAAGAGCAAGCTAGACTCGATCTACGGGTCCAGAAAAGAATCCAGGAGGAGGAGGCCCGGATTTTGGGCAAAACCACTGAAAAGAGGAGAACCCGGGCTCCAAGTCCAGAAATAATTTCAGATGAAGATGAACCTAGAGAGGACCTGTTGAACATGATACAGGAGTTGCAAAGAAAAGTGGGCCAGGACTCGGGGCTGGATATCGGGGACACACTTACACCATTCAGCTATTCCTTGGAAGCAACGCCAAGGCAGAAAAATATTAAGCATTATAACTTTGAGTCCTTCAATGGTTTGGATGATCCCGAAGAGCACGTGAACTATTTTGAGCAAATAGCAATGATTTATTATTATAACGATCTAACAAAGTGCAGGTTCTTCGATTCCACACTCAAGTCCGGGGCTCAGAGATGGTTCAGCCGGATCCCATCTCGCAGTATCCACAGCTGGAAGCAGTTCCGTGACACTTTCCTCAAACGCTTCCGGGCAAACAAGACTCATGAGATGCACATGTGCCATCTTGAGACAGTCAGGCAAGCCCGGGGGGAAGCTCTTTCTGCTTATATGAAAAGATTTCAAGAAGCTATTAACAACATAACCAACCTAGACGAGCGGGAGGCTCTGACAATTTTTCGAAGAAACCTGGATCCGGATAACAATGAGAGATATGTCCTGGATCTTATTCATAAAGAGCCACAGAGCCTGGCGGCAGCCTATGCAATGGCCGCCAGGTTCATCAAAGAAACCGATGTCCTACAGGCAATGAGGATGACCAGACAGGGCATATCTCCAACCCGGACTCAAGACCCACCAAAAAACAACTACAGCCATCAAGATAAAAAATTCAAACCCAACAGACAGAGCAACTATATCCAAAGCTCTCAACTTACACTACCAGCACCACCCCCTGACTCCTGGCAGCAAGATGAGTCCGGACAGCCTAAACCCAAGCGTGAGCCCAGACCCGAACCCTCTTGGACTCCTCTCAACCGGGCTCGCGCGGATATTCTGAGAGAAGTACGAGATAAGCCATTCTATTACCCTCCCAAGCCAATGCTCACAGCCCCGGAAAACCGATCAGTCCATAAACATTGTGACTACCATGACACCCATGGACATACAACAGAAAATTGTCTATCTTTGAAATTTTTTGTGGAGGACCAAATCAAAAAAAGGCAACATGGGGCAATACATAGCCCGGAGAGTTGCTGACCGAGGAGAGGGGTCCGGGAAAGACAAGAACGTGGTCAATGTTGTTATGGGGGGGGGGTCCAATTCACCTCCACGGAGCCCGGACTCAGGTGATGAGATAATGATGGTGCAATCTTGCCCGGAGCAGGTTATAAGCTTTAGCAAAAATGACTTCGAAGGAATTAATCCAAATCACAATGAAGCACTTGTTGTAACACTTGATATTGCTGATAATGAGGTCAGAAGAGTCCTGATTGATAATGGCTCTTCTGTCAACATTTTGTTCAAACACACCATGGATCGAATGCAGCTGGGGAGTGTGAAGATGAATGACTGTAGAGAAGACCCACTCTATGGATTTGGGAACAACTTGGTTCCAATCCAGGGAACTTTATATCTCCCAGTACTGTTTGGCACTTTCCCGAAGCAGGTTAGCAACCTGGTCAAATTCTATATCATCAACACTCCTTCCTCCTATAATGTCATTTTGGGAAGGCCAGCCTTGACAAAGCTCCAAGCCATAACATCAACCCCACATCTAAAGTTCAAGTTTCCTACACCCGGAGGAATTGGTGAAGTCCGGGGAGATTTCGAGATGGCTAGCCGATGCTATGGCCAGGCTTTGGTCATGGCTGAAACTGACCCGGAAAACAAAAGGAAGGCAAATTCTTACCAAAAGAACATCAGTAGAAAAAAGCACAGATACCAGAAAAAAGAATCCGGAAAGGAAGTCCAGAACATAGAAAACACATCAGCCCAGACTTACCTTGACCAGGTGGTACAAGCCCGGGTTCAACAATATGTCTCCAAGTCAGAGATGGGAAAAGTGGAAGCTGCTGTCGAGCTCGAAACCATTGAGCTAGAGATCGGAAACCCGGAAAGGAAAGTCAAAATTGGAACCGGGCTGGACACCATATTCAAGAAGGAGTTAACTGAGTTACTCCGGGAGTATGCAGATGTTTTTGCCTGGAGCCCGGATGACATGCCCGGACTCCAGGAGTCCGTTGCTATGCACAGCTTAGATGTTGATCCTAGAAAGAAACCAGTAAAGCAGAAAAGGAGGAACTTTGCTCCGGAAAGACAAAAGGCAATCGATGAAGAGGTTGAAAAATTACTCAAAGCTGACATAATCTGTGAAATAAAGTATCCGGAATGGCTCGCCAATGTAGTCTTAGTCAAAAAACCAAATGGAAAGTGGCGAATGTGTGTGGACTACACTGATCTCAATGCTGCCTGTCCAAAAGACCCTTACCCACTCCCAAGCATCGACCAGCTTATAGACGCGACAGCCGGGCATGTCATGCTGAGCTTCATGGACGCCTTCTCCGGCTACAACCAAATTAAAATGAACCCGGTTGATATAGCCAAGACTGCATTTATCACACACCGGGCTGTTTATGCCTACAAACTCATGCCATTCGGACTAAGGAATGCTGGATCCACGTACCAGAGGGCAATGGTGGAGATCTTTAAGAGTCAGCTGGGAAGAAACCTGGAGTCCTACGTTGATGACATGATAGCAAAATCGACCAAAGTTCAAAACCATATAGCTGATTTGAAGGAATGCTTCGAGAACCTAAGGAAACAAGAGATGAAGCTTAACCCGGAGAAATGCACCTTCGGGGTGGAAGCTGGAAATTTTTTGGGATTCATGATTAGCCAGAGAGGGATTGAAGCTAATCCGGAAAAGATCAAGGCTATAAGAGAAATGAAGGAACCCCGGACTCAAAGGGATATACAGAAGCTAGCTAGATCTCTCGCGGCCTTAAGAAGGTTCATTCCTAAACTTGCTGAGCGCTGCCTACCTTTCTTTACCCTGCTCAAAGGAGCCCAGAAAAGGAAGGATATTATTTGGAGTCCGGAGTGCCAAAGTTCTTTTGAATCTATTAAAGAATATCTAGCAACACCACCAATTTTGACCAAGCCCGAGCCCGGGGAACCTCTAAGCCTTTACCTGTCAGCAGGAACCCTGGCTGTGGGAGCAGCACTAATCCGGGATCATGAAGGCCAGCAAAAGCCAATTTATTATGTGAGCCAAGTGCTCAAAGACGCTGAAACCCGCTACCCAAACCTAGAAAAGTTTGCTTTCGCTCTGGTCACTGCATCCCGAAAGCTGAGGCATTATTTCCAAGGGAGGGAAATCAAAGTAATCACCGACCAACCACTCCGGAAAATCATTCACAAACCTGACATCTCAGGGAGGTTGGTGAATTGGGCTATTGAGCTAAGTCAATTTTCCCTCACCTTTGTCCCAAGAACATCTATCAAGGCCCAGGCCCTAGCCGATTTCATTGTCGAATGTTCCTTCCCTGAGCCTGTTCACATTTCAATGGAGACAGAGCCCAGCGAGGAACTCAAACCCGATCACGAAACCTGGATGTTGCATGTAGATGGCTCGGCAACAAGTGAGAGATCTGGAGCCGGGCTCATACTCAAGAGTCCGGACGGATTCAAGATAAAGCAAGCAATTGGATTCGAATTCAAAGCAACCAATAATCAGGCAGAATATGAGGCTCTTCTCGCCGGACTCCGTTTGGCCCGAAATTTAAGAGTAAAAAAGCTAGTCATTTTCAGCGATTCTCAGATAGTGGTCAAGCAAACGACCGGAGAGTATGTTGCAAAGGACCCAATTCTGGGAAGGTATCAAGCCCTGGTTCAAAGTCACCTAGCTGTGATACCCCAATTTGAAATTTTTCAAGTAAATCGAGAAGACAACACCGAGGCTGACATTCTATCTAAACTAGTTCAGAACTCGGCTGATTTGGATAGCTCAGTTTATTTTGAGTTGGTGAATAAACCAACAATTGATCAAGAAGAAACCATGGAGATTGACGATCAACCCAGCTGGATGACTCCTATCATCCTATACTTGGAAAAGGGAGAGCTACCCTCTGAGAAGAATCAAGCTCAAAGACTCAAGAACAAAGCAGCAAAGTTCTTTTTGGAGGAAGGAACGCTATATCGCCGGACTTACTCCGCACCAATTCTAAAGTGTGTTGGTCCGGTGGAAGCTACCTATTGTTTGGAGGAAGTCCATGAAGGCATATGTGGTGACCATATGGCTGCCAAAGCACTGGCTCACAAGATTATTAGACAAGGTTACTACTGGCCAACCATACACAATGATGCTGTGGATTTTGTGAAAAAGTGTAAGAAGTGCCAACTATTCAGTAATGTACCGAGACAGAGCCCGGTTATGCCTTCTTCAGTCCTGTCTCCAATTCCATTTGCAGTTTGGGGAATTGACATCATGGGTCCATTTTCCCGGGCTAAAGGTGACCTGAGATATTTGTTGGTGGCAATTGACTATATGACCAAGTGGACTGAAGCCAAGGCAATGAGAACAATAAACCAACAAGATTGCATTCGTTTTATGGACAACATTTTGATGAGGTTCGGGCTGCCAAAGGTGTTGGTCTCTGATAACGGCCCGCAATTCGTGGGATCTGAGTTTGAAAGCTATTTGAAGGAAAGAGGGATAAAACACAAGAAATCATCCGTAGCTTACCCAAGAGGAAATGGTCAAGTAGAGGTTACAAACAGGATATTGCTGAGGGGAATTGAAAAGCGTCTGCAAGAGAGCAAGAATAAGTGGCCTGAGGAGTTACCCAACGTGCTATGGGCATACAGGACTAGTCCCCGGACTAGCACAAGTGAAACCCCATTTAAGCTCGCTTACGGCACTGAAGCCTTACTACCTATTGAGGTTGGGAATCCATCACACCGGGCAATTAATTTTGAAGAAGTGGCTAATGAAGAGGGCCTACAAACTAACTTAGTCCTGATCGATGAGGTGCGGGATCAAGCTATTGGAAGAATGGAAAAATACAAGGAAAAAACTCGAGAGTACTTTGGAAAAAAAGCCCGGGTTAAAAACTTTCAAGTTGGAGACCTGGTGCTTAGAGATACTGAAGCTTCTGACCCAACTAATACTGGCAAACTTATGCCAAAGTGGGAAGGACCCTACAAAATAAAAGAAGTACTCCGTCCTGGAACATATAAACTGGCTCACATGGATGAATCTGAGGTACCCAACACTTGGCATGGCCTTAGACTCCGAAAATTCTATCAGTAAGAAGATGACAGCGACCGGATAAAAAATAAGGAGCTCCCGAAAGCCCAGATTAGAATAAGAACTTTGTATTCCTGATCTTTCTATAAATAAAACCGGTTTTGTTGTTTTATCTTTCATATTATCATGTATTGTTTAACTTCCAGCAAATTTCAAGCTCTGGTAATAACCCGGGCTCAGAGCTATAGGCATAACACGTAGCCCGGGTCCCCAGAAATACGCACCAATACCAAAATACTTGGAATTTATTCCAAGTACGAAAGAAAAGAAAGAGTCCGGTTCAGAACCAAGCTATGACTACGGACTCGCAAGCAATATGCAACCCTAGTAACCCGGGCTCAGAGCTATAGGCATAACACGTAGCCCGGGTCCCTAGCAATACGCACCAATACCAAAATACTTGGAATTTATTCCAAGTACGAAAGAAAAGAAAGAGTCCGGCTCAGCACCAAGATATGAGACCGGACTCACAAGCAATATGAAATCCTAGTAACCCGGGCTCAGAACTATAGGCATAACACGTAGCCCGGGTCCCCAGCAATACGCACCAATACTAAATTCCAAGTACGAAAGAAAAGAAAAGAGTCCGGCTCAGAACCAATCTATGAGACCGGACTCACAAGCAATATGCAATCCTCGTAACCCGGGCTCAGAGCTATAGGCATAACACGTAGCCCGGGTCCCCAGCAATACGCACCAATACCAAAATACTTGGAATTTATTCTAAGTACGAAAGAAAAGAGTCCGGCTCAGAACCAAGCTATGAGACCGGACTCATAAGCAATATGCGACCCTAGTAACCCTGGCTCGGGCCATAGGCAAATATCGTAGCCAGGGTCCCCAGCAATACGCACTAATACAAAAATATTTAGATTATATTCCCAGTACAAAAGAAAGACTATGGCTCAGAACTAAGCTGTTAGACCGGATTTTTTGTTAGATTCTATCTAAAGAACATAAACACGAGTCCGGATCAATAGCAAGCTCTGAGCCAAGCAATACGCATTCAAAAATTCAAAGCAAAAATCAGCAAAGGAAGAATGCACTGAAATAAGCGAGTACCGGAGCCCGGATTGAACATTCAACCCGGAAACACTCCAAAATGTTGGGGACAAGTCAAAAATAGTCAAACATTACAAGGAAAACACGAGTGCAAGTCTATTCTACAGTCTTGTTTACAGCATCAAGGAAGGGAGTATCACTAGGAAAGATGAGAGGGTTTGGGCCCTGGTAGAATTCGGGCTCGCCTTCACCACGATCAATAGCATCCTTAGCAGCCAAGAAAGCTTCAACGAAGATCTCCCAGGTGGCTTCAGGGTTGGTCTTGATCAGGGTCTCAGCCACCTTCCATGATCTCAAAACCTCAGGAGCACCGGCATCAGCAACCGCCTGTAGATAAGCATCAGTCCCCTGGAACTCCTTAATAATGTCAGCCTCGGGCTTCACGGCAGCAAGTTTTTCCTCGGCTTCTTTCAGCTTCTTTTCAAGATCAGCATTCCGGTCTCTCTCTGTAGATAAATCAATTCGAAGCCCGGACACTTCACCATCTCGAAGAAGCTTCATTTCACCAAGTTGCTTCCCGAGGTCGAGAATTTGTTCATCCTTCTTCAACATAACTCCGGTCAACTTGTCATCTTTAGCCTTAAACATGGCCGAGACTCCGGCAGCCTTCACAGCAACCTACAAGCCAAAGGAAAAGAAAGATTAAAACGATATTCAAAAATAAAAGCAAGAAAGTAAGGAAAAAGCATACCTGACCGACACCGGTAATCAAATCTACCAAGAGTCCCCTCATCCCGATATCTCCCATCTCTTTCCAGTCATCTTCAGAAGGGAGATGTCCAACATATTCGGCAAACTGCTCACGGGTAAGCTTCCCAACTCGGGGTTCGGTCACCCCGGTCTCCACACGGATATCCCCAGCTACTTGGTCCACAAAATCCTCCTGATTCACCAAATTATCCGAACCCGGAGTCCTGGGACCAGTCTTCCTCTTCTGCTTCCGGGGTCTCTTGGTCAGTTCGGTGTCGGGGAGCTCGGTAACAATCTCAACAGCTGGGTCGGGAGTGGGTTGAAGAGGAGCAACAGATTCCGCACCATCTTCTTTGAGGCGATTGGACCCGGACTCATCACCAGTCTTCTGGACTCGAGGAGTGTGAACCCCAGATAGTTGCCTGAAGGAAAGGGCATAATGATTGCGAGACATCACTTCGTCGAAATGAGAGTTGTAGAAGGGACGACCTGAAAAGCCAAATGAAACCGAGTTAGAGAAATTACAAAAGAATACAAACTCAAGAGTTACAATATTAACTTACATCCAAATTCAAATAACTTGTGATGATCCATGAAAGTGTCTCGGGTTAATTGATACCCAAGACACTCACAGAATGCATGAACTTTAGCCCGGGCTTGACCCTCGAGCTTGTAATAAGGAAAGACTTTGGGTCTGTCACCGGCCACAAAGTGCGGCATGTATAACAGGTCTAAACCTTTCAGCATAATGGCTTCTCCATTCCATCCCTTTAGCGATATATTCTGCATCACCGGTTTCGCGCTTCCGGAAGGATACCCACATTCTTCACCACGAAATCTTAACTCATAGAAGGGTCTCTTGTTAGACCGAAGGAGGTAAAAAAGTTGATGAAAAAGTTTGAAAGTAGGCAAGAGCTCGGATTTCTCACAACAAGCTAGGAACCAGGTTATCCATTTCACACCGTTGGGGGTTATTTGTGTTATTGGAATCTCATAAATATACTTGCAAAGATGTTTAACAAAGACATGACACTCCGGGTTCCAGCCTGAGCGCAAGTGCTCTAACCAAACGCCAAGGAACCCATCATCGGTCCTATCGTATACTCTCTCCCCGGGTTCAGGCCACCTCCATTGTACCCGGGGTCCAAGATGGAAAGCAGCCCGGACTATCGCATCCATTTCAGGAAAAGGCATATTCTTGAAACTCTCTTTCAGCGGGGGGAGAGGCTCACCTATAATGGTATCAGCAAACATAGCATCCATGGCCGTCTTATCATAAGGTCCAGGATCTCCATTCTCGTGTCGATGCCTATAGGAATAACTAAGGGACCTGTAGACGCGAGACATATCCTCGTCGGGGTCTTTCCTAACAAACATAAACTCGGAATCAACCCAATAACCATCAGGAATGATAAGGCTACCCCGATCAGCTAATACGTTGGTGTTGAGTTGGGTGACCACGGATATCTTTTTCTTTTTAGCCATTATACACCAGTGTAAGTCTACTATCTCTAACACTCCTGAATCCGAGTTACACGAACTTGTGGATGGTTCTGAATCCGGAATCAAAACTCTATTAGCCCTCCTTTTTGTCCGAACCATAAACATAGAAATAAACCGATGCAATTTTCAGTTAGTCAAAACAATAGAGCTCGGGGCATACATATGCCAGAAATCTAACAAATGAACCCTAGCCTGGTCTCAAACGCGGTATAATCCAAAATCCACCCTTAACCCGGGCTCCAATTTCTACAGTCAGTTTGGACCTAAGAATTGTTGTAGTCATCCCCTTAAAGCTAAAGATTTTCCTAACCCCCCGGTCTCAGAACCTATTTGGATTCGAGTAACCAAGTCAAACACAGAACAGATACACTTTACGCAGATAACCACGTTATACAGACAAGGAGCCCGGACACTGAAGAGTCCGGCCTCTTTTCAAAAGGCGAAACGCCAGAAACACAACCAACAAAAAATTCAACAACAAACAAAGATCAATAGCAATTACTTACAGTTACATACACTTTCCTCAACCCAGAAACAACAAGAACATCATACAAAACCCAGAACTTACAAACCCCAAAATCGCAAATAACGTCACATGCAAACAAAATTCCTAGACTAAACAGCAGCACAAACACAAAACGAGAACAAAAGCCTTAGTCCAACAAACAAACACACATTTCTCCAGAAAAAACCATACTCGAATATGAACAGTTATGGAAGTCGCAGCAAAAGTGAAAAGATGGTACAATGAATGAAAAAGAAATACAAGGAGATAGACTTACGGAAGGCAGGAGAATCAGATGGCTCCGAAACGTTGACGCAAAGGCTTGGAATGACGGTGGTCGGAAAGCAGGAATCGAAACGGCTACAGTGAAGAAGTAAAACTTGGGGAAAAGTAAAAAGAAGAAGTGAGGAAATGGTTTTTGTAAGGAAAACAAAACTTTCAAGGACACGTGGCTGCAGGAGAGTGGGCGGAAGAAGAAAAAGAAAAATGAAAAAATAACTGAAAAGACAAGGGTAATTATGGCTGACAGTACTGGTGCACGAGTCTCGAGGAGTTTTGGAGTCATGTAAATTCAAACGTTTTAGGGGGAAAATTCTGAAATCGATTGAAATTCAAATTAGAAACAAATTTGGTCCGGGAACCCGGATTCGCATCAACCCTGGCTGTAGAACAACCCTCTCCACTTTCATTCCGGATTGGGGGGGCAACAATCAACCAAATTCTCCTTGGATACTCTCTAATCCGGACTCATGTCATTAACAGCAATCCGGATTGGGGGGCAACAATCAACCAAAACTTCTTCTAAGTTACCCAAAGTTTTACAACTTTGGACTTGAGAAGGAATACTATCATACTCTCGAATCCGGACTCATGTCTCTGACAGCAATCCGGATTGGGGGGCAACTATTAACCAGAAAATTTCTTCTAAATGTCTTATATGGAGAATTCTACTCCCCCATCCAAATAAATCTGAATAAGGGAGTGGGGGGCAAATGGTAGGCTATAAGAGCCCAAACTCCCAGAGCCTCGACTCCTAGAGCCCTGACTCGAAGCTCAACTGGGATTCCTGGTGGAGGCATATTCAGCAGCGCATGAATCCTGGACTCCTAGAGCCCGGACTCCCTAGCAACCCTGACTCACTCCTAAATTCTGACTTGGGCAAATAAAGTTCCACAACGTCCAAGGAATGATAAGCTCAAACGACGTGTGATGAGATTGTCAACCATGATGTGGAAAATAAGGGACGGTGTCAGAAATCACACCTGGGCATAATAGGGAATATCCAATTATTTACACAAGTATATTCTATTTGAACCACACGCCAGCAGGAGCATGGCACAGGTCACCACAATTCTCACCTGGACACATGTGATCCATCAACATCATCCAGGTGTCCCACCTACCTAGGATCCAACGCTCATGATTGCAGGTACCCCCTGAACCCTAATTCTGGGCCTATAAATAGCCCAAGAAGGAAAGGTTTAAGGTTAATCTCTCTCTCTCTACTCAACCTATACACACACCCTCCATATTTAGATATCTCTATAGTCTTATTCTCCCTTTCAAAGCCCCTATTTATTCTCACGCCGGAGGCGCCGCCAGGGTCAAAACCCCCCTCCGGTGTTGTTTTGCAGACACCCAACCGCAGCAACACCGCATCCAGGCGTGTGGAACGGCTGGAAAGGGCAAGATCGGGACTGGGAGTTATCACACTTGATATGCCATTCCGTCGATTCAAGACACTGTGGAATGGCACCCTGGTATAAAATCAGAACTCATACTCTCTGACTAATAATATATAGAAAATATATGTGTTGGTAGTTTACTATTTCTTGCCTGATTCAATTTCTTGCCTGATTGAATTGGTTAAGTTGAACTTGTTCAGTTGCAAGAAGCTTAAAATGTTACCGGAGGAGTTGGGCAATTTGCAGCAAGGATTAAAAAAGTTTGATGCAAGTTTTAGCACAATTGAACAACTGCCTGATTCATTTGGAAACCTGACTAGTTTGGTCGATCTGCGGTTGTCTAATTGCAAAAACCTTACTAGTCTCTCTAATAGCACATGGAATCTGAATTTCCTTCGAGAACTAGATGTGCACTATTGTTCAAAGCTAAATCGACTGCCTAGGCCAATGGGGAATATGCAACGCTTAGAAACACTTATTGCATCTCATACAGCAATCACAGGTATGTTGGTCTCTCTCTCTCTCTCTCTCTCTCTCTCTCTCTCAAACAACACAGTCAGACACAATCACACATATATAAATCCATCCACATTCTTTTAATTTCACAGGTCAAAGGATACACTACATTTACAGCTGATATACCAAACAGGGAGATTGCAGAATGGTTCAGTTATAGAAGCAATGGGTGTACAATATGTTTTGATATGCCGCCCAACTGGGGAGAGAGTTTCTTTGGTATTGCGCTCTGGGTTGTTTTCAAATGTAAAACCACTGATCGCAATCCTTACATCAGAGCTTTCATTACGAACGCATCAATGGGTATAACAAAGAGCTATCGCTTCTATCTACTTACTGCTAATATAGGGGAGGAAGTACAATCAAGGGTAGAATGCATCGAAGCAGATAAAATCATGGTGAGAAGTGGTGACGTAATTATGGTGTGGTTTGAAAGTTCATTATACTTTACATACGATGGAGGTACTTTTGGAGGTGCAGAAGTTCCTGCCGGAGAATTGGCGGTGGAAATGTGTGGGGCACATATAATTCAAAAAAACACCCTCCTGTAGTTCATTATGATTTGGTCTGCGTTTGTTTGTGAATGACAAAAATAAGTTTTTGTGAAAGATTATTTCAACTTGATGAAATGTAAATATGTTCCCCAGATCCTTTCCTTCTGTTTTTGATTTCGTATAATATTTTGATTTGCCTAATTTTCTTAATCAAGCAAATATAAAATACAGAATAGTTACTTTTATATTCACTTTGCAGTAACAATATGATTATTTTGAGTGATACAAAACAAATAAAATCAAGGGTCAAATGTGAGATTTAACAAATACCCAGATTAAATGAATAACCCGCCATAAGGGTTGTCGGTCATAATTTCAAAACTTTTACATTGTCTTTCTTATAATTTTTTTTGTCTATTGATGAAATCAGGGAAGGAATGATATTGAAGGTCTAGTTTTAGATTTCACGACGTCTACATTTGGAGAAAAGATCTCAATGAAAAGTGGAGACAGGATTAAGGTTTCTATTCAAAGCTTGTTGTATTCTAATAAGAAACATGAAGGCCCTATTGGAGAAGTGAAGATCAAGATGTTTGGGGTTCATGTGATACACAATAGGCCCTCAACTTCGGTTCATTTCAAGGTGTAAAAGTAGAAGTCGTAGAAGTGAAAGTAGAGGAGTGTGGGATTCAAAGAACATGTGAATGAAGCCTTCATGATTTTTAAGTAATTTTAGTTTAGTTGATCAGTGTTTTCAATTTATTTATTTTTTGAATAAAAATTTAAACATTAAATTTTTATTCAGAAGAATTTTTTTTAAAAAATAATTAATGAAACTATATACTTTATAAGAGTTTTAAAATGGGCGACGGAGGAGTATTTTTTACCCTCTAATTTGTACCTATTCCAAGTGTTCGGTTTGTTTTCTCGTTCAACAAACAAAATATGAAAACAATGAATGTCTGTCATACGTGAGCACAAAACCAAATATTCAAGGAAATGGATCTCTTGGGCATGTATTTTCCATCTTCCGATTGAGCCCAATGAAGAATGGGCCTCCTACTATTATCCACTAACTAATGGACTGACCTGTATTTCTAAATTATCTTCTCGGTAAAAGAAAGGGCAAGGCAGTTCGATATAGAACACAAACTAATAAAATGATAAAAATATATTAATAAAAGTGACTCATAGCCACTTTGACCAAGTCAGATTTGAATGTGATAATTGCCTTTTGGTTTGAAAAAATAAGATTATTTAAAGAATTGAGTATTTTTGGAACCATGAATAGCAAAAGATTGAAAAATAAACAATGAATCTTTTGCATAAAGTCTGCTCAAAATATTTGAGGAAATGGATCTTCTTTGGTGAGTGTTTTCCATCTTCCAGCTGAGCCCAATGAAGAATGGGCCTTTTACTATTATCCAGTAACTAATGCACTGTACTGTATTCTTGATGGGTGCGGTCATCCCTAACCATTTCACCATACATTAAAATCTCGATAAATTATTTTTTTTTAAAAATTTTGATAAATTAATTTATCAAGATTATTAAAATCAAGTGAAAGTTTTCCATTTGAAAATAATATCTGTGAAATTGGCAAGCTTGGACTCTCTCAACAGTCACTTGGGATGTTACTAATCTTTATTTTTAATTTTTTTGTAAATAATGTAGGGTATTCTTTTTTCTCCTTGAGTTTTTTTTCATATAATTTTATTCTTGTAGAGTTTTAACCAGATCATTTTTTGATGGGTTATCTTTTCAGACATTAAAACGATATTGTCAAAACTTACGAGAATACTTGCTTACCTTTCGGTTAGATAATATATTTTTTTGTACAAACGAAATTTTGTTTCTTCGAACATTATATCTTCGATAATCTTTATCAGTAAAAATAATTTCCTCTTCCAAAAAAAAAAAGCAAAAAAGAGAGAAATGCTAGAAGAAACAAATTCACCAAAAAAGTCTTGAAATGCCCTGTGTCTTCTTGTTTGGGTGAATTTGTTTGGTTCCTGGCATTACTCGTGTAGAAAATACTGGAGATATCCACACTTCCTTCTTCTCTTTTATTTCCTATTTCTCAGTAACTATTTTCCTACCGTCTAAATTGCAGCCTCAAAAGATAAAAGCATTGTCCAGCCCACCACTGCATACTTTTCTTCAAGTCACACGCTGTATGTGGTAGAAGACTTGAAGTTGACTTGAAGATCATATACACTAGTAAAGTTCAGTTTGGTTCAGTTCATACTCACCATCATCTAAGAAAATTCTGCTAAGAAGCACTTGCCATGGATATCTCCAAACAAGTAGTTTTAATCTGGGCTCTGCCCATCCTCACTATACTTGCCATCATCATCCGTATTGTTTCCATTAAGAAGCACTGTCCTTCTTCCAATGACAGCACTAGTAATCTCCAATCAGCTGATCCTTATTGTTCTTTAACCTCTTCTTCAGCCCCACTTACCTGGGATGTATTCCTCAGCTTTTACGGCAACGATACTCGCATTAACTTTACTTC
This sequence comes from Heracleum sosnowskyi, assembly GCA_030848705.1. NCBI lineage: Eukaryota > Viridiplantae > Streptophyta > Magnoliopsida > Apiales > Apiaceae > Heracleum > Heracleum sosnowskyi. The sequence continues at coordinate 1,596,968 of CM061237.1, read as the reverse complement.
ACATCTTTACTCCGCTTTGGATCAAGCTGGAATTCGAACCTTCAGAGATGATCCTGCACTTGAAAAGGGCCAAGAAATTTCATCCAGTCTACTTGATGCAATCAGGAATTCAAAAATGTTCATCGTTGTTCTCTCAGAGAATTATGCTCGTTCACCATGGTGCCTTAACGAGCTTGCAGAGATCCTTAGTTGTGATAAAACAAAAAATCAGATTGTTCCTGTATTTTGCTATGTTGATCCATCACATGTTCGGCACCAGAAGGGGAGTTTTGGAAAAGCTCTTGATGGCCATAAAAAGCGTCATTCTGCTGATATGATTGCGAAGTGGAAATCAGCTCTTTCTGAAATCGCTGAGCTATCAGGTCACCATCTCAGGTCTACATAATGTATATTTAAACTGATAGATCCTAATTCTGTACTAATGATTTAAAACAGGAATGAATCAGACATCATTCAGAAAATTGTGGGCGATGTGGCAACACGGACGTTTGCAACAGGGTCACACCTTGAAAATTTATTTGGGATAGAGTCTGCAGTTGAAGAAATATATCAAAAACTAAGCATGGATTCTAATGATGTACGTGCCATTGGCATATGTGGGATGGGCGGAATTGGGAAAACTACAATTGCTAAAACTTTCTACAACCAAAATGTCAATAAATTTGATATTTGCTGCTTTCATGAAAATATTGAGCAGTACTCAGAAGGAGTTACTTCTCTACTTCCTTCACTTGAACAACTCTTGATTGATCTTCTCAGAAACAAGAATTATAAGGTTATTGATGTTGAAGGTAAAATAAGAAAATTGAAACAAATTCTTCATTCCAAGAAAGCTCAAATCATTCTTGATGATTTGGACCATACACACTATTCAGAATTGCTCGCAAGTTTTAGCAACTTCTTTTCAGCTGGAAGTAGAATTATAATCACGACAAGAGATGTAAACCTGCTAAATAAATTACAAGTGGATAGATCAGAAGTAGATACATACATGGTGCAGACATTAGGAGAAGATGATTCATTGAAGCTCTTTAGCTATCATGCCTTCAGAAAACCAGTGCCTCCTGAAAGTTTCAAGGAGCTCTCCCAAAGCTTTGTAACTCATGCTGGCGGTCTTCCATTAGCTCTTAAGGTGTTGGGTTCATCTTTACTCAATAGGACTCATGAGTCATTCTGGAAAGACAAACTTGAAAAAGTTAGAGCAATTCTGGAGAATGGTGTACAGAAAATCCTTCAACTGAGCTACGATGAATTAGACGATGAGATGCAGAAGGCAATTTTTCTCGATATTGCATTCTTTTTCGTGGGAAGAGACAAAGATGAAGCTACTGATGTGTTCAGATCTTGTGATTTCTTTCCCGATGGTGGAATCCAAAATCTAGTGGACAGATGTCTACTGACAATTGAAGAATTTAATAAGTTTGGTATGCATAATCTCATACAAGACATGGGAAGAGAAATTGGAAGGACCACCCACACACGCTTGTTCTTGCGAGGAAATGCATGGAAGGATCTGCAAAATCTAGAGGTAATCAAAACAAAAATACTATCTAAGGTGTAGCCAGTTTTAATAATTGGTAAATTGAACAACCTACACCGAAGCATTCAGATTTCTTATGTTATGTTGTCTTTATTGTCACAGTTTTTTAAAATTCTATTATTGATGAATTTATCAGGGAAGAAATAATGTTGAAGGCCTCATATTAGACTTAACATCTTTGGAAGACAAACAAATGAGTACGGTAATATTTGAAAAGATGTCCAACTTGAGGCTACTTCAAATAATTGATGTAGATGACATTCGAGGAAGTTTTGAAAATTTGCTTCCCAAATTAAAGTGCATTAGGTGGCATTCTTGTCCATGGACGTATTTACCTTCTACATTTCGTCCACAAAATCTCATCTCAGTTGACATGCCATCCAGTAAATTCAAGAGATTATGGAAAGGGCCAACTGTAAGTACTATTCTATCTTCATTTTTTGGTCTTAATATATTGTAGAAATTAGGTCAATTAAACTCCTCTGATCCTTTTTTCAATAATTTGTTGTTGAAGTTTAATAGAAATTCGACAATTTAATGTACAAAATAATTTGACATAATTTGGGTTTTAGAGTAAACTAAATACTAATTAATTTGCACGGGCCTTAAAAAATAATTAACTAAAAAATTTAACGTGAACGGAAAATATTAAAATAAAAGTAAAAATTAATATGATGAATTATAAAATGAGAAACTTAAATATTAATTGGAATGTAAAAAAAAAATTAAAAAATACAGATGGGGCTGATATAGAGAATCCGTGATATTTTTAGAAGTGTTTTAATTATATTACTTGTATTTATTAAAAAAATACGTTGACATGTTAAAATAAGTAAGTTTTTTTTAATAAGGACAAATAGGAAAGTTAACATGTTTTAATTAAAAAAAAGTAACTACCTATAATATTTTTAGATGTGTTTTAAATTATATTAATTGTATTTGTTAAAAAAATATGTTCACTTGTTAAAATATGTAAGTTTTTTTAAATAATTAAAAGTATTAAAATAAGTTTTAAAATATATAAGTAAGGCTGCACTTGATATTTTTGAAAAGGATAGATTTTAGTGATAACAAATATAAAAGGTAATATATTTTAATTTAAAGATAATTGTCCGTGATATTTTTGGAAAAGAAGTAGATTTTGTTAGAAAAAAATGTTTTAATTATAAAAGGCAATCAGCTAGTTAATATTTTTATATTATTTTATTATTGATTAAATAGATTATTAAAATAGATTTTAAAATAAATAAGTAAGGATTGCACCTCATATTTTTGAAAAATAGAGATTTTAGTGATAACAAATATAAAAGATATTATGTTTCAATTTAAAAGTAATTGTCGTGATATTTTTGAAAAAAGAGTAGATTTTGTTAGATTTTTTTTTAATTATAAAAGGCAATCAGTTAGTTACTATTTTAATATTATTTTATTATTTATTAAATAGAGTATTAAAATGATTTGAGTAAAGAAGTATATTTGTAGCAGTGTATCCTAAATTTAAACAAATTAGATCCCACATTTCCAATTTTTTGATTAGATTTCAATATTATTTGATTTTTATGTGGTAAAATATAGTGAAATATTAATGTAGAATAAAACTTTTCCGAATTTTGATTATATTATTAATTTATTAATTAGAAAAAGTACCGAAAACCAAAAACTAACCGAAAATCGAAAACCAAAATTTTTAATGTTTCGGCTTTAATAATACTAGCTTAAAACCCGTGCGATGCACAGATTTTTAATTGTTATTTTATTATTATTTTTTTAAATATTTTTTTAATTGTAATTGTGCAAAAAATAAGTAGGCATGTTAAAATAGCTAAACACTTTTAATTAATTAAAACAAATTAAAACAAATTTTAAAATAAATAAGTATGGGTTTGCCCGTTATATATTTGGAAAATGAGGGGTTTTAGTAAGAAAAAATAAAAAATGTAACATATATTTAGTTTAAAAAGGTAAATGCCCGTGATATTTTAGGAAAATGAGGTTTTAAAATTTAATAATTAAAAGTATTTAAATACGTTTTAAAATAAATCAGTAATAGGTTTCCTGTGATATTTTTGGGAAAAAAACGGATTTTAGTGAGAACAATAGAAAAATTAAATTGTAAAAGGCAATTTCCTGTGATATATTTAGAAAAGGAGGGGCTTTGTTAGAAAAAATATATAATGTGTTTTACTGAAAAGTTAATTGGTTATAATTAGGTATTTGATTATTTATATTTTAATATTTTTAGTAATTGTATTTGTTAAGAAAAATAAGTAGACATGTTAAAATAGGTAAACTTTTAAAAAATAATTATAATATTAAAATAGGTTTAAAATTAAATAACTAAAGGTGATATTTTTGAAAAAGGAGGGGGTTTAGTAAGGAAAAATAGAAAAATTAACATGTTTTAGTTAAAAAAGGTAATTGTCCGTGATATATTTGAAAAAGTAGGGGAATTTGTTAGAAAAAATAAAAAATTAATAATGTATTTTAGGTGAAAAGGTAATTGGTTATAAATAGGTAATATTATTATTTAGTAATATATTTCTATAAATAAGTAAGGTTAATTAAGTAAAAATACAAAGTACAGTTAATTAAGGACAATTAAGTAAAATCACAACGTACCATACCGACCAACCAAACTTTTAATGTGGGCAATTAAGTAAAATCACAACGTACCATACAGAACAACCAAACTTTTAATGTTTCGTCTATTATATAATCGTATTGATAGTATAGATTATATTTCAGAACTATTTATACTCCTTTATTAAATGTAGAAGTTGTCACCTATGATAATTAGCTTAATCATCTTAATATATAATTAGCTTAATTTCAAATTAATAAATAACAATTTTAAAATTATATATTAAGACTTTGATATAAATTATTTAATAACTTTGTATTTGCATTGATATATACCGAGAATATAATATTATTTAAAAAACATGTAAACTACCTTTGAGTCTATTAACTACCAAAAATATATTAATTATAAATATAATAACTATTAATTTTAATCTGAGTTAATAAAAATTAAAGAATATGTTAATTTTAAAAGTTGAAAATATATTACTTTTTAAAACAATAATATATTAATAAATCTGTGTATATTTACTCATACTAGTTTTATATATTAATATCTATCTATACTATATTATTAAAGACGAAACATTAAAAGTTTTGGTCGGTCGGTTGGTCGGTCAGTGGGCTGTTTCAGGGGCCTATCTATAACCAATTACCTTTTTTAACTAAAACACATTACCTGTTTTATATTTTTTAACTAAAACAACTCTTTTAAACTAAAACACATTACCTATTTTATATTTTTTAACTAAAACAACTCATATTCTAAAAATCACACGGGATATATATATATATATATATATATATATATATATATATATATATATATATATATATATATATATATGGTAATATTATTATATATTTCAAACCAATTACCTTTTCACCTAAAACACATTACCTGTTTTATATTTTTTAACTAAAACAACTCATTTTCTAAAAATGATACGAACAACATATATATATAAATGGTAATATAATTTTATGTAATTATTAATAAATAATTGGTTACTCTTTTCGGTTAAAACAAAATGGTAATATTATTTTATGTAATTATTAATAAATAATTGGTTACTTTTTTCAGTTAAAACATATTACCTACATTAAAAGTTTTGGTAGGTCGGTATTTGGGCCGTTTCACGGGTCTAACTGTAATCAATTTATTTATAACCAATTGCCTTTTTCAGCTAAAACACATTACCTATTTTATATTTTCTAACTAAAACAACTTATCATCTAAAAATAACACGGCAATATATATGTATATGGTAATATTATTAAATATTTCAAACCACTTACCTTTTCCACCTAAAACACATTACCTGTTTTATATTTTCTAAGTAAAACAACCCATTTTCTAAAAATAACACGGACATCATATATAAAAAAATGGTAATTTATTTTATGTAATTATTAATAAATAATTGGTTACCCTTTTCGGTTAAAACATATTACATGTTTTACATGTTTTATATGTTTTAACTTAAACAACCAATATTCTAAAAATAACACATATAACATATATACATATAAAAAGGTAATCTAATTTTGTATGATTATAAATAAATAACTAATTGTCTTTTTAAGCACATTACCTTTTTATATTTTTTATATAAAACAACTCCTCTTCTAACTAAAAATATCAAGGGCAACATATACATATTAGTAATGTTATTATATTAAACTTATAAAATCCATATTTATTATAATTTTATATAATTTTCAATTCAAATTAAATAATTAAAAACATATCTATCTCTCTATGTTTTTTAAAAAAATTCTTTTTTTTAAACACGAGCAATTACATTTTCAACTAAAACATGTTACATTTTTTATTTTATATTTTTTCTTAGTAAAACTCCTCCTTTATAAAAATATTACGGACAAACTCTTACTTATTTATTTTAATATTTTTAATTATGGGCAATTACCTTTTTCAACTAAATCATGTTACTTTTTCTATTTTTCCTTGCTAAAACATTTCTTTTCTAAAAATATCACGAGTAAACCGTCACTTATTTATTTTAATATCCTTAATTATTTAAAAAAAAAAGTTTAACAAAACTACTTATTTTTTGTAATTACGGGCAATTATCTTTTTCAACTAAAACATGTTCTTTTTTCTATTTTTTTTACTAAAACCTTTATTTTCCATAAATATCACAGGCAAATTGTTACTTATTTATTTTAAAATCTATTTTAACATTTTTATTTATTAAAAAAAGTTAAATACCCCTACTTATTTTTTTTAACAAATACATTTAAGAAAAAATTAAGAATTATTAAAAACAACCCGTGCATCGCACGGGTTTTAAGCTAGTATTAATTAAAGCAATAATACAACTAATATATCTCTAAGCATAATATGCCCAATTTGGATATGTTTCTCCAATTTGGAATTATTGAGATTAGATTATAAAATCAATTTGGAAATCATGAATTTTATTAATTAAATTATATTTATTTATTACAGATTTCATCTTAATTTTACGTTTTATTCTCTACAACTACATATTTAAATAATATATATTAATTATTTATATTTTCAATATATTAAAATTTTATTTTTAGTAATTTTTTTTTCTCAGTATGTGCTAGTAACATTAAAACAAACAAGCATAATATGTTAGAGAAATTATAAAAAATGTTGTATTTCATAAGTTTTTTTTTGTGATTTAACCCTCTTCTAAAACTATTTGTAAAAATACGCAACTAATGTAATTTATTTTTACTTTTTTTTTGAAAAAATAATTGAAGTTGATTTTGATTGCAATTTGTGGTTGAATTAGGTTACAGCATTTATATAATCCGTGCAACTTGCTAAGCAACATATTATGATTTCAATTACTAAATTTTAGCAATTACAAATATGGTTGCAAAATTGCATATCGTAATTTTATAAAAAAATAAAAATAAAAAATCAATATTTATTCAAAATATTTTAAAAATAAATAATATTTTTTTGCCAAAAAAATTCAACTAAGTATTTGTGAAAAAATACCATAGCAAAATTATATGTGATTGAAGAAAACCAAAACATTAAGAATTTTCTTGATTATCAGTTACACTTGGTTGATTTGTTGGTATATCGATCAACCCAATTTAAATAAAATAAAATAAAGTAATTATTTTGAAATTTATTTATTCTAACAAAAACATTCAATTATTTTAATTAAAGTAATTATTATATAACTATATTTTAAATAACAAAATAAAATAATTCTAATTTAACAATTAAATTAATCAATATTTTGTAGTAAATCATGCTAACAACCCCACATCTTTAGGAATTTGAAATAATATTTTTGAAATTAACTTATTACAATTTAAATAAATATATTTATTCACATTTATACCCATATCTGTACTTAAAAAATGTAATCATTTTAAAGATTCAATACAATTAATATTTTTAATTTAATATAAAAATATAATTGTTTGAATTAAAAAAATATTTTAATTTAATGATCAAATTAACAAGCTATTTCGTGTGCTCCAAGAGCCATGTGCTTGTTTTTGTAATTCACCAAATTAGAAATGCAGTTGTGTGTAAATATTTTCAATTTTACTGACTTTGATCATCTGAAACAGCCTATCAAACAATTAAATAACTTGAGTTGTTTGTATCTGAGGGGATGCCATGATTTAAAACGACTACCAAAACAGTTGGGTGATATGAAGGCCTTAAAGAATATTGATGCAAGTGAAACCGCAATTGAGAAACTTCCAGATTCAGTTACTCAATTGAAGGGATTGGTTGGGTTGAAATTGTCCTTTTGCAAGAAGCTTACACGGTTACCTGAACAATTGGGGGAGATGAAAGGCTTGAAGAAGTTTGATGCAGGTGGTACTGTAATTAAACAACTCCCAGATTCAATTACTCAATTGAAGGGATTGGTTGACTTGAGACTGTCTGATTGCATGAAGCTTAGAAAGTTACCTGAGCAAATTGGGAATATGGAAGGCTTAAGAACAGTTGATGCAAGTTGTACTGCAATTGAACAATTACCAGATTCATTTGTAAGCCTGGTTAATTTGGAGGTTCTACACTTGTCTTTCTGCAAAAACCTTAGAAATCTTCCAAAAGACATATGGAAGCTCAAGTTGCTTAAAGGACTACATTTGAGCAGATGTTCAAACCTGGAGCAATTGCCTGAGCAATTGGGGAAGATGCAGTGTTTAAAAAGGCTGTATGCAGATGACACAGCAATTGAACAAGTACCAGATTCTACAGGACTGCTGAGTAGGTTACAAGTGTTGTATTTACGTGATTGCAAGAAGCTTAGATATGTGCCCCAAACTATCTGGAATCTTACTTCAATTGAATATTTACTTCTTTCCCCAGAGGATATAGGTAGAATCAGTTTACCTGATTCAGTTAAAAATATGAAGAAGCTGAAAACTCTGCAGCTGAGTTGTAATGTAAGATTATGCCTGCCTATGATTCTATGTTTCTCTTCTTTGAAAAATTTAACTCTTAGTGATGAGGAACAGATTCTCTCTTCGGCAAAACCATTCAGCCTTTCTAAGCTTTTCAACCTACGATCTCTTACATTGGAAAACTTTACAAATCTTGGGTCCTCCATTCCGGAACTTCCTTTCAATCTAGAAGAGTTATGCGTAGTCAGTCACAATTCACTAGAACAACTACCTGATTTATCGGGCTTGAGAAAGTTGAAAAACTTGTATATACATGGATGCATCAACCTTCAATCAATGAAGTTAGTTCCTTCTCATCTTCGATCACTCCGCGTTGAAGAATGCACAAGCCTACAAGATGTACCAGATCTGTCAATGTTGAAGGAATTGGAAAAATTGAGATTTACCCAGTGCTACAATCTGAAATCAATAAGTTTAAAACAGAGCTCTCTTCAGGTTAGTTGCTGTTGGTCTCACAATGACACACAATCACACTTCAATAAATCAATTCACGTTTTTATTTTATGTTACAGGTAGGAGAACCCCACCTTCCATTTGACGCTTATCTACCAAACAGGGAAGTTGCAGAATGGTTCAACTATAAAAGCAGTGGGCAGACAGTCTCTTTTGATATTCCACCAAGCTTTGGATCTAACTTCTTAGGTCTTGCACTCTGGGTCGTGTATACCTGCAAAGCCGTGGATACCTCCAAAACCTATTATAAGGACTTTGCAGACATAAGAGCTGTTATCACGAATAACAAGCGGAGTATAACAGACTATCCAATCCAGGTGGATGTTGAAGTTGGTGAAACACAGTCGAGGGTAAGATGCATTACAGGAGAGGAGCTCTCTATGAGAAGTGGAGACAGAATTAAGGTTTCTTTTCCAGGCTTCCTGTATTATGGGTATGATAAATTTAAAGTTCCAATAGGAGAAGTGAAAGTCAAGATGTGCGGGGTTCATCTGATACCCTCAACTTCAGTTTGATAACATTCGTAAAATATCAAAAAACATTGCCCATAAGAATTACTCTGTTTTCTTTACGAGAAACAATTATTAATTTATTACCCTATATTTATTTGTACTGTTTGAACTCGGCTTCTGTAAATAGCACTTGGTTGATTATTTTTCATTCTTTTTTATATTCCTTTATTTTGATTCGGGATGATTAATACAAACATCCTTAGGCCATTTATCCTCTAAGTCCTGAACTAGGTCATTCATTTGTTCACGGTGTTATTCATCTATTACTAATAACCGCTGTATAGAGTTTTTATTGAATAAAAAATATTGTGAGTAGAGACAAATAATATATACTAGCTTATATCCGCACGATTTTTTTTAATATTTTATTTTTTTAATTTAGATTTTTGTAATTATATATAATTTGATGAAATATATATATATATATATATATATACATGTATAATAAAATGAATTTATATATCTAATAATATAAATATTTTAATTTAATATATTGTTGACGTAACTTTAGTAGTATTTTAGATATTAAAATATAAATTTTTTTAAATAATAGATCTAACATTTTGTATTTATTTGTTGTTAAAAATTCTAAAAAGTGAATAAAGTTCAAATAATAAAATATGTGTCATGTAAAGTACCGAGTTTCTTTTAATATATACTATTATTTTTATTTTTTTATTAGTTATCTTATTTAAATTGAATGTTATAAAAAATTATATTAAACTTGGATTTTATAAGTTTAATATAATAATATTGTCATTATTTCTATTTTTTACCTGTGTTATTTTTAATTATATGAGTTGTTTAAGTTAAAAAATATGAAACATGCAATGTCATTAGTCTTATTCAATCTATTCTTGGCTGAAAGCTTTGATCCTGGCTTTTTAAGACAGGTCGTTACTTGTTAATAATTATATAAAATTATATTACATTTTTATATATATGTTGTCCGTGTTACTTTTAGAAAATTTAAAATTATTTTACCTTTTTAGATATATTTAATTCATGTTACTTTTAGAAAATTAGTTGTAAGTTAGAAAAAAAAAGGTTATGTGTTTAGGGTAAGTGGTTATTTATTAATAATTATGTATAATAATATTATCATTACATATTTATTTTGCATGTGTTATGTATAGAAGATTTTAGTTAGAAAATATAAGAGAGATAATGTGTCTTAGCTAAAAAAAGTAATCAGTTATAAATATTTAATAGTTATATTTGTTCTTAGTTTTAATACTTTTATATTAATATTTTAATACGGTGCTTTTAGTATATAGAATTATTGCACCTAGCTAACGGGGTCCTATTTCTTCTACGCGTACACAACGCGAGGTAGAAAAGTATAAAATGAGAAACAGTCAGAAAAACGGACAAAAGAGCTAGACCCTACGGCTGCGAAGAAGAAGAAACAGAGGAAAATACAATGCAACTACTCTTGTCTAACCCCATTGTCAACCCTTCAAAAACTAACCATCTTCCCTTAAGATTTTCCCAGCTTAGCATTACCTACTATGCCTTGTTCCTCTTCTTCTTCAGATTCGCCTACTTGGGACGTGTTCTTGAGCTTTCACGGGAAGGACACTCGCAGCAACTTTACTTCGCATCTTTACTATGCTTTGGTTGACGCTGACTTTCGAACCTTCAGAGATGATCCTGCTCTCGAAAAGGGACAAGAAATTTCATCTGCAATATTCGATGCAATTAAACATTCCAACATTTTTATCGTTGTTGTCTCTGAGAATTATGCTCGTTCGCCATGGTGCCTTAATGAGCTCGTGCAGATCCTTAGTTGCAAGAGAACTGGAATTCATGTTGTTCCTGTATTTTACTATGTTGATCCATCAGATGTTCGGTACCAGAAAAGCAGTTTCGGGGAAGCTCTTGATGGCCATAAAAAGCGTTACACCGCTGATATGATTCAGAAGTGGAGATCAGCTCTTTCTGAAATAGCTGAGCTATCAGGACACCATCTCCGAAAAGAAGCAAATGAGTACGTCCCTTTATTTTAATTTTTGAAATAGTATTTTTTGTTATCCAGGACCAGGAGTTACTGATGTCATAGACTCATAAAAATGTTGTTTTTTTATTAATGTTAATTTCTAACTGATGTCATTACAATCTAACTACTCAAGAATTTGATACGTAATTAGGATTTGATTATTTCATTATCAGGTAAACAGATAATAAAACATTTTACTGGAGACTTAGAACCTCAAGCTCTCTCCATACTAGATTTTTTTTCTTTTCTTTTCTTAAGAAAAAAACTGAAAGGATCAAAATTCTTTGTTAATGATTAAAAACAGAAACGAATCGAACACCATTCAAGAAATTGTGGGGAATGTGGAAACATGGACCTCTGCAACAACAGTGTCACGCCTTGAAAAGTATCTATGTGAGATAGATTCTGCTGTTGATGAGATATATGAAGAACTCGACGTGGAGTCTAAAATTGATGTACTTGAAAAGTCTCTATCTGAGATAAATTCTGCTGTTAAAGAGAAATATCAAGAACTCAACATGAAGTCTAAAATTGATGTTCTTGAAAAGTCTATAGTCCCTAAAATTGATGTACTTCAAAAGTCTCTAGTCTGGATAGGGTCTGCTGTTGAAGAGATCGTGGAGTCTGATGATGAGTCCGATGATGATTTTTTTTCGTTTTTCTGAAAGGGTCCAATGATGTACTTGAAAAGTATATATGGGATAGATTCTGCTGTTGAAGAGATATATCAAAAAGTCCATGCCATGGAGTCTAATAAGGATTGTAAGGTTGGTTAATGATGTTGAAAGTAGAATCAGAAAATCAATAAGTTCGAAACCGAGTTCCCTTCAGGTTTGTTGCTGTTGGTGTCACAATCCATGTAGATACTGGAGTTGGTGAAGCACAGTCGAAGGTACAATGCAATAGAGGAATGAAGTTCTCAATGAAAAGTGGTGAAGTGAAGGTCAAGAAAGAATGTCCTCTTTGGAATTACTGAATTCAACAGCATTAATCTCAGCTTAATATCATTTGGTTGATTATTTTTTATTTGTATTTTTCCATTCTTTTAGTTTTATTTTTACAATTTTTACATTTTAATGTAATCTGGGGATGGGGAGGCAGAGAGCAAAGTCCACCTCCATGTAATTTTAGTATAACTAACTGATGTTAACCTAATGGGGTAGAAGTTGACTCGAAAATCATTGTTTCTTAAAGCTGGCATTGGACTTGGTATGTTTGAAATATTTCATGACAGCATATGAGATTATTAAGGTTATATAATATCTGAACTACAAAATTCTGCTAAGAAGCAATATCCTTTGTCCATGGATACCTCAAAAAGAAGTACTTTTGATCTGGGCTCTGCCCGTACTTGCCTTGCTTGCAGTACTTGCCATCATCATCCGTACAATTTCCGGTTCTTTAAAGGTTAAGGACCTACCTTCTTCTAAAGATACTACTAGTAATCTTCAATTAGCTGACCCTTGTTCTTCCTCTTCTTCATCTCCACTTTCTTGGGATGTCTTCCTCAGCTTTTACGGCAAGGATACTCGCATTAACTTTACTTCACATCTTTACTCTGCTTTAGATCAAGCTGGAATTCGAACCTTCAAAGATGATCATGCACTTAAAAAGGGCCAAGAAATTTCATCCAGCCTACTTGACGCAATTAGAAATTCAAATATGTTTATCGTTATTCTCTCAGAGAACTATGCTCGTTCGCGATGGTGCCTTGACGAGCTTGCAGAGATCCTTACTTGTGATAGAACAAAAAATCAGGTAGTTCCTGTATTTTTATATGTTGATCCATCAGATGTTCGGCACCAGAAAGGGAGTTTTGGGAAAGCTCTTTATGGGCCATAAGAAGCATCATTCCACTGATATGATTTTGAAGTGGAAATCAGCTCTTTCTGAAATCACTCAGCTTACAGGACACCATCTGAGAAAAGAAGCTAATAAGTATGTCACTGAGTTACTATGTCCCTATAATCTATATAACTACTCAAGAAACTTTTTAGATAGTTAGAATTTGATTAGTTGCATTGAGTAAATAGATAACAAATCATTTTCACCTGGAAATTAAAAGATAGGACTTTCTTTCCTTAATCCGATGAAATTGTGTTTTCTCCTTACCTTTAATTTTTTCATTGGTTGATGATTACAATTGTTTGTGCAAGCATGTGAATGGTATTCCTGTTCTCCTCAGTTTCTTGGAGGAGGATGCTGGAACAATGTATATTTAAACTGATAGATTCCTAATTCTGTATTAATGATTGAAACAGGAATGAATCAGACATCATTCAAAAAATTGTGGGGAATGTGGCGACACAGGAGTTTGGAACAGGGCCACACCTTGAAAAATTATTTGGGATAGAGTCTGCTGTTGAAGAAATATATCAAAAACTAAGCATGGATTCTAATGATGTACGTGCTATTGGCATATGTGGGATGGGCGGAATTGGGAAAACTACAATTGCTAAAACTTTTTACAACAAGAATGTCAAGAAATTTGAAAAAGTTAGAGCAATTCCGGAGAAAGATATTCAAAAAATCCTTCAACTGAGCTACAATGAATTAGACGATGACACGCAGAAGGCAATTTTTCTTGATATTGCATTCTTCTTCGTCGGAAATGACAAAGATGACGCTACTGATGTATTCAAATCTTGCGATTTCTTTCCCGGTGTTGGAATTCAAAATTTAGTGGACAGATGTCTAATGACAATTGACGAATGTAATAAGTTTCAGATGCATAATCTTATCCAAGACATGGGAAGGGAACTTGGGAGGACCACACGCTTGTTCTTGAGAGGAAATGCGTGGAAGGAATTGCAAAATCTAGAGGTAATCAAAATGAAAATACTATCCCAGTTGTATTCAGTCTTTATAAACGCAAAAAAATGAACAACCCTCATTAATTCATTATCAGGAACTATTCAGAATTCTTATGCTATGTTAGCTTCATTATCACAGTTTTCTAAAATTTTGTATCAATGAAATTATCAGGGAAGAAACAATGTTGAAGGCCAGATATTAGACTTAACAACTTCGGAAGACAGACAAATGAGTACGATAATATTTGAAAGGATGTCCAACTTGAGACTACTTCAAATAATTGATGCAAACAACATTGCTGGGAGTTTTGAAAATTTACTTCCCAAATTAAGGTGCATTAGGTGGCATTATTGTCCGTGGATGTATTTACCTTCTACTTTCCGTCCACAAAATCTCATCTCCATTGACATGTCATACAGTAAATTCAAGAGACTATGGAAGGGGCCAACGGTATGGAACAAAGATAATTAGTATTCATTTCGCGGTCCTTAGAATACATATATAAAAAATATATTCCTACATAACTGGTTTAATTTAACTCCTCTTATTCTTTTTTTTAGTAATATAATTTTCTGAATTTGATTGTTTGAAACAGCCTATCAAACAATTAAATAATTTGGGTTGTTTGTATTTGAGGGAATGCCGTGATCTAAAACGTCTGCCAGAGCAGTTGGGTGATATGAAGGCCTTAAAGAAGATTGATGCAAGTGATACCGCGATTGAGAAACTGCCAGATTCAATTACTCACCTCAAGGAATTGGTTGAGTTGAACTTGAGATATTGCGAGAAGCTTAGAGAGTTACCTGAGAAATTGGGTGAGATGAAAGGCCTGAAGATGCTTGATGCACGTAGTACTGTAATTAAACAACTGCCGGATTCAATTACTCAGCTCAAGGGATTGGTTCATATGGGCTTGTTTAACTGCAAGAAGCTTAGACAGATACCTGAGCAAATAGGAAATATGGAAAGCTTAAGGTCACTTGATGCAAGTTTTACTGCAATTGAACAATTACCAGATTCGTTTGTGAGCCTGATTAATTTGGAGTGTCTAGATTTGAGTTTCTGCAAAAACCTTAGAAATCTTCCGAATAGCATATGGAAGCTCAAGTTGCTTAAAGTGTTAGATCTGAACAGGTGCTCAAACCTGGAGAAATTGCCTGAACAATTGGGCAAGATGCAATGTTTAGAAGAGCTTTATGCATCTTACACAGCAATTCAAGAAGTACCCAATTCTATCGGACTGCTGAGTAGGTTACAAGTGTTGCGTTTGAGTGACTGCAAGAATCTTAAATTCGTGCCCAAAAGTATCTGGAATCTTGACTCGTCTAAAGATTCAAGTCTTCAGCCAGGGGATATGGGTATAATCAGTTTACTTGATTCAGTAAAAAATTTGAAGGAGTTAAGTGATCTGCACCTGAGTTGTAATGTAAGATTATGCCTGCCTGTGATTCAATTTTTCTCTTCTTTGGAAAGGTTAGTTCTGGCGGATGAGGGACAGATTCTCTCTTCGGCAATACCATTCAGCCTTTCCAAGCTTTTCAACCTACAAAACCTGACATTGGACAACTGTACAAGTCTTGGGTCCTCCCTTCCGGAACTTCCTTTGAATCTACAAGAGTTAAACATAAATAATCACATCTCACTGGAACAACTACCTGATTTATCAAGCTTAAGAGAGTTGAAATACTTGGACATAAAGGGATGCATCAGCCTTCAGTCAATCTCGTTACTTCCTTCTCATCTTCAAACACTTTCGGTTAACAACTGCACAAGCCTACAAGATCTACCAGACCTGTCAATGTTGAAGGAATTGGTAGAATTGAGTTTGATCCAGTGCAACAATTTTAAATCAATACGTTTAAAACCGAGTTCCTTTCAGGTTTGTTGCTGTTGGTCTCACAATGACACACAATCACACTTTTCTATAAATCATTTCACAGTTTATTTTATGTTACAGGTAGGACAACCCCGCCCTCTATTCAGAGCTGATTTACCAAACAGGGAGGTTGCAGAATGGTTCAACTATAAAAGCCATGGGCATACAGTCTCTTTTGATATCCCGACAGGCGTTGGATCTAACTTCTTAGGTCTTGCACTCTGGGTTTTGTATACATGCAAAGCAACTGATGAGATTTGTACATATATAAGAGCTATTATTACGAATAACACGGTGGGTATAACAGAGGACTATAAAATCTCTGTACATGCTGTAGTCGGTGAAGCACAGTCGAGCTTACAATGCATTACAGGAGACAAAATCTCGATGAAAAGTGGAGACAGAATTAAGGTTTCTGTTCCAAGCTTATTGTATTCTGATGATAAATTTGAAAAGCCTATTGGAAAAGTGAAGGTTAAGATGTGTGGAGTTCATGTAATACAAGATAGACCCTCAACTTGAGTTTTATAACATTACCTGAAAACAATCTAGCTCTTTTTATCTATTTTAATTTCTGTCTACATGCCCTTTTCAATTTCTTCAGTGTAAATAGGTTTTTTTTAGTCCTAGTCTTAAATTTATTGATTTGGTAATGAAGCTAGCTACAGTTAGACCTCGAAAAATAATACCCGATGAACTATGGTCATGACTCAGGAGCTTCAATGAATCGTCTTCTCATATCATATCATTAGGAGGTAAAATAAATATTTGAAGAAAATATGAAGAAGTTGAAAATTCTGCAGCTGAGTTACAGATTTATTGTTTTGCAGTATACATTTCGTAATCTCAGTTTAATTTTAGACAGGTTTTTGAAAATCAATGATGTCCTCTTTTTTTAACCCCTTCTTAGTACTGATGAAATGTTTCTATGCAAGCTTTTGATCAATAATGTCACCTTTTACGGAACAAGAATTTTTGTCTCTCTCTCAATCTTTTTTAGATTAGTTTTAATTTTGCTAATTCACCCTTGGAGCTTTCTTGCCCTAAGCGGATTTCGGGATTGGCTGTCTTGTTCAGGTTCGTTAATCGTTTATGATGTTCCTATGAGATTGTTTATGATGATGTTCTGCTAAATTTTGGTAGTTTTCTCTTTCAACTTGGAAATTTGTATTATTATATTCCAAAAACATAGACTTCTATTCCACCTCTATTCTTGTTTCCTTTGTCAACAGGATTAGATTAAAATTTGGTGATTAGTCAATGGAAGTATATACAGATATGCCATTCTTGGATGAAACTTTAGAGTACAACTAGTAAAGATCTGCCTATGCTCACCACCATTCTTCAATTTTTGACTATCCTTCTCCATGGTTACCTCAAGTACTCAATTAACTGATCCTACCCGAGATGTCTTCTTAGGCTTTTTTGTCTTCTTCCATGACAAGGACATTGCAGTAACCTTATTTCCAATCTTTACTTTGACTTAGTTCAAGCAGGAATTCTAACCTTCGGAGATGATCCTGCATTTAAAAGGGCCAAGAAATATTATCAGGACTACGTGAAGCAATAAAGAACTCAAGAAAGTTGGTTGTCGTTTTCTCAGAGGATTAAGTTTGTTTGCCACAGTGCTTTTTGAGCTGCTAGAGATCCTTAGTTGCAACAGAACAAAAAATCAGATTGTTCCTGTATTTTACCATGTTGATCCATCATGCATAAGGTGCCAGAGACGGCAGGATATGGTGAAGGTCACAAGAATTATCACTCTGTACATATGATGGACAAGTGGAAATCTGCTCTTGTTGAAACCGCAGGATACCATCTGAAAAAAGATGCAAATGAGTAAGCCCCTTAATTTGTCTACAAAGTACTTGAAATACGTCACCAGCTGCTAAATTGTCATGATTAGTGTGGTTCTCTGTGATGATACTATGCAACTGATGCCACTGCTACTCAAGAAATAGTATCAATTATTAACTTTACAGAAGTATCTCGGACACCATTGAAGAAATTGTGGAGGATTTGGCACCACAAACATCTTCAAAAGGATTACACTCTGAGAAATATCTGTGCGGAATAGATTTTGCTGTTCAAGAGGTATATCAGAAACTAAGCATGGAGGCAAATGGCGTCCGTGCCATTGGGATCTATGGGATGCCTGGAGTTGGGAAAACTACAACTGCCAAAGTTTTGTACAACAAATATTCCAATCAATTTGATATCAGCTGTTTTTTAGAAAATGTAAAACAATATTCACAGGGAGGAACTCCTCTACTTCCTTTACTTGAGCATCTCTTAGTTGGGATTCTCAAAAGGAAGGATTATAAGGTCCCTGATGTTGAAAGCGGACTAAGACAACTGAAACAAATTTTATGTTTTAAGAAAAGTCTTATTGTTCTGGATGATTTGGACCAGTCAAGCTATTCGGAATTGCTATTAAGGCTTCACAACTTGTTTTCCGCTGGAAGTAAAATTATCATTACAACAAGATATGCAGACCTGACACGTCAACTAAAAGTAGATATATCAGAAGCAGATACATATATGGTCAAGGAATTGGGACAAAAGGAGTCCTTGGAGCTTTTTAGCTATCATGCCTTTGGAAAATCACTACCGCCTGTAAGTTTCATAGAGCTCTCAGTAAGCCTTGTAAGTTATGCTGGAGGTCTTCCATTAGCTCTCAAAGTGTTGGGTTCATCTTTGCGCGGTAGGACTCATGTGTCATGTTGGGAAGCTAAACTTGAAAAAGTTCACGAAACAGAGAACGACATAAAGAAAATTCTGCAACTCAGCTACGATGAATTAGATAAAAAGGAGAAGTCAATTTTCCTTGATATTGTATTCTTCTTCATTGGGAAGGATAAAGATGAGACTGCTCATATTTTCAAATCTTGTGATTATTTTCTAGAGACTGGAATACCAGTTCTAGTTGAAAGATGTCTACTAAGAATTGACGAGGATAATAAGTTTCAGATGCATGACCTTATACAAGACATGGGTAGGGAAGTTATTCGTGAAGAATCCAAGTATGGGAAGTGAAGGCACTTGCACTTGTGTCAAGGAAATGCATTGGAGCAATTGCAAAATCTAGAGGTAATTACTATATTTAAAGAACTAAAGTTAAACATTTACAGGTTAATAACTCAGGACAACTAAATTGTAGTCAATAATTAAAATATTGTAAATTTATGTAATAAAGTTCGAATTCATAAAAAATTGCATTTTTTTTGTTAGTATACGCATAAGGATTGTGCTCTTAAAAAATGGTTTAACATTTAACCAGTCATAAAAAGCTTGTCTGCTACTTAGATATGTCAGTTATTAGTTGGAAATATTAGACTCTTTTTTTCCAATGATCAAATCAGGGAACGGATAAAATTGGTTGAGTTGAAATTGATCAGTTGCAAGAAGCTTAGAAAGCTGCCTGAGCAGTTTGGTTAAATGGAAGGATTAAGATCGTTTGATGCAAGCTGTAGTGCAATTGAACAACTGCCTGATTCGTTTGGTCGCCTTACTAATTTGGTCGATCTGCAATTGTCTAATTGCCAAAACCTTACAAGTCTTTCAAATAGCATCTGGAAGCTGAAGTTGCTTAAATTACTACATCTGGGTGGCAGTTCAAAGCTGGAGCGATTGCCTGAGCAGTTGGGGAAGATGCAATGCTTAGAATACCTTGATGCATCTTCTACAGCAATTGAAGAAGTACCAGATTCTGTAGGAATGTTGAGTAGGTTACAACTGTTAAACTTAAGTTCTTGCAAGAAGCTTAAACATCTGCCGGATAACATATGGAATCTTACATCACTTGCAAAATTAAATCTTCACCAAGAGGGCACCATTATAGCTAATCAGCCTGCTACGATAAAAAATATGAAGCTGGAATATTTAATTCTGCAATGTAATATAAGGTTATGGCTCCCTATGATTCTAAGTTTGTCTTCTTTGAAAAGGTTAACTCTTAGAGATGAGGGACAGGGTTTCGCCTCAATGAAATCATGTAGCCTTTCAAAGCTTTTTGAACTGCAATATCTTACTTTGGAAAATTGTACAAATCTCGGATCCTTTCTCGAACTTCCTCCAAATCTAACTGTCTTAAACCTATATACGCATGCAATACTGCAGCAGTTGCCCGATTTATCCAGATTAAAACAGTTGAAGAAATTGTCTATAGAGAAATAAATGCACAAGCCTGCAATATCTACCAGATCTGTCGATTTTGAAAGAGTTAACAACCTTAAGTTTGATACAGTGCCGCAATCTGAATTTTTTTTGTTTGAAAGAAAGTTCCCTACAGGTTGGTGTTGGGCTCTCTTTTTTTCCCATCCTCAATGACAGAATCAAACTTTAATCAATCTAGTAACATTTTCTTATGTTACAGGTAGGACGGGACAACTACTCTTCATTTACAGCCAATCTTCCAAACAGGGAAATTGCAGAATGGTTCAGCTATAAGAGCAATGGGCATACAGTTTCTTTAGAGATCCCACCACACTTGGGAGATAGCTTTTTAGGTATTGCGCTATGGATTGTTTATACATGCAAAACCACTAATCGGTTTAGTCCATACATTAAAGCTGTTATTAAGAATAAAACAGAGATTATGAAAACAAGCTACTGAATCAAGGTTACGTTTCAAAGCTTGTTGTATTCTACTTGTAATGAAAGGTGAAGAAGTTCCTGCTGGAGAAGTGAAGGTGTTGAAGTGCGGGGCTCATGTGATACAGAAAACATCCTCCACTCCCTAAATTTAATTTCTCTCTTCTTTCATCTTGCAAATTAGTAATAATTCCTGTTGTTGATCTCATACTAATTAATGCCACGACGCTTCAAGTATCAGGATTGAGGTAATGCCTTAGTTTCTTTTCTCATGTAATATATTTGTTTTATGCGAAACACATTAGTTACAACTTGATTGATCTCTCAACTTCTTTTGGAGAAAATATAAAATATTTTTAGGTCGATTGATAGTAGTTATTCAAAATTATTGACGCGCAGTGTTTTTAATACCTTGTTTAAGACTAAGTAATGCAATCAAGCTAAATTATTGATCAATAATGTTAGACATATATGATACTGTATCTTATCAAAATGGTTGTTGGGCAGTTGGTCTCATAGTCACTCTGTGTAACTTTAAAGGTGTCTGAAGATTTGGATGCTTTAAACTATTGGTTGGCATCTCACAAAACTAGATTGTTAAAGATATAGATAAAAGAATCACTTTGTAAAATTTCAATGTACATAAGAACAGAAATCTGAAGAAGCCGTAGATAAATTTTACCTTCGGTACTCCTCATCTTATTATATGCTGTGCTGTAAGATCACTCCTACTCTCATCCCCCTTATCAGATTGCTCCCCTTTCCGCGTAACTATGTAACTTACAACAGTTTCTCTAATTTTTAAGGTATCGAGCTCATCTGAATAATAAATACAATTAAAATTTTGTACTTGAGTAGCTTTGTTGATTGTAAGTTAAAACCCTGTAAAAGAGTGGATGATGTGTTTCTTAGAACAAGCAGCGAGAGAGCTCTTGTATCATGCTTATTACTTTATTGATAAGGCAACGTCTATCTTATTCGGTAGCACCTTGCTTTTGTTTAGTTTGTTGCAGTGTGCATACAGTGTACCAGTAGTTAGTATGCCCTAATTAGTATTTCCAGACGTTGATTTACTCGTCAATGAGATAAAAAGAGCTCCAGTGTTGACATTGTTTTGCTAACAGATGGATTTCTATGACGACTGTGTACATGACTGTAACAAAAAATAATGGTGCAAGGCAGCAAAGTTGCTGGTAAGGGGGATGCAATATCTTTGTACTCGAGGTGAATATGAGTGTGCTATCGTGGTATATCATGCATTCATTTTTTCTTTGTTTTTAGGGAATTTGAAAGAATATACATTTACAATTATTCCTACTTTTTGTGAATTTCATGGCTGGAACATTCTATAGGCTTCTTCCACTGTTCTTATAGTCCCATTCTGGTGACACATGTGAAGGAACAAGATCTATAATTGTTTTTAATGGGTCGTCGTGTGGATAAATTATTAATCAAAACATGTAGTATCGAATCTTGAAGGATTTCTGAGTTGGTAGCAAACTGGTTAGTTATAACTTTGATTGTTCACCAAACTTGACGTCCTATTTTTGCACAGTTGTTTCAACATAATGAAATAAGGCTCTTAAAGGTAACTAGTACTCATGCTTGTATGCTGTATTTTGGTTGTGTTGAAATATATCATAAGATCCATTTGGGGTTTTCCTCTAACACCTTAAGATTTTAGATGAGCTGGTTACTCAACATGGTATCAGAGCTCTGGCTGGCGGGTTGGTTTGAGCATTCTCCGTGTTGTAGTTCATGTCAGTGTTATCGTGTAGTATTTTAGTTTGCTTGGACTGTCTCATTTTCGAATCTTTAGTATAAATAATTATTGAATGATTCATTTGGTAGCAACTCATATCACCTTCCCTGTGCCCTGCTTCTGATCCCCATGGCCTGCTTCTGAGCGGTGGTATACAGATTTTGTTTGCTTAGGTTGCATTCATATTAGTTTCGAATATGTTGACCCTGCAAATGATTTCTAATCCCCAAACTAATAAATTTTTATTTCTATATTATAGTAATTCTTAAATTTATTTTGCTAATTAAGCGTTAAAAACTTCATT
This sequence comes from Heracleum sosnowskyi, assembly GCA_030848705.1. Lineage (NCBI taxonomy): Eukaryota > Viridiplantae > Streptophyta > Magnoliopsida > Apiales > Apiaceae > Heracleum > Heracleum sosnowskyi. The sequence continues at coordinate 1,574,095 of CM061237.1, read as the reverse complement.
TTGCATAGAAATAGAATTAGCATTAAAGATTAACTGGTTGGTTGATATGAGAATAAGAACACCATTGCTTGTTAAAATTCTACAGTTGACCAAGTAAAATTAATCTAAATATTGTTACAGGTTTAGAAATTAACACTTGTACTTCATCTCTTAAGTCGACCTTTAAATTTCTTTATGCAGCAACCTCCATCCTCCATTCGTTGCTCTTCTGCCAGATTGCTCCCGCCTAACCATGGCGGAGCAGCAGCTAGAAGACATCACCGTTGTTAACCCTCAAGCTTCTCATTCGGAAATGTCTCAACAGCCCACACCATCAAAAAAGAAAAAGTGGTGGAAATCTTCATGGTTTTTGTGCATAGTCATCTCATTCTTTGTTAAACTTGTTGTTGTTGTGTTATTATTTGGAATATTTTTCAAGTACACGAACCCTCGATTCCAGATTGACAATGTGCATGTCAAAACCTCACCTTTTCAATATCCGGATTATGATATCACGTTAAAATCTAGAAACGAAAATGATCTATCAACCATAATTTTTGATAAAGAAGGTAATGCTTCTCTTTTTTCTGGACGAAAAGAGATTGCTAAAGGAAAATACCCGCAATTCAAAGAAGTCCCCCAGAGCTCACATGATGAAACGATGACCCTCCATGGCTCAACCGTGTTGCCACAGTTTCAGGCAAGCATGAATATTGCTAACGTCAGAGTAAATATTCCTCTATATTTGTCGATAGATATTCCCATGACAGTAAAGCTCGGGGCATTAAAGGTTAGGAGCACGAATATTCAGGTTAAATGTAGTTTTTCATTAGATAAATTGGATAAATATCCAAATGTTCTGGGTGCGAATTGCGTTACTGAGGGCTAATCATAGGCGGAGATATTACAAATAGGACCAACGGAACACAGTTTCGGATAGAGGGTTCAGAGCAGAAGGCTCGGATAAATTGCCATGAAACTAACCTCTTAAATAGTTTTTTGGTGAATTCTTCCGTACATATCTGTATAAATGTAGACAATTTTCCGCGGTGAAAGTTAGGATATGTGTAACCTTTCCTCTGATAATCATGATGTGTTATTTTCTCTCCATCAGTTGCAGCTCAGTTTTATTTACTAAGCTAAGTGGTTTTTTTTTTTTTGAATAAGGATTTTGATTAATTGAAAAGCATCATTTCAATTGTTTGACCTAATCGTTTGGTTAAAGGTATATCTGAGCAGGATGGTAGGAGGGATGCAAGTAGAGAGAGGATGGATGGTGCTAAGGTTACTGAGTGAAGTATGATCTTTAAAAAATGTTTTAACATCGTATCTACGAGTTTTCGTATGAGTTTCAGAGCGATATAGAGTGTTGGTATGAGTTTCGATATGAATGGAATGGCAGAGAGAATTTTAGCTCTGGTACCAGAAGAGAAACAGAATTCAGAGACGAAGAAATTCATATCCATTAATTTGAACATCACTGCATGTCACCAAAATATTCGTTTGCCTCAAATTATTCTTGTGCCAAACTAGAGAATTTGATCAGTTCAAATAAACATGATGATGTTAATTAGAAACGCAGAAACATGAAGGGAATGAAGACTCGCTAGGATCATGTTGTCATGAGTGCATGCATCATTAAGATTAATAATGTAGAATTTACCATACCATACAGGGCTAAGTTCCGCAACAAATGATTATTACAACATACTTATTGTCGATAATAAACGCAGCCTAAAACTTTTATTTTAAGCGCGGTAAGAGTGAAGACATGTAAATATGTTAAGACGGACACTAATACAGTAATATAAACACTGATGTACAGATGTATTTTGTGTCACTGTGTGCATAATTGGCCTGGAGACATTTGAGTGGAACCTCTAAACTGTTCCACTAATTATTGGACTTTTATAAATAATTTCAGTTGAAGGCACCAATAATTAGGTACCATGTTTTGTGTTTTCTTATCATTTTCAAGATTCCTTGTTTTTTTAAAGGTGGGTTCTCACAAATCCAAGTGCCCAATTATAACTACTACTCTTCTGAAGAGCAATGACTTTGTCTCCACTCATCAAAGGTCCTGTGGCTTTCAAGCTCCATCACCATAACATCAACATCTTTTGCAACAAATTATGCTCATTGTACCCTCAGTTTCAAAGTTCTGTTGTGGTATAGATCAACCTTGGTGAAGATTCTTAACTTTTTTACCAAAACCAACACATTTACGTAACGGAGTAGAAGTAAGATTTACGTACGACTAACTTTGTTACGAGCTCAGATATATCGAGTATGTTTGGTTTTTTGATTAATAATTGATCCATCAAAGGTTGAAAAGAACTTTTGTTTGTAACATAATGTCCCACGAGTGTTACTGGTGTTTCTGACTGTTTGTTATATCTTTACACCTCTTACATACAATGCCTTGCATTATTAGTTTCAAAAGTATAATATAGTGGAGGTATGGTTGTTACAAAGTTATACAACTTTTAGTTTCTCTTTGCATGTGTGCTTTTATCTGTTTCTATGTAGCAACTTTTCAATTTCAGGGCAGTCAAGGTTTGTTAGCAATTTGTTTAGCTCCTAGGGTCAATTTACAATTTCCTGAAATGAATTAATTTCTTAAATATTAAATATATTTTATAATTATGTGTGGTTTAGTAGTGGACAATGTTTCATAATATACTGTATTTTTGAAATTATCAAAAGATAAAATAATACATATTTCTAATCCAAGTAAAATATAAATATATATGAACAAGACATCCGTTAGAATATGTCTTGAAGCACTTCGGGGTTCTATATAAACTCTCTAGTCATAATCTCTATAATGTGTATCTTCAAGATCAATTGTTCAAGATCAATAAAACATTTTTGTCCGTCCGTGTTCGCTCTTTACATATATTAATATTTTTTGCTTCTGTTGTAACAACATCTAACAAAGCACAATTATTGATTATAATTGTTGAAAATGATTAGTAGAACACAATTATAGCACAATTATTGATTATAATTGTTGAAAATGATTAGTAGAACACTATATTGGATCTATTTGGAAAATTAAGGTCAATCAACCATTAACACGTATGAGAATATAATGACAACAAATGTTAATTTAGATCCCATGTGTATTAATAAAATTGCTGAAGATCCTCCACTACTTCAAGTTCACATATTTATTTTGTGTTACTATCAAGTTTACATATAATTGCATCTTATATAAAAATCATAGTGAGAATCATTAGTGTCGTGTAGGGGGTATTTTTCTACGATAATGTAGGTATTCAATATTTTTACTAAATTATTTACCGAATGATATGACATAATATTTGATACGTTTTTATTTATGGACACATATATATGTACACGGATCTCATATTATTAGAAAAATTATTTATTTTACACTAACTTATAAGCATTTGGTAAATTTTTTGAAAAATTTTTGAGGTACCTATCATTTTTCATTTTTATCTAATATAGCTTGAACACAAAAAAGAGAGAAAATGAAATGGTTGAAATTATATTCATAATTTCCCATAAATCACTGTCAGAAATTTTTACTGACATGATTTGTTGTACAAAAGTTAATTTATCAAGCAAGAAAAAGTTGCAATTCAAACCCCTAAGTAATTATTTTCAGGGGAGATTTTAATTGACAATTTGATTCTCTGTTTATCTATAAATAGTAAGCCTACTATCTCCTCTCATGTTATGTTTGCCAATGTTCTTTTCCATTCCACAAGTCGTTGCAAAAATTGCATAACCTACACATGCAAATTAAATCAAACAATATAATTAGCAACTAATTGTAAAAATAATAATTTCTTTAAAAATTTAAAAAAAGGGCAATATGGACAATTACCTCTATTGGTTCCTCCAAAGAATAAGAAGCAGCTGTTTCCTTGGGAAATTTGGACACAAGAATTCCTAGTCCTTGGCCTCTTTTACGTAATACCTATTTTTGCAGCAAAAAAATATATATATTATAAGTTTTTTATGAGATGAACGAATTTTGATTTTGATTATCATAATTGTAGCTTAAAATGTTACCTTAAAGGCATCTTCATCAGTTCTGTCATCTCCTATGTAAACAGGCAAGACATCATCTGAGTTTCCATATCCTGCAACATTACATTGTTAGATTGTGACGAAATCTAACGAAAACTGGTTTACGATAGGTCACATATATGATTCTTGTCGGGTCTTTGGTTCACATATTTGGTTCATTGTTAGAGCATTACCTAGTGATTCTAACAAAAATTCAAGGGCTTTTCCCTTGTCCCATTTGATAGTTGGACGAATCTCCAAAACCTGGTTTATTAATTTGAAAGGAAAGATTAAATAAACATGATGAACTCTACAAACTCGACCAAGAAACAGCAATTTTCTATTAATCAACAATTGAAAATAATTAAGTTATGAAGTACTAATAGTGTACCTTTCTCCCTTGAGTTAATCTCAGTTTTGGGTAATCTTTGAGTACTGATTTAACTTTTTCTGCTAAATCAACCCATAACTGGTTCAAGGACAAATAAACCTTGATTAGTATCTTGATGAAAAATTAGAATAATTATAAGAAATTCAAATATATTTAGGGAAAAAATTTACCTTTTCATCGACACGTCGGAAATGTACAGATAGGCAGAACTTGTTATTTTCCACCTTGGCTCCGGGAATAATTTTTGTTTTTTCCATCAAAATTTTGTATACCTAACCGAAAAAAGTAACAGTGAACTTTTGAACAATGCCTTTAACAGAAAGAAGAAAACAGAAATCAGACATTGTGTCTGTATGTGAACTGCAAGGCTGAGAGGACTTACATTGTTCATCATTGGTACAAATTCTTTGGCAGGTTGAAAGAGAATTCCATGATTACCCTGTTTTTAATTTGCAGAGCTGCACATTAGAATTGCAGAAGGCACAACAACGAATACGAATTTACGAGTATCGTTAAAATCGAATATCTGAAACTCACAAACCCTACTTTGGTTGTAAATCTCGACATCATCCTCACACACATTGTTTAGGATGGGAGAAATGGAAAAATGTTGCTTACAGTTTTACGCTTGTCACCGTTGGCTGGTCCCTTGATGTCCATCCCATGACTTCCGGCATAGAAAAGCTCTGATAGTTTTACAAAATTATGTACCTGCAAATAAGCATTAGAATTTAGGAAACGGCGGTCATATAATGTTGATGCTAATTTCCGTCACTGGCAAAGCTTCAAGATTTTATTTTATAATTGAGCAAACTTGAGAGAATTAATTCTATTCGAGATTAGAATTTCAGACCAAAAGTTAATAGAAGTAGTTTGGAAATGTACCTTGGCACGACATCTTCCGCTGACAATGGCTGTCGGAAAATACTTAGCTACATCCCTCACAGCTTCCCTCATCTAATACACAAAACATACAACACAATATAAATACTTGTCTAGTGACACTATTGTAAATTAACAAGAAAATTAGATGATTTTTTATGGTTTTTCGAACATACTTCTGTTGTCATGAAAGCCTTTTCAGGGTCTTCTACTATTGGTGAAAGGGTACCATCATAATCAAGAAATACCACAATCTGCTTGCCTTTTGAAGCTTCTATGATCTCCTCAAACATCCCCAGGGCTGAAGGATGTTGAAGCTGCATTTCGGAAACCCGTATTACGACTTGAGGCCATAGGATAATATAATGTACATGTGCATAAACAAAGAGAGAAAGAAAGAGTTAGAGGCTTACAATCCAAGTTTTATGGTCATCAGACAAAGAAGATTTTCGAGTAGGAGAAGAAGCTCTCATGGACTCAACCCATGCATGAACCCTTTTAACTCTTTCTCCATTATTAATTTCAATGTTCTTTATTGAATTAGTTCTAGACAGGGTAATGTAACCACCACTTCCTCCGAACGATGGTTTTGGCAACGCAGCAGCCACGGGCGAAAAGAGAGAAGAGTTAGCCAATGCCACAGTCATAGCAACAACATTAATCCCCGATGCACAATCCACCACACTTTGGTTAGTCATGTTTCCAAGAAAAATAGAGGAAATGGAAGGAAAAATAAACAAGAGGAGAAACAGAGGAAACGAAAGAGAAAACAGAGGAGACAGTTAGATGAAAGGAAATATAGAAGTCAGGGATTTATATAGGCAAGGTAAACGTAAAGTAATGCAGGGAAAGCATATATGATGTGTTGAAACCTTAGAAAGTTGAAGAGATCCCCAGGTTATGGATGCGTGTTACAACGATTTGACAGTTTTACGGTAGAAACATGAGTGCATGAGTGCGTTAGTATTTAAATTTATCTCACCGGTCATTAGTATAAATTTGATCAATCAACCACCATGAAAAAATGAAAGAAGATAAATAAAAAAGCTCAGTAGCCATCAGTCAATTTTAAGGTAACTTTCCTGCCTTTTCCTTGCATGAATACGTTAGTATTTAAATTTATATTACCGTATCGATCACCATTAAGAAATGAAAAGAAAAATATTAATAAAATAACTCAGTAGCCATCAGTCAATTTTAAGGCAACTTCCCTACCTTTTCCTTGTTTTTCCTTGGCAACTTTAATCTTGTATAACAATGTCCATTACTTGTTTCTTTCTTTCCCACCCAATACAATTATGTGGTAGATCATATATAATTGAAAAACAAGGTTAGTATTTGAAGATGAATATTCTAAAGCTGGCCTTGGAACATGAGTCGGTACAATAGCCTGCCCAAATTAATAAGTGTACTAAATGCTACATTATTATATTAATTTATTCGAATTTTTTGTACGTTTGTGTAGTAGAATATCAATTTTTTAATCATCTACAAAATCAATTTATGAGTTATACGACAAGTAAAGTTAATACAAGTTTGTATTGCACTTATATACATAAAAGTTCTTTGTTCTTTTTGTTATCTTATGTTGATTTGAACGTATTTGTGTTATACAAATCTAATACTTAAAATGTGTTAAAGATTATGAGGTATAAATAATTACAATGCACATGCATCCAAATAATAATATAATGATGTATGGTATATGATCATATATTATCATGTTATGTGTATGTATGTATATACTTATGTGAGTAACCAAAAAATTTAAATGAATGTATGTACGTATGCACATATGTATGTATGTGTATTTATTGGACACCGTCTATCTATTATTAAAGTAAAGTTTAGTGGAGACCTAATATAAAATGGAGACCTGGAGACCTATATCTAACACAGTTGGATCAATTTCAAATCTAACTACTATTTTAAGATCAGGTGTATTATTACAAATTTTAATTTCAATTAACACTTAACAATTTAAAACATAATTTTCATTCTCAACAATAACATTAAACAATTTTTTTCATTTTAATTATTTAAATACATAAAAAATATGTAACTTTGGTGGTGAAGTACGTAAAAATGGATATATTATCTCTTTTTCATTATCATATGTATAATAGAAAAATAAATTTTTAATTAATTTTTTCTAATATGTAATGCACTTTATATACTAGGTTCTGCACTTTTTTATGAATAAATTTTGCATCCACATTTTTCATTCTGTGCCGTACGCATGTTATACATTATATAAAAATAATTTTAAAATTTATTTTGTAATAGGAAAATAACAATAATTTTTTAATTAATTTTTTGTAATATATAGTGCACGACATGTATTATGTTTTGCACTTTTTATGAATTAAATTTACATTTAAAACATGTTGTTTATGTTGTAGTTTATTAATTTAATTATTTAATTATTTATAGTTTTATATTCAATAAAATTGTAATAAATTATATTATAACAACGTTGGAGTTAATTAAATTGCAGAACCTAACATAATTTTGAATATACATGCACATTAAATCTATTTCATCAAACAAATAATACAGTACATAACACAACAGAGAGCTAACCAAAATAAATTTATGCATAACATAATTTGAAAATTAAAATATAAAAATTTAAAATTTAAAATTTTAAAAAAATTGAACTAAAAAATGCAATCATATTTTCATTTCTTTGATAAATGTAATTGCATAACAATATTCCTGCATTTTTTGATTAGGAAAAAAAATTGCACAAATATTTTTAATTAATCAAACATTTTCAATTTATAAAATTGTTGTACATAGATATACATTTTGTTATTGTGCGGCACTAGTAGTACCAAATTAGGTTAGGACGATATGTTATGATTTTTTTATTTTAGTGTAGTATAGAGTGCGAAATAATACTAATATAAAGTTTCAAATAAATGAATTTGTCGAAAATTATTTTATATGTTCTCCTTGATTTTATGTTTGTGTATGATTTTTTCTAAATACATTAAAAATGTAAGAATGTGACGTGAATTATGAGAAAAAAAATATACAAACACCTAATATTTATTTTGTATTTTTTCAGTGTACAGCAACTATAAGTGTGTTTGTACACTATAAATGTTTTGCACTATATATAATATTAAGTGTTGCAAGATGATGAATAAAGAACTTTAAGAATATTGTAGTTTTGCAGTTGAACCTTGATCTCTAAATTAGAGAGGACACTTCTAACCACTATGCTAGACATCAATTTTGGTTATATCATAAAACTCTTTATTAATATGTGCAAATACTCAATATGTTATATTCTATTTTGATCTCTTCTTGTAATCTACTTGGTAAGTTAGATAATCTATTTTCACAAGTGCCTTAAAATCATATATTTGACCATATTAGAGAAAAATTCATGCAAAATAGATATACAAAATGTTATAAATTGAAATTGGTCCATTGGAAAAAGAATTATATTAATATTTTTATATTGTAAATCATGTTTATTTGCAATAAGTATATATTTGCTCATATTATATATACTATTAGATTACAAATTTTATATACAATCAATATATATCTATTATAGATATAATAGAGCAACTAGGGGGTTCAATGAGTCAATTTATTCAAGTTAAATTACCAAAATACTCTTCTAAATTATATTTTAATTATACATGTATTAATTACAATTAATACTCATCTACTTTAATATGCGTACATTAATTGTGTCCAACTCATTAATGCATATCATTGATATTTATTATTACTTCAATATTTAATATTAACAATTTATGATTAGATATTATTTTTTATAGAAAATATTAAAACTTTTAAACATTAAATAAATTGTGACAATGATGATTGATAATTGTTAATTGAAAGAGATTACCAACTAATTTAGAGCTTCATTCACTATTGCAAAGTGATGCATATGAAATCTTATTTTGCTAAATAAAAAAAAACTATTGGTCTTATTGCATATTTCGTATCTAGGTTCGCTATTTGGTTCATAACATTTATTTGCTTATATAGTAGACGGTTTAGGGAGATCAAAAGTAATTATAGACCAAATAAATGATGATAAAAAATAATGAATATGGCGAGTGGACAACGAATATCAATCAAATAAGGAATTTGGATACGGAAGATGTAATAATAAGGCAATAGGTTTGTTTTTCGAAGTTAGCAAAATATAATTTGATCTGCATATCAAATCTTATTTTGCTAAATTGAAAAAACAAACTATTGGCCTTATTGCATATTTCGTATCCAGGTTCACTATTTGGTTCATTACATTTATTTGCTTATATAGTAAACAGTTCAGGGAGATCAAAAGTAATTATAAACCAAATAAATGATGATAAAAAATAATGGATATGGTGAGTGAACAATGAATATCAACCAAATAAGAAATTTGGATACAGAAGATGTAATAATAAGGCTAATAGGTTTATTTTTTGAAGTTAACAAAATATGATTTGAGCTGCGTCACTTTACAATAGCCAACGAGAATATTTTGTACCATATCAAATAATTTTTTTATAAATTTAGTATATCTTAAACAATAAGCTATATATCAAACAAATGTTATAGAAATATTGTACCAAATAGTTTTACTAACTACTTCAAACTACTTCAAACAGGTTAAATACTATTTTGTTTTTTATAAAGTTACACGACGGTTGCAAAATAAGTCACACTCATTTAAAATAGTTCAACCTCCCGTAATTACAAGACTGCAAGCACTTCAAAATTACAGGTCTTACTTATATTGTACGTCGTTATTAGATATGATCTTTTTCAATGAAAAAAGATTTCATTCGCAACAGAACCTATAATACATTTCACATGCATGCATATATTTACATGATTAAATATATATGACATTTTCTAACAAAAACTGATCCCAATTACAACAAACCATATATTATATTTAATAAATCGGGTTATCATTTTATAACAGAAGAATGGAGAACATACCCGTGTCTCGCACGGGTTATAAAGCTAGTTTAATAGAATGTAACAAATATGCATATTTATTGTGCAGCATTTAATAGAATACAATAAATATATCAAAATTAAAAGAGTAAAATAACCCTGAAAAATATATTAGAAATTAGGGTAAAATAGTCGACGATTTAAATTGCTTACCAAAACCTCTGTTGTATTATATATCTATAACCTTTATTAATGGGAAATGTTATTTTCAGAGCTGTTTTTTTTATTTCGAGAGCTATTTGTAGCTTATTGTACTAGAATATGCTACACAATGTGAATGCAGAGGCATATGCTACACTTGTTACTCTGGAAATAAAAAAACAGCTCTGGAAATAAAATTTCCCTTATTAATAAGCGAAACCCCTTTTTATTAGTATCGTACCAAATTTGGTTCGCACTTTTTTTCGGTTTCACCCCTAAAATTCTATCTTACGTAGAAATCATATTTTACGTGGAATTCTATGTTGTCTTTTAAGAAAAATAAAATTCTATCTTACGTTGAAATCAACGTCACTTCGAATCACCCACCGGACCCAATTATAATCACTTAGTTGTTAAATCAAGATACTAATCTAAATCTACTTTATACAACTGAATAATATTATATTATTTTATACCCATCAACATCACAATCAGATCAACCACCAGATCTGATTATAATTACTTAGTTGTTGAATCAAGATAGAAATCTCAATCTATTTTATACCCTTTTATTAGTTATCTTAATCTACTTTGTACGAAACATCTACCCACCCTCGAAACTCTAGGAATCATTCTCCTCCTAACTTTCTTGAGTATATTTTGAGTACAATACTTAGTTTCATGTTTGATCAAGTTAAAATATATGCAATTTTTATAAAATAGCGTTAAAAAAGGGTTTCACTTATTAAAAGAAAATTATAAATTTATATTATATAAATAATTTAAATTTTTAATTAAATTAACTAAGTCTTCTCACGGGTTATCATCTAGATCTAGTATAATAGATTTGTGTCTTAAATGTCACGGTTTCGCATAAAGTATTTTATTTCCTTAATCAGGAGGTCATATAAACAACATAGATATATGCATGTCTGTGTGCAAGAGCTGGTTTGGATCTAATATATGTTTGGCAGAATTTTGAAGAAGTTAGACAGAAGAGTACAAACGGAGAAACATTAGGCCTAAACCGGGACTAAATATACCATGCAGAACCATTATTAGAAAAAGTGCAAAAGACATCGTCGCTTTCACAGTAGAATCAGACCGAAATAGAAACTTAAACATTCATCGATTATGCATTACACTTCCCACTTTCTTAACTTTTCGACGGAGCTCTAAACAAAATTTATCAAATTTTAAGATTTAGTTATAACTTCAACTGAATTCCGCTTGATTTTCAAAGTTCGGTCAGATTCGGATTTGAAAGATTGGCTTCTGATACTCTGCCATAATACATGTATACAAGCATGCATGCACATAGAATGTCTTACAATAATTCGAAAACCAATGTGCTCAAGCTGTCTTTCCAGGTTTAGAATGCACAATTAAGAGAATATTGGCTGGAAAAGTTCGACTTTTTTTACATGTTTTGTTTGTATTTTTGTGTGATTTAAAAGACAAAGTCGGTCACTTTTCCTAACTTATATAATAAAGTTGGCTATCACTAAAAGAAAATAAAATGTACTAGTTTGGATTTTTTTGAGAGAATAGACCTGACAAAACGAGTCTCTATACAACATCTGGTCTAGGATAAACAAGTATTCGAGGATAATAGGCCATTTAGTCGACTGATAAGCCAGTGGCATCCTTAAACTAATCGAAGTGGAAAGATTTTGGATTTAAAATTAACGATTAAAACATAAATGCCAGCCTAAACAAGGTAATGTTCACTAATATATAATCATACATTTGCATCCTTCTTTCTGTTAAACTTGGACTCGAACTTGAACTCGAACTTTAACACGGGCAAAACCCTCTAGTCGTGACTCTACTGCAAAGATTCAAGATCTATGATTAAATTATTACACAAATGACAAAGACACACAGTTTCTATAATACTTCTGTGTGCTGATTATTTATGTTACTAATATCGGGCACTAGTCAAAGCGTGGATTTTTTTAAATGAAGTACGTTCGCTTCTCATTTATTCTGTTCATACTACTAATTCAAAGAAGGTTCTATACCCTTTCATCCCATAGTCTAGATTCTTTATTTATTGTTAAGTCCCATAGTTTAGACTTGACTTGCATGTTTGGTTAAAGACTTTGAGTCTAGCTTCTATGCAGTTTAATTACCTGTTATTTCTTCCATCAACTTGTACAATCATAATGTTCAAATCTAATACCCCAATAGGAAATTTCCGCTAGATATAATACGTAAAATTGATGTGAATGGTGGAATTTTTCGTAGATAAATAATTTGTCAATTATCGATGGTTGTTGACCATCCTCCATTATAATATAATGAAATTGTATTATTAAGTTACTAGCTTGTAACCCGTGCCAAGCACGGACATGAGTCGACATTAAAATATTAGTATTAATAAATTATTAATAAATATTATTTAAAAATGTATTTATCGAGAATTGAATGATAAAAATATATAATAAATAAATAACTATTTAATTATGTAGTTATAGACAATCGAACTGTGCATAAAGCTAAAGAAATTAAAGCAAATAAATAAATCTTGTATGATTACGTAGCTGCAAAGAATCTAACGCTCGACAAAACTATTGAATTTAAAGTAAATAAATAAATCTTGTATAATTACGTATTTGTAAGGAATCGAACCCTGGATGAAGCTAAAGAATTTAAAATAAATAAATCTTGTATAATTATGTAGTTGCGAGTAATCGAACCCAGTGATAACCAAATTTGATACTTTGGTACTTTAGTACCGCGCGCCATTTTTACATTAATAAAGAGTATAGATTCCGTTGTGAGCGAAACTTAGATTGAGATATATCCCGTAACATACTATATTTATATAATTACGATAACATTTTTCTTAACGTCCCGGTAACGAAACAGAGAAAGCATTGCAGTGACATGTCACAAATATCAAAAAATATTGTGTAACAGCTCATTTTTCCTTTTACTTTTGAACTAAATCTCAACACATGATTTCCAAAGAGTAAATAAACCTACTCTACACTAAAAAAAAAAACCACGCACGCGGACCTTATTAAACATGCATGCATAATGCAATCAATTTTCTTCATATATAATCATGCCCTAGTTGGCCTTAAAATCTCTGGTTATATGCGTGTGTACACGTAGATTAATCATCAAATTATTGCCAAACTAATTATGTCACAATCTTGTACTCATTCCGTCCCCTCAATTCTTTACGAGAACGGGGACTTGTCACGCATTTTAAGGCTTCTTTAATATATCTCGATAAATTATTTTAAATTTTTTCTTTTTCTGAGTTAAAATATAATGTTTAAATTTTTATAGAAACTAAACCTAAACATGTGACGAAAAATGGTGTAATTAGTTAATCTACTTTATTCTAAATTATGAGGTGTTTCTCGTCTAGAAGCGATTAAAGAATAAAAAACAATTACATTTATATACACACACAACTCATGAGTCATGCCCTTCGCATTATTGCAAAAGACCCTCTTAATTCACCGCCCCTCGCAACTTAAACCTAAAGAAAACAGGTGGTGGTTTGGTATAAATGAACAAACATCAGTACCCTTCGTCTCTTGTTTTCTTTATCTAACACTTTTCTCTTTCCACGCTGCATACAGTCAGCTTGAAGTGGCACAACAGATGGTGCTGTCGTATCCGCTCCAGCTCCGGCCGACCTTCTCACATATTCATATAAATTGTTTCGAAATCTCGTCTAATTATCAAAAAAAAAAATTGAGAATTATTTCGACGTATGTTAAGTAAACAATTCATCTAAAACATTAAGATATGCGAAAAATGATCATAACATGATTTTATATTGTTCAACGGTGCTATCGTTTTCTTGAAATTCTGGTTCAGTCACTTTGTAATTTGTTTAGATATTCGAAAAATTGTCAGAAGAGTGTCATTGCTTATAAGAACGAGATGAGTTCATCATACACACGTATTCGAAATGTGCCTACCCTCGTGTACAACTTGTAAGCATATTATACAAACATGTCACTGGAGTCAAAGTTGTTGACGCTGGCTAAAAGCTGTGTTATGATTTTATATTCATGTTTGAGTGAAGAATGTCAAAAAAGGAACTAGGGTTAGGCACCTCATGATAAAGGATCTTGTTCTTAAAACATGAATCTTTTGACAATATTGATTAGGGTTTGAAAAAATTGGTAAGATAATTAATCAGAGGAAACAAAACCGCGTTTCCTAGCAGGAGTTGAGACGAAGTCTTAATTAAACCACAAAATCAACCAAGAGTTTGAATCTGTGATAGAGACATAGAGTAATAAATAGAGTATACCAGCGCTGAGGTAATGCACTAATTAAAAGTTTAAAACACAATAATTGTGCCTTGACTCTTGAAGTCTTGATGTATAAAACCATGAAATGCTCTTTTACCAGTTAGATGGGAGACTTTCAGTTCTACTTGTAATTTTTGGGCTCCTTCGCATTTCTGGTACATTTATGTATATCAGAAATGCAGAAATAATACATTCACGTTAAGTTTTTCAGAAATGTCACAAGACACCCCTAAATGATACAGGACCTCACATGAGATGACGATTCCGAAAAAATTTCGCCAGGTACACCAGAGGTGATGACCCTTTTTATTTTTATTTTTTTCATTCTGCACTTCTTTCTCCTGAAGTGTGGTGAATTTGCCAATTGTCATTCCTACCGTAATTTTACTTCATCTGTGAAATGACTTAATTAAATTGATTTTTAACCATCAATTTTGAAGGTTTAAAAAATTTAATTATAAAATTTATTAATAATATTTTTTTGTTCCGTATCAAAGTTGAACCGTTCAACTTTGTTACAAGTAAAAAAGTATAACTATTAAAATTTGAATTAAAATAAATAAATTATGCATTATTATTAAAATTAATATTGCAAATATAATTTAAATAAATGGTTGATTAAAATTAAATTATCAAACGTAGTAAAAACACAAAAAAATTGGATTAAAATTAAAATAGCAAACGTAGTAACAAAAAAAATTGAAAAATTGAAAAAAAATTGAAAAATTGAAAAAATTGAAAAAAATTGAAAATTTGAAAAATTGAAAAAAATTGAAAAATAAATTACAAATATTAAGTATAAATAATTAGAAAATTAATTTATGCATAAAAATTTGTAATTAGAAAATTACAAATATTAAGTATAAATAATTATAAGAGGTTATATTTTAATTATACTTGGGGATAAAAAAAATTAACTTTATAAGTTATTAAATTGCTCTAACGTGGTCTACAGTCACCGTAAAACATATTATTAATAATTTTAAAAATCATGGTCAACTTTATATTATTTTAGCGCTTCAAAAAAATTATTTAAAAATGATAATTTATTTGTAAATTATATAAAAATATAAAAAACTTTTAAAATATTACACAGAATATCATGAAATTTGATAATTTATTTTTTGAATTTAGATAAAATTTGTATAATTTGTACAGTTTTTTTTTTGTTTTTTTTATTTTAATTGAGTCATTTCACAGATGAAGTCATTGAGTGAAGGATAAAAATTGCAGTAGGAATGTCAACTGAAAAATTCACCGCACTTTTGCAGTAGGAATGGCGGAATTTTCCAGGTTTGCAACTGATGTGGCCCCCTGTACTGAAAAACTTAATGTGGGTGTACCATTTCTGCATTTTTGGTACATAAATATATCAGAAATACGAAGGAGTCCAATTTTTTATCACTTTCGAAGCACTAATTTTGAATTATCGTATCTTTTCAATTTCTTATGTCCAACATATTATACTAGAGTAAAACTTGGACGTTGGTTACAAATAAAAAAACTTGGGGAACGTCGTTTCGATGAATCATGGATATCAAAATTGAGAATAAGAATTGAGGATATGAAAAATGGTTAAAGTGAATGAGAATGAAATAGAAATTCGGAGAATATGATGCATTTGATTTATTCATGTTAAGAAATTGAGATTCACATTACACACAACTAAAATGCTACTGAAAACAATATCAAATCAGTTTAAGGTTTCAATTCCCGTTAACCGAGCTCATTAAAATGCTACAAAAGGGCTCTAAATTTACATTTTTATGAAATAATCTGCGTCGTCACAAGGTTTGGATATTACATAATCAAATAATTAAATCTGCTTTCTATCGAATACTCCTATTCAACTAGTTGAAAATAGAAGTAAAGAAGTGACATGATAATGATTTCATAGCAACTGAAGTAACTGTCAGTGTAACTAATTGTCTGCAACAGAATGATGGGCCTGAAATGTTTGAAGAAGGCGAAAAAAGAAGACGTTTGTGGGCCCTTGTTGAGTAACACAGAACAACATTGTTGGGCTGGCCATGATTCATTATGGCCCACTATTGACAGTGCTCTTCCCACTTTCCCCCACCATCTTTCTCCCCACCCCGCCTTTTCCCCCATTCAGCTGTGTTACAAATTCGCTTTTCTTAAAATGTTCTTTTTATAATAAAAAATAGAAAATTTAAAATAATTAATTATTTTCAGACAGTTTTATTATAAAATATTATATTTGTTTGATTCTATTCAAAACTTAATAACAAACTTTTATCTAATATATATTTATTTTACAAATTTATGCCAATTTCTCATATACACATATAACTAATAAAAAAACGTAAACATATCCTATATATCCCGTTTAAAAAATATACAATGAATTGAACCTGAGAGTAAAGAAAGCAATAGAAGTGGCATAGACCCATGAGTTGTGGGACTTGTATCTATTCCTTATACATGTTATTTCAAGCCAATAATTTTATCACTTTTTTCTAATTTTGGGAAAATGACAATAAACAGTCAGGTATCATTACTTTTGTTCAACTATTTTTTGGTGACATTATTTTAACTGGTTTCCACTATATTCTTATCGTAAAATGACATTAAAACAAATGTAAATAAAGTAACTTATCTATTTTTTTAATAAAATTTAAAATTTAAAATTTTAGATCATGTTTGTTTGAAGGGATTATAATCCCGGTATTATTATATGGGAATAAATAATTCCATTAATTAAAGTTGTAATACTTTAAATTATGTTATCCCATATTTGTTTTGAAATATTCAGTTTAGGATTTGAATATAATCTTTTAAAATTGTATCGCGATTGGACTACTATCTTTTAAATTTTTCAATACTATGTTTGTTTTGCATAGAATTATATTGAGAGATCCTTTATAAAAATGACTTGTTACAGGGGATTAAATAATATCTTCTCAAACCATAGAGGGTATTATAATCATATCTCCTACTCCAACAAAACAAGGGATACGAAAATTTAAAGAATTATAATCCTTGGACTAAGTTTCTGAACAACATGAAAATTTAAAAAATTATTATCCTATCGTATACTTAATAACATAAAACAAACAAAAGAAATTAGAAATTATTATATTTAATATCCAATAGTATACCCATTGAGCTTTTGGGCTTGCAAGTGAGTTAGAAATTGCAAAACAAGAAAAACATACAACAAAATCCAATCTTTCTCAGCCCAGCCCAGCCCATCCCAGCCCATAGACACAGACACACACAGAAAGCCTAAAAAAAGAGGAATGATAGAACAAAAGAGCGGTAGATCCTGCGAAAGAAAAGCCGACGACGCACTTAATTATCTCCGGCGACTCTCTCTCTCTCTCTCTCTCTCTCTCTCTCTCTCTCTCTCTCGTTTTCTCCCCCAATTCTCCTAATTTATTCACAATTTCCCAGGCAACAATTATATATTCGATTTGGGAATACATTTATTTGTATAATTGTATACATTTTGAGATCGAATCTGTTTGGTTATAAATTGTTTGTGTGTTAATAATGGAGAATTTAGTGAGTAAGCTTCGTAATTTAGATGCCTATCCTAAGATCAATGAAGATTTCTACAGCCGTACGATTTCCGGTGGTATCATCACTCTCGCTTCTTCCATCGTCATGATCTTGCTCTTCGTCTCCGAACTCAGTTTGTCCCCTCTCTCTCTCTCTCTCTCTCTCTCTCTCTCTCTCTCCTCTCTCTCCCTCTTATCTCCCGCATTCTCTCCTCTCTCCCTCTCTCATCTCCTCTCTCTCTCTCTCTCCCTCTTTCTCTCCCTCCCTCTCTCTCTCTCTCTCTCTCTCTCTCTCTCTCTCTCTCTCTCTCTCTCTCTCTCTCTCTCTCTCTCTCTCTCTCTCTCTCTCTCTCTATGAATATGCTTATCAATTTGATGATGTATTGTTTGTTTTTATTTCTTATTAGTTGGATCTGTGGTAAAGTAGTGGTGTTATGTGGTAATTTATTTGAATTTATTTTTAAAGTTTTTATTTTTATTATATGCATTTGTGTTGATGGTGTGTTAAGAAATCGCATAGCTTGTGTCGGATGGAGAGAAAAGGTTTTATTATACAGAAAGGAATGGAAATGAAATGGAAATTTTTGTAGTTACAAGACATCGAGGCTCTAATGAAATTTTGGCGTGTCTATTGTGAAACTAATCTTTATTCTTTCGTAAGTGAATATGGATATGAAAGTGAATATATTAGAAATTTATGTTTAATAGTCGAAGAGCACTCCATTTTTCTAGTTATTTATCCCAGGTAGAATCATATATTTATCTTTATGGTTGCCAGAGGTGTAAAAAGAGTAACTTTCTTATTATAATGCTTTGTCTTTAAATGTTTTTAAGTTTCGTTACACTATTTGCGACATAATTGGATGATCGTAGATGGATCATGTGTTTTTAATTCTTAACCATTCACGGTACAATGGAGACATACTGTATGACAGAAACTTCGCATTTTAGTTAGTAAAATTTAAGTTACAGACGGACCCATGATGAAATTTCAGTGTTTACTAGAAGCTAAAGTTGTTAATTAGATTATTTGGTTTATGTTCTATGTATAGAGGTGTGCTTCGCAAGGTAATGTTTCAAATATTGCAAAAAAAAAAAATCATATTGTAGCGCAGTACAATCTCTTTTGCATAATCTTTACAGAAAGAAAGTTTGGGGGATACAAGGAGAGCCCAGCAATCCACTTAAATTGAAAGCTTACCTGTTAAGCCACTCACAGGTGCAAGCTTGGGTATATATCAGTTGCTTTTTAGCTAGTGTAGTCATACGAGAAGAAATAATAAGGATGTAGGAATAATGAATTGAATGGGAGCACCTTGTAGAAATTAGAAATCAATGCTAGCTGATCAAGCAATCATGATATGAAGTTAATTTTTATAAATCTTTCAGATATATAGTCTATCTAACTATGTGAACTTTGTGACCTAGGTTTTATTTTACTGCATTAAACACCAATATCTTGTCATTGTTTTTCTCAAGACAAGTCTAATATTGAGAAAAAAGAAGACGGAGAAGCTGTTAATGTAGGCCTTTGGTATCATTGTTTGTGTGTTGAAAAAATCATTAAGATCCCATGTCAATCTTAAAAAGTCTTTGAGAATGTCATTTATGAACATACACCAGAGCACTGTGAAGATATATAGAGGTGCATACTCCTTAAGGAAAAAGGTGAAGCTCTAAATAGAAATGTGTTTTACAACTAAAAATTGAAGTTTTTGGGTGGCATTATTACATAAATTCTTATTTACATGTGATTGGTGCTGCTGATATTATGGTAAATATTGGAACTCTTGCAAGTTATTGTTTTTTTAATCATCATATGTATCAGCCGGTTAAATTTTGTTTTCAGACATTAAAACTTCTAGATAATAAACTTAAACTTTAATATATTCTTAATCGGGAGGTGATTTGGATTTATAGCGATGTCAGGTATACAGCGCAGTTGATTTGAGAAGTTACCTTTATCATTTGGTGACTTGAAGAATTAAAAAAACCTTTGCTGATCTGCATCTTTGAGCCTTGTTTGAAGGTCTCAAGGCTGTGTAAAAAAACCAGTCTAGCCAAGTTAAATGGACAAATTTGTAGTTGAAGTTTCACAAGGTGAGCATTAGGTCTAGGAAATTATCATTTAGCAAAAAATAAGGTCTAGGAAATTATCGCCAGGTTCCCATTAATTTATTAACTTCTGATTATATGCACTGTTTTTCTAGAAATATTGTAGTCTGCATTTGGATCCTATGGTTAGTACCATAATGTGGAACTCGTGATGTCTAGGAGCTTCCAGAGAGGCAATGATCCCATTTAGCCTCTCTACAATGAACTTATTACGTATTTATGGAAATCCTAATATATACTGCAAATATCTGGGACTTCTTATATACTCATATATTGTATCAGTGGCATACATTCCTATATAAGACATTATAAGGTGAAATTATATGGCTTGCATTGTTTCAGTTTGTTCTTTGCTTTATATTGTTGTTGATAAAGGTGCTTCTTCTGTTAGCTTGTTATTACAGAGAATACCTGATTTGTTTCTAAACACCTGTATGTTTGCATTCATAGTCTTAATATTCTTTGTTTTTCTTCCAGGGTTATATCTTCACGGTGTAACAGAAACAAGGCTAGTTGTAGACACTTCGAGAGGGGAGACTCTAAAAATTAATGTAATATATGTTTTACATATATATATTTCTACAATTCGTTTATTTATCTCATTTGCTAGACTGCAGGATGATTAAGATTATCATTCTGTCTCCCTCCCATCCCATCTTAGCATAATAAAACTCTCCGAGATATGCTGGAGATGGGTTTTTCAAGTTTTAGTGTACTATGCTTCCCCGTGTCATGATAATTTTTATTTGTAATTAACATATGCTAATTTTCAAATTGCAGTTTGATGTGACTTTTCCTGCACTTCGTTGTTCTATGCTCAGTCTCGATGCCATGGATATAAGTGGGGAGCAGCATCTTGACATTGTATGTACTAATGGAGGATTATTTTTGCTGTTGGATTTCATGTGTATTTATCGTCTCTTAAATGCATGAGCATAGAGTCATAGACACATTTTTGTCATATTATAGTACTCTCTTAAGCTCTCTAATTTGTTAGTCCGTTGCAGGTGAATGGTCTTATGTGATCTTCATCTTTCACCCTTTTAACTTGGGATGAACACCAAATAGTAGACTAAATATTTTGTTGTCTGAGTTGTAACTCTTTCCTACATGGCATATGGACCATTCAATTTCTAAATGCAAATGTATAATGATATAGGTAGCACTTCTCCCAACCTTAAGTTTTTGGGAGAGTTGACCATCTAACATGGTTTTATTTGAGTTATCTTTTCTGTGAGATGGTCACCTAGTTCAACTCATGCATCCTGATAAATAAGAGTATTTGTTAGGGGATGGCAGATGGGAAACCTGGAAATTGAAATATATACAAACAGTTAAACCCTGTTGGACTGTGGTATTCCTAGAGTTTATATGCAATATAGTAATTTGCTTCTTGGGTATTTATCGTCTCTTAAATGCATGAGCATAGAGTCATAGACACATTTTTGTCATATTATAGTACTCTCTTAAGCTCTCTAATTTGTTAGTCCGTTGCAGGTGAATGGTCTTATGTGATCTTCATCTTTCACCCTTTTAACTTGGGATGAACACCAAATAGTAGACTAAATATTTTGTTGTCTGAGTTGTAACTCTTTCCTACATGGCATATGGACCATTCAATTTCTAAATGCAAATGTATAATGATATAGGTAGCACTTCTCCCAACCTTAAGTTTTTGGGAGAGTTGACCATCTAACATGGTTTTATTTGAGTTATCTTTTCTGTGAGATGGTCACCTAGTTCAACTCATGCATCCTGATAAATAAGAGTATTTGTTAGGGGATGGCAGATGGGAAACCTGGAAATTGAAATATATACAAACAGTTAAACCCTGTTGGACTGTGGTATTCCTAGAGTTTATATGCAATATAGTAATTTGCTTCTTGGGTTCTCCCCCCCCCCCCCCCCCCTCCCCCTTTTTTTTTGCTAAATTTATATTTACTTTTTATTTGCAGAGACATCACATCTTCAAGAAAAGGATCGATGCTGATGGAAATGTAATAGAATCAAAGGAGGATGGTATTGGCTCTCCTAAGGTTAGTGAACATGATGTTATAGAGCTTATTTTAATCTTACTAATTTGTACTGTCCCTATTGGTAAAAAGAATAGTTTATTTGTGAAATTATATATCTTAAAAAAATAATTATCTCTTTGAATGGTAATTACTACGAATTGATAATTTGAAAATCCGCATAGTATTATAATTATCTCCACTTTAGTACTTTTTAGAAACAACTGCAAATATAAATCTATGTTTGATTAGTTCTCAAGTCACAAAAAAATAGTAAATAAGATCTGCAATCGATATAAGATATGAAGTAGTAACGTGAAAACCATATCATTCCTTTTTAAATTATATTGTTGGGAATGTTTATCAGCAGAAAATCATTGCTGTACATTTTGGTATTCTAATCTTAAACCAGTCAACTCCTTTTACTTGGTTTTCATATGTTTGGTTATATGCTGCAGTTTTATTCTTAAGTTAGCTAGCTAATATGTAAATTTATCTTTTTGTAGTTATAATTTTGCTTCGTACTTATTTCTCCTTTACTGACCACAGATTGAGAATCCATTACAAAAACATGGTGGTCGGCTGGAACACAATGAAACATATTGCGGTTCATGTTATGGTGCAGAATCAGTATGCTTCTGTCTCGTGTCCCATTATCTTGTATTATGTGTTTTTTTAAATTTTGAACTATGAATTTTTTTGAACCAAGCTGTATGTATCCTTAGTTTCGATAAAACTCTTTGCATAAAAGTGACCCTGACAAGTGAGAACCCTTCAAAATAGAACTCTTACAACTTGCTTTAGTACAACCATATGTAATTAAATATCCTGATAAGTTTAGGAACTATGACGATACTTATATTAGTCCAAATCTTTAGAGTCGGACATGTTGTAGACATTCAGCATTTCATTTAAAGCAAAAAAAAGTTCAAAATATTAAGATATTACCAAGTCTGACACTTTGACTCGTATCTATGTTGAATACTTCCAGTAAATTCAAGGTGACAAAGCTTGTAAACTTTCATAGGCTTTCATAACCTTTTTCCTATTATTGGTCCAAGTTCCAACCAGGTTCCCTCGGCCAATTTCTTGGGCCATCATGCATCACATGCTCCACCATGAAACAATTTTAAGTACAAGCAACATGAGTGTGCTTGGAATTAATTAATTTGAAGTTAATGTATATTAAAAAAATACTATTAATAATTATATCTTTTCAAATAATTTTAAGTAGAAACTAAAGTATTGTTAAATTATACACCTTATTGCAAAAATTGTGAATGGGGTTTTTAGATAATATTTTGAAATTAATTAATTGATTTTGAAGTTAATTTGGTTTGGTCGCCAGGGGCAAATCTGTAATTTTAGAAATACTATTAATAATTCTATCTTTTCAAATAATTTTAAATAGAAACTAAAGTATTGTTAAATTGTACACCTTATTGCAAAAACTATGACTGGGGTTTGTAGATATTATTTTGCTATAACTTCAAAAATTAGAAATTAATTAATCATATATAGTACAATAAAGTTATTGAGTGAAAAAAATATAGGAAATATATAATTTAATAATTTTAAAATTAGAAAAACATGAAATTTCATTCAAAAAAAACAATAACCACCAAAATAATGAAGGTAATTAAATGAGTATCACCAACTAAATGAGATTTGTAGATATTATTTTGCATTTTTTTTAAATAATTAGTATAAAACTTATAAACAATATTTATAAAGCATCCGTGTATTGCACGATTATGAAGCTAGTGGTATGTAATATATAGTCGAAAGTATATCAGGGCTCCAACACTTGTATTAGTGTAACAGTTTATAAATAGCTCCTATCTTTCTCTAAATTTCCCATTTGCTTGCTTTCTCGTTCATGTAATTTAAGTATAAAACTACATCTGAATGCAAGGAATGTGTATTATATGAATTTCTGTTTATAATTTTTAGTGGCCACTGAAAATGTCTCAAATCACCTTTTACTAAAGATTATTTTACCAATATTTTGATTCTAATGATTCTTTAAAGTAACCATGAAAGTATTTTTGCAATACATTTCCCGTTGTGTTACTTTTGGCATTTGTGTTAAAATATGGATATAGAGGTGATTTCTCATAAAGACTATTCATTCATCAACTTAAAGTCACTTTGAAGACAAATTTTACTGTATTGTAGTCGGATGATGATTGTTGCAACACCTGTGAAGATGTCCGTGAAGCATACCGAAAAAAGGGTTGGGCTGTGACAAATCCAGATTTACTTGACCAGGTATGCTGCTGGTTCTGTCTCTAAGCATTTGGACATGTTTAACTGTACTTGTATGACATTGACTATTACTCTTCAAGTTAGTTAGCAACTTTACGATTATAAATTCCAAGGTAAAAACCAGATACCTATTTACTTTTGTTCATGTGAACTGTTGTTATATGTTTAATGGGGGATATTGTTTAGTTAGTCATTGATGGTATGGTTGATATGACATAAATGACATAAATATTTGGGACAGACCGGTGAGTTGATATTTTGTTATGTAAAATATTCTGTACTCTGTTGAACTAGAAGTCTAGAGGCATGCCATTATGTGCATTGATAAATGTTTGCTTCATCAGTTAAGCGTACCAAACTTCTATGCGTATTTCATAGAATTAGATGACTGAGCAACCAGTGCACTGATGGATGTGATGATGGAGGGATATTTATGTGAGAGCCTTGTGTTACAAAGGGATAACTTGCATCATGAACCAGTTAATTACCCTTTATTTTCTGTCCCTTGTTCTGGCTGATTACCTTTTAAGCTGACGACACACTTCTCTTTTCCAACTTTCTTATGATTGGTAACTCTTAGCATCCTTTTGTGGAACTTGCTGAATAATTTGCTTTGTTGTATCTTCGTACTAATAATTATTTATAAAAACTCAACAGAAAAATTATCATTCACAGGGGCATTCCCCCAAAAGAGTGGAACAGGGACCAACTCTTTAAACCAACCTAGACAGGACTAGCTTGGCTAAACAAATTTTAGAAAATCAGATTACATAGGATACTAACACACTGGTATATCAGCAATAAGAGCGAAGAATCTCTACTAATCTGCCTTGAATAATTTTTGCTATGTTTAGTTTTCCTGATTTTATATCTTTTTATCAGTGCAGAAGAGAAGGATTCCTAAAACAGATCAAGGACGAAGAGGGTGAGGGATGTAATATGTATGGATTTTTGGAAGTTAACAAGGTGGCTGGAAATTTTCATTTTGCACCTGGAAAAAGTTTTCAGCAATCAAATGTTCATGTGCATGATCTGCTGGTTTTTCAAATGGATAATTTCAGTTTCAATGTGAGTCATCTTTTGATGCCTAGTGTTTTAATTGTGGATATAAAATATAAATGATGAACTTTCAAATAAATAAGTTGTCCACATTCTTTATCCTTGTACTGAAAGTACGTAAGTTGTATGTTTTTCATCATGCAGATAAGTCACAAGATTAATAGATTAGCATTTGGAGACTACTTTCCTGGTGTTTTAAATCCTCTTGATGGGTATTCTACATATTTCATATTTTTATCTAATACACAATTTATTTACTACAAATATTCTTGTGGCAACACCTGCTAGCTAAAATGTTTATTTATATTTGCTAATTTTAATCTTAGCGTGCAATGGACACAAGAACCACCAAGTGGGATGTACCAGTATTTCATCAAGGTTAGTGCCTGAATCAGTGCCTCTGAATTTCACTTTTAATATTTATATTCTGTCCCTGATATGCAATTTTTATTTATGTGTGAGTGTAGTAGAGCGGAGTGAAACAAAGGAAGAATTCTTCTTTCTATTTTTTTTTTGGGGATTGATTCTCATAATTTATGTATATTTTCTTAGAATAATTTTGCTAATTATTCTCCAGATTTTGCCTATTAATTTATAGTTATAATTTTGCACATCTTATGAAGTAGTAACTCATGTACAGGCACATTTTTCACCATCATCATTTTCATTATAAAGTTATATATTGTGCGCACAAGAAATGCTATTAGAAAATACGAATACCTCTTTCCAATTCATTTGAGTTATAAGTTGTTGTTGGAACATGAATGTGGATTGCTTTCTTCTATATATATTAAATTTTGAAAGCTAGTAGGATATAATTCTCAACCATATGCATGCATCACCCATGCAATGATTGATCGCCCTATAATCTTTTAACTAGATTGGATGATTTACAAGCCTCTGGCGCGATCATTGTTTTTCTATCCGTCAAATGTATTGAACTTTTTTTTTTTGACCTATATGCTGTGCTAAAAAGTTTAGGTTGTACATTATTAGGCATCTTAATATGCAATGATATATGTTTTACTCAGATTGTAGCACATGTTTACAAAACTTAATCATCTGTCATGCAGGTGGTACCAACTGTCTACACAGATGCCACAGGAAGTACCATTCAGTCTAATCAGGTTTGAAGGTTTATGTCCATTACATCTCTTATGTTCTGTAATGTTCTAGAAATTCACACAAGTATTGGCCGTTATCTGGTGTAGTTCTCAGTGACAGAGCATTTTAGGACCGCAGATCACGGTCGCCTCCAGGCGCTTCCAGGAGTTTTCTTCTTCTACGATCTTTCTCCTATAAAGGTATGTTTGCTGTTGCTTCTCTTTTTCTGTACACAAGTGTTATGATTTGCTGGTTTGAAATTGGATTGTCTAGTTAAATTGTGGTTTGGTTTCGACCGTGTGCATGTGGATGGATAAAACTTGTCCACGCCAATTGTAATGTTTACTTGACCTACACAAGTGTCATTCATCCCGGTGTACTTGATAGAACTAGACCAAAACTTAAATTTTAACTACTATGACTTTACTTTCACTCCATGCTACCTTGTAACTTTAATCAGTTCAAAGAGCTACCTCCGGATGATGTTGAAAATATACTTATTATTTATAGCTAGTAAGCTGTGGTAGTGTCTTTATGTTCATAATGACTATGGTTGTGAATCAAGCAAGATTCCAATATCTCTAGTTCTATCATTTTTTTTTTCTTTACCAATATATTATCAAACACAGCCTAATCTAATAGGTAATTCGTGTATTTATTAATCTTGGGTGCAGGTCACCTTCTCAGAGGAAAATGTTTCATTTCTGCACTTTCTGACGAATGTTTGTGCTATAGTTGGTGGTAAGCTCTCCCCTTCTCTTTGTCTCTCCCCCTGTCCTAAACATTTTATACTACAACCTTCTTACCCTTATTATATATTGTACAGACTATATTACGTTTATCCACTTTCAAGTTAACCACTCTGTCTTTTAAGTATCTGAATTGTGAGCATACAAAAAACTTTAGGTGTTATTACAATGTGTTCCGAAAAAGTAAAGTTTGAGGGGACTCATCCCGGTTTCAAGAGAATTTGATATCTTTATAGATATGCATTCCAGTCATACAATTTTGAACTGTTCGGAACCTTGAACTGCTTAATATACTTTTTTTGCATCACCTGTAATTCAAAATATAGACTTGTCAGCTTTTAAGTCTTTGATTTAAAGAACACTTTAAATTGAAAATAAGTTTAAGTTAGTTATCACTTGTACATTACATGACTGACCATTCTGGTTAATACTAGTACAATAGATTTATCATTTGGCTATGTTGTTTGCAGGTGTTTTCACTGTATCGGGGATATTAGATTCTTTCATATACCATGGCCAAAAGGCAATCAAGAAAAAGATGGAAATAGGTAAATTTAGTTGATCTTTTGGTGGCATATGTTATCTAGTTTTGCCACTTGGGATGATTATGGCGGAGAAGTCTGATTTCATACTACAGGGTACATTGTGGTCAAAGTTTAGAATATTGAAACATTGATGCAGGACAAACCAGATTTTGTAAGAAACGTTTAACCAGATTAGTTTCATAGTTTAGTTCAACATTTTGTTACTTGTCCATTTTGGGGTCCGATAATCCCCCTTATAGTTTATATTTGTTTTCAGATTTTGTTGCCTTGTTTTCAGTTTGTCACCTATGTAAACCTTGTACATGATTTGTTAATACATACATGTACATCGTTATATTCGTTGTTGTCTGACTTGTGTCTTGTGTAGTGTAAACATAAAGGTTTTATCGATTATCCCTTGGACTCTTAAGTATTATTCTCTCTTCTTTTTTTCAAAAACGAAGTAAGAAAAACTCATGGTAACCAATCTAGCAGACGGAAATAGTAAGGTTATCCTTGAGCGAAATTGAGGAATATAGTTGTATTCATGATGGTTATGATAAAACAATGGCGATGATTTTGATGAAGCGATGATTTCAGGCCGTAACATTTTGACCTTTCTTATAGTTAAATAACTAGTCTTTCTTCTATGTTCTTTTTGTGTTATTTTTTTATATGAAAAAAATGGGTCTGAGAATAATCTCAGGTAATTTTAATTTTAAATCGATTTGTGGGAGGACAATAATAATAGTAATAAGCAGAACTATAGTAGTAGAAATATGTTTGAGGGTGGTGACCAGCCCATCAACCCCACTTTGTTTACAAACATGTACAAACAATTCTCTATCTTTTCCTTTACAAACAATTCTCTCTCTTTATCTTATTCTTCCTCTCACACTTCAATCTCAAATTTAAACATTTTACACCAAGAAAGTTGCTCCTCAAATATCCTTCCATTTCTACAAGACTGTCCAGGTTCTGTTCAGGCCCAAAGTCAGCTTGGGTTGGATTTATATCAACCCAGTTCTATTGGGCTATATCAAATTAGCCCATCCCAGGTCCACCTAATCCAAGCCCAAGTCAATCAGCCATACCAAAAACAGCAAATTCAGGGCTCTGGCTGGTTCAGGGTCCTATTCTGCTTCGCCACCTTAATATATCATAAGATTCATTTGAACCTTCCTTAATATATCATAAGATTCATTTGGGTCTTCCTTAATATAACATAAGATCTATTTGGGGGCTTTGCTCTAATAACTTAAGGTTTTAGATGAGTAATTACTCAACATGATATCAGAGCTCTCTGATCGGCGCGAGGTCCAAGGTTCGACTCCCTGTCACGTGCAAGTCCGTCTAAAAATGTCGAGAATGTGGAGGGAAGTTTTGACACTGAAGAATCGGGTTCGAATGGAGTCCAAGGAAGATCTTAATTTATTTTTCGTTTATGTAGCAAGGGCCTCTGCAATCAAATTTTTTGGCAATTGCAGAGGCTATTAGTTCATGCATGTTTGGCTTAGTGGTCAGCTAATATTCTTTTGCTAGGCCATTAGAGATGTTAATCTTATTTTCAGTGTAATTTGCATCATTATCTTCATGTAACTATATATTGTGTATATTTCAACTTAAAACTATATAAGAAAAACCAATACCCATACATATAACTGTTTCAAATAAATACTATCATATACAATACTATTCTCTCTTTTCTCTTTTCTTTTAGGATCAAAATGTTCGAAACAAACCCAGGTACGATTCAAGTGAAAAAACTCAGTGACCTCTACCATTTTCTCCTGGTGTTGGAGAAATGTACTACTAACCCGAGGAGGAGGAAGCAGGACAGCCCAGACAGCGATGGTTCTAACTAGGGGCGGCTACCTTGCTGCTTATACATAACTACACATTCAGTAACTATCATGAAACTTCCACTAGGGCCGATTTGCCCCCTCCCCAACATGCTGACTAGATGAAGGAATCCAGGTAATACTGATATCTTCTTCGGTTATACTCCAATAAGCTACCATAGGTCCGATCTGCAATACCAATAAATAGAGCTTCTGTGTCCGGACTAAATGATATTCCAGCAATCTCCCCAAAAAGATCAATCTCTTGCTCTGTGGAGTAACCAGACTTCGTGTCGTAAATATGAACGAAGTCTGCAGCCTCTGCTGTAGCCATAAACTGGCCATCTGAGCTGAAACTTATTGCTCTAATTGCTCCCATCCTTCCCTTGAGAACAGATAGAGATTCTGAGAGGTTCCTTATATCCCACAGCCTACAAGTAGTGTCTTGATTTCCAGTCGCCAAAATATTTCCATCAGGATGCCAAGCTGAGGTGAAGGAGTAGTCAAGATGTCCTTTAAGTGTCCCAACAGCCTGCAGAAGAACTAATGAATGAGAACAAACAATGCCATCACATTTTCAAACAAGATCTTTAACTAGCAGCTCAAGCAACCGACCTTCCCCGATTGTGCATCGGCAACCAAACATTCTGCACTATCTCCCAGAACAGAGAATAATTTTCCATCAGGGCTAACAGATGTGTTCTGCAAGAAATGATTACAGAAACTATTTTAGAACCAAAAAATTTATTGAAAATGATAGGTTGGAAATATTGAATGTTCATTTAAGAGAAGCTCTTACATTTACGGACCAAGGGAAAGTGAAACGATTAATACAAGCAAAATTTACAGTATCAAAGACTCTAACTTGAGAATCGTTGTTGGCGGTCATTAACCTGAGCGAGCCACTGCAAGCACATTGCCAAAAGATGATGTATTAGTTGAAATAGGACACCCGCCTTGCAGCAATCTCTCAAACATTATATTGCCACCAAATGACCAACACTTACTCAGTATTATGGTATATATCCACGTTGTTTGTTATAGCAGTTTCATCCACGGCTAACTTTGTGCAGAAGGCAACTCCAGATTGGTCCAAGGACTGTCACGCAAATTCAGGAGATAACAATTATTATATGTAACAGAATAATATCAGGCTAAAATTACTAATTTATATCCACAAAACCTTATTCTTACTTTGCAGAGAAGCTCTCCTTTAAATCCACCAGCAACCAGAAGATTGTCTTTAACTGCCATTGTACTAATCTGCACTCGTGAAAGAGACTGGCCTAGAGAACCAGGATATGTCTGCCAAAAAAGTCTTGTTTCCTCAGTATTTAGCATACATTATGATAGAAACAAATTCATTAAAACCGTTATTTACTTTACCAACCAGAGTCGGTACAATAGGCTTAGCAACATTGAGTACTTCCTTTCCTCTCTGAAGAAGCGAAGACCAGTGCATTACTGAGTAGTTTTGCATAAGGTACACATCATGCTTAGAGGTTGCCCATAACAAGTTCCTCAACTGACAAATAAAGAAAAAAGAGAACCAAAAGGTAAAAACCAGGAGCTACATATTGTTTCGGTCTATTTAAAGTCTAATAACCTCAAATGGATTTTACAAACAAGTGGTACTAATATGCAGTGTTAAGATGCTATCAGATAATTCTGATAGCTTTTCAGACATGTTAAGGATACATCTCAAATAAACTTCTTCCGTTAATTATAAGAAATGGCCATAGATCTACATCCCCCATCATAATGCATATAGAAAAAAAAATTATATAGACATTAGTCGATACCACAGGAGGACACCCTCATAAAAACATCACATCCTCATAATTCTCACACTTAATGTAGTTCAAATCAAAAAAGCCCTAGACTGTCAATTCGAGGTATACGCTTCCAGTAGAAACAAAACTGTGACTCTCGCTAACAGGATTGCGAGATGTCTGCTACTTCCAAGTATCAAAGGATACACATGCTGAATATAGCTGGAGCATAAACTTGGAAGACAAAGAAGATGACCTTAAAATGCAAAAATTGCAGCTGTGATACTTAAACCGTCGGCCATCAAGTAAGAAGTACTACTAAATTAATCAAGCACTCAAGAACAGAAGAATGATGAAAACATTCATCGTATGCAATCAAATAAAAAAATTTGAACTGAATACAAATAGAGATTAAGAGGCTGGACAATGAAAAAGAAAAAACAAAGCAAAAAGACAGAAATAAATTATTTCATGTACATGCCCATAATCATATAAGCTACCATCACATAAACCAACTAAAGATTAGGTATGAGATAAAAGATCCCACAGATAAATTAGCAACAACAGATGCGTGCGTTAGGTACGAAGTAAAATGCATGATGAAATGCATCCTATAACATCCAACTAACACTTCGAGCTATGTAAGTTACAGGTGCGGATATGTAATTAATAACATTCATATAAAATAAATTATCACTTACCACAGAAGAACAAATAATCAGAGTGTATATATAATAGCAGTGATAAAGACTAAGGTACCCCATAAGTATGAGGTAGGATGGAATTTAAATTGCTCCATAATCATATTGTGCATGTGTATGCACTAGACCACTATAGTAATATGACAGGATCTAAATTTAAAAAAAAAAAAAAACTAATACTCCAGAGCCTGACAGATAAACACAGGAAGCTCTACAAACTCCTCATGTCAAATCCCTACCGTACCATATGGGCAACACATCTCTATTACACCAGCTGCTCAAACTTAACTCCACCTGCGTATAAGGCCGAAACAAGTATAAAAATAACCCCTGCCACATTAGTTGAGTTAAAATCTAGACTAAACAATAATAGAAATGAGGAGAGGGAGAGGGACATAGAAGATTAATATGCTCCATGCTGCTGTAAATTTGCTATAGAACTTTTTTTAAGTTGCAGGCTACTTTAAATGTGTAAACAACATGCACCCCTACGAATACAATGAACTAAGTAAGTTTAAGTAATGATTTTGCACCCCACATATTACACCGGATAGGCATTTACCACTGGATTATTCTTAGTAATAAATAAAAGAGATAAAAATATAGTTCACTAAAGATCGTTATTCTGTTATTCTTCTCCCTCCAAATTTTATTTGATGTCTGTCCTGTCACATGTACATAGTTGCTATCTAACCAACAAAAAGGAATCAAGCAGGGAAGAAATCAGAAATCTAGCCACTTAGTAAAATGCATTGATTATAATCAAGTAATCCCCTCACCCTTTTTCATTTCATGTCAATTACTTGGGACTCATAAATTGCTCAGCTGTTGAAAACCAACTCGAACGCATTCAAGATTGTACCTCTCAGGTAAAGATCTTTTAATGTAACAAAAAATCATGCGTGGCAAGTGTAATAATCTGCACAAAAAGGATTTGGTAAATACAAACCCGGTTCAATTTAATTCGATTGAACCGGGTAAAATAAAACAAAATTATTAAATGCAGCTGTTGCTAGTGATGAAATTTGATGCTGTATCTTTCTTCAAGAGAAACATCGAGCTCTGGAAGAAAAAGTACAGCTAGCAAGAACCCTTGCCCCATCAGCTAGAACAACATTCACCTACTTAATAAAGCCTGATAATAGTTTTGACAAAGTGAATTACGTTAATTATATAACTCACCAGCCTAGAAGAAATTTCACCTCAAGCAAAATGGAGTTCGTCCAAATAGTTAAACAAGATGTATGCTCCACCTTGAGCTAGTGTGAACAGGTATGTTATCAATGGAGCATATCATACCAAATCAAGTTTTAAGATTGACTTGGTACTTCTATACTCCATAACTTTCAAAGGAGGAATCGGGTATCAGATAAGAGATACTATAAGACGGCTAATAGTACAACAACAGCTGCAAAACTACAATTACAAGATGCGCATGATAAAATCTATAAAGATCGTAGCAATATTATCATATTTAGCATAACTAGTGTTAAGATGTAACGGCAATGAGTACCATAGTCTATAATGATCATTACCAAAAAAAACAGTACCAAATATTGCTACAGTAGTCGAGTACTATGGAAAATGATGAACCAGACATGAATGTGCTCTCATTCGAAACCAGCCACTAAATAGTAAACAAGTAAAACTGCGATGAATACATTTTGTGGGACTTGTAATATCAATTTTGGGCCTACTTAATGCAAAGCCTGATCTTATATTCGTAGAACATGACTAGCAAAGAATTCTAAGCTATGAGAGAACAACTAAATAAACCGCACAACCCTAAACTGACACTTCCGAAGTAACAAACATTAGTATATAAAAAAACACCTAGTTGTCAGAGGACATAGTTTGCTACACAATGACTCTGAGAACACAAGATATGATGTAACTTGGTCAAAAGTACAGTTCTTCAAAAAATCTTGTGGAGATCATAGTACCTGAAAATGTACAATGGTAGACTTCACAAGCCTTGTGTTGAACTGGAAGTCGTAGAAACGATGGCCCTTCTCTACTTTATTAAAGTCCTGTGAACAAAGATTTAAAAATAAGAGCATTAGGATTTCTAAATATGGTGCAGTTCGTCAAAAGCCTACAACACCTGCTTCACAAAATAAAATTTAGCAGAACTCATTAATTTATCTCACAGGAATTTCCGATACAAGAAGGTTACAACTTAATTCACTGTTAATTTAATCAGCAACAAGGTTATCTCCAGACAGTGGCCATGATTTAAACAACTTTTTCTTTTGAATTATTACTATAATACTATGCTATTTACAACTTCAAATTTTTTTGGGAATCGAAAAGGAGTAGGCGTATTCTGGTTAAACATGTAGCGCAAACAGAACAGGTAAATTTACCTGCAAGCAAAGCATTTAATTTAGTGAGGGCCCTATGCTTCTATGGGAAAATAATATTCAGTACTGCAAGGCTGAAAGCAAATTAACTAGCTTTGTTCAAGATATAACTTGGTCTACTAGGTAAACATAGACAACTATAACATTCTTCCAAGTCCAATTTTCTGACTTGAATATCACTTAGTCTTGGTAATTACATAGCATTCCCTAGTTGAAGTTCATTGGTTGAATGATATGTTCTTTAAATTCTAAAAATTTATCTAAAATGATGAAAAAACATACACTAAATAAGCAATTTTAAAAGATAAATGATCTTTATGTAATGTTGATAGAGGACAACCTTTTCGAGCTCTCCGCGAGGGAGAGAGAGGCTCTCATAATTTCTGTATTGACTAAGTCTTGTCTCCCGGTAATTGTCTCTGGAGAAATTAAGCCTCTCCCAAGGAATCCCCTGAACATCTTTGCCATTTCTGGCTTCCACGGCAGACGTATCCGTCTTTGGCTTGCTCTGTAAATATCCATCATATCAATCAAAAAGTAATCTTTAAAAAGACAAACTAATTTCACGAAACAAAAGAACACAACTTCACGTATTTCGGAATCAGTTTGTTTTATAATATCATGTTCCAAACTACTACACTCGGCAAATCAAGTCAAAATCAAATGAAGCAATCAAAACTAAAAGGCTAACATCAAGACATACTACAGATTAAAATAGTATACCCTATAGTCCTATACTCTCTAAACCCCCCACAGAACCCCTAAAAAAGGGGGTTGACTTGTAAAACTTTTAGTCATATAATTATCCAACAAATTAGGTATAAACCAAAAAACTATAGTTCTTAGTCATTAAAACCCCGTAAAATCATATATAAATCACTAGTTATGGTGTTATAAATCCACAAATCACAAATTACAATTGCAGTACTACAAATTACTTAAACCATTGGATTCTCACTAACAGAAGGCTGAGTAAGCTGTGAATTTTTAGTTTGATCACAAGTCTATATAATAGTATCATCATGTTCTTGCAAATCATTTTAGCATACAAACTCTACAAACCAGTCAAAGCAAATAGAAATAATGAGTGACCATACTACAAATCATCAAATCTTGGTAAACACAAGTCATCACACAATCTGTTTGTTTGTTTTTCTAGTTGTAGCATCATTTAAAAATACTTTGTATTGAGATCAAACACCTCTATATAGGTCACAGTCAACATGTAAATTACATGATGGTGCAGTAAAAAAGAACAGAATTTCACACTAAGAAGGGAGAGAGGGAGAGAGAGATAGAGAGAGGGGGGGGGGGGGGAGAGAGAGCGAGGGAGAGGGAGAGGGAGAGAGAGGGAGAGAGAGAGAGAGAGAGAGAGAGAGAGAGAGAGAGAGAGAGAGAGAGAGAGAGAGAGAGAGAGAGAGAGAGTCAGAGAGAGTCAGAGAGAGGCAAGTACTTGGTCAAAAGTGAAAGAGTCATCATCTTCATCATGATGAACAAATGCTTCATCATCGTCTGAGGATGAATCAAACTCAAAATCAGCAGTAGCAGAGTTGTAGTAGCTAGATACCATGTTGTCCAGTTCATTGTTCACGTCCATCTCTCTCTCTCTCTCAGTATATCTTAATATTAACAAATTACTTAATAAGAACCCAGAAAAAGCAATCAAGAAGCAGACCTCAAGTAGCCAGTATCTTTATATGTGTGTAAATCAAGGAAACAGAACAAGTAGTGCGCTACAGATTGATAGTAAGCTGGAAATAGATGTGAATTGAGAAGGGCTGCGTTAGCTTGGTTTCTTATTAAGACCAAGACCATGTTGCATTACTACCATTGTTATTGTCGGACCCCCGTGTGGGTCCCCCTTCACCATGCTGTACGTTATCATCCCCTTTCTGTTAAATTTGGCCGTCAACTGTTGATCTTATATTTTTTTTTAACACTTGTAACAATCGACTAGACCTGGCAATGGATGTGTAGTACTTTCGTGTAAGTGTACATTCGTATTTTCGTGTATTTGAATGTAAAATTTATATCCGATCTGTTTTGGATTCGTGTACTAAATTTAAAACACATATCCAATTCAAAACGTGTCATATACTTTACGTATTCGTGTACATTAAACAAAAATATAAATATAATTTAATTAAAATTTATATATTATAAAACTATTTTAATTATGTAAATTTTTATGAAATGTGTATTAAATATGTATTACATACAATTTTACAAAATTTTGTAAATATAACTTATATATATAAATGTATACTTCTTATATATAAATGTATAACTTACTGTCAATTAGTCGTGAAACTTTTATTTATTGTTCATATGTAATTGCTTATATATTTTTTAAATATGCAATATTATAAATAATATATATATTTTTTAAAATTATTTATTTACTTCATTAATTCGTGTACTTTCGTTCTGTGTCGTATATCTATTGTGAAAACCCAAACCCGACACTAATTATATTCGTGTTTTTTCGTGTTCGTGTATTAAATTTTTGCAACCAAACACTAATTATCTGTGTCGTATCGTGTTCACGTGTCGTGTACCAAATTGACAGGTCTA
This sequence comes from Heracleum sosnowskyi, assembly GCA_030848705.1. NCBI lineage: Eukaryota > Viridiplantae > Streptophyta > Magnoliopsida > Apiales > Apiaceae > Heracleum > Heracleum sosnowskyi. Next base: position 1,536,783 of record CM061237.1, on the reverse strand, counting down.
CAATTGACCGAACAGACAACAACGGATAAATAAACAGATAAATCAATATCTAATAAAATAAATAGAAGACAAACTCGAACTCGAAATCGATATAATTTTATACATTTGTTGATATTCAGGGATATCAATTTTGTTGATAGCATTACGGCAAATGCAACTCCCAGCAGCAAAGTGACACCTAATAACATTAATAAAGTCTTGCAAAACGTGGCAGCATAGAATCCTCACACGTGGAGATATACTAGATCTATGCAGACGTCTCAGAATAAAAGAGAATAAAATATGCCTCAGATATTACTCCTCATTTATACTCCCTCCGTCCCCGTCCCAGTCATTTTTATACACTTTCCATTTTGAGATATCCTTCTCATTTCTATACATTCCAAAAATAGTAATTTTTAATGATATAAAACACTATTACACCCACTACTTTCTCCACTATCTCTATTCTATAATAATATAAAACACTATTACACCCACTACTTTCCTACACTATCTCAAATCTATTATTAAATATTGATAGGTCCCACCACTTTACTCACTTTTCATCTAATTTTACTCATTTTTTATATCTTTTCTTAGTCTACGTGCTCAGTCCCGGTGTATAGAATTCACTGGGACGGAGTATGTCCCCCTCAATTCTTTACATCGAGGGCACGACACGGAGATTAAGAAAAATTGTAAATTAATAAAGAAAAGTAAGAAAAATGAGTAAAGTGGTGGAACCAGTCAATATTTAATGTATAAAGTGGTTATAAAGTAGGTATAGTGGAGGAAAATAGTGAATGTGATTGGATTTTTTTATTATAAAATGTTACTATTTTTGATATGTAGAGAAATGAGAGGGACGTATCAAAAAGGAAAGTGTAAAAAAATAAAAGGGACAGAGAGAGTATTTAAATCATAAAAATGACATGACGGCGTTAGGTAGGTTAACGGCAATCTTATCATAACGTACCGACCACTTGGAGTGTAGGACCTATTTATCCCTACTTTTTAATTATTTAATAATTTCATTATTTTGACCATATGTATTTATTAATTTTTCCTAGATAATTTATATGATACAATAAACAAATAGTTTTTATTTATTTAAAATATCACTTTCCAGCTTTTGATTTGTTTAATTTGTTAGTGGCTCAGGATACAAAATCACAAAAATATCCAATCGGTGGTTGGGCTTTCTACCTAGCTTCCCACCGCATATTGCATTGCTCTAACAATTCATAAAATGTGAAATAAATATTTCAAATATATGGAACTAAGGTTATTGTTCAACAAAATTTATCCATAAATAATATGATTGTAAATTTTTAAAACATTCGATTATTTGTGAACTTTCAAATATTTATTTTAAACATTCAAGTGTTCGGCTCAATTGATGATCAATTTCAGAGTATCAATCCAAATTAACTGTTTTTTTTTATATTATTGTCATCGACTCATCGTATACATTTCTAGATAAAAAGATAAGTTTTATTGATCTGGATTGCAGGTTCGAACTAGGGACATGTATCGGGTCACTTCGGGGTTGGGGAGTGATATCCCGCCCCGATCCCCGAATCCGCTTCCATTTCCCGAATCCGTCCCGATTCCCGAACGGGGAGTAATTTTTATTTTTATTTTTTATTTTTTTAAAAAAATTGAATTTAATTTTTTTGAATATATTTACAAACAAATTAATTTGTTAAATCATGATATATAATACATGTCTTAAATTTAATCTTACATTTTAAAAATTAATTCGAAATAATATATATTTGTAAGAATATATACAATATATAATTAAAATTATATTATAATTTATTATTAAAATTTTGAATTTGTTAGATAAATTAAAATTTAAAATAAAAATGCTACATATAAAATATAGCAATCTATAATAATTTAATTATATACATATAAAAATATACATATATTTATTAAAATATGAAAATCAGGGATCGGGGTCGGGGATACCCTAATCCATGACCCCGTCCCGATCCCCGAATTTTTTTAAAAGTATTCCCCGTTCCCCGTCCCGAACCCGAAAAATTCCTCAAATCCCCAACCCAAATGGGACGGGGATCGGTTCGGGATCGGGCAGGGCGGGTAAAATGTCCATCTCTAGTTCGAACTGGGGGTTGTGCATAGTCGTACATCTAACCTCACATAAATTTGCAATAAATATTGTTTGATCGGGATTTGTAATTTTAGTTGTTGGGTAGTATGCACCTATTATATGTACGTGTATTGCAAAAGGATTTAGCACGTAGTAAACAGACTTTAAAATTTGTTTGAGGAACGATACAAAGAAATCGAACAATCTTTGTAATAAGCTATGGAAGTTTTAGTTTGATCGGCCTGGTATATGTTTGGTTTGACAGCCCGGTATATATTTTTCTACTTAAGTATAGCATAGAAACTAGTGGTACTATTCCATAAAGGATAAAGGTCTGAAGATGTGAACATGAAACTAGTTGGTATTATTTCAAAATGGCTAGAGAGGTACAATACGGATCTATTGACTATTCATTCAGGACTAACGAGTACGTCAGGTGTTTAAGTAGGTGTTTAAGTGGAGAGTTTGTAACATTATAGTGCATCGAGGAGATTTTAGACTTTTGCTCAGCTTAGAGGCAAATTACTACTACTAAGTGCACCAAAAAGTTATGATTTTTTGGGGGCCTGCGATGGGTTCGTGAACTACCCAGGTTGGATGTATTTGGACTTGTAGGCTTTGGTTTATTTCGGACTCAAAATCGGGAATTGACCCAATTTTTAGAAAAACTCTCGGATTTGACTCATGTCATCACATCTGTTATCACAGTCGACTCTCGAAACCTTGATGAATCAAGTTACCGAAGGCAGGGACAAGAGGGATGGTGGTACAAAGGATAGATGTCCGGAGGTGGGGACACGAAATCACTCGTTATTATTCTACAATGGCTAGAGTGGTACAATACGAACCTTTGAGATATCCGTTCAGGCCTGACGAGAATGACAAGAATTTAAGTGAGAGAATTTGTAACACCCCAGTCTTATATCGAGGAGATTTGGGATTTTAGTTCAGCTTATAAGGCAAAGTACTACTACTACTAGGTACACCAACAAATCATGATCTTTTGGGGGCTTGTGGTGAGCTTGTACACTAACCAAGTTAGCTGTATTTTAAAGTATGTTTCGGTTTATTTCGAACATGGAATTGGGACTTAACCCGACTTTTGGAAAAGACTCGAGATTTGACCCGAGTCGTCACATATATCCTCACATGCTAACACATTCTTTTGTTGTTGAGATTAATATTACACCCTCCATTCAAAAAAGAATGAGTCACTTTTTTGCACGCATATCAATGTGTTTGGTTGAGGTACTTGTAATTTATTTGATTCTTTTTATTTTGTATAAAAATAGAATTGGAGATGCAACCGGCGGTTCATGTATATATGAGTATCAGAATCGACATAATTCTCCAACCTAGTTATGTGTAAGCTTGTAATAAATATCTTTCACTATCCTTTCTTCCTTAAAGTTGTTGCCCAGTAAATAACAATTGTAGAAGGGGGGGGTTGAATACAATTGTATAAGATTCTCGACTTAATAAAATATAGATCACAAATATGAAAGAATAATAACAACTTTATTAAATCTGATATAAAACTGTTACAAAATCTCTCAAGAAATTCTGATGTTCTTGAGAGCTTCTAGGTTACAATATACTCGTGTATGCAATTGGTTGTTTAAAACCAAAACCTAAACTGTGTTTATATACTACACAGCTTCTCTATCGATTACCAGATAAGTCCTAATCAATTACAAACTAGATTGAAACATATCATAATCGACAGCTTCATACCTATAAATTAGGAACCAACAAAATAAACTTCCTTCTTTAACTAGACTCATAATCCAACTCGAAATAGAAATCCTGATCAGCTTCCAGTCCTGATGATCAATCCTGATCATAGTCCTGATAGAAATCCTGATAGCAATCCTGATATTGACGCTTGAGCAAATACTGATGACGTTAGCAATCCTGATCAGTCGAGTCTAGATCCTGACGATCATTGAATCCTGATCTAACAATCTCCCCAATATTATACTTTGTAAAATAAAGTATAGATTCCTAGATTCAATGATGTCAAAAACTTATTTACAAAATGTACAAGTATTTACAATAGCAAACTTATCTTCTTAGATTCTCTGGTAGAAAAAATTCATCTTCAAGAAGCTTGACAGTAGATTTTCTTCTTTGTCTTCAAGAATCTGAATTAGCCTTTCTTTTATATCTTTGAGTTCTCCATCCTCTTCATTTATCTGATAGATAGCTGCTCTCAGATTCTGTATAGAACTTCTCTGTAGACTATGATCTTCAATCAGGATGTAAGCAATTTCCTTCCCATCAGGATTAAGAGTAAGTTGATTCATGCCAAAAGACATTTCTTTAACAGCAGTGCCTCTTTGCATTTCCACGTCTTGACCTCTTAGATTTAGGTACATGGGAGTATAATTACCATTGTAATTATTTCCTTCATGAAATCTTCTCCTTATTGTTGACAGAATCATATCACTCCAAACCTTGCACACTTCATTCTTCCATTTTAGCAGATAATGAACATATTTCAGTTCCTTTGTAGTTTTCACCAACAACTCTTGAATGGATAGAATCTTCACACTACCATCTTTCATAAAGTATAGAAGCTTTTCTTTCTTTTCAGTACCATCATGACAATCTATAACTATATCAACAACTAATAAATTGTTCAGGTGTTCAGAAGTTAAAATACCTCCAATTTCAGTTAAAGCATGAGGATCAACATGTGGTATATTCAGAAATTCAGCATCCCTGTGTCCAATACCTCCTCTTGAGTTGTGTGTCATTTGCTTTAGACTTGAAAACATCTGTAACCAGAGTGCTTTAGATTTTTGAGAAACAGAAAAGTCTGCAACACTAGAGACATTTGTTACAACTCCACTTGACTGAAAATTCACAGGTCTATTGCACTGAATAGTATCAATATGCTTCCACTTCTTATCTTTTTCTTTTTCAAGAACATAGCTCTTCTCTAGCTTGTGTTGTTGTCTTCTTGAATTTCTCCACAACAATCTGTTTGAACTTCTGAGCTTTTGCACATAAAGATTTAAATCTCTATCTGTTGTTCTTTTTATCTCCCATCTTCTTGTTTCTTCTTCTTCATCAACTTCACAATTATAAGAATCAACCACAGTAGAAAGAATTAACAAATCAACCTCTTGTAGAATTTCAGATTCATCAGGATCTTGAACAGTGTCAGGAACAATGTCAGGATTAGAATCTGGAATTTGAGCTGCATTACTGATGAGTGTTAATTGTCTTGATCTTCTTCTCAATTCAGGTTGTTCTTCAATAATTCCATCATCACCAAAAGTAGACCTTTCAGGAACTACTGATATTTGAGTAGGCTCAGGAATTTCTTCTATTATTAAACTACTAGACCTTGTTTGTCTAGGCATATGTTGAATTGATGAGCTTCTTCCTCTATTTGCACCTCTTCTTGCACCTCTTCTACCTTTGCCTCCTCTACCTCTAGCATGAGCAGGATTCTTAAAACTCTCCATCATTTCTCTCTGTTGATTTAGAAATTCTTCATGTGAGAGATCAGGATATTCTTCACTAGCTGTAGAAAGTGCCTTCCTTGCAAATAACTGTTGAACTCTCTTATCAGTGTGATAAAGAGTAACAACATCACCATCTCTTGTTTTGAACTTCTGGAATAAGTTAGCAGTATCTTCAGGATTTGCAATTAGAACATCTTCATCACCTTCAGGAATTGTAGAGAGTGTTTGTCCATGACCAGGCGTCAGGATTTGATCACCTGTCATGATTTGCTCTTCCGTCAGGGTCTGAGATTTCACCAGTGTCCTTACTGTTCTAACTCCAGAATCAGAAACATGAGTAGACTACGTTGTTTGACTTTGAGAAGTTTGAATTGTAGACTTCATCATAGCAGCATCAGAGGTTTCTCCTTGTAATACCATGTCATCACCATCATTTCCAGTATGATCATCATCATTGTTCTTTCTCAATACTAGATCAGGTGTACATTTTGTCTGACTTACCTTCTCCCCTTTTTTGACATCAGGATTTAAGAGATTTAAAATCAAGGCAAGAGAGGTTTGAATATCAGTTACCTTAGAATCAAGAGAATCAATTCTGCTGTTGATGGAAGATTGTTCATTAATGATTTACTTAACTTGGGATTCTACTACTCTGAGTTGAAAAGCAGTATGCACCTTTGTAAAGTTCTGAGAAATATCAGTCCTCACTTTTTCAGTTGTATCTTTGACAGAATCAATTTCATGTTTGAGGCTTTTGGATAAAAGAGTTGTAGCCTTCAAATGATTCTTCATATCTTCATTTTTAATCAACTTAGCAGCATAATAAGAATGGTCCAAGGCATATGGATAACTCATAGATTCATCAGACTTGTACCATTCATTGTCTCATTGATGCATTCTCAGCTGCTCAGCATGATTAATCTCAGAAGGACCATAAAAGTCTTGTCTAAAGTCTTTTCCACTAGAAGCCTTGCCAGCCATGTATGTGCTTGAAGAACCAAAGTTAGTTCCAAGACTAGATTTAATTGTTGTAGCAAGCTGATCCTTCTCTTCAATATCATCTTCATCATCAGAATCATTATCATCAATATCTCCAGAATCACCTGTAGAATCAGGAATAACACCCTTGAGTTTATCTTGAGATTCTGAGATAGGATTCACCATTGGTCTTGAGCTCAGTGGTTGGATCAGGATTGGCTCAGCATCAGGAGCACCACTAGCATCAGGATTTGATAAGCTTGCATCAGTATTTTCTATTAATGGTTCTTGTGTAGCATGAGGTTCAGAAGCTGCTTCAACACTTTGAGTTGGAGGTTCTTGTGTGCTTCCCTCATTGACAGTGTTCTCGACCAAAACTTCTATTTCAGGAATAGTAGAAACTGTAGTTGATTTGCCTGCATCCTCACTTTGAGAAGATGGTTCTTGTGGGGCAGGAATGTGAATGTCTTCATTCTCCCTTTGAGAAAATGGTTCTTGTGTGACCATTCCTTCAGCTATGCCTTCACTCACACTTTGAGTGAGTGGTTCTTGTGTGGCTGGATCATCAATAGTTGCTGAACCACTTTGAGGTTCAGGTTCTTGTGAGCTAGATCCCTTCAGTTTCTTCTGTCTCTGGAAGACCTTCTCTTCTGCCTTCCTTTTCTTCTCTATTGGATGTGTAAACCCAAGATTGGAAGCAGCAACACTAAGCTTCTCCCATGAAATATCAACATGTCTTGTAGTTGGAGAGGCTTTGGCTGGAGAGTCTGAAATAGAGACAACTTTACTTGGAGTACCATCAAGATTACCAACGTCAGGATTTGCTTGAGCATCAGGATTTGACTGCTCATCAGGATTTGATGTGTCCTGTCCATCAGTAACATGTGACTTCAAAGGAATATGATACCTGATTTTAGATAATTTCCTTTTCTTCTGTGGCTTAGAAGATGGTGCCACATCTACAATAGTAGTATCAGCAACTTCCTTGTTTATCTTCAACTTAGAGGATATTGGCATATCATCCTCAGAGTCAGTTTCATCTCTCAAAACCAACTTTCTCTTCACAGAAACAACCCTATCAGCCTTCTTCACCAGGACCCCTTGTACACCCCCTTGTTTCTTCTTTTTAGTGAGTGGTGTAGAGGAGAAATCCTTTGATCCTGATTGCCTTACAGACACATCAGATCTAGCTGATTTCTTTGATTTTACAACTAAAGTCTTTTGAGAGACATTAGAGGTGGCTGTTAACTGTCTAGACTGTTTGGGATGGATGCTTGTGTCAGGAACAAAGTGTGATTGGCCTTGCCCCATAGCATCAGAAACTGATCCATATTGAGTAGGCATTTTCTCTTTCAAGAAAAGCCTGACCTCATCAGGAATATAGGCATTGCCTGAAAAACCATTTGCCTTATCACTATTGACTTAGGACTTCAAATTATTTTCTGTAATTCTACAAATAGGTAGAATCACATCATCCTCAAAAATAGCACCAGGACACAAGTGATTAAAAATTAACTGAAAAAATCTAAGAAAGCAGACATAACCTAACTTATATGACTTCCTATCACTTAAAGCTTTTAAAATAAATGATCCATAATCAAACACTATAGAATGGATAAGAGAGTACCCAATTTTGAGAGATCCTGATGGAAGCGCATCAAAATTTGATGTCTTGTTCAGGAAACAGCGGCTGATTGAATCAAAGAAGAAATTCCATTCCTTCTTAAGCTTTGTCCTGAAGAGGTTGCCATACCTCTTTACTTCTCCATTATAGCCAAGCTTTGAAACAAACTTAAAGAGAGTAGAGTCTGTAATTACATCAGGAACACTATCACCCAGAATTGGCAAATGCAATGCCTCTTCAATAACAGCATGGGTGACATGATAAGTAACATCATTGAACTCAAAATTCATCAACAGTGTTCCTGACACCCCTTTTCCAAATACAGCTGAGTTCCATACCTGCATCACAGACTTAAACGATACACTGGCAGGTTCTGTTAGAGCAAACTTCAATGGACTTGAAGCTAGAAAATCTTGGATTATGTGGAACTCGCTTGGCAATTCCTGATGATCTAGAATCGCCACAAAATTGTTAGTGGCAAAAGTAACACCACTAACTACTGTCTACTTGTTCATGAAGGATGAAGACGCCATTAAAACAATATAGAAAACTTGAGAATTGAGATTTAAAAATTAGGGTTCTTGAGCACAGAGAGAGAAAGAAGATGAAATACTGATGATAAGAGAGTATACGGTAAATTAGAAAATAAAATGTATTTTGTTAAAACAAAATATTACTCTCAGTGACAGGTGGCATGTTATGATTTGTGCAATAATTATTAGTGGACAAATTACGTGCGTAATTAAACATAACTGCACCGCTTTTTATGTGTATCTATATGTATATATCTATCAGTGTGACACACGTGCGCATACAGCTGTCCAACTAAAACTCAAACGTTTCTCATTAGTAACTGATGAAAAATCAGGCACAATTTAAGCAATGAAATACTGACCTGTACATCAGGATTGACCGATTGACTTCCTGTCAGGATTGTGTCCTATCAGGATTTGATCAAAATTACATACCTTGCAGAATGACCATCAAGATTTGATAGTCATCAGGATTTCCTCTCTGTAGCTTTTCTCAGAAATTCTCAAAGTTCATTCACCAATTTGTTGAAAGTAGCTTCAGACAGTGGCTTGGTGAATATATCAGCTAGTTGTTGATTAGTAGGAACAAAGTGAAGTTCAATTGTTCCTTCCAGAACTTGTTCTCTTATGAAGTGATATCTAATACTGATGTGTTTAGTAAGAGAATGCTGAACTGGATTTCCTGTCATTGCAATAGCACTTTGGTTATCACAATAAATAGGGATTTTTGAGTATAACAGGCCATAATCTAACAACTGATTTCTCATCCACATTATCTGAGCACAACAACTTCCTGCAGCAATATACTCAGCTTCTGCAGTTGAAGTAGAGATAGACTTTTGCTTTTTACTAAACCAAGAAACTAGTCTACCACCCAAAAACTGAAAACTTCCTGAAGTACTTTTCCTGTCTATCTTGCATCCTGCAAAATCAGCATCTGGATAACCACACAACCCAAAATCTGATTCCCTTGCATACCAAAGGCCAAGTGAAGGAGTGCCTTTGAGATATCTGAAAATTCTTTTGACTGCAATCAGATGGGGTTCCCTAGGTTTTGCTTGAAATCTTGCACACAGACAGGTTGCAAACATGATATCTGGTCTACTTACAGTGAGATACAATAAAGAGCCAATCATCCCTCTGTAGTGAGTTACATCTACCTCAGCACCTTGATCAGGATCAAGTTTGGTAGCTGTAGCAATAGGAGTTGTTGCAGTAGCACAATCTTGCATGTTAAACCTCTTCAATAAAATTTTTGTATATTTTGACTGATTGATAAAAATACCATCTTTAGTCTGTTTAACTTGAAAACCAAAAAAGTAACTCATTTCTCCCATCATGCTCATTTGATATCTTGACTACATAAGCTTAGAAAACTTTTCACACAGCTTATTGTTTGTTGACCCAAAAATGATATCATCAACATAAATCTGAACTAAAGGCAAATCCTTACCATGATTCAAATAGAATAGAGTTTTATCAATAGTACCTCTTTTGAATCCACTTTCCAGTAAGAAGTGAGCTAAGTTTTCATACCATGCTCTTGGAGATTGCTTTAGTCCATAAAGTGCCTTATCCAATCTGTAGACATGATTTGGATACTTTGGATCAATGAAACCAGGAGGTTGTTCAACATAGACTTCTTCCTCCAGTTCACAATTTAAGAAAGCACTTTTTACATCCATCTGGAAAACCTTGAACTTCTTGTGAGCAGCATATGCCAGAAAGATCCTGATGGCTTCTAGTCTTGCAACATGAGCAAAAGTTTCATCATAGTCAATTCCTTCTTGTTGAGAATACCCCTTTGCAACTAGCCTTGCTTTGTTTCTGATTATTACACCATCTGAATCATTCTTATCCTTGAAAATCCATTTTGTGCCCACAATTGACCTGTTCTTTGGTCTTGGTACTAGTTTCCAGACTTCATTTAATTCTTCTTGCATTGCAGTAGCCCAATCAGCATCTTTGAGTGCATCTTCAACTTTCTTGGGCTCCTCCTTAGATAGAAAGTTATGATAAAGACATTCATTTTGAGTTGCACTTCTTGTTTTAACACCTGCATCAGGATCTCCAATTATCAAATCAGGAGTATGATCTCTTGTCCATTTCCTTGCTGGTGGTAAATTATTCCTTGAAGTAGATGCCCCCCTGTATTGATGTTATCTTGATTAGAAGAATTTTCTTCATTAGAAGCTCCCCCTGAATTGTTGCTCTCACCTGATGGATTATCAGGATTGTCACTTGAATCAGTATCTGAAGAATTGTGTCCTGATGATTGAGTAGACTCAGAATTTGTAGCAGTATGTTGTTGTTGCTCCCCCTCAACATTTGCACTACTTTATGTGTCATCATTATTTGCATCATCAGTATTTGATGAGACATCAGGATTTGGTGAGTCATCAGGATTTGGTGACCCATCAGTATCTGATAAATTGTCAGTATCTGATTCTTGTTCTTCAGGATCCTTGATAGCTTCATTTTTAAAAATCAATCTATCATGTGAGTCTTCATCAATTCCTATTATCTTCTTGTCATCAAAAGATACATGTATTGACTCCATGACAGTCCGTGTTCTCAAATTGAAAACTCTAAAGGCTCTTGATGCAGTATAGCCAATGAAAATTCCCTCATCAGCCTTTGTTTCAAATTTCCCTAGCTGTTCAGGATGAGTTCTGAGAACAAAATACTTACAGCCAAACACATGCAGATGCTTTAAACTAGGTTTCTTCTCCTTGAGCATTTGATAAGGAGTTACACCATGTCTGTTTATCAATGTGAGATTTTGAGTATAGCATGCTGTGTTGACTGCCTCTGCCCAGAAATATGTAGGTAATTTAGCTTCTTCCAGCATAGTTCTGCCAGCTTCAATAAGAGTTCTATTTTTCCTTTCAACTACTCCATTTTGCTAGGGTGTGCCAGGAGCAGAGAATTGTTGAATAATTCCTTTGTATTTGCAGAACTCTTCCATCTTTGAATTGTTGAACACAGTACCATTATCACTTCTTAGAATCTTAACTTTATACTTTGTGTCTGTCTCAATCATTCTTACATGGTCCAACAGTATTTCTGGAGTCTCATCTTTTCTGTGCAGGAAATACACCCAGGTGAATCTAGAGTATTCATCAACAATTAAAAGAGTGTATCTTTTCTTACTGATGGACATTATGTTGACTGGTCCAAATAGATCAAGTTGTAACATGTGATATGGTTCACCAATAGAGGATTCAGATTTACTCTTGAATGATGTCCTTATCTGTTTAGCTTTTTGACATGCATCACAGAGTCCATCAGGAGTATACAAAGCTTTAGGCAATCCTCTAACCAAATCTTTCTTAACCAACTCATTGATATTGCTGAAGTTGAGATGAGAAAGCTTCTTGTGCCAATTCCAACTTTCATCTACTGATGCTTTACTGATGAGACAAGTAGGAGAGCCATCAGTATTTGATTGAATGTTGTCTTCATAAATGTTACCATGCCTGTAGCCAGTGAGTGCAACCTTTCCTGATGCTTTGCTGACTACTTCACAATGAGTGGAATAGAAGTTGACATGATAACCTCTGTCAGTGATTTGACTAATACTCAACAGGTTGTGTTTTAGTCCCTTCACTAGAGCTACTCTTTCAATGATGACATTTCCAATGATTATATTGCCATATCCCAAAGTTTGTCCAATGTTGCCATCTCCATAAGACACTGTTGGGCCAGCTCTTTTTACATATTCTGATAACAGGGCTTTGTTTCCAGTCATGTGCACAGAACATCCACTATCCATGACCAACACATTTTTCTTTTTACCCTGCAATCAGAATATCAAAACACTAGTTAGAATATTTAGGAACCCACATATTATTAACCCACACTAGTTAGAATATTTAGAATATTTGGGTTCCTTTTCCATGCATTTTATTAACTTTAGCAGCAGAAGACTTTTTGACTTTAGCAGTCCTGACAGGATTAACTCCATCAGGATTTGCTTTGTCAGTATCAGTATTAACAAATGCATGCTTCACATTCTTAATGTTACCAGAATTTGTACTTTTATTAAACTTGGGTAAATGATCATAAAAGTTATAGTACAAACTATGGTATTCTTCACAAGTATAAATAGAATGTCATTTACTGCCACAATGAAAACAAGACTTCTGTGGTTTATAAAATACTGATCTACTCCTAATATCAGACTTAGGAATTTCAGTAACCTTCTTTTTACTCTTCCTGCAATCAATAGCAAGATGATTAGAGTTTCCACAGTTAAAGCGGCATTTTCTAGGTGCATTTGGGATAACCCTATAGTTATTCTCTTTATGTTAATCCCAAATGACCTAACAGAATTGTAGAAGGGGGGGATTGAATACAATTCTAGATATTTCTAAACTTAAAACAATCTTTCAAATAAAACAGTACTGAAAATAAAAACACAAGCACATATAAAATTTCAGTTGGATGTTTTGAGGATCCAACTGAGATGTTTTTATTTCAGAAATAATCTGTGTTACAAAAGTATCACAGCTGCTCAGTTCCTGATATGGAGTGAGAGTGCTCTTGAAAGAAGCTAATACAAACTATTTTTATCTCACTCGCTTATCTTAAAAATGAACTGCTACACTTGGTTATAAAACCCAAGTTTACAATGCTATTTTTGGCTACTCTAAAATACACTAAAGGTAACTGTCAGTAGCTTGCTTTTCATCCCTTTTGTCCAATGGTCCTTGGAGATCTTGTCTTTTGTCTTCATGCTTATTACGATCCCACTCAAGAACCTAATTGGAAATTGGAATGTTTCCTTATTTCCAGTGACCATTTTAATGGCTCCCAATGCAAAGTACACTTCTATATCACCTTTTGATCTGTCAGAAAACTGTCACTATCACTTTGTCAACTATTCAGAAAAGTGATAATGATTCGTTGATAGCAGTAAGATGTGTTTCGTTGATAGCTTTATTCTTTGTTTCGTTGATGGTATATTCTTCATTCCGTTGATAGTGTAATCTTTATTCCGTTGATAGTGTAATCTTCATTCCGTTGATAGTGTAATCTTCATCCCGTTGACATGTCTTCACTTAGGCAGAATTACAAGGCACATTATATTTACAATTAACCAACCTATTTTGCCTATCTAGTACTTAGTCAACATGACTTAGAAAACCTATCTAATACCTATAACAAATGTCTATCAAACAGTAAAGTATTGTACAGTGCAATTGTTACATCACTCATTTCGTTGATGAGCTACCTGTCAACGAAAGCTGCAAAGCATACCATTCCGTTGACAGCTACAAATTGACTTAACACAAAATCTACTAAGTGTTTTTATAATTATCATCAAAAACAACATATTCCTAACACTTTATTAATCCCAACTTTGCCATTCCTGTTTCTCTTGACAGTAGGTAGATTTTGTTTACCAATAGCATCACTAACTTTTTACCTAAGTTGTTTCTGAGACAATAAACCTATATTCTTCTTTCCATTTTTCTTGACAGGTTTAGACTTCACATAAGAGACTGAGTTATCAAAAGTAGATCCCTTTTCAAAAGTAGAATTGGGATCATTACCAAATACAAATTTAACAGGCTTAATCTTTGATTTGGTCTTGTCTATAACATGCCTATAGGTCATTGGACTTACTGTCTCATCAATTACAACTTTCTCCTTCAATTTCTTATCTTCATTGGACTTATAACCTAGACATTCTTTCCAATTCTTAGAAGTATTGATTTCATGAAATTTCCTTCCAGAATCTGTCCAGGTTCTGATTTTATCTTTAGCATCCTCAAGTTCTTTTTCAAGAGCAGTACATTTAAGTTTCATCTCTAAATACATGTGTTTAGAATTATCACATTCTATCTGTACTTTTTGCATAAAAGAGAATTCAGTTTCTAGATGCTCATTCCTTTTCCTAAGTTCAGACATCTCAGATAATATCCTAGTATTCTCAGCAGTTTGACTTCTAAAGCTAATATGTAATGACTTTAGAAAACGTTTTAACTCAGAAGCATTATCAGTATCAAAATCAAAAACAGTATTTGATACCTTTTCATCAGGAACAGCAGTTTCATCAGTATTGGCCATTAGGGCATAGTTGACCACCTCAGTGTCAGATTCTGAGGAAGAGTCCATCCAATCCTTGCTTGAAGTAATGAGTGCTTTAGCCACTTTTAGCATCTAACCTTTGACTTGTCAAATTTGCCACTTTTGTTGTCCTTCTTGTTATACTTATCTTTGTCAGCATTGAAGGTCTTTTTCTGGAAGTTGCCCTGTCTTCTAGCCTTCCTGAACTTCATCTTCTTGAAGCCTCTGACTATCATAGCAACCATCTCTTCCATGTCTGAGTCAGAAGAATCATCATCAGTATTGGCATCAGGATTACCATCAGTATCTGACGATGAGTCATCAGGATCTGACTCAACTATTCTTGATTTCCTTCTAGAGACCTCCACAACTTTTCCTTTTGATTTAGCCTCAACATTCAAGGCAATAGACTTTGCCTTGCTGCTTTTCTTATTCTTCCTTTGTTGAACCTCAAGATCATAGGTTCTGAGCATCCCATAGACTTCATCAAGAGACACGGTGTTTAGATCATACTGGTGCCTAATGATTGATGTTTGTGTATCCCATTCTTCAGGTAAAGCTCTTAGAACTTGGTGTTAGAATCTTCAGATACATACTCGTTGCCAACAAGAAATAGATTATTCAGAAGTGTCAGGAATCTATCATACAGGTAAGTAAAGCTCTCATCAGGTCTAGCATCAAATTGTTCATACTCCTGAATCAGTGGAGCCCTTCTGTTTTTCTTGACAGATGCAGATCCTTGGCATTGAGTTTCCAAAGTGTCCCAAATTTTTTTTGCAGACTTGCATGCAATCACCCTGTTAGACATGACAGCATCAAGACTGTTGTGAAGGATATTCTCTATCTTTGCATCTCTGAGAACGTCAGCTTTCTCTTTTGGAGTCCATTCAATTTTTACCTTGACCACGTAGTGTTCAGGTACAGATCTGTTTGTGCAACTATTCTCGTAGGAACATATGGTCCATCACGTATCCTGTCCAAATAGTCAGGACCATAGCCTCCAGGTACATCAGCATCTTTACCTTCCATGTTGGATATTCAGATTTCTTCAAGATGGGAATTTTCATGCTTTCATACTTTGTCGACATCTTAGATCGTATCTGATTCGTATTTAAATCAGTTTGCTCTAATACCAATTGTTGCCCAGTAAATAACAATTGTAGAAGGGGGGTTGAATACAATTGTATAAGATTCTCGACTTAATAAAATATAGATCACAAATATGAAAGAATAATAACAACTTTATTAAATCTGATATAAAACTGTTACAAAATCTCTCAAGAAATTCTGATGTTCTTGAGAGCTTCTAGGTTACAATATACTCGTGTATGCAATTGGTTGTTTAAAACCAAAACCTAAACTGTGTTTATATACTACACAGCTTCTCTATCGATTACCAGATAAGTCCTAATCAATTACAAACTAGATTGAAACATATCCTAATCGACAACTTCATACCTATAAATTAGGAACCGATAAAATAAAATTCCTTCTTTAACTAGACTCATAATCCAACTCGAAATAGAAATCCTGATCAGCTTCCAGTTCTGATGATTAATCCTGATCACAGTCCTGATAGAAATCCTGATAGTAATCCTGATATTGACGCTTGAGCAAATACTGATGACGTCAGCAATCCTGATCAGTTGAGTCTAGATCCTGACTATCATTGAATCCTGATCTAACAAAAGTTTTGTCCAAGTACCCTGTACAGATTAAACAAAGATCAGCATTTGCAGGAAAATCAGTTTTTCGTATTTCAAGTATGCCACATATTATAGAAGCCTTTCTTCATAATTTATGCCTCGTTTGATAAGTAGTTTTTCAAAATGAACACCAAGTGTTATGGATTAAAAAGTGTACTTGTAAATTAATTGCTAGGGATTAAGAGCTTTCGAGCTTTAATGGCTGCTCTTGTGTTTCGTGACTAAATCGATCCTCACAAGATGCCTACATATCTCAATCAGTGCTGAGAATCAAGCCAGAAATCGTAGTTCAATTGTGAAGGATCAGGGTCCTTATATAGGTGTCTGGAGCCTCATATTTAGAGTATGTTTAGGAGACTTAGCGAATAAGTCTCCTTTTTGATAATGGATAAACATTGTATTTCTTGGTTGACAAGTCTTTTCCTTGTTGATAAGGACTATGACTCATTATTTCTTTTAATTGGGATTCTGGATCCTTCTTTGATGAATTTACCATATTTTGGACTCCTTTCATGAGCTGTATATTTTCCCTATTTATTAATTACGAAATAAATAAATAATTAGTGTTTCGGGCCTTGTTTATTGGGCCGTGATCTTGGACCAATCCGGGTCTAATTAATACATCATTAATTGCTCTTCTGGGGTTATTTTTCAGCCCATATCATTTGCCCCCCAACTTCTAGGAAAATCTCTTTTGGATTATCGTAGAAGTTATTTTATTCGGGAGTTACAAAGTTTTCTTTCGTATTCTAGTTTGGTTTTGAGAACATATAGCCCTACACCAATTTTTATAATTTTTCCAAAATAGGAATCAAGATTTTTCATCAATTCCCTGGAAAATAATTTAAATTTTGAAATTCCAGTGTATTTTCGACCAGGATTCTGGTCGAATTCAACCTCATTTTTGTCTTCTGGTCGAACACCTTCGACCAGGATTCTAGTCGAATTTGGCCTGACTTTGGCTCCTGAGCCTACACCGAAGGCACACTTAGCTAGATTCAACATCATCTTATGGTGCCTCAGCACTTCAAATGCTTCCCGTAGATGGTTTATATGATCGGCCTTTTTGAGGCTTTTAACCAACATGTCATCCACATAGACCTTCATGGTTTTTCCAATCAGGTGTTCAAAAATTTTGTTTACCAACCTTTGGTATGTTGCCCCTGCATTCTTAAGTCCAAATGCCATGACTAAATAACAGAAAACACAAAAGTCAGTGATGAATGATACCTTGGAGATGTCATCTTTGTGCATTTTGATTTGGTTGTATCCACTGAAGCCATCCATAAAACTTAGCATCTCGTGGCCGGCGGTGGCATCTATTAAGGCATCAATCCTTGGTAAGGGAAAACAATCATTAGGACATGCATCGTTCAAATCGGTGAAGTCTACACACATCCTCCATTTTCCATTGGCTTTTTTGACCATCACTGGGTTAGCCAACCATTCTGGGAATTGTATTTCTTCAATGAACCCGGCTTCTAGAAGTTTTTATACTTCCTATTTGATGGCCTCTTGCCTTTCTGGAGCAAAATTTTTCTTTTTCTGTTTTACTGTCTTCCTTTCAGGATCCACATTCAATTTGTGGGTTATCAACTGGGGATCAATCCCTGGCATGTCAGCCGCTGTCCAAGCAAAAACGTCATTGTTCTCTTGAAGAAAAGATATGAGCTTGCTTTTCAATGGTTCAGGCAATAGTGCTCCAACATAAGTCACCTTCTCCGGTTCATCAGGGACTAAGGGAATTGGGATTAAATCTTCATCTGGTTTCCCTCTTATGTCCTCTTATCACTAGTATCCATGTCTTCAATGGGGAGAACCTGCCCCCCGATTCCATCAGGCCTTAACGCGGCTACGTAACAACTTCTGGCCATCTTTTGGTCTCCCCGTTCTTCACCAATTCCATTCATCGTTGGGAACTTGATTTTCAGATGATAAGATGAGGCAACGGCCTTGAACGCATGAAGACTCGTCCTTCCCAGGATTGCATTGTAGGTTGAAGTTGCCTTTATAACTATGAAGTTCAACATCTGAGTAGACGTATTCGACCCTTGCCCCATTGTCATTGGGAGTTGGATAGTGCCTTCTACCTTCGACTCCACTCCATTGAATCCATATATGGGCATATTCGAGGGTGTCAACTGAGAGTCAGTATAGCCCATCTTGATAAAAGCATCATGGAACAACATGTCCACTGAAGCTCCATTGTCGACCAAAACTCTCTTTGTTTCAGAATTCCCTATCACATGTACGATGACTAAGGGATCATCGTGGGGAAACTTCACTCCTTCCAAGTTAGAATCATCAAAACCTATTGATATTTTTGTTCGAGCACGTTTCGGTTCTTCTCCAACTACGGTCATTACCTCTCGGGCATATGCTTTTCTTGAGTTTCGGGAGGACCCAGCAGTAGTTGGTCCTCCGAATATCATGTTAATGACTGGCCCTCGGGGCTTAGGATTATGATCTTGATCGTTGTCCCTTCTGTCGTAATCTTTTCTTTCATAGTTTCCTCTTTGACTCCCTTGATTTCCATCCTTTGTGAATTTATTGAGCTTTCCTCTCCGTATCAGAAACTCGATCTCATCTTTCAATTGTCTGCAATCATCCGTGTCGTGACCGACTTCCTTGTGGAACCGACAGAATTAGTTTTGATTCCGTTTAGACATATCAGTCCTTAGTGGATTCGGCCATCGGAGGTCCTCCTCCTTTGCTATTTCCATCAAAATTTGGCTCCTGGGAGTGTTCAATCTTGCATACTCCGTAAAATTTGGCCCAAAATTGTTCCCCTTAGGTGGAGAATCAGAATCCTTTGACGTTCTGGGAAACTTTTTCTTGACGTCGTACTCGTGAGTTTCCTTTCTTTTCTTTGAATTTCCACTGCCACCAGCAGTGGGTTAATACTTTCTCATGCTTTCTTCAGCCTTGATGTACTTTCCGGCTCTATCTTGTAGCTTCAGCATGCTCTCGGGTGGATGTTTTGCCAATGATCTTTTGAATTGATCATCAGTGGTTCCTTGCTGCAGGGCTATCATATCTACTTTGTCCTCCAAGTCCGGGACTTTTAGAGCCTCCCAGGTGAATCGGTTGATATAATCCCTTAAAGCTTCATTCTTTCCTTGCTGGATTCCCATGAGTGATGCAGAACTTTTCTCATGCACCCTTCCACTAACAAATTGATTGATGAACGCTTTGCTTAGTTCCTTGAAAGACCCAATGGAATTGGGAGGTAGACGACTATACCAACGTTGGGCCATTCCAGCCAAGGTTTGTGGAAATGCCCTACACTTGACCGCATCATTGGTTGGCTGCAACAACAGTGCATTAGAGAAGGTTCTCACGTGATTTGCGGGATCCCCCGTTCCATCATAAACTTTGATCGTTGGCATCTTAAATTTCCTGGATATGTTAGCTTTCATGATGTCTTGAGTAAATGGTGGTGTAGGATCATCAAGATCTCCTAGGGGTAACAAAATACTAGGATCACCCCTTGGGGCTTCAGCCCTCTTGGTTCTTCTTGGTGTTGGGTCCAAATTGATTATCGGGACTCTTCCGGTTGCTCGGGTTTGTGCCCCTGCGGCCTCTTCTTCTGCCAATACTTTCTTGAGCCTTGCAGTCTCTGCCTCATGGGCAACAATCTTTTCCTTAGTAGTTTGGGATTGTTCCCGATTTGTTTGGGAAGAACGTCTCCTCCTTGGGGGCAAGATCCCTTTATTCTCCAGTTGAGTCATTCTCATCCTCAGTTTAAGGACCTGAGTAGCCTTGAATCAGGGGGTCCGTCGAGTTTGAGTTTGTTGATTTAGGGGTCCCAGACCTTGTATGTAAGGGGGAACATATGCTTCATGATAAATGGGATTGAGACCACTGCTGCCCAGAAAACGTAGTTCTATTGTGAAGGATCAGGGTCCTTATATAGGCGTCTGGAGCCTCATATTTAGAGTATGTTTAGGAGACTTAGCGAATAAGTCTTCTTTTTGATAATGGATAAACATTGTATTTCCTGGTGGACAAGTATTTCCTTGTTGATAAGGACTATGACTCATTATTTCTTTTAATTGGGATTCTGGATCCTTCTTTGATGAATTTACCATATTTTGGACTCCTTTCATGAGCTGTATATTTTCCCTATTTATTAATTATGAAATTAATAAATAATTATGGTTTCGGGCCTTGTTTATTGGGCCGTGTTCTTGGACTAATCCGGGTCTAATTAATACATCATTAATTGCTCTTCTGGGGTTATTTTTCAGCTCATATCAACCAGCATCCCCAACGCCTTCTAAAATGCAATGGAAAAATGTGAAGCAATTCCATCCAAGCTTCTACAATTATCATCAATACAAGCCCCTTGTTCATCTTCCCAAGATTTGTAGGAGAGAAAAGCTAACTATAATTTGTTTTGGGGAACATAAAGTTGACGTTGAAATATAGAGCGGATGTGTTGGACCTGTTTTCTCTGTAAGGAATCTATTGCAACAACTCCATCTCCCTCTCTCTCTCCGGGTAAGATAATGTCATGGATCACGAACTCATTTGTGTTGTTTTCGGTATAATCGTTATGTTTATCAACAAACGTTGAATAAATATGTTGCTGATTTCACATGTTTTTAAGAGTCGGGTGTCTTTTCATTGTTCAAATTAGCGGGTTAACTGTTTTGTTTTGTTAATTTGGTAGATTTTTGTGTATATCTACATATAGTTGTGCTTATGTTTATGGTTTATGCTTGATAATTGATATATATATATAGGCTTTTGTTCAACTAGAAACATTTTCCTAAATAAAAACTAGAAACTAAATCTCAGCCTTTAATTGTTTTGGATCTCAACCGTTTGTTCAAATCATATGCATAAAACAATATGTAATTATATTTATCCACCTTCATCCCCCGCTTTTGACCATCTACTCATCTCCATGACTGTTGTGTCTCTTCCTTCTCTGGTCATGCCGCCCCCATCACCCAAAACAATCACTCCCACGTCTCTTTCTTCCCCAGTGACGCCGCTCCCATCACCCATGACATATCCAAACACGATCCTTTTTTCCGGCAACTTAGTTGTTAATGACCGGCAACTTAGTTGTTAATGAACGTCGTCGATGAATCACCATTTTTAGTTATCAAAATTTTTTTAAAAAATTGTTGATTTTGCTATACAAATTGGTGATTTTCTGGTACGATTTAGTGATCTACGTAGTATAAACTAGTGATTTTTGTAGTATAATTTAGTGATTTCTACTACAAAATTTGGTAATTCTCATATCTGCAATAATTGTAATGGTTGGTGTGATAGGAGAACTAATACAGTGATGAGATGTTGGTGTTGATCGAATGTGATTGTAATATTGAGGTATGATATAGTAGTACAGTGATGAGATGTTGGTGTAAGATCGATAATACAGTGATGAGATGTTGGTGTTGATCGAATGTGATTGTAATATTGAGGTATGATATAGTAATTTAGTAGTAGGATGGTGTTGGTTGTTATCGAAGTAGATCGGAGCCAGAGATGGTGAAAGTAGTCGGAGATGGCGGTCATGAAAGGTAACAGGGATGGTTGTAAATGTAATCGATGATGATGAAATGATATATACAATCCATGTATATCAGGGGTAGGGAAAGTGTCACGGATGTGAGATGGAGGTGGATATTTACAATTATGTCCCTAGTTTCTAGTTTTTAGTTTAAGATAGGTTTCTAGTAGAGTAGGACCCTATATATATATATACACACACACACACAACTAATCATTAACTATGTGTTTTTTAGATGTTCAATTGAAAATACTAGATTATAATTAGATTGTCACCCCACAAAATCCGCCTTCCCTATCAAAAGAATTTATTTTATGACCTTTCTTCTCTAGATTAAGATCCAACATCATCAAGCATATGTTTTCATTCAATTATTTTATGACTAAAAGTTTCATTTAAGTGATTTTTTAATTATATTTTAATACGACTGATTGTTTACAACTACTAGTTTAACATATGTTGTTTGTTCAGTTTTTTAATTAATCACCAAAAGTATATGTAAAAATCTAATTATATATATATATGCTATTTGTTTAATATTTTTAATTAATCATCGAGAGTATATGTATAAATCTAATTACTATAATTAGATGTAAGGTTACGTGGCATGATTTCAATAACTAAAAATAGAGTAATTAGCACTTTATACTCGCCAACTTAAGCCATTTTTTCGATTTGGTTTTAGAATTATTATTTTGGCAAAATGCACCCCGCTACTTAAAATTTGTAATTACTTTACAGCCCTTTGATTAACTCTCGTTAAATATTAACATTTGCTGTTAAATGATTGGGGTAAAATGGATAATAATTAGTAACAATTATAATTATTTTTATTTTTAACCTATAAAATAATTTGTAAATTAGTATCTCTTCACTCTCTCAACTTCTTTCTTCCTCTCTCTAACTCTCGATTTCAGCCACCACGACACGCTGGAATACGTGGCAGCGTCTGATTCTCACCAAATCCATCTCCCTATATTTCATTGTTTCTTCTAGATCTCAGCTGTCATCCACAAAATTTGAACAAACGCACATATACTTGAACACGCACACACACAAACACACATGCACACACAGAGATTCGAATCCCTTAAGTCTCTCCATTCTCTGCATCAATTTCTATCTTTTTCCACCCTCCCAACTTTTCAAAATCTTTCTTTCTTGTTTCTTGTTTCTTTTTTCTCTCTCTAATTTGCTTTCAATTGAAAAATGACTTTGAATTGTAAAATTGGGCGTTTGAGTTTATGGGGATCGGGGAGATCACCAACTCTACGACGACTGCGACCGGCCGTGAAAGGTGGAGGCAACGATGATGATGATGGAGTTGTATTTGTTTGTATGTGAGGAGAGAAAAAAATATACAAGGGGTGCGTGAGTGTGTTTATATTTTGTTATAATTTAAATTAAATAAAAATAATGCACAAGGGAAATGGCAAGTAAGTTGAACAAATATTTTCAATTTTACCCCTATATAAACTATTGGTAACAGTTGTTTTGGATGGAAATTGGTCTCAAGAATACAATGTCAAACAAAACTTAAAGCTATAGGATGCATTCTGCCAAAATTTAACGTTTAAGATCAAATTGAAAAAATTGAAAAAGTGACTAAAAGTAACGAGTGAAAAGTGTTATTTACTCCTAAAAATATGACTCATAACTTATGTCCCACTTTTCATACACCAACAAAAACACACTTGGTTTCTTTCTATTTCTTCTTTTTTATGAAGCAAATATGAATCTTAGTAATTTACTCGACCCATTCAAATTTAGTAGTTCAAATCATTTTTTATTTACTAGTTCAATTTATTCTAATTGAAACACCGACTCATTATAAATTGGCCCATTAAACCTACAACAACACTCACATTATCATCTCCATTTTTTACTTTCTTGTTTATTCTTTTCTTTCACTTACTTTTATGGAAAACAATATGTGAAATTAGACAAATAAATAATTTATAATAGTATCTCATTCATCTATAGTACAAGTAGGGGGAGTACATAATTAGGCATTCATGAAATTAATCCAAGCCAAATGCATGCACCTACTACAAATTTTTAGCGTATGGAGTTTTTACACATTCTTATCTTACTGCTACTTATGTTCATCAGTGTCTTTTCCATCCATAAGCCCAGCGAAACACCATCCATTGGCGGTGATCGTCTTATCGCTTGCTAGGTGTGTATTATATTAGTGCACGCGGTATATCTCGTGAAGCTTGATCATGAGTATAAGCTCGACAACGCCCTTTTCTTCTGGCATAGAGGGAACAGATTTTTCTACGAAAAGTCGGTGTCTCAACTTCTGGGTTCATTTTTTATCTTTCTGTCATTCATGACCACAATAAGATCTATGAGAAGCAAGGACGAGCAAGACATATACTAGAATACTATTGCTTCCATATATTTTGGATTTCTCTACGCTGCAAGTCAAACAATCCACGCTGATAAAAAATCCTTTGGTACTGTCAACTGCTAATATGGACGCGAACGCCGAGCCTGTACTTGTTTACACAAGAAAGAGACTCTTTGAAGATGACCACAATCATCCAGTCCCATATCTACTCAGCTGATCATACTGTCCAAGAAAAAAATATCATTATTATCCATCCGTTCCCTTAATTCATGTACTCTTTTTAATTATCTTATGTACTCTCTCATTGTTATCAATGCTATTGTTTTAGTCAAGTTAGTTAAATTATAAAAATATTATTGTTTTGTTATAGTCACCATACCTATATCTTGGAAGATAACCCCCATCACCCATACCTATATCTACTCCGATCGTTATTTATTTATCCGAGTCTTGTCTTATGATAGTTTATGCACTCTTTCTAATTATTCAGTTTAATTATGTACCCTCTCTGATTATATAGTTTAATTATGTACTCTTTCATTTTAATTATGAAGTTATTTGTGTGAGTTATGTCGTTCATTTATGTGAAAATTAAAAAAACGGTAAATGAAAACTAAGTGTAGTACCCATTTTGAAAGGTGTTCATAATCCCCCCCCCCCTCTCTCTATCATTTTCTCTCATTTTATGCTTCTGAAAACATAGTCATGTCATTCTAGAACCTTGGTTCAATATGTTTTTGAGCCACAGTGACTCCGATAATGATCATCATGATAATGTTTTCGATCCTCACAACAAAAAAAACGTTGTCATTGTTATACTATTGATTAAATTCAGAAGCTTCAATTCCATACGAAAATGCATTCTCGAGATATAGCCATGCGAACGATAAAAACTCTGTGCGGATAAACTCTTTGCAGTTGGCTATTTTGAAATGTTTTCCTTCTTAGGCATTAGGAAATAAATCCCAACCAACTGCATGCACAGACTTAATATTTAAGAACTCAGACGCCTATACAATGTTGTCCTTGTTGTGCAGGCTTTAATTCCATACGAAAATGGTCTCTAATAATTTCCCTCTACTTGGTACATTTACATATCTAATTTTGTGTTCGACTCCGTTGTAAAAGAGTGTTGATTACTTGTATTTTTTTGTATATTTATAAAGATCGGATTATTTTGGAGGCTTTGCGATAATTATATAATGAGTGGAGACTCTTTATATGTCAAGAAACAATAATATAAAAACTATTTTATGTAAGAACAATATAAATTGTGAAAATTGACACATATTGCAGATTATAGTGAAAGTTTTTGGTACAATGTAAAAATATGCACCAAAATTACCCCAAGGTAAAACACTTTTATGCATTTTAATGTTTTTAAGGACTGGGGTTTTTGAAGAAAGGGACTTGTTTATTTAAAGAAACTACTAAAGTTTTTAAAATAAATTAATGTTTCGGATAAAGAAAGGTATTTTTATGAAAAGTAAAGGAGAAAAGAACAATTGTCATAACCCTTAAATTATCTCTCCTGGCTTGTGATACACAAACAGAAAGAGAAGGCGACTTCTCCTACTGCTTATAAAATACGAAATGTGGAGTAGTGTATTTACAAAAACTTATTTTGAAAACAAAATTTTCATGAATTTAATAAAATTCGACCATTAAGTAGAGAAAGTGCAAATAAAAACGAGAAAGCTATATTCGATACAAATGAAAAAGATTTATGATCACCAATTCGTATAAAATTGCGAAAATTTGTCACCCTTTTAGTTATGGTTGTCACCGGTATCCAAGCCACACGTAGAACCAGATTTTGCAAGTAGCTAGCTTGCTTGCACTGTGCTTCATTCAATTTCCATGTTAAATGTTGTCCTTGTTGTGCAGGCTTCAATTCCATACGAAAATGCATTCTCGAGATATAGCCATGCGAACGATAAAAACTCTGTGCAGATAAACTCTTTGCAGTTGGCTATTTTGAAATGTTTTCCTTCTTTGGCTTTAGGAAATAAATCTCAGCCAACTGCATGCACAGACTTAATATTTAAGAACCCAGACGCCTATACAACTCCCTGAAATCAATCTCTGTAGACTCATCACACTCACTCACCATGGCTGAAATACAAACTGAGCCACATCCCCGCCCTCTTTCGTTCTTGGGATATGGTTTTAATAAATCCAGAATTTACAAGTAGCTAGCTTGCATTGTGCTTCATTCAATTTCCACGTTGAATATTGTCCTTGTTGTGCAGGCTTCAATTCCATACGAAAATGGTCTCTAATAATTTCCCTCTACTTGGTACATTTACATGTCTAATTTTGTATTCAACTCCGTTGTAAAAGAGTGTTGATTACTTGTATTTTTTGTATATTTATAAAGATCGGATTATTTTGGAGGCTTTACGATAATTATATAATGAGTGGAGACTCTTTATATGTCAAGAAACAAGTATATTAAAACTATTTTATATAAGAACGATATAAATTGTGAAAATGTACACATATTGCATATTATAGTGAAAGTTTATGGTACAATGTAAAAATATGCACCAAAATTACCCCAAGGTAAAATACTTTTATGCATTTTAATGTTTTTAAGGACTGGGGTTTTGAAGAAAGGGGAGTTGTTTATTTAAAGAAACTACTAAAATTTTTTAAATAAATAAATGTTTCAGATAAAAATAGGTATTTTTGTGAAAAGTAAAGGAGAAAAGAACAATTGTCATAACCCTTAAATTTTCTCTCCTGGCTTGTGATACCCAAACAGAAAGAGAAGGCGACTTCTCCTACTGCTTATAAAATACGAAATGTGGAGTAGTGTATTTACAAAAACTTAATTTGAAAACAAAATTTTCATGAATTTAATAAAATTTGACCATTAAGTAGAGAAAGTGCAAAATAAAAAAGAGAAAGTTATATTCGATACAAATGAAAATGATTTATGATCACACAACTCGTATAAAATTGCTAAAACTTGTCATCCTTTTAGTTATGGTTGTCATCGGAATCCAAGCCACACGTAGAACCAGATTTTGCAAGTAGCTAGCTTGCTTGCACTATGCTTCATTCAATTTCCATGTTAAATGTTGTCCTTGTTGTGCAGGCTTCTATTCCATATGAAAATGCATTCTCGAGATATAGCCATGCGAACGATAAAAACTCTGTGCAGATAAACTCTTTGCAGCTGGCTATTTTGAAATGTTTTCCTTCTTAGGCATTAGGAAATAAATCTCAGCCAACTGCATGCACAGACTTAATATCTAAGAACCCAGACGCCAACGGTGTACTTCTGGTCTTCGCATCCTGGACACTGAATTTCTGCAATAATTTCTCAATATACTTCTCTTGAGATAATTTCAAAGTACCTTCAGATCTATCCCTTATGATGCTCATACCAAGTATCTGTTTTGCTGCACCCATATCCTTCATCTCAAACTCTTCAGACATTTGTCTCTTTAGCCTGTTGATTTCCATCATGTTTGATCTTGCTATCAACATGTTATCAACATACAACAACAATATGATATACGATGAATCAAACTGTTTAAAGTAACAACAATGATCCATAGCACTCCTCGTGTACCCATTCTTCATCATAAAACTGTCAAACTTCAAGTACCATTGTCTTGGTGCTTGCTTCAAACCATACAAGCTTTTTATAAGCTTGCAAACCAAGTTTTCTTTCCCAGCTACCTGAAATCCCTCTGGCTGAACCATGTAGATGTCTTCCTCAAGATCACCATGTAAGAACGCGGTCTTAACATCTAGTTGCTCTAGATGTAACTCCTTTGCAGCCACAATGCTTAGCACAAGTCTAACTGTAGTCATCTTAACAACCGGAGAAAATATATCAGTATAGTCAATACCCTTTTTCTGTTGATATCCCTTGGCTACTAACCTTACCTTGTACCTTTTGCTGCCATCAGTTTCTTCTTTGATCCTGAACACCCACTTATTCTGTAAAGCCTTCTTTCCTGCTGGTAATTCCGTTAAAGACCAAGTCTCATTCTTCTCAAGAGAACTCATCTCTTCTTCCATGGCTGATTTCCACTTAACTGAATCATCCACCTGAACTGCTTCTGAGTAACATTGAGGCTCTCCGTCCTCGGTCAATAACATGTAATATGCTGAAGGAGTCAAGGCATGCTAGCGGCCCAACAAGTGGTATCAGAGCCTAGGTTTTCAGGCGAGTGAGAGCGATGGTAGAAGAAGGGAAAGTAAAGATCGACAAATTTGATGGCAAAGATTTTGGATATTGGAAGATGCAAATTGAAGATTATTTGTATTAGAAAAAACTACACCAACCGCTAGAGGAGAAGAAGCGAGATTAAATTGATAAGACTGAATGGAAGCTATTGGATAGGCAAGCTCTGGGTGTTGTCAGATTGACTTTGGCGAAGAACGTTGCTTACAATATCGTCAAGGAAACGACAACTCATGGATTGATCATGGCGTTAACAAATATGTATGAGAAGCCATCTGCTTCGAATAATGTGTATTTGTGTCGTTTGTTGTTTGCCGCGAGATTGAATGAAAGTGTTTGTGTTGCTGATCATGTGAACGAATTTAATTCTATCCTATCAATAGTGGCATCAGAGCCGATGGTTAAGAAATGATCCCGGGGTTGCGGGCTGCAAGTTGCGTGGTGTGGGGATGCTCTCCAGAACTACGGTCGGAGATCTTGGACAACTTGTGTCGAAAGTCTTCCTGACACTGAGGTGGTCGGGCAGCGTGTCCCGCAAGATGCGTAACAGATGAATGGCGGCGTATAAGAGTTACAAGATTGGTGGTTCTTGGATTGAGGGGAGATTGTAGAGTGGGTGTCAACCCAAGTCCAACATTGATAAGATAAAGAAGAATAATCTTGAATATAAGCAGCCAAAAACAACTCCATTAGTATGAGGCCTTTTGGGAGTGACCCAAAAACAAATCCGTGCGGGCCTGGCCCAGAACGGACAATATCATAATAATGTGGAGTTAACGGGTGTTGCGCGACCCAACAATTTTCTTCTCATGCGAATTCATCTTCGTTTTGATTCTAATTCCTAAAATAAATAGAAATGTGTATATATGTATGTATATTATAAATTTGGAGAAATATTATATCTAGTTGAACAAAGTTGATTTTGTAGAGCTAGCCCCGCAGGGGCAAATTAGTTGCGTATGTGATTGATTTTGATTGATTTCAATAGATAGTTGCGTATGTGGTTAATTTAGTTTGTAAAAGATTGGCAGGAATCAATATAAATTGAAGTTGATATTGATTACTTTTTGTGCTTTTCTTTGTGATATTTAAGTTATTTTCGAGTTGAATTGAGTTGAATTGTAAAACAGACCCCGTGTGAGGACTTTGTTTAATGGTATGATTCTAAAATTTTTGTCAATGGCAACAGCTGCAACTTTGTTTGCAACAGTTGCTTCTAGCTGATTCAAGTTACAACTCGTTATGCAACCAAAGATTTTTCCAATTACTAAAATTTTTATAAGTTGTATTTGTGATTGATTTTGGTTGCAAAAATTGTAGATGGTTGATATTTTTACAAATATCTAGTTGCAAATCGTTTTTTACAAATATTTTTAAAAAAGTTGATATTTTTGCAAATATGTTGGTATTTTTGCAAAAAATTGAAAGAAAAAAAGCATACCATTTTGGATTTTTTGTAGGGTTGGGTACTTATGAAAAAAACCGTATTTTATTACGTATGTACATACATTCTATATGATACACAACCATCAAATTATTCATACTAACATAATAGCCCGTGCGAGTCACGGACCATTTTCTAGCATTGTACGAAAATGTAAAATATTTAGTATTTAAATCTCTGATTGTACAAGTGTTGTTACAAAACACCAATTTCTCGGTGATTGTTTGTTTAGGTTGTTGGGTGATGACATATTGTGTCATGACCTTTCTCTTGGAGCATTATCAAGAAGTGCACAAACAACAAATGTAGTAGATATTTGAAATGTCAATTGCGAATCAATATTTGATATTATACTTGCGAACCTGAAAAGTAAAATGTTAGTTTTCGTATGTTGAAGCAAAATGTTAGTTTTCGTATATGTTAAAAAGCAAAATATATAGATTTATTTAAAAACAATTTAGCCGCAAAATACAAATAAGTATTTTTCCCGTAATGCATTATAACATGTAAAATGTTATCGATGAAAATGGTTCCTAACATTCTTTAATATCAATTAATTTGAATAAAATTAATAGAAATAAATTACAATATATTCGTCAATAAGTATGAGTTAACTCACAACTTCTACGTACTCAAATGCCGTAAAATTCACCATAAATAATATACAATACTAAAATTTATTGTATACGAAATTTTAAGATTCGATTTCTACCAATAACATATCAAAAATTTTACTTAAAATTCCATTAATTATGTACTATTAAATTGGTTAAAAGGATAAAAATGATATATATTAACTAAAATTATTATCTAATAAAAATATTTAAATACAACCGGTGCTTCGTACAGGCTATATGCTAGTTTACTAAAAAACAATTATAACAAAAAGTTCTATGAACAGAGTCTAAACTAGAAATAATGAAAAACTATATAAAGTAAGAAAAACATCAAATGAATGGGAAAATCACTTTTTTAAGCACTAAGGACAAAAAATAAATTTGAACTTTAAAAAAAAAAAAAAAAATGTTCCAAAACCCAGCATTGCGAGCCTAAATACTGGTATGAATATGGGCTGGGTTTATACATGATGGATGAAATTGGTCCAAATTAGATGAAATTTCTAAATATATATTTGCTGGCCCAAGAACAAGAACTTCCAGGAAGAAAATGAGTCTGTCAATTGCATCGTTATTAACTTACAAATACTAAAATACTCTCTCTAAATGAGAGTCGACTAACGTAGCCGCCGCCGTCCCCTACCTCTTCTCCGACCCTCCTTCCTCCTCCCTCACCACCCATCTCCTTCCCCGCCATCAATCCCTCTCTTTCTTTCAATAAAATCGAGTTTTATCATCGAATTTGTTTCTTGTTTCAATAAGAAAAGCCCTAGATCTAACCATCAGAGCTTCCGTTGTCCTTCTTCTCAGATTCAAGCGGGTGGATTTTCGGTTCCTCTTGTTTTTGTGGTTTCGCTCCGGATCTAAGGATTGCTTGTTTTAGTTGATCTAAAGTTAATTCGGATCTAAGGCTCTAAGCCTTTTCCGATTGTAAGATCGATTTTGTTTTGTTGATTTTGTCTCACCGCTTGTTTGTGTGAGTTTGTTTTGTTGATTTTGTCTCACCGCTTGTTTGTGTGAGTTTGTTTTTGTCTCACCATTTGTGTGAGTTTTGGTGCTGGATTATATTATCTTGGAGGCTTGTACGGATAATATGGATAAACACTTTGATGAAGTGTTAGTGTGTTACACACATAGGTCTGCGAATATTGTAGCTTATTGTTTAGCAAGGGCGACATATTCTATGTCAGGTCTTTCAGAGTGGAATGTTTCTGCTCGAGATTGTATCATCTGTTACTTTGAGATATTTTAATGCAAGTACGATTTTATCAAAAAAAAAAAAACTTACAAATACTACTGCTTTTTTTTTTCCAGAAACTAGTAAAAAATGTGAATGATATTTATTAGTCTTAAGCTCTCCGAAATTATGTTTCTGTGAAAATATTCGAAAGTTTAATGTTTTACATTTTAACCATTTTAATTCTCATGCAAAAAAATGGGTTTATCTAGCTGAAACACTTTAAATTTGTTCCAACATTTTCTTAATTTGTTCCTTATAAATATAATAAAATAATAATTTTTAGTGATTTAAAAGTAGCTCCGATAGTTTTTTAATTCACTCCTAAATATATTATAAGAAATTAAATTTTTAACAAGTTATTACATTAATTTGTGTATCAATTCCAACAACACTGTCTCTAATGATATTTTATTTTATATTTTATTAATATTTCAACTCAACCAAGACAAAGATTCAAATTTAAATTGAAGGGAATCAATTTTTTATTAATAAAATATAAGTTAAGGATTATTAATTGCTCTTAAAATAGAAGAGAGAGAAAAAACACTTAATTTTTTAAAGAATCTCTAAGAGTTTTTAAGAGCTTGAATAAAGACCTTGGAAATGCTCTAAGGACTTTATCTGTATATGTACCCATAGTGACAAGTAGGGGTGTTCATGAGTTCGTCAACCCGGTCAACCCGAACCAACCCGACCCTCTTTTCGGCCGAACCAACCCGATGAAAAAAACATGATACTTGATTGGGTTGAAAAATTTTAAAACCGACTTAAATGGGTTGGGTATGAGTTTTATATTTTTTCGGTCAACCCAACCCAACCCGATTTAAGTTACAATTTTATTCGATAATTTAAAAATATATGTATATATTATATATAACTATACATTAAACAATGTATTATACTTTCATTTATAGATATATAATTATATTTTGTATTTATATATATATGATATAAGACATAATTTACTTTACTAAAATTATAATGATAATCAAAATAAAATATTAATACTAAAAACTTAAGTTATACGTACTTTAATTTTATTTAGATTTTCAAAATAAGCAATATATCGTATAATATTTAAATTTTTTTTAATATTATTTAACTCGTTCAAACCGACCCAAACCAACCCAAATCGATATACAATGGGTAGGGTTGGGTTACCGAATTATTTTTTGCGGGTTGGGTTAAAAAATTTCAAACCGATTTAATTGGGTCGGGTTACAAAAATACCTCTAACCCGCCCAACCCGACCCGTGAACACCTCTAGTGACAAGGCCTCTGAATCTGTTGCTTTTACATAAAGCTATTAGAGCATCTCCAAGGCTATTCTTTATAATGCTTAGCCATAATAATATATAATAATAGTTTTGTAAATTTTAGAGAATCAAAAAGGTGTTTTGCTCCAAGGCTATTCTTTATAATGATTAACTATAATTTAAAATTACTATTTTTTGTAAATAAAAACTTTTGGTAGCTTGAAAAGAAAGTGGAAGATCCATGTGGAGTCTATGTGGCAAATTTTAGAGAATGAAATAGACTAGCAAATTTGGAGAACAAAAATGAAGAACTGTAAAATTTTACATAATGGGTTGCTCCCTTGGAGTGTTCATTTTTGCTCCCATTCTCTAAATTTAGTCTGCCACATCATTTTTAGACAAGGGGTTACAAGGGTTGGAGATGCTCTTAGTCATACTTGTTATCAGCAAAGATTGCGATCAATTTTTCACTGGAATGCACGGTCTTGCGTGCGTTCATAAATACATCAACATAAATATTACAACATTTTACAATAGACCATGCCATTGAAAAGTGACAATGTAAAGGACTATTAAATCTAAATACAAAACTTAAATAAAGTATATTTTTTTATTCAATAAATAAAATTTCACAAAAGTCAAATGCAGCGGTCAAACTTAATAATAAAAAATATAAAATCGGAGACGCAGCTCCACAATTCAACAAAATCACATAGCAGCACGAAATTGCAAAAGTCCACGGTCTTATTTCGGACTATTAAATCTAAATACAAAACTTAAATAAAGTATATTTCTTTATTCAATAAATAAACTTTCACAAAAGTCAAATGCAGCGGTCAAACTTAATAATAAAAAATATAAAATCGGAGACGCAGCTCCACAATTCAACAAAATCACATAGCAGCACGAAATTGCAAAAGTCCACGGTCTTATTCTTACTTAGCTTCCACTACGAATGAACCTGAAATGTTAGGAAAGAGTGAGCTACACAGCTCAGCAAGTAATAAACTGACTTACCGATATTCTCGAAAATCAATGGGTGTTTTAGCAAAACAGATTTTCTCAAAACAATAATAATTTGAAAAGCCTTTGCGAAAAATGATTCAACCCAAAGTTTACATTATAAAAAAACAGAATTTAAAACAGAAACAAAATTTAAAACAGAAACGAAATTCTTATAAATAACCACAGTCTTGCTCTACGGCCACACTTTCCCAGTAGCCGGGATCTTATTCTTATTCTTATACGCCACACTTTGCCAGTGACCGGCATCTAAAGTTCAATAATCACGCCCCCTTAATAGGTATCTAAAGTTGCACACTTGTGCGCCTACTAAGGGTATCTAAGGCTAGTTCCGGAACTATAGCGCAAATTACGAACGAGTTCGAAACGTAGAGACTGAGGGATTCAAAAGATTCTCGTATCTTATTTCTTATATCTTATACAGTTCGAAACAATATTCTTATATCTTATACGAAATTTAAAACAGAATCAAAATATCGTTTCCGAAAATAAAAGTAAGTCAAAAAGTATTTACCTCAAAAGCGACCGAATGATAAATAAAATTCAACCCGAACTGATCCTATAATTTATTTAACAGAGCACGAAATAATTAATCATTTACTCAGCACATACATATTGGTATACATGCAAAACAGTCAGGCACTTATCATTTAACTGCCAGAAAACAAAAACATGCTTAATGTATTAAATCAAATAAATTAACCATCTAAAAATGGACTGCCAGAAACCTTAAACTAAATAATTTATATACAAAGAAACCTAATGGGCTTTAAGGCCCAACATAGCCATACTAAAATGTCCAGATTCAAGTAAATATGCAAAAAGAGCATCAATGTCTCTGGCTTTAACTCATAACTTTTATATTATTTAAACTCACTACCTAAGCACATACATCACGCATGCATGGCTACATTACTGAACCTACAAACCAAATGTGCACCCACAAATAATTATGGCCATTAACTATTTAATAGAAGTAAATAAATATTGAACTTGGCAAATGGTCACCAATAAAAATCACAAAATTTTAAATTAAAGTTCATATTAAAAATTAAATATCAAAGTCATAACACATAATTCACGTAACAATTAAACAAAAATAATATTTAAGTTCAACTAAAATATCTCTTTTGTACACAATTCGTCAAGCAATATTTATTAATAAATAAATGAAACAGAACATCATAAATCCTCCTAAACTATACATATGCATTATGATTCAATTTGTAACAGTAACTATGATGAATTAATTCTGAGTTTAACATTAAAAGCCGATCATTAACAATTAACTCGTTAATTAAAAAAATCAGAATTTGCAATCTTGCACATAAGTCAGAGAACAAAAGTATATAATATTAATATGCTCACATATAGGCGAATGCATAATTATCATGTACCAAGTAAACCAATTAGTATCACATATATTACAAGAAACGTAGGGAAGAAAACGTACCTTTGATAGAAAAGAAGCTGTGCTATTTTATGATCAGTCTATCGGGGTTTTTATATAGGACACACAAAACCCTAAATTTAGAAAAGGAAATAATACAACTGGCCACTAAAACATCTCCAAGTAATATCCAAAATAAAATATTTTATTACACACTATTAACTAAAATAAAAAAATATCGATTTACTAAATAATTTTCACGCTTCTTTCCAATAATAAAGAATTTTATCCTAAATCAAATAACTTGTACAAAAATAATTCTAAATAAAATATTTATCAAAAAAAAATTTCTTTAATATCTAATATCTAATAATAAAATAAAACAAAAAAAATAACGGGGTTTTACATTCCTCCCTCCTTAAAAAGAATTTGGTCCCCAAATTCACAACAATCATATCATATGACACGTCTACCCACTAATCTTATACAAGTCAAACTTAAACTATTGTCCACAAGATCGCACCCTAGAGAATGTATTAGTCCCATACCTAACACACTCCGAAGGACAGCCTGCTCTTGATACCAACTGTAACAGCCCGACTTTTCGGACTATTAAATCTAAATACAAAACTTAAATAAAGTATATTTCTTTATTCAATAAATAAAATTTCACAAAAGTCAAATGCAGCGGTCAAACTTAATAATAAAAAATATAAAATCGGAGACGCAGCTCCACAATTCAACAAAATCACATAGCAACACGAAATTGCAAAAGTCCACGGTCTTATTCTTACTTAGCTTCCACTACGAATGAACCTGAAATGTTAGGATGCAAAAGTCCACGATCTTATTCTTACTTAGCTTCCACTACGAATGAACCTGAAATGTTAGGAAAGAGTGAGCTACACAGCTCAGCAAGTAATAAACTGACTTACCGATATTCTCGAAAATCAGTGGGTGTTTTAGCAAAACAGATTTTCTCAAAACAATAATAATTTGAAAAGCCTTTGCGAAAAATGATTCAACCCAAAGTTTACATTATAAAAAAACAGAATTTAAAACAGAAACAAAATTTAAAACAGAAACGAAATTCTTATAAATAACCACAGTCTTGCTCTACGGCCACACTTTCCTAGTAGCCGGGATCTTATTCTTATTCTTATACGCCACACTTTGCCAGTGACCGGCATCTAAAGTTCAATAATCACGCCCCCTTAATAGGTATCTAAAGTTGCACACTTGTGCGCCTACTAAGGGTATCTAAGGCTAGTTCCAGAACTATAGCGCAAATTACGAACGAGTTTGAAATGTAGAGACTGAGGGATTCAAAAGATTCTCGTATCTTATTTCTTATATCTTATACAGTTCGAAACAATATTCTTATATCTTATACGAAATTTAAAACAGAATCAAAATATCGTTTCCGAAAATAAAAGTAAGTCAAAAAGTACTTACCTCAAAAGCGACCGAATGATAAATAAAATTCAACCCGAACTGATCCTATAATTTATTTAACAGAGCACGAAATAATTAATCATTTACTCAGCACATACATATTGGTATACATGCAAAACAGTCAGGCACTTATCATTTAACTGCCAGAAAACAAAAACATGCTTAATGTATTAAATCAAATAAATTAATCATCTAAAAATGGACTGCGAGAAACATTAAACTAAATAATTTATATACAAAGAAACCTAATGGGCTTTAAGGCCCAACATAGCCATACTAAAATGTCCAGATTCAAGTAAATATGCAAAAAGGGCATCAATTTCTCTGGCTTTAACTCATAACTTTTATATTATTTAAACTCACTACCTAAGCACATACATCACCCATGCATGGCTACATTACTGAACCTACAAACCAAATGTGCACCCACAAATAATTATGGCCATTAACTATTTAATAGAAGTAGATGGACTAAAAAGAGTTTGATGTAGTAGGCATTGATGTCTATTATAGAAGCGTAATGGGATAAGATGTTCCCAAAAAATTCACAGGTTAAATGGAATGGAAAAGATTTTAATTAGTAACTAATGGTCAGAAGTT
The DNA here is from genome assembly GCA_030848705.1 of Heracleum sosnowskyi. Classification (NCBI taxonomy): domain Eukaryota; kingdom Viridiplantae; phylum Streptophyta; class Magnoliopsida; order Apiales; family Apiaceae; genus Heracleum; species Heracleum sosnowskyi. The sequence goes on along the minus strand of CM061237.1, from coordinate 1,499,175 downwards.
GCCTGTATCAGTAGAAAATTTGATTTCGCTTTCCTGAGTATACTACTATATTACTTGTAGAGCTGGGATTATTACTTGATTCTTGTGATGTATATCTTACTCACCATGTTAGATGTTTATCAATAGTTTATAGCAAAGGATTTAAGTCTCACTTAAATTAAATAACAGAATGGGTTCTTTAGGTGAAGTGGAATATATGATTGCATTTGTGGAAGAAAGTCTTAACTTCCTTGCTTATGTAATCATCTCACATTATTACTATGTGTGTCTTTCCCGTGGCTTTGTTTAATTGGACTCCACATTCTGACTGAATTTCACATGTGCTAATTATGAACCAGAAATCTTCTCAACTTTTGAAGCCTGATATGCTGCTTGTATTAGGAGATGTTTCTGCTAGAGGTGCAGAATTGACAAGAAGTAACTGGTTATCTGTGATCCAACAGTTTCACAGCATGTTAGGGCCCTTTCTTGGTCTACCATACCACGTTCTTCTTGGAGATAGGGATATCGGAGGCTGCAGTGATTTAAATTCTAGATCTGTGCGTTGGATATCTAGCAAATTTCCAGGATTGGATTCTTCTGGTTGTTCTGCATTCCGAATCAGCAACATCAGCTTCGTCTCACTTAATTCTGTCCCATTATTATGTGGGGATAACAGTATCCGTTTTAGTGTCGAGAAAACTGTTGAAACAGAAAGCACAGAATTACAAAAGGAAACCGAGGAAACTGAACTAAAGCAGGTAGCTAAAGATGTCACACTTAAGGATTTCAACTGGAGAAAAAATGCCTTGTCATCGGGGTCTGGTCCTGTCCTCTTACTTCACATGCCATTGCACTTGAGAGCAAACAACTATCAAGATAGCACCATGTATGACGAAAATCCTGAATCCATACACTGGGATGTGACAAGAACAGAGAGCAGGTAAAATCATTTTTGCATAATTTGAATAATTAAATCAAATAATAGCTTTAATAAAGACAAAGCGTAGGCCAATAAAACTTTCTTTCCAGGGGCCTCGCAGGTGTAGACCCGTATGAGTTATGGCATACTCTTCCACCAAATGCAACTGAATACATCTTTCAAGCCCTAAAGCCAAGGTACGTCTGCGAGATAATTTATTTGACAAAAACATCAAGTGGGAGATGTTGTATTTGATTTATTTTATCAAATATAATAAAAGATAATTGAATATGTTGATTATGTGGGAGTTACAAAATATATGTTAAATGTGTAATTAGTTTACATATTAAATTGAGAACTTATTGTAAGAATAAATGAGGCGGTTACAATTGGAGTGGAGGTGTTAAAAGAATTGCCTACATATAGTGACTTGGTGTTCAATGGAAAAGGCACTTGTTTTATACAAAAGACTAGCATGTTCAATTGACATCCGAACTCCAAATATAGACTATTTTTCTCTTTAGTTTTAATATTTATTATATACTTATATTTGCATGTATAATACAACATTAGGGTTAGGCTCAAGAGAGAACCAATCACTAAAAAAGAACTTTAGAACTGTTATAAGCCGTTGGATTATTACTAGATCAACTGTTCAGATTCAACTTATTTTTATATACAAAATCTTATAAGGGTATTCTTGGAATAAAAGGATTCTACTGCCGAACCTATTTTGTTTCATAGTATAAATACAGTGTTCTGCAGCTGAATTTTAAAAGTTATGCATATGGACTTCAAAGTTCTACAACTGAACTTACTTTTTTCCACAAAGTTCTACAAGTGAACTTGATCATTTTTATAATGTTCACCTGTTGAACAGTGTTATTCACATTATTTTCATACCATAACTTTCGTGTTCTACCGCTGAACATAAAAGTCATGCAATCGAATTTGAAATCAAACACATAAATTTTAAAGTTCTGCAACTGAAATTACTTGTATTTAAATGTTCAGCTGCTGAACACTGTTATCTGATATTGTATTTATACAATAACTTGAATATTTTCACAAAAAATGATAAAAATAATTGGGGAAATTTTATGATGATGATGGAGAATTTTGTGATCGATATCGATGTATGATTATTATCGTTAATAAAATATTAATTAGCTCTAAATTATGTATTTTGTGTTTTTGGACAACTTTACCCATGACCTTCATATAATAAATATATATTATTTTAAAAAATAAGATAGAGTTCTAAGGGTTCTAAGGTTAAGCGTTCTACAAGGAAGCTCTAAATTATGTATTTTGTGTTTTTGGACAACTTTACCCATGACCTTCATATAATAAATATATATTATTTTAAAAAATAAGATAGAGTTCTAAGGGTTCTAAGGTTAAGCGTTCTACAAGGAACATGACCCTACAACATTATGAACTAAACATCAATGATGAGGTATGTTCGTCATACCACGATCATCACTACGACTCTCAGTTCTCCTGCCTTTGCTACAGGAGTACAAAAGAGTAATGACTTGGGCTTTCAAATGAGTGTCAAAATTCTCAAGTTTCCAAAAGTAGATGGTTTGCCTGAAGATTGTGAAAATGCTGATCAGGTTACTTCTCGTGCTATGCTTCCCATTTTCTTTGCTGCTACAAAATTGCTCAAGGATCAACTTGAGCAACTTCTTGAAGAATATCATCCTAATTGAATTGTCGCTGATTTGTTCTTCCCATGAGCTACCAGCTAAATTTCATTTCCCAAGGTTGATTTTTCATGGATCAAGCTTCTTTGCTTCATGTGCTAGGGAGAACAGGTGAGCCTCCACAGGCCATTCAAGAGCTTTAAAAATGACTCGGATGACCTTTTTGTGCCTAATTTATCAATCCTAAAATTCATAATTTTCTTGATCACTGATCACACACTCGTATACTTTCTAATTAAATACATAATCTTGAAGTCAACGTAGTCATATTCGTTCTGCTTGGTTCAATCAAGTATTTTCTGCTTCCGAATCTGTTGCTTTTACATAAAGCTATTAGTAATACTTGTTATCAGCAAAAGATTAAAGCGATCAATTTATCACTGGAATGCATGGTCTTGTGTGCGTTCATATATTCATCAACATAAATATTACAGCATTTTACAATAGACCATGCCATTGAAGTGGCAAGCCCTGATGTAAGATTTTGATGCAAGTAGTTGAGCAAAAGGTAACTACAGTGATATGTAATTATTAAAACTAGTAGTAAAATCCGTTTCAGGTATCCTCTCATTTGAATGGAAGGCTTCTCAATAAAAACTATCACCAAAAAGAACAAGATACTGACTTTGTATACCCTTTAATTTAGGATTATGGAGATTGGATATTCTGGCATGATTCTTTTAAATATTGTGTTTGTTTGGGTGAAGTTGTTTGAGTATTTTGTACATGTGTTGAATTCATGTGATTTTCATTTTTTCAAAATTTTGATTATAACTTGAGTAATCCGTGCCCATGATTTATGATTTATTTTGTTATTTTGATAGTCAATTTTATACCTTTATTAAGAACTATAAATGGTGGTATTTTTCTACCTTTAAGATGTAATTTTGTGTCATTTATGATGACTAATATATTTATGGAGTTTTTATTTTTCAGTTTTGTTACATATGAAATTCATGGAGTATAATGATGGTCGTTTCTAACAAAAATTTAGTCGAGTTTTATTTTTAATTGATAAATCATGATTTGAATGCTACTTAATGAGTTTAAGGTACAGATTTTTATTACGTAGTAAAATAAAATAATTATTTTCTAAATAGCTTATATAATTTTCTCTTCAAGAAAAATGCTATAATTTTTTTTTTGATTTTAATGTATATCTTTTGGTTAATAAATTCTTTCAAAAAGAATTTGTTCGTTTAACATAATGTTAATGTCTCACAGATGCATTTTAATCACACAGATACATTTTAAATAGTTTAATTATAATAAGAAGAAAATATTATTATAAAAAGTAACGCGTTTTAACTAAAAAAATTAATTAGTTATAAATATGTACTGTTATTATTTAATAATATTTTTTATAAATAAGTAAGGATAATTAAATAAAAACATGTTGTATCAAAAAAACTGGTACCGTACCAACCAACCAAACTTTTAATATTTCGGTTATTATAATATAGTATAGATAGATAACTTCTAACATGTGCAAGACTCTTTTTTTAATATTTATAATTATATTAATTTTATGTTATTAGTTTTTAGATTTTATTTATTACGTTTTATACGTTCAATATATTATTTATGTTGTATCTTGAGTTCTAAAAATCATATTTAAAAACAAATTTACAGTCGAGATAAAACTCACAAAATAATCTTTAATTCAATGATAGTTTAACAATTTTTTTTCCCAATTAAAATTAACCTGAAATTGAAGAAAGAATAAAATAACGATTTTTTACATTAATTCTATTCAACTTAGAAATAGAATTAAATTTAACAATTTTTTCAATTAAAATTATTCTGAAATTGAAGAAATTAAAAAATAACGAATCTTCATATAAGTTAGAATTGAATTAAAATAAAGAAAAACAACTCAACTTAGAATTAAAGTATAGATCAATAATCAAATAAACCAACTAAACTTAAAATTTGAATTTGCAAATATTTACAATGAGAATTATAGTCAACTTAGAAAACCTACTCATATTTTGTTTATATTATTAAAATAAATCTTTTTAATATTAGATCTAACGGTCTCATTCATCTACTTTAGGATCAAACATTTGGGGGTACATGACCAAAGTTTTGAATAAAATCTCTCTTACTTTTGATTTAATAAGTTTTTAATTTTAATTATTTTAAAAAATTTACTTGTTTCAACATGTTTATTTTAAAAAGTTTACCTCATTATATATAGACGATTTTTATAAAAAAAAATTGGGATTAGATTTTTATATATATACTGTCTTCCTTATTTTGTTTCCTTAAATGTTTATTTTATTTGTTTAACTAAATTCTAAAAAAAAACCGACACTTATATATTCTCTTAAAATTCAAATGTAAATAATAAATTAATTTTATTGATTTAAAAAAATAAGTCTCTACAATTGATTTACCGATAAAGTGAAAATTGGGTTTTGATAGGAATAAATATATTCAAATGTAGTATATGTGTTGGCTTGATTGCCCCGACATACGTTTGGGTTTAACGGGCCCAAGAGCCGTTTAATCTCTATTTAGGGCGTATATAGGGCCTGTTTGGGGGACAGCTTATTTATAAGCTTACTAGGTTACTAAGCCGCGCTTCGCAGCGGCATTAGAATATATTTGTTAAGAAAAAGAATATTAAAATAAAAATTGTGAAATTAATATCTACAAAATTATTTAAATTATCAAATAAAATATATTTTATAAAATTTGCATTTGGGTAGGTACTATAATAAAATATTTACATATTTTGTTTGTTTATATAGTTTGATTTTTTATTTTGCTGGACCGATACCATTGCAATATATATATATATATATATATATATATATATATATATATATATATATATATATATATATATATATATATAATATTGACAAAAATCAATATAAACATATAATATTACTTATATTTATATAGTATTATTAGAAAAGATAATATATAGTTTATATTATATATTATAAATCTTATAGTTTGTAATATTTCAAATCTTAGCAAAATTCCATTCTTATTTAAACAAACATAATAATTAAAAATTGCTAAGAAAATGACAGTAATTATCAATCTCAATAGACCTTTAGTGCATATTCAAAATATATTAAAATCGGACAAATTATCAATGTAGTTTAAAAGTATAATGCGAAACCTTTAGTACATATTATTTAATACTAAAAAGTAAGATTGGAAACACATGTGTAATTAGGCGGTAGTATAATGCTAAATACATGTTCCATTGCCTCCGTCACATAACTTACTAATTTGTGACAATTTTGAGATCTCTTTTTTTCCAACCGCCTTTGACAACTTCAATGCTACCCAAGTAGGTCAAGCAGCCCACAACATCTAAATCAACATAAGAAAAATAATATTAGAACATGATAGTTTGAATGATAACTTATATAATAGTATTACTTATATATTACTCTAATATATTACTGCATCAAAAACCTGAGAGTCTGTTGGTGTCATTAATACGTGCATCAATCATATCCAGACACATGAACTGAAATCCATGTAGTGATATGTTTACGATGCCTTCTTCCAATCTTTTAGGAAACGTTATGCGTATGAAGAGCAATTTAGACTCATATGATAGTGGTCTTCATTGATCAAAATCATGTCAAAACTGATCAGTTCTTCAGTATTTGAATTGACAGATTATCGCATTCTACACACTCGTACTCTTATCATCCAGGTATAGTTGCTGTCGTTCAAAGCATCCAACATGGTGTAGGCCATAGTTGTATTGATTGTAAATATGGTTGTAAAAATTTGAAGCCATGTAAAAAAGTTTCGGTGTAGATCTTTTGTTATGAATGGCCTTTAATTTATAGGTGTTTGTAAGGTGACTAACATGGAAATCCATTATGTTTAAAAGTCAAGAAGTATTATAAAAGAAAAGTTCTATAAAGTTTGAAAATAATAAAAGAAAGTTCTATCAAGTTTGAAAATAATAAAAGAAAGTTTTATCAAGTTTGAAAATAATAAAAGAAAGTTCTATCAAGATTGAAAATAATAAAACAGAAAATTGCAATTATTAACATAAATTCCTAAAAAATCAAAAATAATAAGGAAGTTGTAATTTTCTAAATCAAAGAAAGTTCTATCAAGTCCTACAAATTCGAAAATAATAAGGAAGTTGTAATTTTCTAAATCAAAGAAAGTTCTATCAAGTTTGAAAATAATAAAAGAAAGTTCTATCAAGCCTACAAATTCGAAAATAATAAGGAATTTGTAATTTTCTAAATCAAAGAAAGTTCTATCAAGTTTGAAAAAAATAAAAGAAAGTTCTATCAAGCCTACAAATTCGAAAATAATAAGGAAGTTGTAATTTTCTAAATCAAAGAAAGTTCTATCAAGTCCTACAAATTCAAAAATAATAAGGAAGTTGTAATTTTCTAAATTAAAGAAAGTTCTATCAAGTCCTACAAATTCGAAAATAATAAGGAAGTTGTAATTTTCTAAATCAAAGAAAGTTCTATCAAGTTTGAAAATAATAAAAGAAAGTTCTATGAAGCCTACAAATTCGAAAATAATAAGGAAGTTGTAATTTTCTAAATCAAAGAAAGTTCTATCAAGTCCTACAAATTCGAAAATGATAAGGAAGTTGTAATTTTATAAATCAAAAAAAGTTCTATAAAGTTTGAAAATAATAAAAGAAAGTTCTATCAAGTTTGAAAATAATAAAGTGTAATTTTCAATTTCCTTCCTACAAAATCGAAAATAATAAAGGAAGTTGTAATTATTAAAATTAAAAATTGTGAAAAATTGAGAAAATTAGAAAAATAGAACGGAGCGATTCTAAGGCGCCACCTCACCGCCCCCGTCTTCTCCTTTATATAAGTATATTGATGGGGGGTGTTTGCCAAAATAAGTGAAACCAACTTATGGCTACTTAAAATGGATAAGTTGAATGTTAAGAATCTTTAACATTCAACTTATAACTTATAACTTATTCTCAATACACGCAATATATAATATCCTTCAAATCTTCAAAACCATATATCTTTTGATCCGTTCATTAAAAAATTGATATGTATATATCAAATTTCTCTACTCATCGAGATCTATCCATTGATATCCATTTATATATATTAAAAAATAAATATTTTAAAAATAATAAAAAAAAGTTAACTTATAAGTTATGATTTACCCAAACACTCTACTGCTTATAAGTTATGATTTACCAAACACTCTAGGACTTATAAGCTCAGCTCTACTTATCACTTATAAAGCACTTACTCATTTTAAGCTATAAGTCAACTTTTGCTTAATAACCCAAACGCCCACATAGTTCACTCTTGCAACTAGGTCAACCTAAAAGTCACTCTATATCTCTCTCTTGGTAAGATAAGATGGTGGATCATGAACTCATTCGAGTGGTCTTCGGTATAATCGGTTAGTATATGAACAACCTTAGTGTATATGTTGCTGATTTTACATGTTCTTAAGAGCCTGATGTGTTTTTACATATATAATCGGGTAAACTTTGTGTTTGTTTAATGTTCAACTGGAAACCGTAGATTATAATCAACAATTATTTTATGAGTAATAGGTCCCTTAACCTATGCTGCTTGCTTGTTCAATATATTTTTAATTATTGCTTCTCCCTTTTTCTTTTTTCGACAGCTAATGTTATCTCCGTTGGCCTGTTTACTTCTGCAGTGTAAATCTCTCTCTCTCTCTCTCTCTCTCTCTCTCTCTCTCTCTCTCTCTCTCTCTCTCTCTCTCTCTCTCTCTCTCTCTCTCTCTCTCTCTCTCTCTCTCTCTCTCTCTCTCTCTCTCTCTCTCATTAATCCTGTATTTGCTTTGGTAGGCCAACATTCTACAGAGTAGTGAAGAGATGTGATGATTCCGTGGAAGACATCAATCCTTACTATTTTCTTGCCATGACGTTTAACTGTTTCCTCTGGGTGTTATATGGTTTGCCGTTTATTCATCCTGGAAACTTCCTTCTGCTAACTACTTATGGAACTGGCGTTACTATACATATTGCTTATCTTGCCATCTTCCTTCTCTACGCCAGGAGACAAAGGGTAAGTACCTTGCTCATATATGAAACAGATCTTGCTTAGTTTAAATTTCCTTAATCACTTTCTTACATTTACCTCCATGTCGTGTAATTATTAAATGTATGTAGTGATTGATCTACACATGTATATGTTGCAGATGTGCGTAGTAAGTGTAATTCTGATTGAGTTGTTGGTGATCGCCCTTGTTTTCGGGGTGGTGATTGGACTAAATCATACTTTTGACTCGAGATCATTTGTTGGGTTTTTAATGGGCACGTTTGGTTCAGGCATACTCGTGTTTCATCAAAGACTCGCGGTACGTACGGCGTAGGTCATAATTGTATCACCAGATACGTGTGCGAAAAAGTGTAGTAATGCTAATTCTCTTCCTACTATCGTAAATCTCTGATGAACACATATGTTTGTAACAGACTAAAGTGCAAGACAAAAAGTGTGCAAAGTGGATGCCGTTTCTTATTGCCTTGAGCGACCCCCTTAATAATCTTTGCTGGTGCATCTATGCCGCACTCGGATCTGACCGTTACCTTATGGTAATATATGTATAAAATTGTGATTCTCATTAATACATATTGCAATTCACGAATAATCCAAGGAATAACTATTATTTTATCTTTTCTCATTCAACAAACACTTAAAACTTTTATATAATATACAAAAACATAAAATCTAAATCAAAGTAGCCTTTTCTCTCTGTTTAGTCTCGTCTTTTGACGTGTTTTCTCTCTGTCTCATCATTTTAGATGAGTTTCTATACAATCCTGTTTTCAAAAAAATTCATTTGATATTCCTTTTCATCTTTTGATCTTTTCTTAATAGTAAGCTTTTTCATGGCGGAATCTTACATCTCTAGTGAGACCCTTCTTATAATGAGAACTGAGTCCAAATCACCAAATCACTAAAAAAAATATCACCATTCATATACATACATCAATATTTATACATGTATCATCTTCCTATTACTCTACCACCACTGTCCCTTTCATTTGTTTTACCACTACCGCCATCATTTCTCCTACTCCATAACCACCATCTCCACTACACCATTATATTAGCAAAATCAACATCATCATGTGATGCACCTAGCACCACCACCTTAACTGTCGTTTTCACTATTTATGTCTCATGTAAAATCACCACCATATCACAATCATCACCATATCAAAATCACCAAATTTAAGCTAGAATTAACAGAAAATTCAACACAAATCACCGAATTTCAATCAAAATCACTAAATTTTTTTGAAACAAATCATTAACAATTTTAAAACAAATCACCAAAAATCGCTGCTTATACCATGTATACCACCACCAGTATACTAAATTATAAATCACCACCAGTATACTGCCATCATAACTACAGAATCACCAAAAATTTAATACAAATCATCAAAATTTCAACACAAATCACTAATTTTCAACGCAAATCACCAAAATTTCAGAATTTTTTTTGCCAAATCAATCCTTTCCACCAACGTTTGACTCGCCTCCTGCAAAATCCTCACAACTTCCTCATTAACCTCCCCAACCACATTCATCTGACTGTAATCGGGTGATCCAAGTTATTAACCGGAAAGATCATGGCTGGGCAGAGTATGGTCTAGGATTAGATGTTATTTGAGATAAGGTGTTTACTTTGTATGACTTGAATGATATTGAATACAAGAATACGTAGGCTTCTTTTTCTTGATTGGTTCAAATCTTACTTGCACATCTCAAAAATCATGATTCATGAATGTGGTGCGAAGAGTATATGATGAAATGGTCGAATCAGCAAATATAGATCTACTTGATTTAGAGGTGCTGGAGAGGACAGGCGAGTGTTTGTGTGGAGAGAGAGAGAAAAAGAGAGAGAGAGTGAAAAAATGGATAGATCGGGAAGTGGGTGGATGAGTGATGTGAGGAGAGAGAAATAATTATTCTAATTTAAAGATAAGTGTGTTTATTTGTGGTCTCAGTTCTCATTTTAACATAGGGTCTCATTTGATCATTTGCCTATATATATATATAGGCTCTTACTCCAATAGAAACCTTTCTTAATCTAGAAACTAGAAACCAATGGCAATTTTGTAATTACATAAAACTGTTAGGCTTTTTATATAGACGACATAAATTATAAACATGCATACAAGATACATCATTCTCTCGATTTCACAATAACAAGTACTTTTCAATTCCCCGCTATCTCTGCACATTTATTCATTCAATCACTGTCATGCTTTTTTCCTTTCTCCTAAACTCAAACCTCATTAATCATCTCTTAATTTTTACCCTATTTCGATTAATTATCTTGAGACTCTCGGTTTACAAAAACAATGGTGACCGGAATCGCTCGTTGACCGGACGACGAGATAGGCGGCAAAAAAAACAAGATGAATATTAAAAAGAAACATTATAGAACACTAGATCTCCAAATCATATAATTTGAGGATTACAACGGATTGAAATTGAAAAAGGGCCATGATGAAACATGAAAGAAGTTTATTTTCTTAGTCTTCCGGAATGTTGTTGGGTGGATAGGTTTGTACTGAGGTATATCAATTTAGGACTAGCAGAAATGACGTGCTAGTATGCTGGTAGTGTTGTCCATTTATATTTGGATGTTTTTTCTGTTTGTTAAAATACTATTCTGGACCACTCAGTAGTCAGTACTCAGTAGCAACAAAAAAATCTTAGAAAGGGTTCTGTTTTCTTAAAGAAAAATATTGAGAACAAGTTTCGCAAGTTTCAATTATGAGGAATTGAGGATCAAATTAGAAAATATATTACCAAACTTACAAATATAAATCATTAAAATAGCAGTTACATATATTAACATTCTCATAAACAATATTAATGTAACTTAACTTTGGTCTTCAAAAAGTATCTAATAATTAAATAACACCCCTCTCCAAATGACTAAATCATCATAATTAATACACTAATCACCGAAAAGAATAGTACATGTCACTATATTAAATTATATGAATCATTAAATTACATAGCACAAATCACCAAGTTTTATACTAAATCATTTATAATAATCTTATTTACCTATATAAACTTTAATCAGTTTATATTTTCATTGTTGTGTTATTTTATTTTTGTTGTTAGGTTCATATTGTAGAAACAGAGCTAAATCAAATCAAATGACACTATTAACCTATTAAATTATAGGAATCACCAAATAAAAATATTAAAAATCACCATATTATATTTTACGATCACCAAATTATACAAAGCCAATCACCAAATTAATTTGCACAAATCACTATTAATAAAACATTAATTTAATAGTAAAAAAGTTCTTCTTTTTTATGATAATTTATTTATTTACATATTGAGGAAAGTATTTTTTTTTAATAGCAAGAAAAAAATATTTTATTTTCTATGATAATTTATTTTATTTTCTTTTCTGTATTCAATGTGTTGTTTCTCAATAGATAGATTATCTGATTATACGTAAGGAAGTCCATGCCCTGATTCAAACCGTCAAACATTATCAGTCTGTAAAATTTTAAGTTTTCAATCCAATTGTTAACTTTTTCAATTTGATCTTAATTATTTATACCGGATGTAATACACAAAAAATCTAGTTTTAAGAGTCAATATTCTCAATCCAATATAGAACATTTATGAGTAAAAAAACAACTTAATCAATTTTTTAATATACATTGAATTCTTTCAATTATCAAATTATCTACTAATAAACATATTTTAGAAACAAGTTTTCAAGTTTTATCCAAAATTCACTATTTTCATTAACACAAATCACTGTCTTTTAATATATAAATCACTAATTTTAACTACAATATTTTCTTAAAAGTAATAAAATCACCAATTTAATTATAAATTATAATACAACATATCAGTTTAAAATTACTAGTTAAAATAATAACATATAATCTTCTCAGTAGAAATTAGTAAAATTTAAAAGATTAACATACTCAAAAACAATAACTAATCTTAATAGACGAAAATAGTAAAATACCTGTTGGAACCAGTTTTAGCCACCACCGGTCGGACCTGCAAAGAAGAAGAATGCGAGGGTTAAGCCCCTCGATTCACCTCCGGTGTGAGAATCAGTAACTGGTCGTGAAGATGGATAATTTAGAACGTACAGCTAATTGTGTGTAAAAATGTGAATGACCGTTCTCAAACCTGGTTCACCTTATTTACCAGCTTCCTCTGATCCCCACATCCCGAACGTGGACTTCGTGGCCTTTTCCATGACCCGGTCGTTGTACCGTTAATCAGCCCAACCGTTAGGGATTGTGGACTCTTCGGTCGCTATGTAGATAGTGGGCCTCTTCATTCGACCCACAGGATGTGGGCTTCTTCATACAGGCTATGGAATGTGGGCTTCTTCAATCGGCCCAATAGCTATCGGATCTGGGCCTCTTACATGTCCCTGGACTCCGCGCGAAGAATATTCGGTCGGAGGCCCAAAGATCTGTTCCATCTTCGAGTAATTTCTAGGACCAGTCTCTGTCGGAACGAACATGTTGCCAACCGAAGATGTCAGGGGTCAGGTCCACGTCAGCGGCAGACAGTTGTTGTCATAAATGCATGAATGGACTTGCACGTTTCTCCAGACAAATCCCAGCCGTGAATTTCGACGGTTTCCATCTCAACCGTCCATTTTAAAACGGTTGTATAACCTTCACGGAACCGCCTTTTCTTTGTCATTTTTAACTCTTGTCTTGAATTCAAGAAGTCTCTTCCCCTAAACACTCTCATTTTTCCAGTTTCCGGCGAGCAAAACATAGGTGCGCGAGTATCTACAGCAAGGAGTCAATCACCCTCTTCAACACTCATCACCAGTAAGTGTTTCCTCTCTTACTGTTTCCTTCCATAATTTGCATAGAATTTTCATTTCGAAACTTGTAATATGCTTGGAGTATAGCATTTTTACACATGTGTGCACACATATATTGCGACTATGCATGTATTTCCAGCATTCCCTAGTCCACTTTAGTGTTTTACCATAACCACCTGTATCATCCCTGTGTGCTATCCTCTTATCTTGTAAGCGAGAAGAAAACCCGAGAGTGGCGAGTGTTTTTCTTAACGATAGATGCATTTTTGGGTAGTTTGTTGAACATGAACACCCTTAGGTCAGCCTTCATACTTCTAGAACACCCTTCTGACTTCACTCTGAACCCCAAAATTCTACCTTTTTGTACCCATAGGAGTTTCCTTCCTTCAAGTTTGGCCCTCTGTACTCGGTCTTGATCATCCAACCACTCTTTTTGATCGTTCATTCCTTTAATTCACCCGAGTACAAGGCTAATTTCATCCCTTTGCATTCTCTGCAGGCTATGGATCAACCCATAGAGTATGGACCGGTATATTCGGCCATGGCGCACTTTAGCGCTCCTAGATTTCCTTCGGCGAACTTGAACTCTGTGATGACGAAGGTTGAGGTTCTCAAGATGGAGAAGAAGTACGACATCCCAGGTCCTGTCTTTCAAACGTACGAAGCGGATGAGACAGACCTGATTTATCATATGCCTAAAGTAGACGAGGAGTTTGGATCGGTCGCCCTAGGAGTGTCTGAACGGGCCTTTTTCTGTGGACTCCGCCTTCCCCTTCTTCCCGTTCTAAAGAAGTTGCTAAAGTACACCTCCGTTGCCTTAGGTCAACTGGACCCCAATACCTTCATCCACATCAACGCTTTCCAGAATAGGTGCCTGAAGGCAGGAGTAAAGCCTCGTTTGTCCCTTCTTCTGCACCATTTCGATTTTAGGAAGAACGGCAAGAGTGCTGGGTTCTACCAATTATCCCGTAGGACTGGCCGACCGGACTGGGACGTTACCAATTCCAGCAACCGGGGAACGCACGACCATTGGTTTTACATCAGTGGTCATAAACTGTATAAGTACTCTGTATGGCGAGAGATCGACCCGGCTATTATTGCCGCTCCTGATCTGAACGATGAAGATCGGGCGAATTATGCCCGTCTCTGCCATCCTCAAGAGCCGAACCGCATCCCCTTAGCTGTTAGTAGGGATAGGACTTGGCTTTTGGCTCTATGGGGTACCGGTAACACATAATTGCATTTCTACTTGTTTGTCAATTCTTTATTAATTGATTCTGTTCGCTAACTTTAACTTCGTTTCCTTTGCAGTGTCTACCCGTTCTGACATGATCAAAAGGTAGCAGGCCAAGAATACCAAGAAACTTGCCGATTTGGCGGATAGGCAGGCCACAGAGGCTGTCGCTGCGGTTGAAGTCCAGGATGCAGAGGCCTTGGAGTCGCGACCGGAGCCTCAAACTCCCCCTCCTGCTGATGACGTGGAGATTCTCGGCTCCACAGCTCCTGAGGCCGATCGTGTTCCTCTGACCGATCCTAGGTCCCATTCTCTCGCGAAGCGCCCCAGAGGGTCTGATGGCGAGTCGGTTGTAACTTACCAGCCTGATTGGTCGGTAGTGACAACTGATCGGTTCGCTGCTGAGGCGCCTTTGGCAGCTAAGGAGGTAGGGACGAACTTGTGTCGTGCCTTCATTCTTCCTAGGGATCGGCCGGTATATGACCAGGCTCCAGCTTCTTCGGCATGTGCTGAGCTGTTAGGGCACCTCACAATGGTAAACATTCTATCTCTGTCTTCGTCCTTTGTTATTTCCTTTACTTGTACATGACCCATTGTGATGTGTTTTCAGGCTGTCCCTTGGGCTGCTTCTTTAGAGCAGAAGGTCAAGGACCTGGATCTACAAATCCGGGGACTGAAGCTGACTGAGGAGCGAGCGGAGGCTGCCGAGGGTCAGCTGGACGCTATGCAGAAGGAAGTGTCCTCGTTGCAGCAGAGGCTGGCTCAGGTGGTGACTGATCGGGATAACGTCAAGATCGATCTTGATGCTGCGTTCGTTCATCTGAACCGGGCCAAGTCTATGCTGAGGGCTTCCAGGAAGGCAGAGAAGAAGGCCCAAAAGCTGATCCTGATGTCTGAAGACAGGGGTTTCACGGCCGGCTTGAGAAGGTGGTCCGTAAGGCTCATGCCGCTGGGATGGACCATAAACTTCTCTTGAAGGAAGGTATGGAAGATCCCATCGAGCGTCCTGAGGAGCCTGATGTCCCTCCAGTCGTTAGCTCAGACCCTGATTCTGATATGTCTGATTAGATGTAGTATTTTTATTTTTCCGAAATGTAATTTAACATTTGGCCTTCGGGTCTGCTCTGACTCTTGCCTTCGGGCTTTAACTTTTGTGATCTAAATTGCCTTTGCATAAAATTTTCATTTACATGCTGTATTTGGCTTTTGATCGTATTCAATTGCCTTAGCTTTTTTCCTTGTAACACCTCTTCGGCTTTGTAACAGGTACGATGACTAAGGGATCATCGTGGGGACACTTCACTCCTTCCAAGTCAGAATCATCAAATCCTATTGATATTTCCGTTCTGGCACGCTTCGGTGCTTCTCCAACCACATTCATTATCTCTCGGGCATAGGCTTTCCTTGAGTTTCGGGAGGACCCAGCAGCAGTTGGTCCTCTGAATATCATGTTGATGACTGGCCCTCGGGGCTTGGGGGTTACGATCTTGATCGTTGTCCCTTCTGTCGTAATCCTTCCTTTCATTGTTTCCTCTTTGACTCCCTTGATTTCCATCCTTGGTGAATTTATTAAGTTTTCCTCTTTATATCAAAAACTCAATCTCATCTTTCAGTTGTCTACAATCATTCGTGTCGTGACCCAACTTCTTTGTGGAAACGACAAAATTGATTTTGGTTTCTTTTAGACAAGTCGGTCCTTAGTGGCTTTGGCCATCGAAGATCCTCTTCCTTTGCAATTTCCATCAGAATTTGACTCCTGGGACTGTTTAACCTTGCATACTCCGTGAACTTTGGCTCAAAGCTGTTCCTCTTGGGTGGAGAATCAGAATTCTTTGACGTTCTAGGAAACTTTTCCTTGACGTCGTACTCCTGAGTTTCTTTTCTTTTCTTTGAGTTTCCACTGCCACCAGTTGTGGGTTCATACTTTCTCATGCTCTCTTCAGCCTTGATGTATTTTCCGGCTCTATCTTGGAGCTTCAACATGCTTTCGGGTGGATGTTTTGCCAATGATCTCTTGAAGTGATCATCAGTAGTTCCTTGCTGTAGGGCTATCATAGCTACTTTGTCCTCCAAGTCTGGGACTTTCAAAGCCTCCCTGGTAAAATCGATTTAAATAATCTTTCAGAGCTTCATTCTTTCCTTGCTGGATTCCCATGAGGGATGCATAACTTTTCTCATGCACCCTACTACTTACAAATTGGTTGATGAACGCCTTACTCAACTCCTTGAAGGATCCAATAGAGTTGGGAGGCAAACGGCTGTACCAACGTTGTGCTATGCCCACTAGGGTTTGTGGAAACTCCCGGCACTTAACCGCATCATTGGTTGGCTGCAACAACAGTTCATTGGAGAAGGTTCTCACATGATTAACGAGATCTCCCGTTCCATCATAAGCTTTGATTGTTGGCATCTTAAATTTCCTGGATATGTTAGCTTTCATGATGTCTTGAGTAAAGGGTGGTGTTGGATCATCAAGATCTCCTAGGGGTAACAAAACATTAGGATCACCCCTTGGGGCTTCAGCCCTCTTGTTTTATCTTGGCGTTGGATCCAAATTGATTACCGAGACTCTTCCCGTTCCTTGGTTTTGTGTTCTTGCGGCCTCCTCTTCTGCCAATAGCTTCTTGAGCCTTGCAGTCTCAGCTTCATGGACCGTAATTCTTTCTTTAGTAGTTTAGAGTTGTTCCCGATTTGTTTGGGAAGAGCGTCTCCTTCTTGGGGCAACGTCCCTCTCAACTCCTGTTGAATAATTCTCGTCCTCGGTATAGGGACCTGAGTAGTCTTGAATGAAAGGAGTTCGCCTAGCTTGGGGTCCTAGACCTTGGATGTAAGGGGGCACGTATGCCTCATGGTAGATCGGATTAGTTCCACTACTTCCTGCCTGGGGTCGAGGCGGCATACCATAAGTCAGCATACCGAGAGTCTGAGTAGTATATTGAGGGAGATCCGTGGTGTGAAGTTGAAGGCCACGTGGTGCATTGGCAAGCAGCGAAGTGGTTATGATTGGTTGTTGGAGAGTGGTCTCTTATGGATTTGGTCCATGAACGACCATTTGTAGAGGATTCGTCCCTTCAGCAGTAATCGGGACTTCCGGTCCTTGAGTAGTAGTGATGGGGGCATCTGCCCCTTCTGCGCCAGTGACTGGTGGTGGTTGACTTCCATGAGTCTCCGTTGCAGAGGTAAGAGGAAGTCCGTCAGAAGTTTGAGGGTCTCGAATTGTTCTTCGTGTGTTTTCCATGGTTGATGTTGTCTTCCCACACCACAGACGGCGCCAAATGTTGTGGAATAAAAACTGTGCTTGCGAATTTAATGCTAAGGTTAGAGAGCTTCGAGCTTTAATGGTTGTTCTTGCGTTTCGTGACTAAATCGTTCCTCACAAGATGCCTACGTATCTCAATTCGTAACTGAGAATCAAACCAAAGACGTAGTTCTTGGTGTTGCCCTCGGGGCTATGACGGCAGGGGCACACCAAGGATGTAGTGACTTGTATGTCCTTATTCGAGGATGAAGTCTAAAACGTTGTAGATGACGTATGGAGCTGTGTCCAAAACGTAGTAGATGACGTATGGAGCTGTGTCCAAAACGTAGTTCTAATGTGAAGGATCAGGGTCCTTATATAGGCGTCCGGAGCCTTGTATTTAAAGTAACTTTAGGAGACTTAGCGAATAAGTCTCCTTTTTGATAACTGATAAGGATTGCATTACATAGTAGGCAAGTCTTTTCCTTGTTGTAGGATAAGTATGGTGACTCATTATTTCCTCTTATTGGGATTCTAGATCCTTCCTTGAAGATATTACCGTATTTAGGACTCTTTTATGAGCTGTATATTTTCCCTATTTATTAATTACGAAATTAATAAATAATTGGGGTTTCGGGCCTTTTTATCGGGCCTAACTCTTGGACCAGTCTAGGTCTAATTAATACGTCATTAATTATATTTCTAGGGTTATTTTTAGCCCAAATCAAAAATCACCTTGCTCGGCCTATTATTTTAATTGATTAACTGATGAATCGCTCTCCTTATTAATCCATGTCTTAACTCAATCAACACTAATAGCAAATAACTTGTCTTGTCAAAGATTTTAATATGATCCTGCATTAGGATTCAAACAAACGTAATAAGATAAATAACATAAAAGAAAAAGTCTCATACTCATGTACTCATATACACACTTTTAACATGAACAAACAAAAAAGTAAAGAAGAACAATGTTGACAACAAAAATTGCAGTAGACAATTAATTAACTGTTTGTACGAAAGTATTTAAGTAAATTACTTAATTTCTTATGCAAGACCGATCTAATTTCTTAACTTCTTATTTACCAATATGTTCTTGTATTTTCTATTATATTACATTAAAAAAGAAAGTTTAGAATAGCAGAATGTTAAGATGGTAATTTCATTTGAAAAAAAATAGTATGAGAATATCTAGATAATAATAAAGGGAAGTTCAAAATAATGTAAAATAATACACTTTTTTTTTAATTTAGATATTTGAAGGCAAAAATATTATAATTGAATATTTAGTTTCCTCCATTTGTAATATTTAGTTTTCTCCATTAGTAAAGATGTATTGTATATTTATTTTCTCCATTAGTAGAGATTTTAATTGCAAGAATATTATATTTACTTTCCTTCATTAGTAGAGATTTTAAATGCAAGAATATTGAAATTATATATTTAGTTTCCTTCATTTATAAATATTTAAAAGGCAATTGAGATTTTTTCTAATCTTTGGTATTAATTACTTAATTTCTTATGCAAGACCGATCTAATTTCTTAACTTTTTATTTACCAAAACGTTCTTGTATTTTCTATTATATCACATAAAAAAAGAAGAAAGTTTAACAGAATAGAATGTTAGGATGTTAATTTCATTTGAAAATAAATATTATGAGAATATTTAGATAATAATAGAGGAAATTTTAAAATAATGTAAGGTAATACACTTTTTTTTTATAATTTAGATTTTTTGAAGGCAAAAATATTATAATCGAATATTTAGTTTTGTCCATTAGTGATATTTAATTTTCTCTTTTAGTAGAGATTTTAAATGCAAAAATATTATATTTACTTTATTCTATTAGTAGAGATTTAAATGCAAGAATATTGAAATTGTATATTTAGTTTTCTCCATTATTAAATATTTAAAAGGCAACTGAGATTTTTTCTAGTTTTTTGTATTAATTACTTAATTTCTTATGTAAGACCGATCTAACTTATTAACTTCTTATTTACCAAAACGTTCATGTATTTTCTATTATATTACATAAAAAAAGAAAGTTTAGGAGAGTAGTATTTTAAGATAGTAATTTCATTAAAAAAATATTATGAGAATATTTAGATAATAATAGAGGAAAGTTCAAAATAATGTAAGGTAATACACTTTTTTGCTGATTTAGATATTTTGAAAGCAAGAATATTATAATTGAATATTTAGTTTCTTCTATTAGTGATATTTAGTTTCCTTCATTAGTAAAGATCTATTGTATATTTAATTTCTCCATTAGTAGGGATTTTAATATAATTAATTCAAAAAATTGAGAAAATTAGAAAAATAGAACGAAACGATCTGAGAGCGCCACCTCACCGCCTACGTCTTCTCCTTTATATAATAGTATTGAATGATTGAATGTTAGTTATTTGCGGTTAATACTTTGTTATGTATGAATAATTTTAATTATTTATGCAGAAAGAAAATTTATATATAAGAAGTAATTTTATCTCCTGATTTGACTAATCAAGATATCTGAAAAATTTAAATCGAAAAGGTATTATTTTATTTCTTAATTTTAATAATCAAATTATGTTGAGAACCGCCAAAATTCGCTAATCCGAATCGACTAAAATCGAACCGAGAGGTTTGGTTTTGTCGTTTTACGGGTCATGGTTTGGTTTGAATTTTTTAAGAACCGTTATTTTACGATTTGGTTTCGATTTGATATCTAACCCAAAATAAACCGGACCGCGATCACCCCTGGTGTGCAAAGTGGATGCCGTTTCTTATTGCTTTGAGCTGAGCGACTGGTGCATCTATGCCACACTCGGATCTGATAATCCCCCGAGGGTAATATATGTACAGAATTGTGATTCTCATTAATACATACTAGCTAATAATTCGTGCAAAACACGGACTGAGATTAAAATAGTAATCGAACTTGGATAAAATTTTAAAAAATAAATAAAATCTATAAATTACGTAATTATAGGGAATCGAACTCGGGGTGAAACCAAAGAAATTAAATAAAATAAATAAATCTTGTTTAATCATGTAGTTGTAGGAAATCGAATCCAAATTTTGTGTTAACCAAATTTGATACTTTGGTACTTTAGTACCGCGCACCATTTTTATATTATTTTGCTTATTAATAAAGAGTACATATTACAATTCGCGAAGTTGGTTGCTTGGTACGGGTAAACAAAGTATAAATGTAGCTGTCACGTGTATTATAATTTGTTTTAAGCTTCTTAGTTAATTGGTTTGTTCTCTTGTTGCAGGCTTTAACTGGTATTGGATTCGTAATGGGACTGTGGGCCTGTTTGGCCACGGGTTTATAATGGCTTATAAACCACAGTTTATAGGAGGTGTTTGTGTACTTAGTTTATTTGATAACTTATAACTTATAAGTTCATAAGTTGAATGTTAGAAATCACCAACATTTTACTTAACTTATCGACTTATTCTTTGATTTCTTTATTTTTCTAATATTTTATATTTTTACATTTGTGTTTTTAAATATTTTTTTAATTTAAAATACAAGTGTTGAAATCATTGTATTTAAAAATTATTTTTTCAAATTTAATTTAGCAAATTCTTCACTAACTTATAAGTAAATTTATCCAAACACTCGTATAACTTATAAGAATTTATCAACTTATCACTTAATAAAATCCCTTATTTTCCAAAAATATAACGGGCAAACCCATACTTATTTATTTTAAAATCTGTTTTATTGTTTTAAATTCATTAAAAGTGTTTACCTATTTTAACATGCCTACTTATTTTTTGCACAATTACAATTAATAAAATATTAAAATAATAATAATAAAATAACAATTAACAATCCGTGCATCGCACGGGTTTTAATCTAGTATTACATAAAAAGTAAATCAAAAGAATTCTTGGAGCTATTTAGACGGTATTAAGTCCTTGAAAGTATGGTCGACATTTGTTTAACTGCTTTGGTTTAAAATTTTAAATACGACCTCAACGTTACTATGAGAGATAAGTATGATATTGTTATTATTAGAGGGAGGTATGATATTATTATTATGAAAAACACGAACACGTGATATTATTAGTATGTATGTCAAAGAGAACAATATTAGTGCCATAATATACGGCGTAATATAGGTCTAATAAAAAAATCACGTAGACTATATAAAAATATAAATTTAGGAATTAATATATTAAATAATAATTATTAAATAAAAATAAATATCATTTTGTATGCGAAACACGAACATATTGCTAGATATAATAATAGTTAAAAAAAACCGCTTGGAACTCGGTTATTGCTAGAGTAATTAATTGTAATGAAATGTTCTTATTATTCTAATGTACTGTACCCCAGTAGTATGATGTGTAAAAGTGTTAAGAGTTCATTTTATGAGATTTGCATGCATGGTCTTAAGATAAGCTGACAATTGATTGTATAAACCACACTGTAACTGAGACTTGTAGTTCTAGAGTTCTCATGTACTTAAATCTTTAAACTGTAAATAGTAGATTCTTTTGTGTGCATTGCATTCTCGAGATATAGTTTTCGTTCTTGGGATATGGTTCTTGAGATATCCAGATTTTGCAAGTAGCTAGCTTGCACTGTGCTTCATTCAATTTCCATGTTAAATGTTGTCCTTGTTCTGTTCTGCAGGCTTCAATTCCATACGAAAATGCATTCTGGAGATATAGCCATGCGAATGATAAAAATTCTGTGCAAATAAACTCATTGCAGCTTGCTATTTTAAATTTTTTTCCTTCTTAGGCATTAGGATAAATCCCAGCCAACTGCATGCACAGACTTAATATTTAACGCCTATACAACTACCAGAAATCAATCTTTGTAGACTCATCACACTCACTCACCATGACTGAAATACAAACTGAGCCACATCCCCGCCCTCTTTCGTTCTTGGGATATGGTTTTAATAAATCCAGAATTTACAAGTACCTAGCTTGCATTGTGCTTCATTCAATTTCCACGTTGAATGTTATTGTCCTTGTTGTGCAGGCTTCAATTCCCTACAAAAATGGTCTCTAATAATTTCCCTCAACTTACATTTACATGTTTAATTTTGTGTTTGACTCCGTTGTAAAAGAGTGTTGATTACTTGTATTTTTTTGTATATTTATAAGGATCGAATTATTTTGGAGGCTTTACCATAATTATATAATGAGTGGACACTCTTTATATGTCAAGAAACAAGTATATAAAAACTATTTTGTATAAGAACGATATAAATTGTGAAAATGGACACATATTGAAGATTATAGCGGAAGTTTATGGTACAATGTAAAAATATGCACCAAAATTACCCCAAGGTAAAAAACACTTTAATGCATTTTAATGTTTTTAAGGACGGGGTTTTTTTTGAAGAAAGGGGAGTTTTTTATTTAAAGAAACTACTAAATTTTTTAAAATAAATAAATGTTTCGGATAAAAATAGGTATTTTTGTGAAAAGTAAAAGAGAAAAGAACAAGTGTCATAACCCTTAAATTATCTCTCCTGGCTTGTGATACACAAACAGAAGGGCGACTTCTCCTACTGCTTATAAAATACGAAATGTGGAGTAATATATTTACAAAAACTTATTTTGAAGACAAAATTTTCATGAATTTAATAAAATTCGACCATTTAGTAGAGAAAGTGCAAATAAAAAAGAGAAGCCTATATTCGATACAAATGAAAATGATCACACTACTCGTATATTTATTTATGGTTGTGCGCTAGCTAGTTGGTTCAGCATGGTCATTAGACTCCCATCCAAGCCACGCGTAGAAGGTCCAAAACCCTCAAATGAATATATATATATATATCTTTATTTCGGAGGAAAGCAACGAAATGACGTGACCAAAGGGATTTAAACTCTGATATGCTGTACAGAAGAGTTATAACACAAGGCGTTTAAATGCAACTATAAATAAAAAAAACAGAAGGAAGGTCAAGAGATAAATACTTTGCCATGGTTAAACAATAAAAATTCACTTTTTACAGCTGGCTGTTTTTAAATAGTTTCTTTCTTAGGCAATCCCAGCCAACTGCCAACTCCTCCTCAGTCCTCACTATACATACAATACATACAAGTATAAAACAATCAATCTCTGTAGTGTAGACTCTCACACACCATGGCTGAAATACATTCTGACCTATATTCACCACACTCTCCTTCTGCACATTCATCTCGTCATCGCTCCCGTGGCCACAACGGAAACTACCAACAATTCCGACCTTCACCCATCAACGAAAACCACCCGCAATTCCGACCTACCATCACTCACCCTAATGATCCACCCATCAACGAAAACCAGCCAATCCCACCGACCCTCCTGCTCCCATCCGACCCCCTGCGCGTTGCTTTTACATAACTTTTAAGCGCAGGGAGTTTTTACACCTTCTTGTCTTGCTGCTACTGATGCTTGTGAATGTCTTGTCCGTTCGTAAGCCCAGCGAAACACCGCCCATCGGCGGCAATCGTCTTTACGGTTGCTGGGTGTGTCTCGTATTAGCGCATGCAGTATATGTGGCGAAACTTGATACCGAATATAAGTTGGACAATGCTCTCTTTTTATGGCACAGAGGCAACAGAGCTTTCTACGAAAGATCGGTGACGCAAATTGTGGGTTTAATATCTATCTTTCTGTCAACCATGGCCGCAGTAAGATCCATGAGAAGCACTGACGAGGAAAAGATATACTCTAATACGGTGGCTTCCATATGTTTTGGATTTTTCTACGCCGCCACTCAAACCATCCATGCCGATAAAAACCCTTCTGTATTGTCAACCGCAATCGTGAACGAGAACCCCGAGCCTCAACCTGTTTACACCAGAAAACGAGTTTCGCGTGCATATCCCCGATTAGATTAGATTAATCTAAGGGCTTAGATTAGTTTCTAGTTTCTATTTGATCACTAGCCTAGGCTCGGGGATATGCACGCGAAACTTGTTTTCTGGTGTAAACAGGTTGAGGCTCGGGGTTCTCGTTCACGATTGCGGTTGACAATACAGAAGGGTTTTTATCGGCATGGATGGTTTGAGTGGCGGCGTAGAAAAATCCAAAACATATGGAAGCCACCGTATTAGAGTATATCTTTTCCTCGTCAGTGCTTCTCATGGATCTTACTGCGGCCATGGTTGACAGAAAGATAGATATTAAATCCACAATTTACGTCACCGATCTTTCGTAGAAAGCTCTGTTGCCTCTGTGCCAGAAAAAGAGAGCATTGTCCAACTTATATTCGGTATCAAGCTTCGCCCCATATACTGCAAGCGCTAATACGAGACACACCCAGCAACCGTAAAGACGATTGCCGCCGATGGGCGGTGTTTCGCTGGGCTTACGAACGGACAAGACATTCACAAGCATCAGTAGCAGCAAGACAAGGTGTAAAAACTCCCTGCGCTTAAAAGTTATGTAAAAGCAACACGCAGGGGATCAGATGGGAGCAGGAGTGTCGGTGGGAGGTGGGATTGGCTGGTTTTCGTTGATGGGTGGATCATTAGGGTGAGTGATGGTAGGTTGGAATTGCGGGTGGTTTTCGTTGATGGGTGAAGGTCGGAATTGCTGGTAGTTTCCGTTGTGGCCACGGGAGCGATGACGAGATGAATGTGCAGAAGGAGAGTGTGGTGAATATAGGTCAGAATGTATTTCAGCCATGGTGAGTGAGAGTGTGAGAGTCTACACTACACTACAGAGATTGATTGTTTTATACTTGTATGTATTGTATGTATAGTGAGGACTGAGGAGGAGTTGGCAGTTGGCTGGAATTGCCTAAGAAGGAAACTATTTAAAAATAGCTAGCTGTAAAAAGTGAATTTTTATTGTTTAACCATGGCAAAGTATTTATCTCTTGACCTTCCTTCTGTTTTTTTTATTTATAGTTGCATTTAAACACCTTCTTCCTTCCTTCCTTCTGTTATAACTCTTCTGTACAGCATATCAGAGTTTAAATCCCTTTGGTCACGTCATTTCGTTGCTTTCCTCCGAAATAAAGATATAAATATATATATAGGCTAGTGATCAAATAGAAACCAAAATTAAAATAGAAACTAGAAACTAATATAAGCCCTTAGATTAATCTAATCTAATGGTCCTTTACTGCATCACACACAATTAAAATACACCTTCATATACACAATCCCACCTAATCTCCTTCATTTTTAATTTGATTTTTCCCGTGAATCGGTGAACTTTTTTTGAAATCCGACTTCACTGTATTTTTTTCTATCTTCCAACGATCAATATGCATACCATATGTGTTATATTACGAAGTACTAAAATTTTAGTGATTTCTGTAAGAATAAATAGTGATTTCAGCATAGATCTAGCGATTTATTTTTATATATACGTATAAATTTAGTGATTTTGCGGTACAAAATTTCTAATTTACGGGAGAAAAAATCACTACATTTACGCATAAATCACTATTTATTCTTACAGAAATTACCAACATTTTAGTGATTCTCGCAAGCAAAAATAGTGATTTATCGTCGGAATATATCAAATATGGTATGCAAACTGATTGTTGCGAGATGAAGAAAAATACAGTGAAGTCAGATTTCAAAAATAAATCACAAATTAACGGGAAAAATATAATTACGAATGTAGGGGATTAGGTGAGGTTGTGTGTGAAAGGGTGTATTTAATTATTTGTGGTGCAGTTTCTAGTTTCTATTTTAAATTGATTTCTATTTGAGTAGGACTCTATATGATCAAATAGAAACTAAAATTAAAATAGAAACTAGAAACTAATCTAAACCCTTAGATTAATCTAATCTAATGGCCCTCTACTGCACCACGCACAGTTAAAATACACCCTCACATACACAATCCCACCTAATCTCCTTCATTTTTAATTTGATTTTTCCCGTGAATCGGTGAACTTTTTTTGAAATCCGACTTCACTATATTTTTCTCCATCTTCCAACTATCAATATGCATACCATATGTGCTATATTACGGAGTACTAAAATTTTAGTGATTTCTGTAAAAATAAATAGTGATTTCAGCATAGATCTAGCGATTTATTTTTATATACGTATAAATTTAGTGATTTTGCGGTACAAAATTTGTAATTTACGTATAGATCTGGAGAAAAAATCACTAAATTTACGCAGAAATCACTATTTATTCTTACAGGAACCACCAACATTTTAGTGATTCTCTCACGCATAAATAGTGATTTATCGTCGGAATATATCAAATATGGTATGCAAACTGATTTTGCGAGACGAAAAAAAATACAGTGAAGTTAGATTTCAAAACAAGAACACCAATTAACGGGAAAAATATAATTACGAATGAAGGGGATTAGGTGGGGTTGTGTGTGAGAGGGTGTATTTAATTGTGTGTGGTGCAGTTTCTAGTTTTTATTTTAAATTGGTTTCTATTGGAGTAAGACTCTATATATATATATCTGCCTTTGTTTTTTTCCTCTTTGTTCAGTAAGTATCTAGTAGTCAGCTAACCTGATTCATGTATGTATTTATAAACATATTAGATCAGTTCATTTCTAACATGCAATCCACTCAACCAGGTAATATTAAAGAGATAGAAACATACACATAATTATGGAATGCTATACGGTCTCATTACTCATACAACACTGGTCGTAGACAGACTCATCGCCAACTTAGGCAAATAGTCAAAATTAAAATTACACGTATGGTAGGATTAAGGTGAAATGAGATCCACGTATAGTAGCACACTAGCACTGGTCTTTATATATGAATGTTTCTGGATTCAAACCAGTGAAATTTTTTCAGAACCTCATGGTAAAACAGCTACAGCTTTTCTATGTTTGAGTGCATTGAAAATTTTATACTTTGGATATTTATAATATTGTGGATTGAAGATAGTTTTCTGGATTCAAAATAAATATTTTGGATATTTATAATATTGTTTATATTTCTTGTGATCCTAGGATAAGGAAATAAACAGCTTGCTCAGGTCGAGCAAGACCTAGCTGAGCATGGCCCAGTAACTGTAACTGGGCTAGCCCAAAATGAGCTTGACATAGTTTAGTTGAAGATAACCACTGCAATCTGCAAATATTCTAACGCAACGACTAATTATTGTTAAAACTTCAATGTAGGCACGTCATGTTTCTGTTGTGAATTTTTAGGACCTCCATCTTATTTCTGGTTGAAATCTCACTGATTAGATTTTGTATTATTTTTTTTATTTTTTTTTTCTAAAAGAAGATTTTGTATGAATTAAAATTGAATTGGTTTTTATTAAATGTTTGTGGCAGCATTTTATTTGTTTCTACTTATATATTACATATACGTAAATTGATCAGCAGTATGTATATTACATATTAGGGATATATAGATTCGACGAATTGAAACTGAATCATTATTTGAAAAATATTGTTTGCGGCAGCTGCTGTTAGTTCGATTCTGTAGGTGGTGGCTATCAGAGGTGCAACAAATTATTGTAGCATGATAAGGAGCATAAGAGCATCTCCATTTACATTCCTCGGTCAAAATTTAAGGAGATTGAGACCAAATTCATCTCCAACAACATCTTAGTCCCTCCTGATAAAGTTAAGAATTCAAAAACTCTCCTCATTATATATATAGACAATAAGGTTTTATAAAAAAATCGGAATCAGATTTTTGTATATTTATTGCTTTTTTTGTGAATTTGAATGTAAATAATGAAATTTAATTTTATTTAATTTAACAAAAAAGTAATATTTATTTAATGACTTTTATATATTATCTTCCCTACATATATAAATGCTAATAAGGAAATTAAATTTTATAGATTTAAAATTAAAAAGCTCTATAAAATAATAGATTCGAATGTATAGAGTTGGGCCGTTAATCTCTGTCCAGACCGTACATCTTGTCTGAAGTCTTACAAGAAAGTCAACCTAAAAGTCATTCTAATTCTCACTCTGTACAATAATACTACTATTGTAATAACTCTCTTTCTGGGTTTCTCTGGCAGACTCTCTCTGGGTAAGATAAGATGGTGGATCACGAGCTCACTCGTGCGGTCTTCGGTATAATTATTTTATGAGTAGAAGGTCCCTTTTAAGTGATTTTTTAGCATGTTTTTATATGATTAAGTATTTACAACTCCTAGTTTAACCTATGCTGCTTGCTTGTTCGTTATATTTTTAATTAATGCTTCTTTCTTTTTCATTTTCTGACAGCGAATGTTCTCTCCATTGGCTTGTTTGCTTCTGCAACACTGGTACAAATCTGATATGTTACATCGCCCTTTTTACGTCGCACAATTAAATAACCGACGTATATAACGTTTATATGTCGGGATTTTGAAAAGGCGACGTATATTAACATTTTGAAAGTACTTTTTACGTTGGTTCATGTTAAATCTGATGTTTATTGTTGTCATATACGTCGGTTCATTTTTTACCGACGTATAAAACCTTATTTTACGTCGCATTTATTTCAACCGTCGTACAAGGTTGAAATTCTTCTTAATTCAAAGCTCTGGACACTATGAGATATTTCAAAGTAGATTGTCTCTTAATTCTTCTTCAACTTACTTATTCGAGGTACGAAGTTTGTGAAGCATAATTTGGTATGTATGTATATAATTAGGTATATATGTATGTATACTCGCATATAAGCGTTAATCCCTCCTAATCGGGTATGTTAATTTTCCCAGCTCTTCCACGTAATTGGGTTCGTAATTGGAGCGCTAATCTGCAACTTCCCTCACAGGTCTCTCTCTCTCAATACACACAGCTATACGCACAACCTAGTACCTACACACAAAACCCTCTCCAAAAAATCTAGTCTCTCTCGATCACATTTACTAAAGAGACGTCTCTCCCCTACAAATTAAAAATCATATGAATAATATTTTCATGATTAATGAACTGTTTTATATTCTTTTGGTAAAATATAGACCATACCCTATACCATAGGATTCTAGTTTATCTATATTTCGTTGTTTAAATAGTCAGAATTTGTAAAAGATTTTGCTGCTAAATTTTGTTATTTTCAATATGTTTGTATGAACTTAGGATGTCAGAAGATATTGCTCCTATTTAGAGACTTCTTGATTTGTTAAATTTATGTTAGTTGAATTGTGAGCTTGAGGCAAACAGATGATTTCATGTCAATATGATAGGTACTTTCTACAAGTTCTTAGCTTAGACAAACAAATCATCTAGCTATGTATTAGGAATGAGATTAACATAAAATAGTGTTACATTTACCTGGGTTGTGGTCGCCAAAGATGATTTCTGCCAACGCAGTTCCTCCTGCTTCGCCTGGGTAGCCTACCCACAAGATGCCTCGTATCTTTGGATTGTATTTGGCAAGCGAAACATCAACTGGACCTCCACAAAGCAGCACTAGTATCACAGGCTTCTTTGTAGCCTTAGCGACACTGGTGATGAGACTCTGTTGCAAACCAGGAAGCACCAAGTCTACACGGTCGAAATCCTCCCTCTCTTCATTTTGGTCCAAACCCATGAGAAGTATGACATAATCTGCTTTCTTGGCTATATTTACTGCCTCACTGATTGAAGCAGACGTACATTTGACAGCATTGCACCCCTGATTGTAAACTGTATTTTTCACATAACTCTGAACTGCGGAAAGTACCGTGATTGATCTGCCATTGAACAGCCCTAGCCTCATCCGAACTGTGAAAAGGTTGCGAAGGGCTCTGTCAATCTGCGATACAGGCAATTTTTTCTTCATAACTACTGCTTTGGTGTAGTTCTGTGGGTAAAGAACCACAGTTACATCCATGCCTGTCAAATATTATGTTTTTTTTGTCACTGTCAAAAATTATGTTTAAAATCATTAAAATGACAATTAAATTTGAATTACATCAAGTGAGACAAGGCTTAAGTTTATTACATTCATATCTTGTTCATATTGTCTTTATATGGTTACGAATATTATTTTTTAACAGTTGCTTAGCTTTCCCAAATTTATTTTCAAAGTTTCGAAGAAATGTACCATCTAATTCATATGTAATTTATTTGTAGTTAGCATATTAAATATACATCATATTCTTAGCAAATTGTATAAGAATTACAATTAATTGGATCTTGAGTCATCTCCTGTCAAAATATACATCATATTCTTAGCAAATTGTATAAGAATTACAATTAATTGGATCTTGAGTCATCTCCTGTCAAAGTAGTGTGTCATTAATGGATGCTTAGTGAAGAAAAAGAGAATGAATTAAGTGAAGTGTGTAATGAAGCGAGCATGTATTGAACTCTGGAATATAAAGCTTCCAACTTTCACATTACTACATTTCATTCCTTTACTAGAATCCGGGTTAGACAAAAGCGTCTCTTCATTAGACAATAGGCCGACCATATCAGCTCCAATAATACTTGCAACTTTTTATCACAAATGTAAATTCATAATGAATCCTGTATTAGTAATTACAAATTACTACCGAGAATTTTATCACAACTTTTTTTCTTATATGATAAGAAAAAATAAGAGGTTCTACCGAGAATTGAACTCGGGTTACTGGATTCAGAGTCCAATGTCCTAACCGCTAGACCATACAACCGTGCTTTGTCAAATATCACTTTCAGACAAAACAACAATTGTTCACATGTATCATGATAAAAAGAGCCTGATTCTGATCGTGCCAGTCTACAATTCACTACCACATATATTTTCATTCATCTTCTTCTTCATTCTACTTAAATGAATTCTACAAAAATGGCTGCTTGTCTGCTTCATTAAACTCTCGGTAGCATAGAAGAAATTGATGCAAGGAGCAGAGGGATATAGGTTTACATAAGCTGCCTAAACTAATTACAACTTGTCAACATACAGGATAAACTTTTGACTACATGCCTCTTTTTTAGTTATTCCTTAAATTGTACGCCAAATCTTATCAACGAATGATATTAAGAAATGCAAAGATACTCTGTGCTACAATACCAGAGATACATTTATTTACAAGCGGTGAACTTAAGAGGCCTAGCATTATTTAAAAATGAAATGGTAGTCCCAAGTCAGGTTTAGGTGAAATATATATGAAAATATATATGAAGTTCCATATGACATAAGTTATATCCTATATATAATTAGTCTAAGGAAGTTAACATGGTTTGGTTGTCAGTGGTAAAATGGTACTTTACTAACTTTACTATTTATTGCTAACTTTACTATTTACTATCTATTGTTATATTACCTGACACATAAACCCTACGAATTAATTAGCAAATACCCACCATTTTCAGGTACAAAGTCATGGAATGAAACAAAAGAGGACAGGGGAAATTGTCTTCTAGCTACAGTTATCAAAAAGGTATTCCATTTTTCTTATTGTTACGTTTTGTGATGTGCACATAGGATTTGTGATGTGCACATAGGAGATTATAGTATTTTAATGAAAAGGTCTGTGTAGGATTGTTAGATTTTGACACATATCCACACGTTTAGGAGATTTCAGTTGTGAACTAAAATTGGTTTCATGAAGTATAATAAAGTTATACTGTTATTTACAAGAGAGAAATTAAAAAAAAAATATTAGATATCCCAGCATAAACAGTATAAACCCTATTCATGTAATGTCATCCCCTCAAAATTGCTCAAGATCTGGGTTGAGGGTGTCTCCAGGCCTATTTTGGTTTCTGTCAAATGCATTACAAATGTGAAACAAACATCACAAGAGTGACAAATTCATAACAGAGGACGATGATTTAAGTAGGTAGATATAAACAGAATCGGTTGCCATTTAAGTTAAGTAGCTTTAAGACTAATGGAAATATGAAAAAAATAGAGCATCTTTACTTTATCTGGGAAGAATATTCTTTACTTTATCTGGGAAGAATATTACAACGTAGCATTTTGCAAATTGATCGGACTCAAAATCATACACCGAGGACTTCAAATTTCCGATGTAGGAGTAACTGAGAGATGCTAAAGGGAATATTAACAATGTTTATGAAATAAATTTGTAGATAATGCTTTCAACTTTAATGCACAATCAACACATGGGATGCAATGCATTGCTAAATTTAAAACCAATAGGTTCCTACCTTTAATAGTTTTAGTACAAAGCTACGACATAAGGGCAGTAGTCCAGTCCAAAGCCCAATGGTCCACAGTCTACCTAAAACGAGAAATAATTTTTCAGGGAAAACTAGAAAGACAGAAGCAAGACAATTCACAAATGGAACAAGAAATTTAATATTGTAGTAACATTAATAATGTTATCTAATGTGGCTGCACAGTGCTTTAAGATTAATTATCTAGACTATAGAATAAAAATTGCGAGGAAAAGAATGTATTGTGGCTGCAGGAGCTTAGGTAACAACACCAACTCTTGCTCAGCCTAAATTACAGCAACAGGAGCTTAGGTGAAGCACACCTTAACTGAATCCGACACATTACTGGTCTCCTCATTTTAATTTCAACCAACTGATTCCACATGTGCGACAGTGTGACCAGTGTGAGGCATAATAATGTTTTTGATCAGGTTCTTGCAAAGATACTTAAATGCGAGTATGCTACATGGTTAAAATATAATTAAGATAATTTGAATATTTAGCCTTATGTGATGGTAATGTGTTCTTATAGTATGAAAACATTCTGCTCATAAGTTTTTTTTTTTTTTGCTAAATTCTGCTCATCAGTTACACGTTTATAAAGATTTCAGTCAGGGTTTATTTAAAAAAAAGATTTCAATCACAATTTTTTTTGTAGGATATATAATTTATAAAACAAAATATGGGTCAGTCAGAACTACTACGACCATCCAACACGGAAACTAGGGTTCAGCGTGAATATAACAATGTAACGGATGAGGTTAGGAATGAGCGAAATAAACGTCGCAAAAGGCCACGCCCTATGAAAAAAGGTATTGAAGTTCTAAATCTATAATTTAAGTGTAATATTTTCACTTTAGTGTCTTATCAACCCATTTTAAGGTCTTCTAAAGGTTAATAGCCCGGTTAAAGGTTTTAAAAAAAATATGAATCGGATAGTAATTCAACAACCACAATTATAAATATTATAAATAGTAGTGGAGTTTTAATGGTCATTAGGTTTCCTAACAATTTGATTAACTGTATTTACTAATTATTAACTTATCAGAAGCAATACTTCTAAAGGTAACTTAAAAACTTACTTTTAAACCAATTAATATTCTCAGGTTTTTGGTTTATACTTCAATTGCTTATATCTTTACACCAATTGTTGATTAACAGAAACTGATGAGCAGAGGAATGCACGAAACCAACGGCGTCGTGAACGACGAGCTGAGAAAAAAGAAACTTTGTTACAAAGTAAGTGTTAGATGTAGTATCACAATTTATTAATATACAATGATTTAAAGGTTGAAAATGACAACAATACAATAGCTAACTATTTGTACTTGCAGATACGTCTGATTCCAATGTGCCTAGGGATTCAATTCAAATGATTAGAAGAGAAACTTTTACAACAAAAGGTAAACCTCCCCCTCCCAATTTTTTTTTTGTTGGAATTAAAGAAAACCTTATAATTTGTTGAATTTCTTTACTTTGTTATAGCATTTGCTGAAGTTGGCACACGAACAAGAAACAAAATAAATGTCATCAAGTTGGATTTTGGTAAGTTTATTTTCATAAATCTCAAGTATTTTTATTATTTAAGTTGAAAATTACATGATCATGTATT
Source organism: Heracleum sosnowskyi (assembly GCA_030848705.1). Classification (NCBI taxonomy): domain Eukaryota; kingdom Viridiplantae; phylum Streptophyta; class Magnoliopsida; order Apiales; family Apiaceae; genus Heracleum; species Heracleum sosnowskyi. Next base: position 1,464,660 of record CM061237.1, on the reverse strand, counting down.
AATGGTTATTGATATTTAAATGCAGCTACCGGAAATTCTGTTCTAAATACAGGATTACCCGACCAAGAGTGCATTCATTGTGAAGCAATAATGTGGAAATATGAAAGAACAAAACAACAACAACTTACGAATTCTTGGGGATTTTCACTATGTTGTAGTGAGGGAAAAGTGGAATTGCCTAAGTTACGAGAAACCCCACCAGAGTTAAAGAATTTATTAGATGGATCTGACCAGTTAAGAAAATTATTTTGCAAGTACGAGGATACGAAAATGGATCAGAAATGTTAATATGTAGTACAAGGATATTATGGCTCAAGTAGATCCCTCAACTACTAAAATACCAATATGTGTTATATTCATCATATATATATTATTAAATATCAGGTTAGTAATGGTTGGAAGACAAACTATCATCACTAAATCAATGTACCTGAAAGGTAGCTATTGTGTGCTGATCTTGAGAAATTGTCCTTCACCCTAAATATATATAGGATAGAATGTCATACTCCTGCACAATTGAAAATTTCATCTTTATTGCAAAATAACTTAGGAGCAAAAATCAAACTGAAGAATAGCTGAGGGACACAAACATGTTCAACATTAAAGAAAGGAATTTAAAAAACATAAACATGGAGTCATCATTCTTCCTACCATCATGCCATAGTTGAAAATTTTATTTATGCCCTTAACCTCTAACTTTTAATTCTAAAGACCAACTACTTCAATAAACTTGATACTTATATTTTCTTGCATGAGGGTAGTTAGACTTATTACGGATAGTTTTAAAGTTATTGAATAATCATATAATAACGCGTGAAGCGAAATTAGTAGGCAAACAACATGACCTGATACGAAACATACGAAAATGGATCAGAAATGTTAATATGTAGTACAAGGATATTATGGCTCAGGTAGATCCCTCAACTACTAAAATACCATTATGTGTTATATTCATGATTTTGTTTACCTTTGGAATTTAAAATTAATATAGCACTTTTTTACTCTTTATTTAAACAGTAGCTAAATTCTTACATATGATTTGCAGCGTTAAATCTCAATTACCATGTCTGTAGTCATTTAAGTTACGGGTAAAAGAAAGGTGATGCCCTGAGGAGAAACTCTGATGTCTTTGAAATTCTAAGAAAGACACAAATTCCTCGTGTTCATGACATGGGAATGGATAAATCCCCTCATAGTTGTGGTAGTTACTTATAAAAAGTAATAGTTTTAAAAAAAACGTCAACCCAATGCAATACTATGGGATTATACTAATGGTCTGCCACTCATAAATCCTAAACAATACCCAAAGCCTATGAGTAAAGGTAGTAAAAAGCCTCCAATTCTAATATCATGAAATTCAGTTCTACCATAAAAATCAAACCAGTCAAATAAATAAATAACTCCACCCTGTATAGTAAAATTTAATATGTGTACATTGCTCCAACCTCCAACCAAATATAGAATAAGAGATAATGATTTAGTAATTGACAAGCCCTGGCCCCAAATTCATACCAACTTCCCTAACCACAGCTTACTAGCACAAAATAAAAATCTAAACCTCAAAAACCACATTTTCATTTACAACAATTCAAAAATAACATCAAAAAAACAAACCAAACCAAACCCCAATTAAAGATAATCAACTAATTTAACCCAATACAATCACAATCACTCACTAATAACAAACACAAGCCAACGTTAGATGTAGAAATGGAAACAAGAAACAAAAATTTTACCTCAGAAATATGCCTTAAAACCCAGTTGTGCCCTTTAATTATGTACCCAAACTTTAAAATAACAATCTGTAGAATTCCCAGCAAAAACTCTCACACGCTGCAGTCATACACTTGGTCCGCAATGAATCAAAACTAACAAATATAAGAGCATAAGTCAATTGCCCAATTTCAATTATCTTCCCAGATGCACAAATGTCCACTGTACGTCTGTCCGAAGGAAAGAGACATAGGATGGACAATAGCTGTCATTACATAAGCCCCAGGTAAGAACAAATAAAAACATGAAAAAAAAAACACTTTAAAAAGAAAAAAAAAACACTTTAAAAAAAAAGGAACAGTAATACTAAAAAATTATCACTATAATTTCTTGATTAAAAAACATTATTAAACAAAAGAATCCCAAATAAATTATTAGCAAAAACCCACAAAGAACATTCAGTATTTTAAAAATATATTTATACTAGCTTATATCCCGTTTCTTTAATATTTTATTATTTTTATTTAGAGTTTTGTAATTATATCTTTTTTGATAAAATTTTAATATATATTTATATATGTATATAATAAATTGGATTTATATATCTAACAATATAAGTATTTTAATTTAATAAATTGTTAACGTAATCTTTAGTAGTATTTTAGATATTAAAATAGATAAATATTTTTAAATAATAGATCTAACGGTTCATATTTATTTGCTCTTGAAATCTAAGACTGACTAAAGTGCAAATAATAAAATACTACCCAATAACCCGTGCAAGGCACGACACATAAAAAAAGATTAAAACATAAGAAACTAAAAAATTAATGGGAACATAAAATATTAAATAAAAATAAAAATCAATATGATAAATTTTAAAATGAGAAACTTAAATAATAATTGGAACATTAAAAAAAATACAAATGGGGTTAAGGAAGATAAATGGGGCATCATTAATATTATTATTCTTTATTCACAAATATTATTTTATTATTCATTAAAATGATATTAATAATAAGGACAAATAGAAAAAATAACATGTTTTAATTAAAATAATTAACTTCCCGTGATATTTTTAGAAGTGTTTTAATTATATTAATTGTATTACTAAAATGTGTTGTGTCATGTTAAAATATGTAACCATTTAAAATAATTAAATGCATTAAAATAGGTTTTAAAATAAATAAATAAGGGTTACACTTGATATTTTTTGGAAAATAAATATTTTAGTGAGAACAAACATAACAGGTAATATGTTTTAATTTAAAGGTAATTGTATATGAAATTTTTGTAAAAGAAGTAGATTTTGTTAGAAAAAGTATTTTAATTATAAAAGGCAAATAACAAGGACAAATAGAAAAACTGACATGTTTTAATTAAAAAAAAAGTAAATGACCCGGATATTTTTAGAAATGTTTTAATTATATTAATTGTATTTGTTAAAAATATACGTTGGAATGTTAAAATATGTAAGATTTTTAAGTAATTAAAAATATTAAAATAAATTTTAAAATAAATAGGTAAGGGTTGCACGATATTTTTGGAAAATATAGATTTTAGTCCGAACAAATATAAAAGGTAATAAATTTAAATTAAAAGGTAATTATCCATAATATTTTTGGAAAATGAGTAGATTTTTTTAGAAAAAAGTGTTTTAATTATAAAAGACAAATAATAAGGACAAATAAAAAAAACCAACAAGTTTTAATTTAAAAAAAAAAAATTATCCGTGATATTTTTAGAAGTGTTTTAATTATATTAATTTTATTTGTTAAAAAAATACGTTTGCATGTTAAAATATGTGACCTTTTTAAGTAATTAAAAATATTAAAATAGATTTTAAAATAAATAAGTAAGGATTGCACCTGATATTTTTGGAAAAAAGATGATATTTTTTGAAAAAAAAAACATTTTAGTGAAAACAAATATAAAAATTAATATGTTTTATTTAAAGGTAATTGTCTGTGATATTTTTGGAAAATAAGTAGATTTTGTTACAAAAAAATGTTTTAATTATAAAATACAATCAACTAATTACTTATTTTATATTATTTTAACACGTGTTAAAGAAAAAGCTATCTAAATTATTAAATTATCAAAAATAAATAAATTATAACCTAATTGCAACAATACTAAATTTTCAAGAAATTGTTTGACAATAATTACACATGACATATACACATTGTAAAAAAACCTAAAAAAATCAGCCCAAAATACAATTAAAAAAATATAAAATATTATATAATAAATTATTACAATTTAAATTTAATAATAAAACAAATTCATTTATAATTACAAATTAATATTAATAAAAACCAAACTTTACAAATTAATATTAATAAAAAAATCAATTTTAATTATTACAACATACCAAACTATAATTTAAAATTATACATATATAATACAAAACAATTTAAGAAAAAAGTAAAATTAAATAATAAATATACCAAAAGACCACCAATTAATGCTAAAATATTAATACTAAGTATAAATAAACACCGTAAACTTATGTCAAAATAATACAAAAAACGGGTATAAAGCTAGTACAACATAATAACCATAAGTACCATAATCAGAAAAACCATAAGTTTCATAACCCGGACAACATAAGTGTCGGTATAGTTTTAGTATGGAACCATAAGTTCCAACATTTGACTGCTTTTAATACTCCAAAGTTATACACAGCTCTAATTCCTGTAGTTGCAATTTATTGTAATCTCTCACCTTCTTGGGTTTGTACTAGATTACAATTGTAACATCTCTCACCTTCTTGGGTTTGTATTAGATTACAATGGTAACCCCTCGCCTTTTTGGGTTTGTACTAGATTACAATCATTTATACGAATAAATATATTTTCTTACCAAAAAAAAGTCTTATATTAATTATTACTACCTCCGTCCCAGTCATTTCTTTACCATTATTTTACAATTTTTGACACGCATTTTTACAATCCTATTTTTATACAAAAAAAGAAAATTTTAAAAATAAGTTATGAACTATCCTTAAAATGCACCTTAAAATGTGTGTGCACCTCCTCCCGAAAGGTGTGTGGCACACACAAAAAAATATTTTTATAAAACAAAAAAGTATAAAAATTGCAACCCCATTTTTAATATTTATATGTTCCAAAAATATTAACCCCATTTTCTTATTAAAGCAAATTAAGTGGTTAATTTTATCTAAATATGTAAGCGTGGGGAGAAGTAATCGTAAAAATCAACTGAACCTCTAAGTATTCCCCAATTGGTAATTGTATCTAAAATTTAATTATAATTAACTTAAAAGGAAGTGTGGTAATTGTAACTAAAATTTAATTATTATTAACTTAAAAATAAGGGTATTGTCCTGACAAAAAAAATAAAGGTATTGCTAAAAGCACTTTTTTTTTACTGAATGCAGTTTTAAGATAAACTTAGTAGGGTCCTGGTCCCTGACAATCAATTGTCAGGGACCATTTATTTAACAATCTGTTCCTGAACCGTTGGATCAACATTTCGACGATCAGGATTAAAAAAAAAAATCAGTCACTCCGCGTATATTTTCCGCGGAGCACTATTCCTCCGCGAAAATTTATCGCGGAACCCTGTACCGCTTCGCGATTATTTTCCGCGGAGCTGCTGAAAGAAAGATATGTACACTGTCTTACTAAGCTAACAATGGCAAGTCCAGTTCATTCCTCAAGTCAATATTATATTATTTAAGCCATTCACTGAAGCATGGTGTATAAACATACCATGGCATGGTGTTCATTTACTAAATAATTTCGAGAGTAAATCAGAGGCGAAAGCATTTTGATGGCAGAGTATCATTATTAGTTTTTTTTTCTCTTGTAGAATCAAAGGATTTTCTTTTGTTTTAGTATTTAAATCTTTTCCTTTTCGCCTCGAGTAGTGCTAGAGGTACCGAATTAGGCACCAAAAATTGGTACAAAATGATGTGGTAATGCTGATGTGGCATTTAAAAATGTTTTTATTAGTGCAATTAATGTGAATGCATGTAGGTCCATTAATATAGAGTCAATCAAATTATAACACATGTAATTCGGTACATCTTTTTGTACCAAATTCGGTAGCATTATTCTTTCGCCTCTGATTTACTCTCGAAATTATTTAGTAAATGAACACCATGCCATGGTATGTTTATACACCATGCTTCGGTGAATGACTTAAATAATATAATATTGACCTGAGTGAGGAATGAACTGGACTTGCCATTGTTAGCTTAGTAAGGCAGTGTACATATCTTTCTTTCAGCAGCTCTGCGGAAAATAATCGCGGAGCGGTACAGGGCTCCGCGATAAATTTTCGCGGAGGAATAATGCTCCGCGGAAAAAATACGCGGAGTGACTGAATTTTTTTTTTTTTAATCCTGACCGTCGGAATGTTTATCTAACGGTTCAGGAACAGATTGTTAAATAAAAGGTCCCTGACAATCAATTGTCAGGGATCAGGACCCAACTTAATAATGCTAAATTTTACTGAATGCAGTTTTAAGATAAACTTAGTAATGCTAAATTTGTTTAAGATATAATTTTATTACATATGTTAATAAAATAACATTTGTAACTATCCATATGTAAATTGTATTATAAAAAATTATAAATAAATTTTATAATCGTGGGTAATAATTAACATGATACAAATATGTATTTATTCAGAAAGCCAAAAATATATATATATTTGTATATTATTATTTGTTACTAGACATTTCATACTCAGGAACTCAATATTTTTTTAACATGATTATTTGTAAAAAGATTATGTAATCTAACAACACTAATTTATTTTTCAAGAATTTTTTGTGTGTGTCACTATACTACTTTATAACTAGCATAAAAACCCGTGCGAGGCACGGGTCGCTATGTTAAATTATGTTTCTAAATTAAATTGTGTATGATCAATGTCATTTGAAGTATAAAATTGATTTTTATATAGTTTTGCTTGTTAATGGTATATGTGGCTATTGCGTACTTATTTAAATTTGTTAAAATTTGTAATTTGGAAACTAATATAAGAAGTACTAATAGAAGTCATGTCAGTTTTTTTAATTTTATTGTGGGTCATTGAATAGAATCCGAGTGTTTAATAGGTGTTGTCTAATTAAGATGATTTTTCAGAACATTTATGATACTAAACTTTTTTTTTCCAATTCTTCAAAAATGATGCGGCCAAATCTATCGCTGGAATGAGCTGCATTGGAGGTCGGGTCGATAGTAGTTGAGCAGCAGCCAAATTCATATCCATCTTTGTTGAAGATGCCACCAAGTCTGCCTCCGAATCGACTTGTTGCTTAACAACCGGATAAAGAAGTTGAATCACTGGTGACCTTTTCCTATCAACTGGAAGGCCAACTTCAACTTCGGAGGAGTAGCCCAAAAAGTCTCAATTTAAGTATTTGTCCTCAGGTTGTTTTTTGTGGTATTAAAACAGTCTCAAATTAATGCGTTGATTTAAAATACGCGTTAAGGGACAACTAATTTGGGACGGGAAAATATAATTTTTAAATATTAAATTTGCCTGCCCCTAGTGTAATTTACCTGCCCTCGGTATCATTTACCTGTTCCATGTCTATAAACAAAAAACAACCTGCCCCTGGCGTATTTACAACCATATTGTCATCGCTTGGCATCTCCAAAACAGCCTCTACAGTGTTCACTTGTAATGCTTCAAATGTTGAAACACAAGAGCGTGCAAGCTACTAATTTGGGACGGGAAAATATAATTTTTAAATATTAAATTTGGCTAAATAAATTAATAATTATGACAATTTATTTTTATAAAATTATATTAAAGTGTAAAACAAAATATAACTAAATTTGCTAAAGTAAAGATTATTACATTCCAAAAAAGTTTACCAACACAAAAAGAAAAGAAAAAAAGATGGGAAAAGTTTTACTCTCGATGTTCGAGCCGGTTAGGTTTGGGGATATATTGATCGGCCGGTTAGGTTTGGGGATATATTGTTGTCTTTCAATTTCAATGGAAAAGGTTGTCTTTGTTGCCGTTCTTGCATCTCTTCTCACCATGATGCTTTGCACTTTAGTTTATATGTATGTCTATAAACTAATTACTGTTTTTAATAAATTGTCATATTAAAAATCACATTTTTTAATAAATATTAAACATGAGGACAAATTTGTCTTTTCACAGTATTAAAAAGTCTCACTATTATTTTTCCCTTGTGTTGGCCTATTATATATATAATATAGATAGATTTATTTGACTTGAAACTTAGTAAACAATAAAGAAAAAATTTTCATGTGAATATTTATAAGTAATAAAATAACTTGCAAAGTAGTAGAGCATGCACACCTACTCTAACTCAAGTTTCTACATTGGCAATTAATTTACGCTAAAAACTTAGTAGTAACGCAATGGACTACCTTATTAATTTATTTTTTGTTTTTTGACTTGAAAGTTGAAACAATAAAGAAAATTTCAGTATCAGGGATCATAGTATCCTCAAATTAAAATTCAACAACAAATAGATCCAAACAGTCTCAAATAAAAATAAAAAAAAAATCAATTTGCACTCTTCCCCACATGAAGTTTTCTCCGTGGGCAATGCCACCTTAAATCGTTTTTTTAGTCTTCATTATTTACTCCCCTTTCTTTTAGTAGGCGCTAGTATTCTTCATCTGGGCGCATTGCATCAATATGGATCAAATAATCCATTAGGTATAAATTCATATACGGATAAAATTGCTTCTTACCCTTATTATTATGTAAAGGATCTAGTAGGTTGGGTAGCTTTTGCTGTCTTTTCTTCCATTTTCATTTTTTATGCTCCTAATGTTTTGGGGCATCCCGACAATTATATACCTGCTAATATGATGCCCACCCCGCCTCATATTGTGCCGGAATGGTATTTCCTACCGATCCATGCCATTCTTCGTAGTATACCTGACAAAGCGGGAGGTGTAGCCGCAATAGCACCAGTTTTTATATGTCTGTTGGCTTTACCCTTTTTAAATCAAAGTATGTATGTACGTAGTGCAAAATTTCTCCCGATTTACCATATAATATATTTGTTGTTTTTGGCGGATCGCTTACTACTAGGTTGGATCGGATTCTGAAACACGGAAAAAAATCATTGGCGAGGCACCATTTGTGACTATTGGACAAATTTCTCCCTTTGTCTTCTTCTTGTTCTTTGCCATAATGCCCATTCCGGGACGAGTTCAAAGAGAAAATCCTAATTATTTCAAAGAGAACTAATTATTCCAAGGATTAGATCGATCACACCTGAAAATAGAAAAATTATGATACCAAGAATTTACGGGAAACCACTAGCCTCGAGTCTCCACATACTTTCAACACTAAATGCCGTAGAACTATACACTAAATACAATCATCAGCGAGACTTAAGAATATAGCTAATTGTTCTGATCCGAAAGTAAGTGCCATGTTAATGCACTCTATTAGTCTCTGTCCCACTCAACATTATAAAATCATCAAGTTCCATCAAATAATACAGCACAATAGACAAATAATTAAGTACACGGCAATGTGTATAACTGCACTCATAGTATTCCCTGAAGTGCTCGTCGGAAATGGTTACCCAGTTAAAATCTCAGCCTAAGAGGAAAAGCCCAGAAGTCAGCGTTGAGACAGCACAGATTCATACAATGGTTACCCGGTTAAAATCTCAGCCTAAGAGGAAAAGCCCATAAGTCAGCGTTGAGACAGCACAAATTCATACAAGTCGGCCAAGAAGAGGGGTCAGACGTCAAGGCATGTATAAAGAGCCGGATTTAAAAAGTGCTATTTCTCCAAGATTTATAACAAAGTAATCACAATCTGGTTCAGATAAAGCGGTGAAGATAAGTGAACATTGTAGTGTATGTCACTTGCAAAAACATTTATATGAAATTATATGTGCGGGTGAACATTATTGTTGCAACATCAGTAACAATATTGTTGCAACATCAGTTCTTGAAGAAGGGTTGGATGTTCAAAGTTGCAATTTTATTCAGTCTCGAGGTCGGGCTAGGATGCAGAACTCTGAGTTTTTGCTATTGATGAAAATGTGGCTCGTTTTTTTCTTCAAGACTTGGAAGTATACACTTCCTGCATAGTTTTCAATTTCAGAAGAAGCAAACTTAGACAAGGCATCAACCTTCATGGTTTCTTCCCTTGGAATGTGCTATACATAGCATTCGTCAAATTGAGTCATGATTGCTTTGACGAGCTTTAAGTACTTGGCCATGATTTCATCTCTGGCTTCAAACCCCCCATTTACTTGGGAAACCACTAGCCTCGAGTCTCCACATACTTTCAAAGTTTTGACTCTCAGGGCTCCAGCCAGCCCTAAGCCAGCTATCAGAGCTTCATATTCAGCTTCGTTGTTTGTCGTTGGGAAGTCCAGTTTTAGTGCGTACTCTATGAGGAATCCATCAGGACTTTGTAGCACTAAACCGGCTCCACTTGATTTTGTTTTTGATGCTCCATCAAAATAGAGCACCCAACATTCTTTGGAGATTATGTCTTCAGCTTCCTTGTCTTCCATTATTACTTTCTGCCCCCCAACTTCTTGGTTGTCAATAGTACATTCAACCATGAAGTCAGCGAGTGCTTGAGCTTTGATGGCCGTTCGAGGCTTATACTTGATGTCAAATTCCCCTAGCTCAATGGCCCATTTAATCAATCTTCCGCTTACTTGAGGGCTGTGCAAGATGTTCCTTAGAGGTTGATTGGTCAAAACCTCTATCTTGTGTGCCTGGAAGTATGGACGTAGCTTTCTTGAGGCCATAATCAAGGCTAAGGCAAACTTCTCTATGGTAGAGTAGTTTAAAAATATATATTCAAATTGCACCAAGCGTAATTTGAAAAGCATTTTCGATGTTGACAAATATGACATGGTGTCTTTTTCCAGACTCCTTTTTTTTTGTTCTTTTAATTTAGCAACCTTCGATGTGATATTTTTTTCATTTTGATTTTTGAATATATTATGTTCTTGAATGCAGGTTCTCATACCTATTATATAGAACATACACTTTTTCTCTATCCATATCCATGTAAAAGATCATTGTGTCTACATTTTAGATCCTCTGTATGTCAATGTAAACCAGGATCATCTACAGCTGTAGTGATACAATCCAATTTTCATCTTCTAGTGCTTCCTTGACATTTTTGGGTTCTTCTTGAGCTATAAAGGCAGCATATGCACAAAAGTTTGCCATTCCTTTCCTCTTAGTGATACCATCTGAAAGGTTGCCAATAACAAGCTCTAGAGGACGATACTTGACTGTTATTGTAGCCTTTGGTAGAGAATGCCCTTGAACCTCTAGGACCTTCCAATGTCATTTTTGCCAACTTTAGTGTAGCTTCATCAATTTCAGCTTGCTAATTTGAACATCCAGCTTGTTGATTTCCAGTCTGTGCTTCTGCAGTGTTACTGTTAGCTTGCTGTTCTGGTTCTGCAACCTCATTTAGCTTGTTGTCTTCCTCACCTGCAGATTCTTCCTCATCTCTTGGCAGATCATTGTTAGGTTCTTTAAACACAACATTAATCGATTCTTCAACAGTATGTTTTTTAACATTATAACATTTAACAAGTAACCAGATAGATAATCATAAACTCAAGATATCTTTCTGCATAGTTTTCAATTTCAGAAGAAGCAAACTTAGACAAGGCATCAGCCTTCATGTTTTCTTCCCTTGGAATGTGCTATACATAGCATTCGTCAAATTGAGTCATGATTGCTTTGACGAGCTTTAAGTACTTGGCCATGATTTCATCTCTGGCTTCAAACCCCCCATTTACTTGGGAAACCACTAGCCTCGAGTCTCCACATACTTTCAAAGTTTTGACTCTCAGGGCTCCAGCCAGCCCTAAGCCAGCTATCAGAGCTTCATATTCAACTTCGTTGTTTGTCGTTGGGAAGTCCAGTTTTAGTGCGTACTCTATGAGGAATCCATCAGGACTTTGTAGCACTAAACCGGCTCCACTTGATTTTGTTTTTGATGCTCCATCAAAATAGAGCACCCAACATTCTTTGGAGATTATGTCTTCAGCTTCCTTGTCTTCCATTATTACTTTCTGCCCCCCAACTTCTTGGTTGTCAATAGTACATTCAACCATGAAGTCAGCGAGTGCTTGAGCTTTGATGGCCGTTCGAGGCTTATACTTGATGTCAAATTCCCCTAGCTCAATGGCCCATTTAATCAATCTTCCGCTTACTTGAGGGCTGTGCAAGATGTTCCTTAGAGGTTGATTGGTCAAAACCTCTATCTTGTGTGCCTGGAAGTATGGACGTAGCTTTCTTGAGGCCATAATCAAGGCTAAGGCAAACTTCTCTATGGTAGAGTAGTTTAAAAATATATATTCAAATTGCACCAAGCGTAATTTGAAAAGCATTTTCGATGTTGACAAATATGACATGGTGTCTTTTTCCAGACTCCTTTTTTTTTGTTCTTTTAATTTAGCAACCTTCGATGTGATATTTTTTTCATTTTGATTTTTGAATATATTATGTTCTTGAATGCAGGTTCTCATACCTATTATATAGAACATACACTTTTTCTCTATCCATATCCATGTAAAAGATCATTGTGTCTACATTTTAGATCCTCTGTATGTCAATGTAAACCAGGATCATCTACAGCTGTAGTGATACAATCCAATTTTCATCTTCTAGTGCTTCCTTGACATTTTTGGGTTCTTCTTGAGCTATAAAGGCAGCATATGCACAAAAGTTTGCCATTCCTTTCCTCTTAGTGATACCATCTGAAAGGTTGCCAATAACAAGCTCTAGAGGACGATACTTGACTGTTATTGTAGCCTTTGGTAGAGAATGCCCTTGAACCTCTAGGACCTTCCAATGTCATTTTTGCCAACTTTAGTGTAGCTTCATCAATTTCAGCTTGCTAATTTGAACATCCAGCTTGTTGATTTCCAGTCTGTGCTTCTGCAGTGTTACTGTTAGCTTGCTGTTCTGGTTCTGCAACCTCATTTAGCTTGTTGTCTTCCTCACCTGCAGATTCTTCCTCATCTCTTGGCAGATCATTGTTAGGTTCTTTAAACACAACATTAATCGATTCTTCAACAGTATGTTTTTTAACATTATAACATTTAACAAGTAACCAGATAGATAATCATAAACTCAAGATATCTTTCTGCATAGTTTTCAATTTCAGAAGAAGCAAACTTAGACAAGGCATCAGCCTTCATGTTTTCTTCCCTTGGAATGTGCTATACATAGCATTCGTCAAATTGAGTCATGATTGCTTTGACGAGCTTTAAGTACTTGGCCATGATTTCATCTCTGGCTTCAAACCCCCCATTTACTTGGGAAACCACTAGCCTCGAGTCTCCACATACTTTCAAAGTTTTGACTCTCAGGGCTCCAGCCAGCCCTAAGCCAGCTATCAGAGCTTCATATTCAACTTCGTTGTTTGTCGTTGGGAAGTCCAGTTTTAGTGCGTACTCTATGAGGAATCCATCAGGACTTTGTAGCACTAAACCGGCTCCACTTGATTTTGTTTTTGATGCTCCATCAAAATAGAGCACCCAACATTCTTTGGAGATTATGTCTTCAGCTTCCTTGTCTTCCATTATTACTTTCTGCCCCCCAACTTCTTGGTTGTCAATAGTACATTCAACCATGAAGTCAGCGAGTGCTTGAGCTTTGATGGCCGTTCGAGGCTTATACTTGATGTCAAATTCCCCTAGCTCAATGGCCCATTTAATCAATCTTCCGCTTACTTGAGGGCTGTGCAAGATGTTCCTTAGAGGTTGATTGGTCAAAACCTCTATCTTGTGTGCCTGGAAGTATGGACGTAGCTTTCTTGAGGCCATAATCAAGGCTAAGGCAAACTTCTCTATGGTAGAGTAGTTTAAAAATATATATTCAAATTGCACCAAGCGTAATTTGAAAAGCATTTTCGATGTTGACAAATATGACATGGTGTCTTTTTCCAGACTCCTTTTTTTTTGTTCTTTTAATTTAGCAACCTTCGATGTGATATTTTTTTCATTTTGATTTTTGAATATATTATGTTCTTGAATGCAGGTTCTCATACCTATTATATAGAACATACACTTTTTCTCTATCCATATCCATGTAAAAGATCATTGTGTCTACATTTTAGATCCTCTGTATGTCAATGTAAACCAGGATCATCTACAGCTGTAGTGATACAATCCAATTTTCATCTTCTAGTGCTTCCTTGACATTTTTGGGTTCTTCTTGAGCTATAAAGGCAGCATATGCACAAAAGTTTGCCATTCCTTTCCTCTTAGTGATACCATCTGAAAGGTTGCCAATAACAAGCTCTAGAGGACGATACTTGACTGTTATTGTAGCCTTTGGTAGAGAATGCCCTTGAACCTCTAGGACCTTCCAATGTCATTTTTGCCAACTTTAGTGTAGCTTCATCAATTTCAGCTTGCTAATTTGAACATCCAGCTTGTTGATTTCCAGTCTGTGCTTCTGCAGTGTTACTGTTAGCTTGCTGTTCTGGTTCTGCAACCTCATTTAGCTTGTTGTCTTCCTCACCTGCAGATTCTTCCTCATCTCTTGGCAGATCATTGTTAGGTTCTTTAAACACAACATTAATCGATTCTTCAACAGTATGTTTTTTAACATTATAACATTTAACAAGTAACCAGATAGATAATCATAAACTCAAGATATCTTCCTGCATAGTTTTCAATTTCAGAAGAAGCAAACTTAGACAAGGCATCAGCCTTCATGTTTTCTTCCCTTGGAATGTGCTATACATAGCATTCGTCAAATTGAGTCATGATTGCTTTGACGAGCTTTAAGTACTTGGCCATGATTTCATCTCCGGCTTCAAACCCCCCATTTACTTGGGAAACCACTAGCCTCGAGTCTCCACATACTTTCAAAGTTTTGACTCTCAGGGCTCCAGCCAGCCCTAAGCCAGCTATCAGAGCTTCATATTCAACTTCGTTGTTTGTCGTTGGGAAGTCCAGTTTTAGTGCGTACTCTATGAGGAATCCATCAGGACTTTGTAGCACTAAACCGGCTCCACTTGATTTTGTTTTTGATGCTCCATCAAAATAGAGCACCCAACATTCTTTGGAGATTATGTCTTCAGCTTCCTTGTCTTCCATTATTACTTTCTGCCCCCCAACTTCTTGGTTGTCAATAGTACATTCAACCATGAAGTCAGCGAGTGCTTGAGCTTTGATGGCCGTTCGAGGCTTATACTTGATGTCAAATTCCCCTAGCTCAATGGCCCATTTAATCAATCTTCCGCTTACTTGAGGGTTGTGCAAGATGTTCCTTAGAGGTTGATTGGTCAAAACCTCTATCTTGTGTGCCTGGAAGTATGGACGTAGCTTTCTTGAGGCCATAATCAAGGCTAAGGCAAACTTCTCTATGGTAGAGTAGTTTAAAAATATATATTCAAATTGCACCAAGCGTAATTTGAAAAACATTTTCAATGTTGACAAATATGACATAGTGTCTTTTTCCAGACTCCTTTTTTTTTGTTCTTTTAATTTAGCAACCTTCGATGTGATATTTTTTTCATTTTGATTTTTGAATATATTATGTTCTTGAATGCAGGTTCTCATACCTATTATATAGAACATACACTTTTTCTCTATCCATATCCATGTAAAAGATCATTGTGTCTACATTTTAGATCCTCTGTATGTCAATGTAAACCAGGATCATCTACAGCTGTAGTGATACAATCCAATTTTCATCTTCTAGTGCTTCCTTGACATTTTTGGGTTCTTCTTGAGCTATAAAGGCAGCATATGCACAAAAGTTTGCCATTCCTTTCCTCTTAGTGATACCATCTGAAAGGTTGCCAATAACAAGCTCTAGAGGACGATACTTGACTGTTATTGTAGCCTTTGGTAGAGAATGCCCTTGAACCTCTAGGACCTTCCAATGTCATTTTTGCCAACTTTAGTGTAGCTTCATCAATTTCAGCTTGCTAATTTGAACATGCAGCTTGTTGATTTCCAGTCTGTGCTTCTGCAGTGTTACTGTTAGCTTGCTGTTCTGGTTCTGCAACCTCATTTAGCTTGTTGTCTTCCTCACCTGCAGATTCTTCCTCATCTCTTGGCAGATCATTGTTAGGTTCTTTAAACACAACATTAATAGATTCTTCAACAGTATGTTTTTTAACATTATAACATTTAACAAGTAACCAGATAGATAATCATAAACTCAAGATATCTTCCTGCATAGTTTTCAATTTCAGAAGAAGCAAACTTAGACAAGGCATCATCCTTCATGTTTTCTTCCCTTGGAATGTGCTATACATAGCATTCGTCAAATTGAGTCATGATTGCTTTGACGAGCTTTAAGTACTTGGCCATGATTTCATCTCTGGCTTCAAACCCCCCATTTACTTGGGAAACCACTAGCCTCGAGTCTCCACATACTTTCAAAGTTTTGACTCTCAGGGCTCCAGCCAGCCCTAAGCCAGCTATCAGAGCTTCATATTCAGCTTCGTTGTTTGTCGTTGGGAAGTCCAGTTTTAGTGCGTACTCTATGAGGAATCCATTAGGACTTTGTAGCACTAAACCGGCTCCACTTGATTTTGTTTTTGATGCTCCATCAAAATAGAGCACCCAACATTCTTTGGAGATTATGTCTTCGGCTTCCTTGTCTTCCATTATTACTTTCTGCCCCCCAACTTCTTGGTTGTCAATAGTACATTCAACCATGAAGTCAGCGAGTGCTTGAGCTTTGATGGCCGTTCGAGGCTTATACTTCATGTCAAATTCCCCTAGCTCAATGGCCCATTTAATCAATCTTCCGCTTACTTGAGGGCTGTGCAAGATGTTCCTTAGAGGTTGATTGGTCAAAACCTCTATCTTGTGTGCCTGGAAGTATGGACGTAGCTTTCTTGAGGCCATAATCAAGGCTAAGGCAAACTTCTCTATGGTAGAGTAGTTTAAAAATATATATTCAAATTGCACCAAGCGTAATTTGAAAAGCATTTTCGATGTTGACAAATATGACATGGTGTCTTTTTCCAGACTCCTTTTTTTTTGTTCTTTTAATTTAGCAACCTTCGATGTGATATTTTTTTCATTTTGATTTTTGAATATATTATGTTCTTGAATGCAGGTTCTCATACCTATTATATAGAACATACACTTTTTCTCTATCCATATCCATGTAAAAGATCATTGTGTCTACATTTTAGATCCTCTGTATGTCAATGTAAACCAGGATCATCTACAGCTGTAGTGATACAATCCAATTTTCATCTTCTAGTGCTTCCTTGACATTTTTGGGTTCTTCTTGAGCTATAAAGGCAGCATATGCACAAAAGTTTGCCATTCCTTTCCTCTTAGTGATACCATCTGAAAGGTTGCCAATAACAAGCTCTAGAGGACGATACTTGACTGTTATTGTAGCCTTTGGTAGAGAATGCCCTTGAACCTCTAGGACCTTCCAATGTCATTTTTGCCAACTTTAGTGTAGCTTCATCAATTTCAGCTTGCTAATTTGAACATCCAGCTTGTTGATTTCCAGTCTGTGCTTCTGCAGTGTTACTGTTAGCTTACTGTTCTGGTTCTGCAACCTCATTTAGCTTGTTGTCTTCCTCACCTGCAGATTCTTCCTCATCTCTTGGCAGATCATTGTTAGGTTCTTTAAACACAACATTAATAGATTCTTCAACAGTATGTTTTTTAACATTATAACATTTAACAAGTAACCAGATAGATAATCATAAACTCAAGATATCTTCCTGCATAGTTTTCAATTTCAGAAGAAGCAAACTTAGACAAGGCATCAGCCTTCATGTTTTCTTCCCTTGGAATGTGCTCTACATAGCATTCATCAAATTGAGTCATGATTGCTTTGACGAGCTTTAAGTACTTGGCCATGATTTCATCTCTGGCTTCAAACCCCCCATTTACTTGGGAAACCACTAGCCTCGAGTCTCCACATACTTTCAAAGTTTTGACTCTCAGGGCTCCAGCCAGCCCTAAGCCAGCTATCAGAGCTTCATATTCAGCTTCGTTGTTTGTCGTTGGGAAGTCCAGTTTTAGTGCGTACTCTATGAGGAATCCATCAGGACTTTGTAGCACTAAACCGGCTCCACTTGATTTTGTTTTTGATGCTCCATCAAAATAGAGCACCCAACATTCTTTGGAGATTATGTCTTCAGCTTCCTTGTCTTCCATTATTACTTTCTGCCCCCCAACTTCTTGGTTGTCAATAGTACATTCAACCATGAAGTCAGCGAGTGCTTGAGCTTTGATGGCCGTTCGAGGCTTATACTTGATGTCAAATTCCCCTAGCTCAATGGCCCATTTAATCAATCTTCCGCTTACTTGAGGGCTATGCAAGATGTTCCTTAGAGGTTGATTGGTCAAAACCTCTATCTTGTGTGCCTGGAAGTATGGACGTAGCTTTCTTGAGGCCATAATCAAGGCTAAGGCAAACTTCTCTATGGTAGAGTAGTTTAAAAATATATATTCAAATTGCACCAAGCGTAATTTGAAAAGCATTTTCGATGTTGACAAATATGACATGGTGTCTTTTTCCAGACTCCTTTTTTTTGTTCTTTTAATTTAGCAACCTTCGATGTGATATTTTTTTCATTTTGATTTTTGAATATATTATGTTCTTGAATGCAGGTTCTCATACCTATTATATAGAACATACACTTTTTCTCTATCCATATCCATGTAAAAGATCATTGTGTCTACATTTTAGATCCTCTGTATGTCAATGTAAACCAGGATCATCTACAGCTGTAGTGATACAATCCAATTTTCATCTTCTAGTGCTTCCTTGACATTTTTGGGTTCTTCTTGAGCTATAAAGGCAGCATATGCACAAAAGTTTTCCATTCCTTTCCTCTTAGTGATACCATCTGAAAGGTTGCCAATAACAAGCTCTAGAGGATGATACTTGACTGTTATTGTAGCCTTTGGTAGAGAATGCCCTTGAACCTCTAGGACCTTCCAATGTCATTTTTGCCAACTTTAGTGTAGCTTCATCAATTTCAGCTTGCTAATTTGAACATCCAGCTTGTTGATTTCCAGTCTGTGCTTCTGCAGTGTTACTGTTAGCTTGCTGTTCTGGTTCTGCAACCTCATTTAGCTTGTTGTCTTCCTCACCTGCAGATTCTTCCTCATCTCTTGGCAGATCATTGTTAGGTTCTTTAAACACAACATTAATAGATTCTTCAACAATATGTTTTTAACATTATAACATTTAACAAGTAACCAGATAGATAATCATAAACTCAAGATATCTTCCTGCATAGTTTTCAATTTCAGAAGAAGCAAACTTAGACAAGGCATCAGCCTTCATGTTTTCTTCCCTTGGAATGTGCTCTACATAGCATTCATCAAATTGAGTCATGATTGCTTTGACGAGCTTTAAGTACTTGGCCATGATTTCATCTCTGGCTTCAAACCCCCCATTTACTTGGGAAACCACTAGCCTCGAGTCTCCACATACTTTCAAAGTTTTGACTCTCAGGGCTCCAGCCAGCCCTAAGCCAGCTATCAGAGCTTCATATTCAGCTTCGTTGTTTGTCGTTGGGAAGTCCAGTTTTAGTGCGTACTCTATGAGGAATCCATCAGGACTTTGTAGCACTAAACCGGCTCCACTTGATTTTGTTTTTGATGCTCCATCAAAATAGAGCACCCAACATTCTTTGGAGATTATGTCTTCAGCTTCCTTGTCTTCCATTATTACTTTCTGCCCCCCAACTTCTTGGTTGTCAATAGTGTTAGGCTCAAGACATGTCTGAATACCACTATTAACAAGCCTACACTATGTGACTATGTCACATTACATGACCTAGTGATTTCTATCACTGGGATAGAGTATAGGTCTCTAAATGTACTTGTCTTGTTCTCATGACCAATAGCTTTATCATGTATGCTCAGATTTATAATGAGCTTAGTAAAGTTTCTTGCATCTAGAATGTATATAGGCCATTGAATAATTATCCTGGTAGAAGTTCAGAAGTGTTCATGCAGCAGGATAGAGTTGAATAAGGCTATGAAGAAATAAGTTGCAGGAATTTGTCTAAGGCATTATATAGCAAAGTCAAAAGAAAGCTATGTCGTGAAGTCACCAATATCCATGTCGTGAAGTGCTATATCGCATAGTCCATTTTGTACTATGTCGAGAAGTCCTCAAGACACATGTCGTGAAGTGTTGAAGTCAGCAAAGTCAAAAGAGCCTAGATCGTGAAGTCCTCAAATGACCTATGTCGCATAGTCGTCAAATGACCTATGTCGCATAGTCATCAAATGACCTATGTCACATAGTCGTCAAATGAACTATGTCGCATAGTCGTCAAATGAACTATGTCGCATAGTCGTCAAATGACCTATGTCGCAAAGTCTTCAAAGGCTATATCGCGTAGTCCTCACAAGGGAGATCGCGAAGTCAGGGATAAAGTGGAGTTCACGATATCAACACTTAGCCGTTTATAACAAGACAAATCAAGGTACAGAACCAAGAATCAAAGGAGACAAATACTGAAGCATTTGTTCTGGCAAGGTGGTCCAAAGAACAGATGGCAAATCTACAGCTAAACTTGGAGAGAAAGATAAGAGACAAGCAGCTACAGAAACGGGAAAGACTCCGAAAAGCAGGTGGTCCTTCCTGACACAGTGAACTTCTTATGGCAGGACAAGTTGGACTTTCAGAAGGGGTAGCTGTGTAATATTGTGTGTGCCTAGTTTGTATAGGTAAATATATATATCGTGCACACACAACTGTAAGCTGAAAGAGAGAAACACATAGATATTTGCTAAGCTCTTTTCTCTGTAAGCAAGCAAGTTCAAACTGTTCTTGTTTAGAAGCCAGAAATTCGATTGTGAATTTCCTGGAAAGCTGTAGTATTTAATTTGCTTATACAAAGTAGATTAAAGTGATTGTGTGTGTTATTTACTTTCTGCATATTACATATCATAATCACATACAGTTGTTTACTTAGTTTTCAAGAATCGAAAAATATATCAAACTATCCATTCACCCCCCCTCTGTCTAGTTTCTGGTAGTATTCATTTCTAACAAGTGGTATCAGAGCGTAGGCTGTTAACGTACAAACAGGAAAAGATCAAGAATGAGTTCACAGAAACTAAGCAGTATCAAGATTCCTCCCTTTAACAAGGAGCACTACAGTTTATGGAAGAAGAAGATGTTGCTTTTCATCAAAGCTTCTAACCCCATGTATTTAGATATTCTAAAGCATGGTCCCTTCATTCCAATGATCGAGATTGGTGAAACAACCATTGGCACTGAGATTGTACCAGCAAAACATGTGCCCAAAGATCCCTTAAAATACACTGATCCTGAAAAGGAAAAAGTAGCATTGGATGGACATCTTCAACTTATCATTTGTGAATCTATGGACTTCAACATGTATGGCACTGTTGCTCATTGTACTAGTGCCAAGAAGATGTGGGATCTTATAGAAGTGCTCTGTGAAGGAACTACTGAAGTAAGAAAGAACAAGAAGCAGATTCTTGTTTCACAATATGAAGCCTTCATGGCTCAGCCAAAAGAGGGAATCACAGAAGTGTTTGAGAGATTCAACAAGCTGATAAACGAGCTCAAACTCTATGACAAACACTATGAAACAGAAGAGCTCAATATGAAGTTTCTACTAACTCTGCCAGATCACTTGGAACCAAGAATCTCTTCCCTTAAAGAAAGAGATCT
Source organism: Heracleum sosnowskyi (assembly GCA_030848705.1). Taxonomy (NCBI): domain Eukaryota; kingdom Viridiplantae; phylum Streptophyta; class Magnoliopsida; order Apiales; family Apiaceae; genus Heracleum; species Heracleum sosnowskyi. Next base: position 1,443,304 of record CM061237.1, on the reverse strand, counting down.
GACAAAAATTGGTTTTGATGTGTTGTATGGTGTTTTAAAGACAGATGAGTTAGAGCTGTTTCAAAAGAGATCTATTCAAGCAAAGCAAGGGTTAGTGGCTAATACCTCCTGTGCACTTATTGCTGACAACCTAAGTCAAAGAATGGACTCTCTTAAAATCAGTCAGGTCAAGATTGAGGAACTGGAAGTTGAAGACACTGGTGATGAAACTCAGGTTGTGTATGATTTACCTGAAGAGGATGAGTTCTACAGTATAGATGAGCTGGACAAAATGGAAAACAAATCTTTTGCTTATATGGCTAGGAGGTATCCTAACATAAGGTTTAAAAGAAAGCAGCCATTTAGGTCCAAGTTCAATAATGGAAACACTGGTGGATCTAGTGGCTCAAACACCTTCAATAAAGGAAAAGGGATTGCTGGTGCTGCTAAAGGTGGATACAAGACAGGAAGTGTGGATATGACCAAAATAAGGTGCTATAACTGCAATGAACTTGGGCATTTTGCCACTGAGTGCAAAAAGCCTAAACAAGTCAAGAAGGACAAAGCATACTTAGAGCTTGAAGCTAAGTATGAGGCTCTACTCAAGAAACAACAGGGCAAAGCTTTTATTGCTGAGGGAAAATGCTGGGATGACTCTGATGAAGAAGAAGAACAAGAGTACTCAAACTATGCCTTGATGGCATTCTCTGATGAAGGTGATTCAAGTCAGGTACCTATTCTTACTTCTCTTGATATGACTCCCCTTCAATATAAGCAAACTGTTGAAGATATGAGCACTGAGATGTTTAATATTCATACTAGCATGTTAGTAGCTAATGAAGAAATTGACAGACTAACTGCTAAGAATGTTGAGCTTACAGAAAAGAATGAGCAACTTGAGTTAATGGTTGTGAACCTGGATGGTTTGAAAAAGGAGGTTGAGTATCTTAAAAACAAAGTGATTTGTGCTGAGCAGATAGAGAATGCCCTTAGAGAACAAATTGCTGAAACTGAACTGAAACTAAGAAGCTTCAAAAACTCCTCTGAACTTATTCAAACCTACCACAAGGAACACACTGCAGACTGCAAGGTTGGAGTTGGTTTTGACTATGATAATGACAAGGGAAGGAAGAAAGTCAAGGGCAAAGGAAAGGAAACTTTTACAAACAAAAATGCCCCAATCATACTGTCAAGTGTTGAACAACCCATCTTCAGAAAGAGTGTTGTTGAGTTTGATGAGGAACTACTAATCATCAAGCAACAACTACTTGAAGAAGATGAGGCTGCTAAGAACACTTCTTCCTCTCCTGAACTTGTCAATCAGAAAGAGACCAAAGACAATCTTGTCAAGAGTCCTAAAGCAAAGAAAGAAGTTGTTAAGAAAAGGAAACAAAACAGAAATGGTAAAGTTGGTGTTAACAAAGGAAACAACTATGCTTATATGCCAAATGCTCCCAGGAAACAATGTCAAAAATGCCTATCTGTTAATCATTTGACTCATAAGTGTAGTAAGCCTGAAATTGTTGAAGTTGACAACCTAAGTAACCTTTCTGCTAGCATAAATTCTAGTCATGATTCTTTCTGTGGTAAGTCAAACTGCATGACATGCTATGTGACTGTGATTGCTAACTGTTTATCTCTTAAACACAAACTTGATTCTGCACAATCTGGTGAATCACACACACACATACATTCTCATAGGACAGGGTCCCCAATCAGGGTTAAGAGGGTGAAAACTTCATGTGAACCTAAGAGTGTAAACTCTAAAGTCACAGAAAAAGTGAAGTCTCCTACTATGAGAAATGCAATTTATGACAGAAGAATTATTAATCAAAATGTTTCTAAATCATCTGGACCCTACCAAGTGTGGGTACCAAAAACAACTTAGTCACTTTGTGAATGCAGGGCAACAGGAATAAAAGAGTCATATGGATCTTGGACAGTGGATGCTCAAGTCACATGACTGGTGATATGGCCCTGCTATCACATTTTGAGGAAAAGGCTGGCCCATCAGTAACCTTTGGAAATGACAACATTGGTTATACAATGGGATATGGCAGTGTTAAATCTGGAAATGTCATTATTGAAGATGTAGCATTTGTTGAAGGACTGAAGCATAATCTCTTGAGTATTGGACAGTTTACCAACAAAGGCTTCAAAGTGGAATTTGATGAAGACCTTTGTTCAATCTCAAAAAGGGAAAGTGGTGAAGTTGTTTTAACTGGTGTGAAGAAAGGAAGCTTGTTTGTAGCTAATCTCAAGGCTGCAGATAAGGGAGAAATTTGTTGTTTCTACACAAAAGCCACAAATGAGGAATTCTGGCTGTGGCACAAGAAACTGTCTCACTTGAATGTTCAGGCAATGAACTCTCTAACCAAGAGAGAACTCATCAGGGATTTGCCTGCCTTGGAGTTTGTGCAAGATGGAGCATGTGAAGCTTGTCAGAAAGGGAAGATTAAAAGATCAAGTCACAAGAACAAGTTGCTCAATACAAACTCAAAACCTCTGCAACTAATTCACATGGACTTATTTGGCCCTGTGAATGTAATGTCCCTCTCCAAAAAGAAATATGCTCTAGTGATGGTAGATGACTATTCAAGATATACTTGGGTGGAATTCCTATTCTCCAAGGATGAAGCACCCCAAGTCATAATAGAGCATATCAAGAGAGTTGATAAAGAAGCACAAAGCACTGGTTCCTCTGTAGTTGCTTTGAGAAGTGATAATGGGACTGAGTTCAGAAATTCAACATTGTATGAGTTTTGCAAAGATAAAGGAATTTCTCAACAATTCTCAGCTCCTAGAACACCTCAACAAAATGGAGTAGTTGAGAGAAAGAATAGAACTCTCATTGAAGCTGCAAGGACAATGCTGCTGGATGCAAAGCTACCCACTAGCTTTTGGGCTGATGCTGTTAACACAGCATGCTATGTGCAAAATAGAACATTAATCAATAAGAAGTCTGGCAAAACTCCTTACTCATTAATGACTGGAAAAAGAGCATCCTTCAAGCACCTGCATGTGTTTGGAAGCAAGTGCTTTGTGATGAAAGATACCTCTGAGCATGTTGGAAAATTTGATGCTAAGGCATTTGAAGGTATCTTCATTGGATACTCTCTGGAAAGGACAGCATACAGAGTGTTTGTACCTGAGCAACACAAAGTCATGGAAAGCATGGATGTTACCTTTGATGACAAGAAAACTCCAGGACTGAAAACAAGTGATCAAGACAGTGTGCTATTGAGATTTGAGAATCAAGGTTATCTTGAGGATTCTGAAAGTGAAGATGAACCCCCTGTTCAAACTGTTCTAGAAAATGAATTTCTTGAAGTTGACAATCTTCTTCAAACACCTGTGCAAGGATTCACAAACACAGGGGGAGAAGAAGAGAATGCAACTGTCAACCAAAATGAGATTGGAACAGATCAAGGAAATGAACAGGGGCACACAAGGAAATGGGACAGAGCCCACACTAGGGATCAAATCATTGGAGATCCTAGTGAGGGAGTTAGAACAAGAAGGGCAACATTAAATACTTGTCTGTATAGCTGCTTTCTGTCACAAGAGGAACCTAAATTAATTGAAGAAGCTTTGAAGAATTCTGATTGGATTGTTGCCATGCAAGAAGAGTTGAATCAATTTGAGAAAAACAAAGTATGGGAACTAGTGCCACCTCCAAAAGGAAAGAATGTTATTGACACCAAATGGGTGTTCAGAAACAAGATGGATGAAGAAGGAGTGGTAGTTAGAAACAAAGCAAGGCTGGTTGCCAAAGGATATTGTCAGCAAGAAGGCATTGACTATGATGAGACATTTGCACCTGTAGCTAGACTGGAAGCCATAAGAATCTTCCTGGCTTTTGCAGCTCACTCAGATTTTAAGGTGTATCAAATGGATGTGAAAAGTGCATTTCTCAATGGTGATCTTGCTGAAGAAGTCTATGTGTCTCAACCACCTGGCTTTGAAAGTGAAGACTTCCCAAACTTTGTGTATAGACTGCTCAAGGCGCTCTATGGACTCAAACAGGCACCAAGAGCCTGGTATGAAACTCTATCTCAATTCCTTCTTGAGCATCAATTTACCAGGGGTACAATTGACAAAACCCTATTCTTCAAGAAGCATGGAAATGACATCATTCTTGTTCAAATCTATGTGGATGATATCATCTTTGGCTCTTCAAATGAAAAACTCTGTGAAAGGTTCTCTAAGTTGATGCAAAGTAAATATGAGATGAGTATGATGGGAGAGTTAACCTACTTCCTAGGCCTGCAAGTACATCAAAGGGAGGATGGCATCTTTATAAACCAATCTAAGTATGTCAAGGATCTTTTAAAGAAATATGGTTTAGAAGAGTCATCCCCAGCTAAAACTCCTATGTCTACTGCAATCAAGCTGGATGAAGACAAGAAAGGCAAGAGAGTTGATATCAAGGTCTATAGAGGAATGGTTGGATCCCTACTCTATCTCACAGCTAGCAGGCCAGACATCATGTTTGCCACATGCCTTTGTGCAAGGTTCCAGTCTGATCCCAAGGAATCTCACATGATGGCCATCAAAAGAATTTTCAAATATCTGAAGGGGACTCCTAATCTTGGGCTATGGTATCCAAAGGGCACTGGGTTCAACCTGGTTGGTTACACAGATTCTGATTATGCTGGATGCAGAATTGACAGGAAGAGCACCTCTGGAAGCTGTCAATTCCTAGGTCAAAGGTTAGTGTCCTGGTTTAGTAAGAAACAACAGTCCACAGCAACATCCACAGCTGAGGCTGAATATATTGCTGCTGGAAGTTGCTGTGCTCAATTGCTTTGGATTAGAAATCAACTCATGGATTATGGGCTAGTGTTAGAACACATTCCTCTAATGTGTGATAATACTAGTGCAATATCCATAGTTGCCAATCCTGTTAATCATTCTACTACAAAGCACATTGAGATCAGGTACCATTTCATTAGGGAACATGCTGCAAATGGTACCATAGAAGTCTCTTATGTTCCAACTGAGAAACAACTAGCTGACATATTTACTAAACCTCTGAATGAAGCAGTCTTCAACAGACTTGTGAGTGAAATTGGAATGCTCAATCCTTCATTCAGTTGTTCTAAGTAAATATGCTGGTTAAAAGTTGCAACAGTAAATTTTCACTGTATTTAAATGATCTATTTGTTTGGAGTGAAAATTAGCTGAGATATGATTTATAAATATTTCAGTATTTTACTGCATATTTTTCAAAATCATATTTGTTAGTGGAGTTGTGAGCTTTTGAGACATCTCGATATAGATGATTTTCAGAGTTCACGACATAGTTCAAATTAAACAGACTTATATCGCAAACTGTTGAGATTGTGAGACTTCGCGACATAGTTCATTTCATGAGTTTGCGACATAGTTAATTTTATGACTTCGCGACTTAGAATAACTATATCGACAAGTCTCCATAGTTGACAGAATTTTGATTTAAATTAATTTTATTTCAAAATTTGATAAAAGTCTGACAAATTGCTTAAAATTCCAAAAAGAGAGCTTTAGACAGGGTATTTCTACTATATCACAAAGTCTCCCCGATCCTTTCATTTTGAAGACTTTGCGACATAGTTCATTGTTGAGACTATGCGATATATTTTGCAAGACTTTGCGGTACAGGCTATTATTGACTTCGCGACATACATATAGACTGTACATATTCATAACTCCATATCGCAGTGTCTCTATCATATAAATACCTTTTTCTAACCGTTCACAATTTTTCATCTTGTCTATTGCTCTCAAACTCTCAAACCCAAGCACAAAATTCTCTACTCACTTTCTTACTCTCTCTCTTGAAATGGCACCCAAATCTCAAACAGTATCACCCTCTATTTCTCTAACCATCCCCAAAGAAACCAATCTTCTAACCATTCCCTCTGAGGCTGAGGCTAAACCAAGGTACAAGTGTTTTGTACGGTTCTTGAATACTTCCTACCTCAGCCAAGCCCTAACCTTGAACCCTACACTGTATGTCGATGTGTTGGAAGGATTTTGGCGAACGGCGTTGGTATCAACAATGGCAAGAGAAGATGGAACTTCATTCCAGGAGGTTACTTGTTCAATTGGAGGCAAACACTTCCAGTTTGGGGAAAAGGAAATAAATGAAGCATTGGGATTCAAGGTGGCGGGTCATGACCAAGAAGCTACTGATGCTCAAATAGTAGACTTCATGACCCTCATTCGGTATGCAGATGAGATAGATACTGGAAAGCTGAACAAGAAATTTGTAAGAAGGGAGTGGTCATTTCTATTTGATGCACTCCAGAAGGTGTTCCTTTGCAGAAAGACAGGATGGGACCATATCAGTCACATTGCTGTGAAGCTGGCCTATTCCCTAGCCTACAATCAGGAAATCAATGTTGGAGCAATAATCCTCAAGGAATTGGCTCAAAGGCTAGGGAGGACAGTCCGTGGAAGAGGTAATGACATCTTTTACCCTCGCTTTCTTCAAGTTATTTTAAATTATCTTGATGCTAATGTCCATGACTTGGAGGGTATTGATAAATCAAAGATGGCTTATTCCAAGTCCATGTCCAAGATTCTGTTTGGTTCATTGGACACAAGGAATCAAGTGGATGTGATCTTGAGTGTGACCAAGCATATGCAGGACACATTCGAGTCTTATCCACTTGATAAGCCCATATACCATGCTCTTTCCTGGACAGGGGAGGCTGAGACTGAAGGAGCTTCACAGTCTAACCCAAGCCTCCCTATCCCATCCATCAACCCCACTGTAAACACCACTGTAGAGTCTAGTCAGCCAAGTGCATCAATCTCTCAAAAGGTTGATGTTCCTAAAAAGAAGAAGAAGAGAACCCTAGCTATTATCCATGAATCTGTAGAGCTAGCAAGTGAGATTCCTGAGTCACCTCTCACCAGACCAAAGAAGAAATCAAAATCTAAAGCTACCACTGAATCCTCCCAACAGGATTCAGATGTGGAAAAAGGGGTACACCTGCTACTGTCTATGGCCTCTCAACAGGTCATGGGCATTGAAAAGAGCAGCCTCCCCACTGCAAGTTGTAACGAGTCTGCACAGGGTCAAGACCTCACTCTTGACCCTAGGAGTGATAAGGGTGATCAAACACTAAGTGGAGAGCACATCAATGTTGAAACTCCTCCTATTTCTCAGGGGGAGTTGCCAAAATCTAATCTGAACCCCACTTCTCTCTCAGATTCTTCCACTAAAATTTCTTCTGAACAAGAGAGTCATTCTCATGACAATCTTGCCTTTGATCAATCACAATCCAGCCCTGTGATTGAGCCAACTTCAAGTGACATGGTGCTTGACACTGTGCTCACCACCCAGGAACCACATCTAGTTGGTCAGGGAATGCATGCTGGGGCATATCCTAATGACACCAACACAAACATGGAGGATTCACCAGTTTTCACTGGAGACTCTGTGCCAAATTCTCCCATCCTTAGGGATGTGGAACTGTCTTCACAGACAAATAGGGCTGATGTTGTAACACATCCCATTTCAATGGAGACAACATCAGACCCTACAGCCATTCCAAGGCTGGAGGAGACTCAAACTCACACATCTCATGAAGTGCCTAGCACTAGCTCTCACTTGGCTCAGGCCACAATGTCAGAATGGCTGAAGCCTGTGCACCATGACAGGCCTTCAGGATCATCATCTGTGCCTTCCCAAATGACAGAAGAAGCTATTCAAGATCTCCATGTGGCACAGATTGATGAGTTCTCAAAGATAGCTCAACATCTCCTCACCTCCAACCTTCCAAATGCTGATTATGAAGCTATCCTGCTATGCCATAAGGAGGATGTTGAAGCTCAACAGGAGAAGATTGTGGATACAGCTGAACCAGAGGGGAATGTGGATGCCTGGTTGGATGCTAAGAGGACTCTCAAGCTCAAGGATGCCCTGGCTTTTGTGAGAGAAGAATACCTCACCTCTCTGGGCTCCAATGCTAAGGATCTTTCTCCAGTTGCCATCTATGAGGCTGTAAATGATGTGTACAAGAACCAGTTGAAGGCTCTGCATTATCTTGGGAAAGGGCTTCAATCAGAGATTTCTTCAATTCAGGAGGAGACAGACAGATCCCTCACTAAGCTCAGAAACTCTTATCTCTCTGATTTTCCCAAGGTGGATGGTATCCTCAAAGAAGTCCAGAAAACCTCCACAAATGTGTCAATGATGGATGTGTCTCTTGCCATGGTCACAGACAACATCAAGAAACTGGCTTCTACACTGGAAAATCAAGCAAAAACTACCATCACCACCAATGCTATGTTGAATGTCATGTGGAAAAATCAGTATGGTGATAAGCTGGTGGATGAAGTCCCTCTGTCAGACATCTCCAAATATGACTTTGCCAGGGTCAAAGATCAATCTCTAAACTCCTTCAAGTCTCAACAATTATTCTCCAAGGTGGATGGCTTAGAAAGAGAAGTGGCCTCTCTCAAGGATGAAAACAGAATGCTATCTACATCTCTAAGCCAACTCAATGACAAACTAGATGATCAAGGCACCAACACAACAAACATTTTGCTGGTGCAGCAACAAATGATGACCTCAATGATGAGATCTATGAACCTGCCTATTCCTGGGGAAGCTCAAGACATTTTGTCTGATCCCAAGCCTAAGGGGGAGAAAGGAAAGGAGGTCAATGTGAAAAAGACAGGGGGAGCACCTGCCAAGCAGTCAAAACTTAAGGGCAAGCTCATTGAAGAGACAATAAAGCCAATCAATCTTCCCCCTGTAGAAGTCATCAATGCACAAGGTCAGAAAAGCACAGTCACCACAACATTCTATCCATCCACAATGCCTAAAGACATCTCAACCCCTCAACCTGCTATACCTACTCCAATTGCTAAACCTACCCAAGCTACACTTATCACTGAGGCCAAGCTACAGGAAGTTGCCAACTCTAACATCTATCATGATGAGGCATTCCTGGAGTTTCTGAAAGCCACCTACAAGAATGCTCAAGGAGATGCACAAGTGTACAGAAAGAAGCTCAGGGAAAGTATCAGGTACTTCACAGTTGCAGTAAAGAAAATCAGGGATGTTTATCTGAGAGAAATAATCATGGTGTGCAAGGACAACTGCTTGTGGCACTTAGCATTTCAAACTCTAGAGAAACTGAAGTTTACTGAAGTGTCAATAATTCTGGAGTTGATTGAAAAGAGTGGGGCTAACAATGAAAGTCTTTATAATGACTTGGAGATGGACCAAAATCAAAGACTGCCTGAGGTCATACCCAAGCCAAGGACAGTAATTTTTCAAAGTCTATCCAAAGTCAGAAGTATTGACCAACTAGTCATTCCCAAAGATCTGCAAATGAAGAATAATACAAAGATCAATCAGGTGCTGCAAATGCTGAGAGCAAAGAAAGGAGTCAAGACAGCAGAGGAATTAGAGATGATTAACATTCTACAATCTTTTCTGATTCATGGTGCTTTGCCAGAATCTGTCAAAGAAAAGAACAAGAAGAAGGATGGAGAGGATGATGATGAGGAGAAAACCCACAGGAGGAGATCTCATGACACAAAGAGGGCAAAGGAGACAGTAAAGAGAACTAGGAGTGGAACTCAGCAAGTCAAGGACATTGCTGGCAGTACTTTAACCAAAACACAAGACTCTGAGTCTAGGGTGAGTACTGTTAGTAATGATCCTCCAAAATCAGTATCTAAGACTTCTGAACCTGAGTTGCCACAGAAGAAGGGTGAAGCCACAAAAGAAAAATCAAGAAAACACCTCCACAAGGTCACAGCCAGTGGAGTGTTGCAGTGGATTAAGGGCAAAGGAATGAAGCTACTTCCAAATGATGTGGCAGTAAAGACAAAGTCACCTTGTTCCAGAAAGGTACCTCTTGTGAGGCATATGAAGATCAAGAGTATACCCAAAAGAATAAGGATAACAAAGAAGACTGGAAAACTCACCAATGTTATTGGCATCAATGTGCTTCCACTAGATGAGGACTATGATGAAGATGCCCTAGCATTTTTGAGGGCTCAAAGGATCTTTGAAGTCAAAGTGAAGTTGGATCATCTAGAGATCAAGTACACTGATGGAAGAGAAAGGATAATGAAGCAAGGAAGCTGGCAATATTTCTATAAGTATGAGCTTGAAAGGATAAATGCCTTACTGAATTTTGAAGAAAGAGAAGAAAGGACAAGGAAGATAGATATTGCCAGGTACTTGAAGATGCATGCTGATTATGAAGAAAACATGAGGAAAGAGACTGAAGAGAAGAAGATACAGAGAGAAAAAGAAATGGCTGAGATGGAGGAGAGGGCTAAAGAGCTAAGGCAGAAAGGGTTGTGCAGGGTCAAGCAAAATCCTTACATTGTGGAGTACAAAAACTCACATGGAGGTCAAAGCAAAATAAGGATGGAGTTTCTTGATTCCTATGTAGAAAGTGCACTCAAGGCTGCAATTGATGACTTGGAAGGCTCACCTCTCATTGAAGAACTGATTGCAAGAGAAGAACTTCAAGAAGCCATCATAGACATAAAGAGAAAAGAAGAGATAAGAAAAAAAAAGATATATGATGATTTGCTAGAAAAGCAATTGGAAGCTGAAGCTGCTGAGCAACAAAATTAATCTGTAAGCTTTCAATTTTTCTATGTAATCAAATTTCTGATCTCAAGGTTCATGAATTGTCCTCTCTGTTACTAAATTTCCTTTTATGTAAGTTAGGCTTGTTATCAGACATGAAATTGTGCCTAAGGATCTTACTCACAATTTGGGGGAGATTGTTAGGCTCAAGACATGTCTGAATACCACTATTAACAAGCCTACACTATGTGACTATGTCACATTACATGACCTAGTGATTTCTATCACTGGGATAGAGTATAGGTCTCTAAATGTACTTGTCTTGTTCTCATGACCAATAGCTTTATCATGTATGCTCAGATTTATAATGAGCTTAGTAAAGTTTCTTGCATCTAGAATGTATATAGGCCATTGAATAATTATCCTGGTAGAAGTTCAGAAGTGTTCATGCAGCAGGATAGAGTTGAATAAGGCTATGAAGAAATAAGTTGCAGGAATTTGTCTAAGGCATTATATAGCAAAGTCAAAAGAAAGCTATGTCGTGAAGTCACCAATATCCATGTCGTGAAGTGCTATATCGCATAGTCCATTTTGTACTATGTCGAGAAGTCCTCAAGACACATGTCGTGAAGTGTTGAAGTCAGCAAAGTCAAAAGAGCCTAGATCGTGAAGTCCTCAAATGACCTATGTCGCATAGTCGTCAAATGACCTATGTCGCATAGTCATCAAATGACCTATGTCGCATAGTCGTCAAATGAACTATGTCGCATAGTCGTCAAATGAACTATGTCGCATAGTCGTCAAATGACCTATGTCGCAAAGTCTTCAAAGGCTATATCGCGTAGTCCTCACAAGGGAGATCGCGAAGTCAGGGATAAAGTGGAGTTCACGATATCAACACTTAGCCGTTTATAACAAGACAAATCAAGGTACAGAACCAAGAATCAAAGGAGACAAATACTGAAGCATTTGTTCTGGCAAGGTGGTCCAAAGAACAGATGGCAAATCTACAGCTAAACTTGGAGAGAAAGATAAGAGACAAGCAGCTACAGAAACGGGAAAGACTCCGAAAAGCAGGTGGTCCTTCCTGACACAGTGAACTTCTTATGGCAGGACAAGTTGGACTTTCAGAAGGGGTAGCTGTGTAATATTGTGTGTGCCTAGTTTGTATAGGTAAATATATATATCGTGCACACACAACTGTAAGCTGAAAGAGAGAAACACATAGATATTTGCTAAGCTCTTTTCTCTGTAAGCAAGCAAGTTCAAACTGTTCTTGTTTAGAAGCCAGAAATTCGATTGTGAATTTCCTGGAAAGCTGTAGTATTTAATTTGCTTATACAAAGTAGATTAAAGTGATTGTGTGTGTTATTTACTTTCTGCATATTACATATCATAATCACATACAGTTGTTTACCTAGTTTTCAAGAATCGAAAAATATATCAAACTATCCATTCACCCCCCCCTCTGTCTAGTTTCTGGTAGTATTCATTTCTAACAAATAGTACATTCAACCATGAAGTCAGCGAGTGCTTGAGCTTTGATGGCCGTTCGAGGCTTATACTTGATGTCAAATTCCCCTAGCTCAATGGCCCATTTAATCAATCTTCCGCTTACTTGAGGGCTGTGCAAGATGTTCCTTAGAGGTTGATTGGTCAAAACCTCTATCTTGTGTGCCTGGAAGTATGGACGTAGCTTTCTTGAGGCCATAATCAAGGCTAAGGCAAACTTCTCTATGGTAGAGTAGTTTAAAAATATATATTCAAATTGCACCAAGCGTAATTTGAAAAGCATTTTCGATGTTGACAAATATGACATGGTGTCTTTTTCCAGACTCCTTTTTTTTTGTTCTTTTAATTTAGCAACCTTCGATGTGATATTTTTTTCATTTTGATTTTTGAATATATTATGTTCTTGAATTCAGGTTCTCATACCTATTATATAGAACATACACTTTTTCTCTATCCATATCCATGTAAAAGATCATTGTGTCTACATTTTAGATCCTCTGTATGTCAATGTAAACCAGGATCATCTACAGCTGTAGTGATACAATCCAATTTTCATCTTCTAGTGCTTCCTTGACATTTTTGGGTTCTTCTTGAGCTATAAAGGCAGCATATGCACAAAAGTTTGCCATTCCTTTCCTCTTAGTGATACCATCTGAAAGGTTGCCAATAACAAGCTCTAGAGGACGATACTTGACTGTTATTGTAGCCTTTGGTAGAGAATGCCCTTGAACCTCTAGGACCTTCCAATGTCATTTTTGCCAACTTTAGTGTAGCTTCATCAATTTCAGCTTGCTAATTTGAACATCCAGCTTGTTGATTTCCAGTCTGTGCTTCTGCAGTGTTACTGTTAGCTTGCTGTTCTGGTTCTGCAACCTCATTTAGCTTGTTGTCTTCCTCACCTGCAGATTCTTCCTCATCTCTTGGCAGATCATTGTTAGGTTCTTTAAACACAACATTAATAGATTCTTCAACAATATGTTTTTTAACATTATAACATTTAACAAGTAACCAGATAGATAATCATAACTCAAGATATCTTCCTGCATAGTTTTCAATTTCAGAAGAAGCAAACTTAGACAAGGCATCAGCCTTCATGTTTTCTTCCCTTGGAATGTGCTCTATATAGCATTCGTCAAATTGAGTCATGATTGCTTTGACGAGCTTTAAGTACTTGGCCATGATTTCATCTCTGGCTTCAAACCCCCCATTTACTTGGGAAACCACTAGCCTCGAGTCTCCACATACTTTCAAAGTTTTGACTCTCAGGGCTCCAGCCAGCCCTAAGCCAGCTATCAGAGCTTCATATTCAGCTTCGTTGTTTGTCGTTGGGAAGTCCAGTTTTAGTGCGTACTCTATGAGGAATCCATTAGGACTTTGTAGCACTAAACCGGCTCCACTTGATTTTGTTTTTGATGCTCCATCAAAATAGAGCACCCAACATTCTTTGGAGATTATGTCTTCAGCTTCCTTGTCTTCCATTATTACTTTCTGCCCCCAACTTCTTGGTTGTCAATAGTACATTCAACCATGAAGTCAGCGAGTGCTTGAGCTTTGATGGCCGTTCGAGGCTTATACTTCATGTCAAATTCCCCTAGCTCAATGGCCCATTTAATCAATCTTCCGCTTACTTGAGGGCTGTGCAAGATGCTCCTTAGAGGTTGATTGGTCAAAACCTCTATCTTGTGTGCCTGGAAGTATGGACGTAGCTTTCTTGAGGCCATAATCAAGGCTAAGGCAAACTTCTCTATGGTAGAGTAGTTTAAAAATATATATTCAAATTGCACCAAGCGTAATTTGAAAAGCATTTTCGATGTTGACAAATATGACATGGTGTCTTTTTCCAGACTCCTTTTTTTTTGTTCTTTTAATTTAGCAACCTTCGATGTGATATTTTTTTCATTTTGATTTTTGAATATATTATGTTCTTGAATGCAGGTTCTCATACCTATTATATAGAACATACACTTTTTCTCTATCCATATCCATGTAAAAGATCATTGTGTCTACATTTTAGATCCTCTGTATGTCAATGTAAACCAGGATCATCTACAGCTGTAGTGATACAATCCAATTTTCATCTTCTAGTGCTTCCTTGACATTTTTGGGTTCTTCTTGAGCTATAAAGGCAGCATATGCACAAAAGTTTGCCATTCCTTTCCTCTTAGTGATACCATCTGAAAGGTTGCCAATAACAAGCTCTAGAGGACGATACTTGACTGTTATTGTAGCCTTTGGTAGAGAATGCCCTTGAACCTCTAGGACCTTCCAATGTCATTTTTGCCAACTTTAGTGTAGCTTCATCAATTTCAGCTTGCTAATTTGAACATCCAGCTTGTTGATTTCCAGTCTGTGCTTCTGCAGTGTTACTGTTAGCTTGCTGTTCTGGTTCTGCAACCTCATTTAGCTTGTTGTCTTCCTCACCTGCAGATTCTTCCTCATCTCTTGGCAGATCATTGTTAGGTTCTTTAAACACAACATTAATAGATTCTTCAACAATATGTTTTTTAACATTATAACATTTAACAAGTAACCAGATAGATAATCATAAACTCAAGATATCTTCCTGCATAGTTTTCAATTTCAGAAGAAGCAAACTTAGACAAGGCATCAGCCTTCATGTTTTCTTCCCTTGGAATGTGCTCTACATAGCATTCATCAAATTGAGTCATGATTGCTTTGACGAGCTTTAAGTACTTGGCCATGATTTCATCTCTGGCTTCAAACCCCCCATTTACTTGGGAAACCACTAGCCTCGAGTCTCCACATACTTTCAAAGTTTTGACTCTCAGGGCTCCAGCCAGCCCTAAGCCAGCTATCAGAGCTTCATATTCAGCTTCGTTGTTTGTCGTTGGGAAGTCCAGTTTTAGTGCGTACTCTATGAGGAATCCATTAGGACTTTGTAGCACTAAACCGGCTCCACTTGATTTTGTTTTTGATGCTCCATCAAAATAGAGCACCCAACATTCTTTGGAGATTATGTCTTCAGCTTCCTTGTCTTCCATTATTACTTTCTGCCCCCCAACTTCTTGGTTGTCAATAGTACATTCAACCATGAAGTCAGCGAGTGCTTGAGCTTTGATGGCCGTTCGAGGCTTATACTTCATGTCAAATTCCCCTAGCTCAATGGCCCATTTAATCAATCTTCCGCTTACTTGAGGGCTGTGCAAGATGTTCCTTAGAGGTTGATTGGTCAAAACCTCTATCTTGTGTGCCTGGAAGTATGGACGTAGCTTTCTTGAGGCCATAATCAAGGCTAAGGCAAACTTCTCTATGGTAGAGTAGTTTAAAAATATATATTCAAATTGCACCAAGCGTAATTTGAAAAGCATTTTCGATGTTGACAAATATGACATGGTGTCTTTTTCCAGACTCCTTTTTTTTTGTTCTTTTAATTTAGCAACCTTCGATGTGATATTTTTTTCATTTTGATTTTTGAATATATTATGTTCTTGAATGCAGGTTCTCATACCTATTATATAGAACATACACTTTTTCTCTATCCATATCCATGTAAAAGATCATTGTGTCTACATTTTAGATCCTCTGTATGTCAATGTAAACCAGGATCATCTACAGCTGTAGTGATACAATCCACTTATCATCTTCTAGTGCTTCCTTGACATTTTTGGGTTCTTCTTGAGCTATAAAGGCAGCATATGCACAAAAGTTTGCCATTCATTTCCTTGTAGTGATACCATCTGAAAGGTTGCTAATAACAAGCTCTGGAGGACGATACTTGACTGTTCTTGTAGCCTTTGGTAGAGAATGCCCTTGAACCTCTAGGACCTTCCAATGTCATTTTTGCCAACTTTAGTGTAGCTTCATCAATTTCAGCTTGCTAATTTGAACATCCAGCTTGCTGATTTCCAGTCTGTGCTTCTGCAGTGTTACTGTTAGCTTGCTGTTCTGGTTCTGCAACCTCATTTAGCTTGCTGTCTTCCTCACCTGCAGATTCTTCCTCATCTCTTGGCAGATCATTGTTAGGTTCTTTAAACACAACATTAATAGATTCTTCAACAGTATGTTTTTTAACATTATAACATTTAACAAGTAACCAGATAGATAATCATAAACTCAAGATATTCAACAAATATCTTACCTAAAACTTGATAAGCCAATGACCAAACCTTTGCCTACACCTGTTAACTTACCTAATGACTTCACAAAATCAATATAAAATGAACAAAACTTGATAAGCCTGTTTCATTTCTGGCTCAAAGCATAATAAAAAATGATTGTCGCAAAAATGATAACACAATTTCTTGTTCACGATCCATATTAATACAAAAAACAAATATCAACAAGGAACAAATATAAAAAAGAAAGGCAATCTTTCCTAAGATCATCCCAAAATACGTAGTAATAATTAATATAAGAATTATATACAAATATGAGTATTATTGTAATGGGGATGAAGTTTCTAAAACACATAATAGAGATAATAGAGAAGTTCTCTATTAGTGCATCTTAAATCATGTATTTTATTATTATTTTTGATAATCCAACCGTACGGATGAAAAGTTTATGTCGAAATAACATTGTATAAATTTTATTATTATATTTGAAATAGTGTGAAGCATCACTTTTATAATAATACTATTTTCTATATATATTCAACGACACAGATTTATCATAATCTTATTGCTATAAGTTTATAGATCCAAGTTATTAAATTACACGAAAATTTGTACATTCACATATTTTTGTATGTATTTAACATCCGTACGATTGGATTGTTCAAATAATAATTAATTTAGCATATTTTAAACCGCACCAATAGAGAACTTTGTATTGTGTGTTTTAGATACTTTTTTCCGTGTTAGTATATATTGAAAATTGGGGGCGTTACTTACCTAAAAAAAAATTCAGTCAAAAGGGGAAATACGTTTCGAGAGTATGGAGATCGGAAAGCCGGTAGGTATGTCTCAAGCTTTGATAGGTGAAATACGTGAGTCAACAAGGTCTCAAAAATCGTTCAATTCAATTCAAAAATCGACGAGTATAGACGTTTTAAATTCTATTCAAGCCATGATGTCAAAGCTCCGGGATGATGTTATGGAATCAATTTCTGCTGCTGCTGAAAAACAGGTTTAATTCTCTCACAATCAGATCCGATCCTTCATTTTTTGTGGCTGTACTTAGCTAGAGAGCATGTGATTTTTTTTGTGATTTTGACTGAGTTTTCTACCGAATTTGACTGATTTTGACGAGTTTGAGGCCGATTTCGACGAGTTTAAGGCCGAGTCTGTTGAGTTTCATCTTCTTCTCCTATTATCTTCTCATCTTTATCATTATTCCTTGTTTTGGTTTATACACGAGTTGTATTCTGCCTAGTTTTTATAATTATGCATTTAGTGTTTAGTATTCTGCAATCTGCAGTTTAGTGTTTTGTATTCTGCATATTTATTTTCTGCCCCCATGTTTTGTTTTTAGATGGCTGTTGCAAGATTGATATGGTGTTGCATATTTTGGTTTAAGATTTAAATCATGCTTTTTTTAAGTTTCATATAGTTTGCAACAGCCATCTAAGTGCTATCCCATTACATGGCTAGACAATCTTATTTTGACCATACAAATTTTATTAAGTTATTGAATTAATTTTCATTAATAAATTAATGACCATAATAATGTTTAATCCATTAAGTTATTGTATAATTAATCCATTAAATTATTGAATTAATTTTGTTGACCATAATAATTTTCACTAGGCTATAAATATACATGCCTCCATCTTCATCTTCCATGTCAATTTTTTTAATGGATAGTTATTTGTTGGTACACGTGTGTGTAATAGTTTGTATTTTCTTGTGGATTTTTCATTGTTTATTGCATTTCCACTCTGAGGATCACGACACGGATGTCACCGCTACCTCCGCCTCCATCACCAACTTAGAGGATCACAACGGGGGCTCCACCTCTGCCTCCACCAACTCCGAAGGATCACGATAGGGACCCACACCAACTCCGAAGGATCACGATAGGGACCCACCTCAGTGATCACGATAGGGACAGTCTCCACCAACTCGTAGAATAATTTTAAAACTTATTAGGCATTCCGTTTCAGGTACCCGGACTCGGATCAAAGCTCGTCGCACCCGACTTCAACCCATCCAACCCGAGAATGTGGACTTAGAAGGATCCGAGACTTATCAAATTGTATATAAATTATTTAGAATAAACATTAAATTGTATATAAAATTTACCGAATCTTCTATTTTTATAGTGGTATATTTAAAATTATTATGAATTAAATATAGTGGTATATTTAAAAATAAATTTAAGTTAAAAATGAGTTTTTTAATTTTAAACTTTCGATAATATGTATTGTGAGTTATTACATATTTTTTGATCAAGAGGAAACCAAATAATTGGATCTTATAAATTTAGACACAATAAAAATAATATATCAAAAACAGTATTTTCGATTACAGAAACATTTATCAAATTATTATCTATAAATTAGAATAATACGGTTCAAATGTTTCTATCATGATATATATTAAGTCAAATTTAATGAAATTGTTATTTTTTTCCAAAAGGTAATTGACAAACAATTTTGATTTTAATTTTTTTCCATATTTATTTAGAAAATACATTTCTAAAAATGAAGGCTATAAATTAGAATAATACGGTTCAATGTTTCTATCATGATAAACTATGTCAAATTTTATGAAATTATTATTTTTTTTCAGAAAGTAAATCGACGAACAATTTTGATTTTAATTTTTTTTCATATTAAATACTAGTATTTATACACATTGTTCTTTATTGGTACAAGAAACTATCCTTTGTTTTTTGCCAATAGAGGATGCAGTGAGAACTGGTATCTTGTCAAAGAAATGGAGGAATTGTACAAATGCAAGTCATCCATTTTATAGTGGTTCAGTTAACATTTTAAATGGAGGAATTGTACATATGATTGGGGGTGGTTTCTTAATAAAAATGAGTGACATGGCCTTTTTCTTATTTTTTTTTTTTTTTTGCCAAGAAAATGATTTTTATTCCTTACTCAAATCATTTAACAGTACATAATGTAACTCGGGATGGATATCTCCTACCCTCCATCTACGATCAGCAATGGAACAATTGTGCGTCGCTAGGTAGTGATCAACTTTGTTCGCAGACCGTTTTACAAAAATAAGCTTAATGCTTTTGCTTTCCAAACTTGCTAGTAATACTCGACACTCTTTTATTACTCTTCCTAGGTATGAGTAACACAAGAAAGAGCTGTGAATGGCTTGTACAAATTGCAGACAATCAGATTCCACCGTCACATTGGCATAAGAGAAGTTCTTTATCCAAGTTAAAGCTTCGCGAATACCCATGGCTTCTGCTAGCTCCGGGTCTGGTCTACCAAATGAACACCTTGATCTAGCTTCTATCAAGACTCCTTCCTGGTCACGAGCGACAAATGCATAACTAAAGCAAGTAGTGCTCTCAAAAATGGCTGCGTCTATATTCACCTTAACTCTTCCTGACAGAGGTAAGCTCCAGTGTTCTGCACCGTCTTCATTGGTCATGTGACCTAAGAACCGATCGAAAGTTCGATCCTGAACACTTTTCCACTGGTTAAGGACTGAGAACGCCGACTGCACCAAGTCTGTAGGCTCCCTACTTCGTTGCTGCCAAATGAGCTCATTTCTATTCTTCCACAGCATCCAGGTGATCAAAGTTATTTGGCCCCAGATAAAGTTAATTTTGACTCGTGTGTAATGTGTTTTTTGTCTGTGTGACTGTGAGTCAACTTATGCAGTTTGGGAATCATGTATCCGCTAAAGAAGTTGGCAGCTTGATTATGAAGCACCATTTTTGTAGTCCACAACGTTCCAGAACTAGCAGAAGGAATTATGGCAATATTAGTGGATAGTGGGTGCTGTTGCAGTTCGCAGATTAGAAATGAAATTCTGACTTGTATATTGAACAAATTGTCAAAAGCATCTAGTAGTAGGAAAAATAATGGAAACTATACAAAACAAATGGCGAGCATCCATTTTATAGTGAAAGAGGTAGAGGATGCAGTGAGAACTGGTATCTTGTCAAAGAAATGGAGGAATTGTACAAATGCAAGTCATCCATTTATTTAAGAGAAAATTGCATGGTGTCATTCTCAAAGATGAACATCTTTAATTGCCTAGGGCCGCATTGTTTACCAAGAGAACACATTGTTGAATTCTTTGAGAGCTGACTTCTTGCAAGAGGTAGTTGCTCGATATTACAAAGCCCATAACTTAATAATCCATAACTTTAGATAATTTTGTTCCAACGTTTAATGCCATGAAGTTTGGTAGGTTGGCAATAGAAGTAATAACTTAAACTACTAGTAATAACTATGACTGGTACACATAAACAGCTGAATTCATGATACACATAAACAGATAAGCAGGAAACATTCACAATTAGGCCATCCCTAGCCTCCATTTGACCTTTGTAATAACTTTATCTGAGGGAAAGGGAACAGCTGACTTTAATGCCATGAAGGTTTGGGGTGTGCTTTATTTAAGTAAAAAACTGAAAATGTGTAATGTACCTCAAAAAACTGAACAATACTGGGCAGACGAATCAAGAGAATATACAAAATTATCAAGCATTCATAAGTTAACATCTCAGTGACAGAATTCGCCAACCGAATCAAGCATTTTCATGTGGGACTGAGGCTCGAAAATATACAAAATATGCATAAACTAATTTATAAGTTAAAAGTTAGTGAAAAACACTAACCACCACCACAAACATAAGTTTACCATAAGTCTTTCAACCGCACTCACTTCACCAAAATGTAAATGAGGAGAAAGAAATTAACAGATCCTACAACATAAATATAAATAACAAATATAAATAAGTTTACCACAACATTCCAGCCATCATTTCTTCCAACAGCTCTGCTCAACACCAATCATGCTCCGTTCTCCACGTCCTTCAACCGGTCCGCCATCATTTCTTTCAATTCTTTCAGAGCCTCCAAGTTTGCCTTGGTAAATTCATCCAACTTAGTAAGTTCCGCTTTCCGGGCCTTCTTCTCTTTTTTCTGCCTCTTCTTTTCCAACTGGATAAACCCTTCGACCTTATTACTTAGTGTGTCGTGATCTTCCCTGAGCTTTTGGTTCTCCTCCTGCACTTTATCAAATTTTCTCTCAACTTTAGCAAGTTTTCTTCTTTGAATAAGAAGATTAGTAGCACAAACCAAACTGAGACAGGTCATAACTTCCGGATACGAATCGGCAACGAATGTAAGACGATTAGCCAACGCATCAGTTAACTCCTGCAAAGACATTGCAAAAGGGGAGAGGAGAGAAGAACAAGGGGAGAGAAAAAGAAATTACCTTTTTTAGATAGGATGCTATCTGAATTAACAAGTCTCCCAATAAAACAAGTACCAGAGTATTCATTATCCCTCTCTGCCTCTCTGCCTCTCTGCCGTCGTAGCCAGCCAGTGTAGCCTCTGTGATGGATGGAGGTGACTGAAATAGAAATACTAAAGATCTTGCTAGATCTCACTATTAATATCCCTATTTAAATAGGATATTGGTCCAACTTGACAACCCAATAACTTTTTTGACCTGGACGGTACTTTTGCAAATCTTTGTAAGTTTAATTATTTCAATTGTTGATGTAGTGGTTAAGACTAGGGCTGTCAAAAAAATTCGAAAAATTCGATATCCGTCCGAAATATCTGTATTTGTATTCGAAAAAAACGGATATTATCCGTATATAACACCAGTAAATCTCCGTAGAAGCAACTCACAACATCAACAAACAGTTGCTTGAATGAGGTACGCATCTCCTTAAAGAACTCTTGCATCTGTTTAATAGAAACCAAAAAAAAAAAATATCTTGTTAGTTTCTGTAGTAAGATGAACTTAAATCAAGAAAAAGTAATAGCATAGAAGATATAATGCAGAGAATGTAACTTCTTAAAACAAAATTGTCATATACTCTCTTCCGGGGAAAGGCCTGAAAGGCAAATTGGTAACAAGCATTTTCTACTCTAGAAATGCATTTCATTAATTGATATATATTAAACAAACGGCTCCGTTCTGACCTGAACGGCTCCGTTCTTATATGAACGGCTCCGTAATCATACTTATCACTATGTACACGCCCGTCCAGCCACAGCAAGCTAAAAATTTTCAATTAGTGATGTGGACCTTGGCAGAAAAGAGGGAGCAAATTGTAGACAATTAAAGGATTTCAGCCCTCTAATCCCGACCCCCTTGCAGCACGCTGTAAAACAGGCTCTATTGATCTAACATACAGCAACAACTAAAGAAACCCCAACAAATTTGTGATATATACTAGATATGCATGCCTTGTTCATCAATATAATTTGATATATGGAATTAACCACAATTTGATATGTTCCAGTGCATACCTTGATATCAAAATCTTTTCATTTATGAACTATACACTTTGCCGCAAAATTTCTTCTCAAATCTTGTTCAGTGTAATCCACTTCATTCATCTTCCTCCTTGTTCCACGAGCAGTTATCAATTCGCTGCGGAGGTCCCTTGTTTCATCAGTCCTTTTCTTCTTTTGATATGTCTTTTTGATCGGAGGTCGTCTCTTCTGTAAGGGCTGTAAGGGCTCAATGTGCGGCTCGGGCGCATACTCCTCTAAGGGGGATGTGAAATAATCTGATACGAATAAATATAAGAAGTTAGTCTTTGACATCCAATATTACAAAATAATAAAGGACATTAGAAGGAATGACAACAACCATTCAATTCTTTTTCCATTACAGGCCGCATCTCATCCCTTAATGCAGATGCATCTTCCGGCTTGAACCACTCCTGGTCAAACTGAAATCAGACATACAGTATAGATTTTAAATGTGTGTTTATGAGTGTGTGTGAGAGAGAAAGAGAGAGAGAGAGAGAGAGATTAACTAAGTACCATTTGTAAATGTTCCATTTTGAATCTTAGAGGTGCCTGCTCAAGGAAAAGCCTCATCATGTGCATTACAAAATAAGCACAATCATGTGAATTCGGCTGTTGGGGAACCTGAGGGGGAATCAAGAAAGTTAAAATACAGAGAAACACAAAATTTAAGGCACTCCGGCGCATAGAGATTTTACCTCAACTACTTTTCTGCTAACACGTGGTATAGTTGTATTTGCTCCATTCATATTCTTCCACAATATTTCCAAAAACCTACATTAAAACTTGCAAATTATAAGACTGACTGCAGATATAGCCTACTGACTGCATATATAGCCTATTACAAAGAATTAGTTAGCGAAAGGCCTCACTTCTTACCATTCAATTGTATCGAACACTTCATTGCTATTGTGAGCTGACATCGAATCCATATGAAGAACAATTGGACCCAAGTTTTCTTCCTCGTCAAGGAAGCACACAATTGCTAAGCTATAATGGCGGCTGTGTATAATATAAAAAAACAAAATTAAAAAAGTTGTTGAGCATGGAGGAAAATAGAAGAGCTACTAAACAGAAGAGGAGAAACTCACTATTTGAAGACCGGAAATAGCATGTATGAGTACTGATTACAGTTTCCTCCCAGCAACAATTTTTTTGCTAATGTTACCTGGGAGACACCCTGTTGAATGCAAGGATAAGGAAAAAAAATAAGGTTCCGCCGGATTTCGGTGGATATTTTATATAAAAGATTGAATAAAGAAGCTAGAGAGAGAGATACACTGCCAAATTCAGTTTCCATCTTTGTATAGGTATATGAGTTTTCAAGTAGACATTTTGAAACTCTTTATGAAGATACAGTCCTCTTCAAATACCTAACCAAAAAAAAAAGAAAAAAACTCTTATGTAAAAAGAGATCACATCTGAACTAACAAAGGTATCCAGATTAAGAAGTGAAAAAAAACTATTTGAACATAAACCGAATTTACCTTATGTATAATATGATCACATCCGCATCAACAAAGGTATCCGGATTCAGACTATTCAAGACATTAAGTCTCATAGGATTTGTCATAGGATCTGTAATATTGTTACTGCAATAACA
Source organism: Heracleum sosnowskyi (assembly GCA_030848705.1). Taxonomy (NCBI): domain Eukaryota; kingdom Viridiplantae; phylum Streptophyta; class Magnoliopsida; order Apiales; family Apiaceae; genus Heracleum; species Heracleum sosnowskyi. Next base: position 1,419,280 of record CM061237.1, on the reverse strand, counting down.
CATGTGAAGAGCAGCAAGATTACGATATCACCAAGATTACGATATCACCAAAAACTAGTAAAACTTTGTTTTTTTTAGAAGAGCAAGGTACCTTTCCTCATTTCTATTCCACTGAAATTCTGCAGTTGCAGGGCTGTCCTCCTTATTGTCATAAGGTGTGGGTGAGCATATGCGAGATGAGGAAAGGGTGCAAATGGGACTCATTGGTCTTCCCTCCTCATTGTCATTGGGAGTCTTCTCTTTCATATTGTCATAAGGTGTGGGTGAGCATATGCGAGATGAGGAAGGGGTGCAAATGGGACTCCTTGATCTTCCCTCCTCATTGTCATTGGGAGTCTTCTCTTTCATAAGTTCCTCGGCCAACTTTTTGGCGTTCCACCAATCAACTTCCTTCTCATAATGCTTCTTAAAGTCTTGCTCACAGGGACCGCAGTTCTTCTTGAACTCTATTTTATGAGGCTGCCAATTCAGACTCGCAAGATCATATTTTTCAAAAACCGGAAACTGTCCAGATGCAATATCTGGCCTATGGTGAACCACAAAATTATTGCAAATTATTGGACCAATGCGAGTTCCAAACTTCTTTTGTGGATGGTCAGAATTGGCATAAGGAGTCCATTCAACATCCTGTGATAGCAAACAAGTCAGAAAGATGTTACATCATGTGAATAGAAGTAATTCTGTTTATAACTTACATTATGTGAAATATTAAGAAAGATGTCATCCAGAACGCCCTTGAATGCCTCAAAATATGCTCTATGGTTGTGTGACATTTTCTGCAGCTGTTCAACAATCTGGGGCATAAAAGGAACATGCAACTGCTCTACATTCAAATTGATGGGCAGCTTCAAATAGAGGGAAAGCGCCTCCCGGAGCTTCGGGATCCGTAATATGAAAAAGCTCTGTCAAAAGTTGTCAAATTCGTAGTCAACAGAAATGATAGCTCAACTGTCAAATTCGTAGTTTTATATTACAAATTTTAAAACTTACCAGTATTACCCAAGAATTTCCGTCAAGAGTCTTTTTCACAGTTCTTTGACCCTCGCCCTCGTCTCCTTTTTGACACTCGGCAATGGCATGGTACAGACGGGCCAGCAGCGCCGCGCCCCATGCAAATGAGTCCACCCGGCCAAGATCCTCAATATAGCGCAGGTAAGTTGTGGCAACTCTCCCCGAATTAGACGAGGGCACTATGAAGCAAGTAATGGTCAACAAAAGGACAACCTTTTTCCTTGTGTCATCATCCAAGCTGACATTTTTTGCTATACTTCTCAGAACTTTGTTACTTTTGGTTTTCTCACTTGGTAGTTGGAAAACCCGATTAAAACCATCACGGTCCCTGCTTTCACTACTAATAACCGCCTCGCCGTCAATGGGCAGGCCTGTCAGAAATAGAACATCTTCCAAGGAAATGCAGAGCTTTATCCCATTAAAGTCAAAGACATTATCCTTTTTATCGTAGAACTTAAGAAAATAAGAGACTAGACAAGGCATTAAATCTGCTGCTGGAAACCTTAGCAGATTCAGTAGACATCTAGAATCTTCTGATTCATTTAAATGTCTTTGAAAGTTCTCATCAAGCTCATCATAAAGACTTCTTATTGTGTATGCCATTGAGATGCACGTGAACTGTAAAAGGGTAAAAAAATTTGACTTCATCAAACACAAGCATATAACAAAGCTTCTCAGATACAAGGATACACACTTACAAGCAAATGCAACCTTGCTAAATGGAAATCAAAAGCAAAACTACTGCATAAAACGTTTTGTTCAACAATTTCATTTATATCACGTGAAAGCCGTGTGGCATGTGCAATAAATTTAACTATGGGACGACATTAATGATAATCATGCGATATTCGATAAATATTGTTTGGAAATATTAAATATGGGACAGAATTAATTTTATAAATATGCAACATTGTTTGGAATGAATTATATAAATATTCCGTCATTCATATACAACCGAACCTAATTTCCTTAACTAAATTAATACTTCAAGTGTTAATATATGATGCTTCGTCCTTAAAGATGTTTGTTATATCTTATTTCTACGTTTGCTACTTGCCTACTGGATGCTCAGGTATCTAATAGCTAAAAAAACTAGTGTTACCCTGAATATCACTAAACCTAACCTAAAAGTTCAATCTATTAAACCCAATGAGTTAAGTATTTCCAGATATATAAATTCCTGTAGCGCAGAAAGAAACCCTTTCCATCACTCATTTTCTGAATACCATTTTTGCAATAAATACCACCACTCTCCATCAACAATCGCATGCTCACATTATCAAGAATTAACCATTCCAAATCATTTATTGCAACTTCATCAAAGCCGAAAAATTTAAAATCAAGATACACGTAAATCCATCAAAGCCGAAAAATTAACAAACTAAAACATCATCACAATACATGTTCTTCAAATTCCTCGCAGTTAAGCACACAATCATTAGCACTACCATAAACAAAAATCCCCAAAAATCGAAAACTCAAATCTTGAAAATACACATATACATACATACATACATACATACATACATACATATAATCAAAAAGCCCAAGAAGCTCTCAAGGGCACTTCAAGCCCAAGAAGCCATTAACACCAATTACACATGCAACACCAAATACACATTTAACAGCCAAAAAACACAAACCAACACAAATTTACAATTTCACTAACATGCGTGTGAGAGAGAGAGAGGGAGAGGGAGAGGGAGAGAGAGAGAGTGTACCACACACAGAGAGAGAGAGAGAGCTGAATTGAGAGCGATGTGTGTGAGGATTGTGTGAGCGATGTGTGTATTCGTTTTCCCTTATTTGAATAATTTCAAAATCATTCATTCAATGTTCTTTAATTGTTTAACGGTTATTATATTATATTATATTATATTACATATAGTTTAACAAAATGTTATGCTACTTTGTTAATTTGTAATAATATTATTCTCTATCAAATTATATTATTTTAATTTAATTATCAATATTATTTTGTTAATTAATATTGTCAATGTTATGCTAATCATCCTTATTTCACCGAACAAGCTCGTTCTAATTTTAAATATTTGAATTTATTAAAAAAATATTGTCAATCCCATGTTTTGAATTTTAATCACTTTAATTAATAAATATTTAGTTTTGCGTCTGCCTCCCAATAGATCGGAGATCCGACCCAATCCAATTCGATCCGATCCAGCGAATATGGTTCCATCAAAAAAATATCTGATCCGGTAAGGATCCGATCCGGTAAGGATCTGATCCGGTAACAAGCGAATAATATTATTTATATAAAATAATATATATTCAATAATAATCACATGATTAGCATTATTTACTCGATAATAAACACATGATTATCATTAATCGTTTACATAGTATTAAATCCATATCCGTATCCGTTAAAAATTTTCGGATATTTTTTTAGCGGATCCGAATCCCACCAGTGAGTGGTATTATTGGACTGATCTTTTGGCAGGAAATGTTCTTCATTTTAGATAATGAAAGCATTCCATTACTACCAACCCAAAGAAATACGACCTCTCTGAGATATATGGTTTATGCCGGAAAGGTACGAAGTTGGACTAATTTGGAAACATTGGGCAATTTACTTTATACTTACTATTTCGTCTGGTTTTTGGTTTCTAGTCTGATTTTATTAGTAGCCATGATTGGGGCTATAGTACTGACTATGCATAGGACTACTAAGGTGAAAAGACAGGATGTATTTCGACGAAATGCTATTGATTCTAGGAGGACTATAATGAGGAGGACGACATACCCACTCACGATCGACTAAATGGAGAAGTCGCGCCGAAATGAGCATATTGGTTCGAATCCAATTTGTGAGAAGAGTCCAGGCGAGAGACTATAACAGTCAAAAGGCCTTCGGCTAAAATACAATACAAATAGTCATAGAGCTCGTTGTTTCACTCATAAAAGATGATGGATAAGCAGTCGGTACGGGAGAGCAGCTACAGTTATTTTAGCGAGCAAATTCCCCCACTAGGTGTGGGCGAATGCCGCGCCTTACCATCCTGGCCATTCTGACTTACCATATCCATGTCATTACCTGGGACACCATCTCCCCTTTTCTTTTTATGTGCAGCCTTTCTTTTGAGTTGCATCTAGTTCAGTAGGTGTCATGATAGCCGTTCAAGTCAAGCTGCTTCCTTCTCTCCTTGCAGTCGAGCCTATTACGAATAAGAATGTCGTTCATGTTAGAACGGAGGCGTTTGTTTAATATTGGAAATAAAAATTCATAAACTAATTTGAAAAAAAATGGACAAGTATTATGAAACGGAGGGAGTAATTCTCTTAACAATCATGTGATTTTTATGAGACTTTTAATGTTTCCTTAATCCATGTGTTTAATTCTAAAATGACATTTATAAAAAAACGGAGGGAGTAACTAAAATATATCAAAATTATCTAATATATATACATCTTTCAGACCAGTTTACGTGATTTTTATTTTAAATCTCTTTTTTAATATATTTTCTTTATTAGATCAGTAGACACATCTATCAAATTAAAAAATGTAATCCAGGTTTATATGCTTAATTTTATTATTATTATTTTATTATATGCTTGATTTACTTAAAATATTAATTAGCGACTGGAACGGCGTGTACATAGTGATAAGTATGATTACGGAGCCGTTCATATAAGAACGGAGCCGTTCAGGTCAGAACGGAGGCGTTCATATAGAACGGACGCGTTCAGGTCAGAACGGAGGCGTTTGTTTAATATTGGAAATAAAAATTCATAAACTAATTTGAAATTTTTTTTTCTCAAAAGTGGACAAGTATTATGAAACGGAGGGAGTAATTCTCTTAACAATCATGTGATTTTTATGAGACTTTTAATGTTTCCTTAATCCATGTGTTCAATTCTAAAATGACATTTATAAAAAAACGGAGGGAGTAACTAAAATATAGCAAAATTATCTAATATATATACATCTTTCAGACCAGTTTACGTGATTTTTATTTTAAATCTCTTTTTTAATATACTTCCTTTATTAGATCAGTAGACACATCTATCAAATCAAAAAATGTAATCCAGGTTTATATGCTTAATTTTATTATTATTATTTTATTATATGCTTGATTTACTTAAAATATTAATTAGCGACTGGAACGGCGTGTACATAGTGATAAGTATGATTACGGAGCCGTTCAGGTCAGAACGGAGGCGTTTGTTTAATATTGGAAATAAAAATTCATAAACTAATTTGAAATTTTTTTTTCTCAAAAGTGGACAAGTATTATGGAACGGAGGGAGTAATTCTCTTAACAATCATGTGGTTTTTATGAGACTTTTAATGTTTCCTTAATCCATGTGTTCAATTCTAAAATGACATTTATAAAAAAACGGAGGGAGTAACTAAAATATAGCAAAATTATCTAATATATATACATCTTTCAGACCAGTTTACGTGATTTTTATTTTAAATCTCTTTTTTAATATACTTCCTTTATTAGATCAGTAGACACATCTATCAAATCAAAAAATGTAATCCAGGTTTATATGCTTAATTTTATTATTATTATTTTATTATATGCTTGATTTACTTAAAATATTAATTAGCGACTGGAACGGCGTGTACATAGTGATAAGTATGATTACGGAGCCGTTCAGGTCAGAACGGAGGCGTTTGTTTAATATTGGAAATAAAAATTCATAAACTAATTTGAATTTTTTTTTTCTCAAAAGTGGACAAGTATTATGGAACGGAGGGAGTAATTCTCTTAACAATCATGTGGTTTTTATGAGACTTTTAATGTTTCCTTAATCCATGTGTTCAATTCTAAAATGACATTTATAAAAGAACGACGTTGGTCTTTAATGTGTCTTTTCAAGCATTTTCTAGGCAGCTGCTTTAGTTACAAATGTTCTTCTGGGTATGATGATTAGTTAAATATTATTAGTTACAATTTTTCAAGAACGTTTTAATATGAATTTTAATAAAAATTAAAATTGTGAAATTAGTTTTAATATAATTAATATAATTATAAAAACTTATTTTCTTACCATTACACCTTAGGCCGACACCCGTTGTAATTAAAATATTAATTAGCGACTGGAACGGCGTGTACATAGTGATAAGTATGATTACGGAGCCGTTCATATAAGAACGGAGCCGTTCATGTCAGAACGGAGGCGTTCAAAAAGAACGGAGCCGTTTATGTTAGAACGGAGGCGTTTGTTTAATATTGGAAATAAAAATTCATAAACTAATTTGAAAAAAAAAAATCTCAAAAGTGGACAAATATTATGAAACGGAGGGAGTAATTCTCTTAACAATCATGTGATTTTTATGAGACTTTTAATGTTTCCTTAATCCATGTGTTCAATTCTAAAATGACATTTATAAAAAAACGGAGGGAGTAACTAAAATATAGCAAAATTATCTAATATATATACATCTTTCAGACCAATTTACGTGATTTTTATTTTAAATCTCTTTTTTAATATATTTCCTTTATTAGATCGGTAGACACATCTATCAAATCAAAAAATGTAATCCAGGTTTATATGCTTAATTTTATTATATGCTTGATTTACTTAAAATATTAATTAGCGACTGGAACGGCGTGTACATAGTGATAAGTATGATTACGGAGCCGTTCATATAAGAACAGAGCCGTTCAGGTCAGAACGGAGCCGTTCATATAAGAACAGAGCCGTTCAGGTTAGAACGGAGGCGTTTGTTTAATATTGGAAATAAAAATTCATAAACTAATTTGAAAAAAAAAAAATCTCAAAAGTGGACAAGTATTATGGAACGGAGGAAGTAATTCTCTTAACAATCATGTGGTTTTTATGAGACTTATAATGTTTCCTTAATCCATGTGTTCAATTCTAAAATGACATTTATAAAAGAACGACGTCGGTCTTTAATGTGTCTTTTCATGCATTTTCTAGTCAGCTGCTTTAGTTACAAATGTTCTTCTGGGTATGATGACTAGTTAAATATTATTAGTTACAATTTTTCAAGAACGTTTTAATATGAATTTTAATAAAAATTAAAATTGTGAAATTAGATTTAATATAATTAATATAATTATAAAAACTTATTTTCGTACCATTACACCTTAGGCCGACACACGTTGTAATTAAAATATTAATTAGCGACTGAAACGGCGTGTACATATTGATAAGTATGATTACGGAGCCGTTCATATAAGAACGGAGCCGTTCAGGTCAGAACGGAGGCGTTCAAATCAAATAGAACGGAGCCGTTCATTTTAGAACAGAGGCGTTTGTTTAATATTGGAAATAAAAATTTATAAACTAATTTGAAAAAAGAATTTCTCACAAGTGGACAAGTATTACGAAACGGAGGGAGTAATTCTCTTAACAATCATGTGATTTTTATGAGACTTTTAATGTTTCCTTAATCCATGTGTTCAATTCAAAAAATGACATTTATAAAAAAACGGAGGGAGTAACTAAAATATAGCAAAATTATCTAATATATATACATCTTTCAGACAAGTTTACGTGATTTTTATTTTAAATCTCTTTTTTAATATATTTCCTTTATTAGATCGGTAGACACATTTATCAAATCAAAAAATGTAATCCAGGTTTATATGCTTAATTTTATTATATGCTTGATTTACTTCAAATATTAATTAGCGACTGGAACGGCGTGTACATAGTGATAAGTATGATTACAGAGCCGTTCATATAAGAACAGAGCCGTTGAGGTCAGAACGGAGCCGTTCATATAAGAACAGAGCCGTTCAGGTTAGAACGGAGGCGTTTGTTTAATATTGGAAATAAAAATTCATAAACTAATTTGAAAAAAAAAAATCTCAAAAGTGGACAAGTATTATGGAACGGAGGGAATAATTCTCTTAACAATCATGTGGTTTTTATGAGACTTTTAATGTTTCCTTAATCCATGTGTTCAATTCTAAAATGACATTTATAAAAGAACGACGTCGGTCTTTAATGTGTCTTTTCATGCATTTTCTAGTCAGCTGCTTTAGTTACAAATGTTCTTCTGGGTATGATGACTAGTTAAATATTATTAGTTACAATTTTTCAAGAACGTTTTAATATGAATTTTAATAAAAATTAAAATTGTGAAATTAGATTAAATATAATTAATATAATTATAAAAACTTATTTTCTTACCATTACACCTTAGGCCGACACCCGTTGTAATTAAAATATTAATTAGCGACTGGAACAGCGTGTACATAGTGATAAGTATGATTACGGAGCCGTTCATATAAGAACGGAGCCGTTCAGGTCAGAACGGAGGCGTTCAAATAGAACGGAGCCGTTCATTTTAGAACGGAGGCGTTTGTTTAATATTGGAAATAAAAATTTATAAACTAATTTGAATTTTTTTTTCTCAAAAGTGGACAAGTATTATGAAACAGAGGGAGTAATTCTCTTAACAATCATGTGATTTTTATGAGACTTTTAATGTTTCCTTAATCCATGTGTTCAATTCTAAAAATGACATTTATAAAAAAACGGAGGGAGTAACTAAAATATAGCAAAATTATCTAATATATATACATCTTTCAGACAAGTTTACGTGATTTTTATTTTAAATCTCTTTTTTAATATATTTCCTTTATTAGATCGGTAGACACATCTATCAAATCAAAAAATGTAATCCAGGTTTATATGCTTAATTTTATTATATGCTTGATTTACTTCAAATATTAATTAGCGACTGGAACGGCGTGTACATAGTGATAAGTATGATTACGGAGCCGTTCATATAAGAACAGAGCCGTTCAGGTCAGAACGGAGCCGTTCATATAAGAACAGAGCCGTTCAGGTTAGAACGGAGGCGTTTGTTTAATATTGGAAATAAAAATTCATAAACTAATTTGAAAAAAAAAAATTCTCAAAAGTGAACAAGTATTATGGAACGGAGAGAGTAATTCTCTTAACAATCATGTGGTTTTTATGAGACTTTTAATGTTTCCTTAATCCATGTGTTCAATTCTAAAATGACATTTATAAAAGAACGACGTCGGTCTTTAATGTGTCTTTTCATGCATTTTCTAGGCAGCAGCTTTAGTTACAAATGTTCTTCTGGGTATGATGACTAGTTAAATATTATTAGTTACAATTTTTCAAGAACGTTTTAATATAAATTTTAATAAAAATTAAAATTGTGAAATTAGATTTAATATAATTAATATAATTATAAAAACTTATTTTCTTACCATTACACCTTAGGCCGACACCCGTTGTAATTAAAATATTAATTAGCGACTGGAACGGCGTGTACATAGTGATAAGTATGATTACGGAGCCGTTCATATAAGAACGGAGCCGTTCAGGAGGCGTTCAAATAGAACGGAGCCGTTCATTTTAGAACGGAGGCGTTTGTTTAATATTGGAAATAAAAATTTATAAACTAATTTGAATTTTTTTTTTCCTCAAAAGTGGACAAGTATTATGAAACGGAGGGAGTAATTCTCTTAACAATCATGTGATTTTTATGAGACTTTTAATATTTCCTTAATCCATGTGTTCAATTCTAAAAATGACATTTATAAAAAAACGGAGGGAGTAACTAAAATATAGCAAAATTATCTAATATATATACATCTTTCAGACAAGTTTACGTGATTTTTATTTTAAATCTCTTTTTTAATATATTTCCTTTATTAGATCGGTAGACACATCTATCAAATCAAAAAATGTAATCCAGGTTTATATGCTTAATTTTATTATATGCTTGATTTACTTCAAATATTAATTAGCGACTGGAACGGCGCGTATATAGTGATAAGTATGATTACGGAGCCGTTCATATAAGAACAGAGCCGTTCAGGTCAGAATGGAGCCGTTTATATAAGAACAGAGCCGTTCAGGTTAGAACGGAGGCGTTTGTTTAATATTGGAAATAAAAATTCATAAACTAATTTGAAAAAAAAAATTCTCAAAAGTGGACAAGTATTATGGAACGGAGAGAGTAATTCTCTTAACAATCATGTGGTTTTTATGAGACTTTTAATGTTTCCTTAATCCATGTGTTCAATTCTAAAATGACATTTATAAAAGAACGACGTCGGTCTTTAATGTGTCTTTTCATGCATTTTCTAGGCAGCAGCTTTAGTTACAAATGTTCTTCTGGGTATGATGACTAGTTAAATATTATTAGTTACAATTTTTCAAGAACGTTTTAATATAAATTTTAATAAAAATTAAAATTGTGAAATTAGATTTAATATAATTAATATAATTATAAAAACTTATTTTCTTACCATTACACCTTAGGCCGACACCCGTTGTAATTAAAATATTAATTAGCGACTGGAACGGCGTGTACATAGTGATAAGTATGATTACGGAGCCGTTCATATAAGAACGGAGCCGATCAGGTCAGAACGGAGGCGTTCAAATAGAACGGAGCCGTTCATTTTAGAACGGAGGCGTTTGTTTAATATTGGAAATAAAAATTTATAAACTAATTTGAAAAAAAAAATTCTCAAAAGTGGACAAGTATTATGAAACGGAGGGAGTAATTCTCTTAACAATCATGTGATTTTTATGAGACTTTTAATGTTTCCTTAATCCATGTGTTCAATTCTAAAAATGACATTTATAAAAAAACGGAGGGAGTTACTAAAATATAGCAAAATTATCTAATATATATACATCTTTCAGACAAGTTTACGTGATTTTTATTTTAAATCTCTTTTTTAATATATTTACTTTATTAGATCGGTAGACACATCTATCAAATCAAAAAATGTAATCCAGGTTTATATGCTTAATTTTATTATATGCTTGATTTACTTCAAATATTAATTAGCGACTGGAACGGCGTGTACATAGTGATAAGTATGATTACAGAGCCGTTCATATAAGAACAGAGCCGTTCAGGTCAGAACGGAACCGTTCATATAAGAACAGAGCCGTTCATATAAGAACAGAGCCGTTTGTTTAATATTGGAAAATAAAAATTCATAAACTAATTTGAAATTTTTTTTTCTCAAAAGTGGACAAGTATTATGGAACGGAGAGAGTAATTCTCTTAACAATCATGTGGTTTTTATGAGACTTTTAATGTTTCCTTAATCCATGTGTTCAATTCGAAAATGACATTTATAAAAGAACGACGTCAGTCTTTAATGTGTCTTTTCATGCATTTTCTAGTCAGCTGCTTTAGTTACAAATGTTCTTCTGGGTATGATGACTAGTTAAATATTATTAGTTACAATTTTTCAAGAACGTTTTAATATGAATTTTAATAAAAATTAAAATTGTGAAATTAGATTTAATATAATTAATATAATTATAAAAACTTATTTTCTTACCATTACACCTTAGGCCGACACCCGTTGTAATTAAAATATTAATTAGCGACTGGAACGGCGTGTACATAGTGATAAGTATGATTACGGAGCCGTTCATATAAGAACGGAGCCGTTCATGTCAGAACGGAGGCGTTCAAAAAGAACGGAGCCGTTCATGTTAGAACGGAGGCGTTTGTTTAATATTGGAAATAAAAATTCATAAACTAATTTGAAAAAAAAAATTCTCAAAAGTGGACAAATATTATGAAACGGAGGGAGTAATTCTCTTAACAATCATGTGATTTTTATGAGACTTTTAATGTTTCCTTAATCCATGTGTTCAATTCTAAAATGACATTTATAAAAAAACGGAGGGAGTAACTAAAATATAGCAAAATTATCTAATATATATACATCTTTCAGACCAATTTACGTGATTTTTATTTTAAATCTCTTTTTTAATATATTTCCTTTATTAGATCGGTAGACACATCTATCAAATCAAAAAATGTAATCCAGGTTTATATGCTTAATTTTATTATATGCTTGATTTACTTAAAATATTAATTAGCGACTGGAACGACGTGTACATAGTGATAAGTATGATTACGGAGCCGTTCATATAAGAACAGAGCCGTTCAGGTCAGAACGGAGCCGTTCATATAAGAACAGAGCCGTTCAGGTTAGAACGGAGGCGTTTGTTTAATATTGGAAATAAAAATTCATAAACTAATTTGAAAAAAAAAAATCTCAAAAGTGGACAAGTATTATGGAACGGAGGAAGTAATTCTCTTAACAATCATGTGGTTTTTATGAGACTTATAATGTTTCCTTAATCCATGTGTTCAATTCTAAAATGACATTTATAAAAGAACGACGTCGGTCTTTAATGTGTCTTTTCATGCATTTTCTAGTCAGCTGCTTTAGTTACAAATGTTCTTCTGGGTATGATGACTAGTTAAATATTATTAGTTACAATTTTTCAAGAACGTTTTAATATGAATTTTAATAAAAATTAAAATTGTGAAATTAGATTTAATATAATTAATATAATTATAAAAACTTATTTTCGTACCATTACACCTTAGGCCGACACACGTTGTAATTAAAATATTAATTAGCGACTGAAACGGCGTGTACATATTGATAAGTATGATTACGGAGCCGTTCATATAAGAACGGAGCCGTTCAGGTCAGAACGGAGGCGTTCAAATCAAATAGAACGGAGCCGTTCATTTTAGAACAGAGGCGTTTGTTTAATATTGGAAATAAAAATTTATAAACTAATTTGAAAAAAGAATTTCTCACAAGTGGACAAGTATTATGAAACGGAGGGAGTAATTCTCTTAACAATCATGTGATTTTTATGAGACTTTTAATGTTTCCTTAATCCATGTGTTCAATTCAAAAAATGACATTTATAAAAAAACGGAGGGAGTAACTAAAATATAGCAAAATTATCTAATATATATACATCTTTCAGACAAGTTTACGTGATTTTTATTTTAAATCTCTTTTTTAATATATTTCCTTTATTAGATCGGTAGACACATTTATCAAATCAAAAAATGTAATCCAGGTTTATATGCTTAATTTTATTATATGCTTGATTTACTTCAAATATTAATTAGCGACTGGAACGGCGTGTACATAGTGATAAGTATGATTACAGAGCCGTTCATATAAGAACAGAGCCGTTGAGGTCAGAACGGAGCCGTTCATATAAGAACAGAGCCGTTCAGGTTAGAACGGAGGCGTTTGTTTAATATTGGAAATAAAAATTCATAAACTAATTTGAAAAAAAAAATTCTCAAAAGTGGACAAGTATTATGGAACGGAGGGAATAATTCTCTTAACAATCATGTGGTTTTTATGAGACTTTTAATGTTTCCTTAATCCATGTGTTCAATTCTAAAATGACATTTATAAAAGAACGACGTCGGTCTTTAATGTGTCTTTTCATGCATTTTCTAGTCAGCTGCTTTAGTTACAAATGTTCTTCTGGGTATGATGACTAGTTAAATATTATTAGTTACAATTTTTCAAGAACGTTTTAATATGAATTTTAATAAAAATTAAAATTGTGAAATTAGATTAAATATAATTAATATAATTATAAAAACTTATTTTCTTACCATTACACCTTAGGCCGACACCCGTTGTAATTAAAATATTAATTAGCGACTGGAACAGCGTGTACATAGTGATAAGTATGATTACGGAGCCGTTCATATAAGAACGGAGCCGTTCAGGTCAGAACGGAGGCGTTCAAATAGAACGGAGCCGTTCATTTTAGAACGGAGGCGTTTGTTTAATATTGGAAATAAAAATTTATAAACTAATTTGAATTTTTTTTTTTCTCAAAAGTGGACAAGTATTATGAAACAGAGGGAGTAATTCTCTTAACAATCATGTGATTTTTATGAGACTTTTAATGTTTCCTTAATCCATGTGTTCAATTCTAAAAATGACATTTATAAAAAAACGGAGGGAGTAACTAAAATATAGCAAAATTATCTAATATATATACATCTTTCAGACAAGTTTACGTGATTTTTATTTTAAATCTCTTTTTTAATATATTTCCTTTATTAGATCGGTAGACACATCTATCAAATCAAAAAATGTAATCCAGGTTTATATGCTTAATTTTATTATATGCTTGATTTACTTCAAATATTAATTAGCGACTGGAACGGCGTGTACATAGTGATAAGTATGATTACGGAGCCGTTCATATAAGAACAGAGCCGTTCAGGTCAGAACGGAGCCGTTCATATAAGAACAGAGCCGTTCAGGTTAGAACGGAGGCGTTTGTTTAATATTGGAAATAAAAATTCATAAACTAATTTGAAAAAAAAAATTCTCAAAAGTGGACAAGTATTATGGAACGGAGAGAGTAATTCTCTTAACAATCATGTGGTTTTTATGAGACTTTTAATGTTTCCTTAATCCATGTGTTCAATTCTAAAATGACATTTATAAAAGAACGACGTCGGTCTTTAATGTGTCTTTTCATGCATTTTCTAGGCAGCAGCTTTAGTTACAAATGTTCTTCTGGGTATGATGACTAGTTAAATATTATTAGTTACAATTTTTCAAGAACGTTTTAATATAAATTTTAATAAAAATTAAAATTGTGAAATTAGATTTAATATAATTAATATAATTATAAAAACTTATTTTCTTACCATTACACCTTAGGCCGACACCCGTTGTAATTAAAATATTAATTAGCGACTGGAACGGCGTGTACATAGTGATAAGTATGATTACGGAGCCGTTCATATAAGAACGGAGCCGTTCAGGAGGCGTTCAAATAGAACGGAGCCGTTCATTTTAGAACGGAGGCGTTTGTTTAATATTGGAAATAAAAATTTATAAACTAATTTGAATTTTTTTTTCCTCAAAAGTGGACAAGTATTATGAAACGGAGGGAGTAATTCTCTTAACAATCATGTGATTTTTATGAGACTTTTAATATTTCCTTAATCCATGTGTTCAATTCTAAAAATGACATTTATAAAAAAACGGAGGGAGTAACTAAAATATAGCAAAATTATCTAATATATATACATCTTTCAGACAAGTTTACGTGATTTTTATTTTAAATCTCTTTTTTAATATATTTCCTTTATTAGATCGGTAGACACATCTATCAAATCAAAAAATGTAATCCAGGTTTATATGCTTAATTTTATTATATGCTTGATTTACTTCAAATATTAATTAGCGACTGGAACGGCGCGTATATAGTGATAAGTATGATTACGGAGCCGTTCATATAAGAACAGAGCCGTTCAGGTCAGAATGGAGCCGTTTATATAAGAACAGAGCCGTTCAGGTTAGAACGGAGGCGTTTGTTTAATATTGGAAATAAAAATTCATAAACTAATTTGAAAAAAAAAATTCTCAAAAGTGGACAAGTATTATGGAACGGAGAGAGTAATTCTCTTAACAATCATGTGGTTTTTATGAGACTTTTAATGTTTCCTTAATCCATGTGTTCAATTCTAAAATGACATTTATAAAAGAACGACGTCGGTCTTTAATGTGTCTTTTCATGCATTTTCTAGGCAGCAGCTTTAGTTACAAATGTTCTTCTGGGTATGATGACTAGTTAAATATTATTAGTTACAATTTTTCAAGAACGTTTTAATATAAATTTTAATAAAAATTAAAATTGTGAAATTAGATTTAATATAATTAATATAATTATAAAAACTTATTTTCTTACCATTACACCTTAGGCCGACACCCGTTGTAATTAAAATATTAATTAGCGACTGGAACGGCGTGTACATAGTGATAAGTATGATTACGGAGCCGTTCATATAAGAACGGAGCCGATCAGGTCAGAACGGAGGCGTTCAAATAGAACGGAGCCGTTCATTTTAGAACGGAGGCGTTTGTTTAATATTGGAAATAAAAATTTATAAACTAATTTGAAAAAAAAAATTCTCAAAAGTGGACAAGTATTATGAAACGGAGGGAGTAATTCTCTTAACAATCATGTGATTTTTATGAGACTTTTAATGTTTCCTTAATCCATGTGTTCAATTCTAAAAATGACATTTATAAAAAAACGGAGGGAGTTACTAAAATATAGCAAAATTATCTAATATATATACATCTTTCAGACAAGTTTACGTGATTTTTATTTTAAATCTCTTTTTTAATATATTTACTTTATTAGATCGGTAGACACATCTATCAAATCAAAAAATGTAATCCAGGTTTATATGCTTAATTTTATTATATGCTTGATTTACTTCAAATATTAATTAGCGACTGGAACGGCGTGTACATAGTGATAAGTATGATTACAGAGCCGTTCATATAAGAACAGAGCCGTTCAGGTCAGAACGGAGCCGTTCATATAAGAACAGAGCCGTTCATATAAGAACAGAGCCGTTTGTTTAATATTGGAAATAAAAATTCATAAACTAATTTGAAATTTTTTTTTCTCAAAAGTGGACAAGTATTATGGAACGGAGAGAGTAATTCTCTTAACAATCATGTGGTTTTTATGAGACTTTTAATGTTTCCTTAATCCATGTGTTCAATTCGAAAATGACATTTATAAAAGAACGACGTCAGTCTTTAATGTGTCTTTTCATGCATTTTCTAGTCAGCTGCTTTAGTTACAAATGTTCTTCTGGGTATGATGACTAGTTAAATATTATTAGTTACAATTTTTCAAGAACGTTTTAATATGAATTTTAATAAAAATTAAAATTGTGAAATTAGATTTAATATAATTAATATAATTATAAAAACTTATTTTCTTACCATTACACCTTAGGCCGACACCCGTTGTAATTAAAATATTAATTAGCGACTGGAACAGCGTGTACATAGTGATAAGTATGATTACGGAGCCGTTCATATAAGAACGGAGCCGTTCAGGTCAGAATGGAGGCGTTCAAATAGAACGGAGCCGTTCATTTTAGAACGGAGGCGTTTGTTTAATATTGGAAATAAAAATTTATAAACTAATTTGAAAAAAAAAATTCTCAAAAGTGGACAAGTATTATGAAACGGAGGGAGTAAT
Organism: Heracleum sosnowskyi; assembly: GCA_030848705.1. NCBI lineage: Eukaryota > Viridiplantae > Streptophyta > Magnoliopsida > Apiales > Apiaceae > Heracleum > Heracleum sosnowskyi. The sequence goes on along the minus strand of CM061237.1, from coordinate 1,402,444 downwards.
TCTCTTAACAATCATGTGATTTTTATGAGACTTTTAATGTTTCCTTAATCCATGTGTTCAATTCTAAAAATGACATTTATAAAAAAACGGAGGGAGTAACTAAAATATAGCAAAATTATCTAATATATATAAATCTTTCAGACAAGTTTACGTGATTTTTATTTTAAATCTCTTTTTTAATATATTTCCTTTATTAGATCGGTAGACACATCTATCAAATCAAAAAATGTAATCCAGGTTTATATGCTTAATTTTATTATATGCTTGATTTACTTCAAATATTAATTAGCGACTGGAACGGCGTGTACATAGTGATAAGTATGATTACAGAGCCGTTCATATAAGAACAGAGCCGTTCAGGTCAGAACGGAGCCGTTCATATAAGAACAGAGCCGTTCAGGTTAGAACGGAGGCGTTTGTTTAATATTGGAAATAAAAATTCATAAACTAATTTGAAATTTTTTTTTCTCAAAAGTGGACAAGTATTATGGAACGGAGAGAGTAATTCTCTTAACAATCATGTGGTTTTTATGAGACTTTTAATGTTTCCTTAATCCATGTGTTCAATTCTAAAATGACATTTATAAAATAACGACGTCAGTCTTTAATGTGTCTTTTCATGCATTTTCTAGTCAGCTGCTTTAGTTACAAATGTTCTTCTGGGTATGATGACTAGTTAAATATTATTAGTTACAATTTTTCAAGAACGTTTTAATATGAATTTTAATAAAAATTAAAATTGTGAAATTAGATTTAATATAATTAATATAATTATAAAAACTTATTTTCTTACCATTACACCTTAGGCCGACACCCGTTGTAATTAAAATATTAATTAGCGACTGGAACGGCGTGTACATAGTGATAAGTATGATTACGGAGCCGTTCATATAAGAACGGAGCCGTTCAGGTCAGAACGGAGGCGTTCAAATAGAACGGAGCCGTTCATTTTAGAACGGAGGCGTTTGTTTAATATTGGAAATAAAAATTTATAAACTAATTTGAAATTTTTTTTTCTCAAAAGTGGACAAGTATTATGAAACGGAGGGAGTAATTCTCTTAACAATCATGTGATTTTTATGAGACTTTTAATGTTTCCTTAATCCATGTGTTCAATTCTAAAAATGACATTTATAAAAAAAAGGAGGGAGTAACTAAAATATAGCAAAATTATCTAATATATATACATCTTTCAGACCAGTTTACGTGATTTTTATTTTAAATCTCTTTTTTAATATATTTTCTTTATTAGATCGGTAGACAAATCTATCAAATCAAAAAATGTAATCCAGGTTTATATGCTTAATTTTATTATATGCTTGATTTACTTAAAATATTAATTAGCGACGGGAAGGGCGTGTACATAGTGATAAGTATGATTACGGATCCGTTCATATAAGAACGGAGCCGTTCAGGTCAGAACGGAGGCGTTTGATTTGATAGATGTGTCTACTGATCTAATAAAGGAAATATATTAAAAAAGAGATTTAAAATAAAAATCACGTAAACTGGTCTGAAAGATGTATATATATTAGATAATTTTGCTATATTTTAGTTACTCCCTCCGTTTTTTTATAAATGTCATTTTAGAATTGAACACATGGATTAAGGAAACATTAAAAGTCTCATAAAAATCACATGATTGTTAAGAGAATTACTCCCTCCGTTTCATAATATTTGTCCACTTTTGAGAATTTTTTTTTTCAAATTAGTTTATGAATTTTTATTTCCAATATTAAACAAACGCCTCCGTTCTAACATGAACGGCTCCGTTCTTTTTGAACGCCTCCGTTCTGACATGAACGGCTCCGTTCTTATATGAACGGCTCCGTAATCATACTTATCACTATGTACACGCCGTTCCAGTCGCTAATTAATATTTTAATTACAACGGGTGTCGGCCTAAGGTGTAATGGTAAGAAAATAAGTTTTTATAATTATATTAATTATATTAAATCTAATTTCACAATTTTAATTTTTATTAAAATTCATATTAAAACGTTCTTGAAAAATTGTAACTAATAATATTTAATTAGTCATCATACCCAGACACTATATATATATATATATATATATATATATATATATATATATATATATATATATATATATATATATATATATATATATATATATATATATATATATATATATATATCGGGTAATTTTCGGGTTTCGGATTCAGATCGGGTTTTGATCGGGTTTCGGTTTTCGGGTCGGGTTTCGGATTCAGATCGGGTTTTGATCGGGTTTCGGTTTTCGGGTCGGATTTCGGATCGGTATGTCTAAGATCCAAATCCAAATATTTTTGGGTATAAAAATTAAATCCAAATCCATATCCAAAAAACCGGGTTCGGTAAATCCAAAATTTCGGATTTCGGATCGGGTATCCGTCGGATCAGATTATTTTGTCATCCCTAGACAGGGGAGATCACGGTTCGGTTCGGGGTGGTTTTGTCCCGAAATCGCATGTCTTCGATTTTAAAAATTGAAAACCACAACCGCAATTGAACCGTTGGTTTTGGTTTCGGTTTCGGTTTTAAAAAGTTTCGGTTTCGGTTTTAAAAAACTTGGTTCGATTTTTAACGGTTCATAAATACATTACAAGACTTTATACAATTTTATCATTTAGCAAAAAAAAAGAATATGATTGATACACGCGGGGAATATTGAAAAAAAAAAGATTGATTATTTTTTTTTACTAAATATGTCAATATTAGTTAAATATTATTTTTATCACATACACCATTTTTGTACATGTTTTAAAATGTTTGTGTTAAATATATTTTCATGTTGGTTCCGGAAGAAATAATTTTTTAAATGGCATTTCCGAGGCCAATTAATCGATAATAATGTAGTTGTATTTATATTTTTAATATTGGATAATATATCTAATATTAGTTAAATATTATTTTTATCACACACACCATTTTTATACATGCTTTGAAACGGAGGGAGTAATTCTCTTAACAATCATGTGATTTTTATGAGACTTTTAATGTTTCCTTAATCCATGTGTTCAATTCTAAAAAGACATTTATAAAAAAACGGAGGGAGTAACTAAAATATATCAAAATTATATAATATATATACATCTTTCAGACCAGTTTACGTGATTTTTATTTTCAATCTCTTTTTTAATATATTTCCTTTATTATAATTAAAATATATTCATATACTCTAATTCATATACATCTCTTACTTTGATCGATTTACGAGTAAAATAAAATATAAGTAATAAATTCGAAACATTAAAAAAATTGATCGGTCATCAATATTTGAGCTGATTCGAAACATTAAAAATGTAAAAATACATACTTAACTTTAAAAAGTGACCTCCTCATTGGTATAAGAGTATTTATATTTTTTATTAAGATAGAGCAAGCACCTTTGCAGATCTTGGACGTAGAAGTAGAACTAGTAGACTATCAGAGGTGTCAAGCGCGAGGATGAATATGCATGCTTAAATTACCACGAAAAGACTAATAACAAACCACGAAGGCTTGTAGCTTAATACTAAAAACACAAACATAATGACATTCTTATAAGCTTGTAGCAACATAAAGATAATTAGCAACAATGTATGTTCCACATTTTTGGCTAGGAAATAGAACAACTCAAAAGGAAATAAAACTAGCAGCAAACTCATCGGGTGGCTTCACTACAAACATTCCATCATCCTGTCAAAACATTCAAGTTAAGTATAAAGGAGAATGGGCAATGCATTTGTGTGTGTATACATAAACATCTATAAATTAAATATATTACTTACACTTCGTAAGACAAATGTACGCAACCTTCGTAGCATTTGCCTCTGCCATCTTTTTGCTTTTTGCCTCTTGTCCTCTTGCCTCCAACTTCCACAGTTGATACAAAAATTGACATGTGAGGTGGTCCAGATTTCACTGTATCATATGCTGGCAAACGCAGTCCAGTTCTTTGAGCATGTTCTTGTAATAAAGTCTTATACAAAACCTCATCCTAAGTAATATTGTAATATTAACAGATGTCATATGCCAAGAATACAAATTCAAGTATAAGATTATATGGAAACAACCAAAATCAAACAAGAGTTGCTTAAAAATCTTGCCTCTGGTGTTAACTGGAGTGACATAGACTCAAATGCCACTTTTGCAGCTCCTTGTTCAGCATTTTTTAGTGTGGAGAAATACTCTTAGGTCTCAAAAGACTTCCCATCAACTGTGACCTTGGACTTGTAAAGACGGCCATGTGGAGGTCCAACAATTTCACATGAATATGCGGGTAGAGTAAGATTCCGCTTTTGAGCATATATTTGTAGCAGATTTTTGTATATATTCAGCAAACCACCTGCAACCTGTTGAGTTTCAGTTTCAGCCATTTTCAAGTGTTTGCTAGAAATTTGATCAGTTTATGTAGATGTATATAAGTTTATGTAGATGTAGAAGGAATATGATAAGTTTATTTGATAAGTTACAACCCAATTCCAAAGCCAAGGAGTCAAGACGTCAATTTGTAATGCCTGTTCAGAATTTGTAACCTCAATTTGTGCATCTTTATGAGTAATCTCATAAAATAGCAGTTCACGACAGCAATAAACAACAAACAGCAGCAACACAGGAAAGATAATAACAGTTCAATTATCATCTAGAGCAAGATCATGAATAAGCTCCACCAAGGCCCTATTAGCCATTTGAGATATTTCTAGGGCCTTTGAAAGTGCTTTAATGCGCTTTTCTTCAGTGGTTGGAGTTGGAGTAGAAGAGCCAGAGGGTGTTGGAGGCAGGGTAGAAGGCAAGGTACCCATTGTTGCAGGCCCATCACCAGCTGCACCCTTACTAGAAGAACCGGAAGAACCAGCACCAGAACAAGACCGTTTGAGCACATCCTCCCACAAAAAGTGTTTGCAGCCCCAATCCTATTTCCCCGTTTTCGTTTTCTGACATAATACAAAATTCACATTAGACTTCCCCATTTCATTAACGAATTCAAGTAGCTAAATATTTTTGTACCTTTGCTTTAGGACATATATAGGGGTTGTTTGGCTGCAACTTAAAGTTGCAGTTTATGGCTTATAAACCCAAAATTGCTTATGGGGGGTGTTTGCCAAAATAAGTGAAACCAACTTATGGCTACTTAAAATGGATAAGTTGAATGTTAAGAATCATTAACATTCAACTTATAACTTATAACTTATTCTCGATACACGCAATATATAATATCCTTCAAATCTTCAAAACCATATATCTTTTGATCCGTTCATTAAAAAATTGATATGTATATATCAAATTTCTCTACTCATCGAGATCTATCCATTGATATCCATTTATATATATTAAAATATAAATATTTTAAAAATAATAAAAAAAAGTTAACTTATAAGTTCTGATTTATCCAAACACTCTACTGCTTATAAGTTCTGATTTACCAAACACTCTAGGACTTATAAGCTCAGCTCTACTTATCACTTATAAAGCACTTACTCATTTTAAGCTATAAGTCAACTTTTGTTTGATACCCCAAACGCCCACATAGTACATTCTGCCTCTATTTTTCTCTGAATTTACTGTTTTACAAATCATTTTCCCCTTTCCGCATTTGCAATCAATTTCATAAGATTTCCATCTAGACATTTGCAAACAATTAGAAACTGTACTGGATAATTATACTATGCAAACAATTAGAAACTGTACTATAAAGCTACTGGATAATTATACTATTCAATCTCCCCTTTCAAATATTTACTCTCTTCCTTGCCTGGAAGAATTGAATATACTATATGCATACTCTAGTGAATTATCTAAGTATAAACACAGAGAATCAAAGTAAAAGTATAAACACAGGGAATCTAAGTATATAAATCACCATTATCCACTAAATATTTATTCAAAATTAGAGCCTGTTTGTGGCTTTTACACTCATACATACACACAACAAAAACACTAAGGCAGAAAGTGCCCACGGAAGCCGACAGCCTACAAGTTGTAGTTTTTGAACATAATAGGGACATATAAAATAAGATTTTCATGTCCTAACAAAACTATTAGTTATCATAGATTTTATCCATAAATCAAATCAATAGCCACATACAAAAACATATTAAAAGAAAGCATACATGAGAGAACACTCACATTATTACAATTAAGGACCTCAATACTAAACGAAAAACTCTACAATTTAGGAACTGAGCAATATAGATGGGGAGAAAGAGACACAGAGAGAGAGAATGAGAAAGATGTGTACCTCAAATCCTTGAAACCTAATAGCTTCAATTAAACCCTAATTGCTCGAATCTTTGAACCCTAATTGCTTCGATTAGCACCCTAATTGCTTCAATCCTTGAGCGAACCCTAATTGCTCCCTGCTACACGAGCGCCGTTTGCTTCAATCCTTTCCTTTTTCTTTTGCTACTTGCTCGTTTTTGGTTTTGTTTTCTTTGATGTTAACATTTTTAGCTAATTCTGGCCCAATTTAATTCTTAAGATGTTGACCTAATTTAATTTTTAGTTTCTATAAAGTTATTTCTGGCCCTTTACTTTATTTGAATTGCTTTGTAAGTTGTAAAACTTCCCTGGCCCATTTTCATGTTATGATTAAATTTGTAGTGTTGTTGGACCAAGCTCTTATTTTCTAGTTTGTTAATTTTCTGGCCCAATCTCTTTACAAGCCCAGATTGAATTTTATTAAGTGATCAGGTAGTTCTTTAGCAGCATTAAATCTAATTAAATAACAATATTTTTTTCCGCATTGTTTTGGCTAGCATCAATTGCATTTCTTTAGTTGTATAATTAGCATTAATTAGAGTTTAAGTACTTTTAAATGTTATTATCATTTATTATTGTTCAACATTTTTTTAATTCTAGGCCAGTAATTAAGTTGCAATGTTACTTTTGTTTTTCCCATTCATGACCGTGGCTTTATTATCATATAGAGGAATGCTTTCAAATTATAGTTAAATTTAGGCCCATTTCTGGTTTAGCCCACTTCCATGTTAGCTTATGTTTTTCGTAGCCCTTTTTAATTTTAATTTATTCTTAGTCCACTTCATTCCTAGTTCATGCTTTAATTTTCTTTGGTCCAAATAATTCTCCTAGCCCATTTCATGTTTAGTTAGCTTCTAGCCCATTTTAATTTTCTTTGGTCCAAATAATTCTCCTAAACTAACATTAAAATGGGTCAAGAAAGTGAAAGGGCTAGAAGCTAACTAAACATGAAATGTGCTAGGAGAATTATTTGGACCAAAGAAAATTAAAGCATGAACTAGGAATGAAGTGGACTAAGAATAAATTAAAATTAAAAAGGGCTACGAAAAACATAAGCTAACATGGAAGTGGGCTAAACCAGAAATGGGCCTAAATTTAACTATAATTTGAAAGCATTCCTCTATATGATAATAAAGCCACGGTCATGAATGGGAAAAACAAAAGTAACATTGCAACTTAATTACTGGCCTAGAATTAAAAAAATGTTGAACAATAATAAATGATAATAACATTTAAAAGTACTTGAACTCTAATTAATGCTAATTATACAACTAAAGAAATGCAATTGATGCTAGCCAAAACAATGCGGAAAAAAAATATTGTTATTTAATTAGATTTAATGCTGCTAAAGAACTACCTGATCACTTAATAAATTCAATCTGGGCTTGTAAAGAGATTGGGCCAGAAAATTAACAAACTAGAAAATAAGAGCTTGGTCCAACAACACTACAAATTTAATCATAACATGAAAATGGGTCAGGGAAGTTTTACAACTTACAAAGCAATTCAAATAAAGTAAAGGGCCAGAAATAACTTTATAGAAACTAAAAATTAAATTGGGTCAACATCTTAAGAATTAAATTGGGCCAGAATTAGCTAAAAATGTTAACATCAAAGAAAACAAAACCAAAAACGAGCAAGCAGCAAAAGAAAAAGGAAAGGATTGAAGCAAACGGCGCGCGTGTAGCAGGGAGCAATTAGGGTTCGCTCAAGGATTGAAACAATTAGGGAGCAATTAGGGTGCTAATCGAAGCAATTAGGGTTCAAAGATTCGAGCAATTAGGGTTTAATTGAAGCTATTAGGTTTCAAGGATTTGAGGTACACATCTTTCTCATTCTCTCTCTGTGTCTCTTTCTCCCCATCTATATTGCTCAGTTCCTAAATTGTAGAGTTTTTCGTTTAGTATTGAGGTCCTTAATTGTAATAATGTGAGTGTTCTCTCATGTATGCTTTCTTTTAATATGTTTTTGTATGTGGCTATTGATTTGATTTATGGATAAAATCTGTGATAACTAATAGTTTTGTTAGGACATGAAAATCTTATTTTATATGTCCCTATTATGTTCAAAAACTACAACTTGTAGGCTGTCGGCTTCCGTGGGCACTTTCTGCCTTAGTGTTTTTGTTGTGTGTGTGTATGAGTGTAAAAGCCACAAACAGGCTCTAATTTTGAATAAATATTTAGTGGATAATGGTGATTTATATACTTAGATTCCCTGTGTTTATACTTTTACTTTGATTCTCTGTGTTTATACTTAGATAATTCACTAGAGTATGCATATAGTATATTCAATTCTTCCAGGCAAGGAAGAGAGTAAATATTTGAAAGGGGAGATTGAATAGTATAATTATCCAGTAGCTTTATAGTACAGTTTCTAATTGTTTGCATAGTATAATTATCCAGTACAGTTTCTAATTGTTTGCAAATGTCTAGATGGAGATGGAATCTTATGAAATTGATTGCAAATGCGGAAAGGGGAAAATGATTTGTAAAACAGCAAATTCAGAGAAAAATAGAGGCAGAATGTACTATATATGTCCTAAAGCAAATGTACAAAAATATTTAGCTACTTGAATTCGTTAATGAAATGGGGAAGTCTAATGTGAATTTTGTATTATGTCAGAAAACGAAAACGGGAAATGGGATTGGGGCTGCAAACACTTTTTGTGGGAGGATGTGCTCAAACGGTCTTGTTCTGGTTCTGGTGCTGGTTCTGGTTCTTCTAGTAAGGGTACAGCTGGTGATGGGCCTGCAACAATGGGTACCTTGCCTTCTACCCTGCCTCCAACACCCTCTGGCTCTTCTACTCCAACTCCAACCACTGAAGAAAAGCGCATTAAAGCACTTTCAAAGGCCCTAGAAATATCTCAAATGGCTAATAGGGCCTTAGTGGATCTTATTCATGATCTTGCTCTAGATGATAATTGAACTGTTATTATCTTTCCTGTGTTGCTGCTGTTTGTTGTTTATTGTTGTCGTGAACTGCTATTTTATGAGATTACTCATAAAGATGCACAAATTGAGGTTACAAATTCTAAACAGGCATTACAAATTGACGTCTCGACTCCTTGGCTTTGGAATTGGGTTGTAACTGATCAAATAAACTGATCATATTCCTTCTACATCTACATAAACTTATATACATCTACATCTACATAAACTGGTCAAATTTCTAGCAAACTAGCAAACACTTGAAAATGGCTGAAACTGAAACTCAACAGGTTGCAGGTGGTTTGCTGAATATATACAAAAATCTTCTACAAACATATGCTCAAAAGCGGAATCTTACTCTACCCGCATATTCATGTGAAATTGTTGGACCTCCACATGGCCGTCTTTACAAGTCCAAGGTCACAGTTGATGGGAAGTCTTTTGAGACCCAAGAGTATTTCTCCACACTAAAAAATGCTGAACAAGGAGCTGCAAAAGTGGAATTTGAGTCTATGTCACTCCAGTTAACACCAGAGGCAAGATTTTTAAGCAACTCTTGTTTGATTTTGGTTGTTTCCATATAATCTTATACTTGAATTTGTATTCTTGACATATGACATCTGTTAATATTACAATATTACTTAGGATGAGGTTTTGTATAAGACTTTATTACAAGAACATGCTCAAAGAATTGGACTGCGTTTGCCAGCATATGATACAGTGAAATCTGGACCACCTCACATGTCAAATTTTGTATCAACTATGGAAGTTGGAGGCAAGAGGACAAGAGGCAAAAAGCAAAAAGATGGCAGAGGCAAATGCTGCGAAGGTTGCGTACATTTGTCTTACGAAGTGTAAGTAATATATTTAATTTATAGATGTTTATGTATACACACACAAATGCATTGCCCATTCTCCTTTATACTTAACTTAAATGTTTTGACAGGATGATGGAATGTTTGTAGTGAAGCCACCCGATGAGTTTGCTGCTAGTTTTATTTCCTTTTATTTCCTTTTGAGTTGTTCTATTTCCTAGCCAAAAATGTGGAACATACATTGTTGCTAATTATCTTTATGTTGCTACAAGCTTATAAGAATGTCATTATGTTTGTGTTTTTAGTATTAAGCTACAAGTCTTCGTGGTTTGTTATTAGTCTTTTCGTGGTAATTTAAGCATGCATATTCATCCTCGCGCTTGACACCTCTGATAGTCTACTAGTTCTACTTCTACGTCCAAGATCTGCAAAGGTGCTTGCTCTATCTTAATAAAAAATATAAATACTCTTATACCAATGAGGAAGGTCACTTTTTAAAGTTAAGTATGTATTTTTAATGTTTCGAATCAGCTCAAATATTGATGACCGACCGATCAATTTTTTTAATGTTTCGAATTTATTACTTATATTTTATTTTACTCGTAAATCGATCAAAGTAAGAGATGTATATGAATTAGAGTATATGAATATATTTTAATTATAATAAAGGAAATATATTAAAAAAGAGATTTAAAATAAAAATCACGTAAACTGGTCTGAAAGATGTATATATATTAGATAATTTTGATATATTTTAGTTACTCCCTTATAAGTTGCATTTAGCTCAAAGGGTAATTGGTTATAAATAGGTATTTGATTATTTATATTTTAATATTTTTAGTAATTGCATTTTTTTTTAAAAAGTAGACATGTTAAAATATGTAAATTTTTAAAAAATAATTATAATATTAAAATAGGTTTAAAAAGAAAATAAATAAAGGTTTGTCCGTGAAAATAACTAAAGGCGATTTTTTCGGGCGAGTTTGGACCGGGGACTAATTTGCAAGATGGGTTTGAAATTCTGTTTTCGTAGATGATGAGAATGATGATTATGATGAAAGGAAGGAGTTTAATTAGTGCCATTGATGTTAATTTTGAGTTTTTAACATTAGCCCTAAAATCTAGGGTTTTGAATTATTGTAATTATCCCCTAATTCCACATCGAACAAACAAACACTTCGCTAAACTTCTATCGCACTTCACACGATTGCAAATTATCATCAAAATTATAAATTAACAGCATAATCCACATCAGCAAACTTCAAATTTATACATAATTCACATAAGTAAACTACAAATTAATGTATAATTCGACGAATTGAACACGAAAGAGTAGCGAAATAAACCTGAGTTTTAGAAGAAGAACCGATGAGAGCGTTGGCGAGAGCACCGAGAGGATTCGATGACGATGAAGAACCAGGAACTGCACACGCCGCACCGCCGGAGACTAGCTCGCGCATCGCCATATCGCTTCTCTCTCAATTCTCGCCGAGAGAGAGAGGGAGAGTGTGTGTGTGAGAGAGAGAGAGAGAGAGAGAGAGAAAGAGAGAGAGAGAGAGAGAGAGAGAGAGAGAGAGAGAGAGGGGGAGAGAGGGGGAGAGAGGGAGCGAGAGAGAGATTAGTTGTGATGTTGTAGGTCTGGACTAATTGTTCGTCTGTGTGTAAATATTAAAATAAATAAAATGTATAGATACAGGAGAGGGTGTATGTATTTGTTGGTGTTTAATTTGGATTTTTCTGGCGAGCACACTCCCCGAGACGATTTTTGTTAGCCAGTCGATAGCGTTCCGGTTTGGAGAAACGAATTCAACGCTTGAACCGGGTTTATTTTTTGATAGTCCCGAACCGGGTCTATAAATTTGTCATTTCAGACAATCTAAAAATTATAATTAATTCATTTTTAAATATCACAAAATTGTATTAACCTTCGTACATATTCTGTAACCTTTCTATTTTTTTATGAATTTCCTAAAAAACTTAATTGAATATTTTTAAATCGGGAAAATCTCAAGATATTGAATGAATCCCCTTTTTAACAGAAAAATTATACCAAATAAATGGATTAAATAAATTATAATTTTAATTCCAAAAATAATAAAATACAAGCACATGCGATTTGATAGTACATGAACTTCTGAGATCATACAACAATACAAGCTTCAACCAAAACCAAGAATTTAAGCAGCATCACCTTTTACAAACACCAATAACATCACATTAAAATTCTATTAATTATGTACTATTAAATTTGTTAAAAGGATAAAAATGAGATATATTAACTAAAATTATTATCTAATAAAAATATTTAAATACAATCGGTGCTTCGCACAAGCTATTATTTGATTTAATTATTCAAATTACGCAAAAATGAATTTACCTGCTCTCCGTTCTTGTCGCATCCCAGTGTATTGGATTTTCGTCATACATGGTGCTATCTTGATAGTTGTTTGCTCTCAAGTACAATGGCATGTGAAGTAAGAGGACAGGACCAGACCCTGATGACAAGGCATTTTCTCTCCAGCTGAAATCCTTAAGTGTGACATCTTTAGGTACCTGCTTTAGTTCAGTTTCCTCGGTTTCCTTTTGTAATTTTGTGCTTTCTGTTTCAACAGTTTTCTCGACACTAAAACGGATACTGTTATCCCCACATAATAATGGGACAAAATTAAGTGAGACACCTGATGTTGCTGATTCCAGCTCTACAAGTAAGATAATAGTATACACAGGAAAGCCAAATCAATATTTCCACTCATGTAGGCAACTTCTGACCATTATTTACTAATCTTCTAAAATCTTTCCATTCCATTTAACCTGTTAATCTTCTGGGAACATCTTAAATCAAAAATTCACATCCCGAAAAGGGGAAAACAAACTTAAATCAAAAATTCACATCCCGAAAAGGAGAAAACAAAACCGAAAACTAAAAATCTCGAAAACATTACCTTAAAGAACTTAGACAAGTAATAATCCCTAAAGAAAAAAGTTGAAATACCCAGCTTCAGAGTCCAATAACAGCAAATTAGAAACAATCATAACCTTCAAGTCATCCTCACCGAAGCTGTGACCATTTTCTCCGGCGACATTTTCTCAAAATAAATCATAAATCATGGGCACGGATTACTCAAGTTATAATCAAAATTTTGAAAAAATGAAAATCACATGAATTCAACACATGTACAAAATACTCAAACAACTTCACCCAAACAAACACAATATTTAAAAGAATCATGCCAGAATATCCAATCTCCATAATCCTAAATTAAAGGGTATACAAAGTCAGTATCTTGTTCTTTTTGGTGATAGTTTTTATTGAGAAGCCTTCCATTCAAATGAGAGGATACCTGAAACGGATTTTACTACTAGTTTTAATAATTACATATCACTGTAGTTACCTTTTGCTCAACTACTTGCATCAAAATCTTACATCAGGGTTTGCCACTTCAATGGCATGGTCTATTGTAAAATGCTGTAATATTTATGTTGCTGAATATATGAGCGCACACAAGACCATGCATTCCAGTGATAAATTGATCACTTTAATCTTTGCCGATAACAAGTATTACTAATAGCTTTATGTAAAAGCAACAGATTCGGAAGCAGAAAGTACTTGATTGAACCAAGCAGAACGAGTATGACTACGTTGACTTCAAGATTATGTATTTAATTAGAAAGTATACGAGTGTGTGATCAGTGATCAAGAAAATTATGAATTTTAGGATTGATAAATTAGGGACAAAAAGGTCATCCGAGTCATTTTTAAAGCTCTTGAATGGCCTGTGGAGGCTCACCTGTTCTCCCTAGCACATGAAGCAAAGAAGCTTGATCCATGAAAAATCAACCTTGGGAAATGAAATTTGGCTGGTAGCTCATGGGAAGAACAAATCAGCGACAATTCAATTAGGATGATATTCTTCAAGAAGTTGCTCAAGTTGATCCTTGAGCAATTTTGTAGCAGCAAAGAAAATGGGAAGCATAGCACGAGAAGTAACCTGATCAGCATTTTCACAATCTTCAGGCAAACCGTCTACTTTTGGAAACTTCAGAATTTTGACACTCATTTAAAAGCCCAAGTCATTACTCTTTTGTACTCCTGTAGCAAAGGCAGGAGAACTGAGAGTCGTAGTGATGATCGTGGTATGACGAACATACCTCATCAATCATCATTGATGTTTAGTTCATAATGTTGTATTATACATGCAAATATAAGTATATAATAAATATTAAAACTAAAGAGAAAAATAGTTTATATTTGGAGTTCCGATGTCAATTGAACATGCTAGTCTTTTGTATAAAACAAGTGCCTTTTCCATTGAACACCAAGTCACTATATGTACGCAATTCTTTTAACACCTCCACTCCAATTGTAACCGCCTCATTTATTCTTACAATAAGTTCTCAATTTAATATGTAAACTAATTACACATTTAACACATATTTTGTAACTCCCATGCACATTAATCAACATATTCAATTATCTTTTATTATATTTGATAAAATAAATCAAATACAACATCTCCCACTTGATGTTTTTATCAAATATATTATCTCGCAGACGTACCTTGGCTTTGAGTAGTGCTAGAGGTACCGAATTGGGGTACAAAATTTAGGTACCGAATGATGTGGCATTGCTGATGTATCAATTTGGAATGTTTTAATTGGTGATATTGATGTGAATACAGGGGGGTCCATTAATTTATAGACAATTAAATAATGACACATGTCATTTTGTACATATTTTTATATCCAATTTGGTAGCTCTAGCATTATTCATTGGCTTTAGGGCTTTAGCATTAATTTGGTACATGGATTCAGGATTTTCGTCATACATGGTGCTATCTTGATAGTTGTTTGCTCTCAAGTGCAATGGCATGTGAAGTAAGAGGACATGACCAGACCCCGATGACAAGGCATTTTTTCTCCAGCTGAAATCCTTAAGTGTGACATCTTTAGCTACCTGCTTTAGTTCAGTTTCCTCGGTTTCCTTTTGTAATTCTGTGCTTTCTGTTTCAACAGTTTTCTCGACACTAAAACGGATACTGTTATCCCCACATAATAATGGGACAAAATTAAGTGAGACACCTGATGTTGCTGATTCCAGCTCTACAAGTAAGATAATAGTATACACAGGAAAGCCAAATCAATATTTCCACTCATGTAGGCAACTTCTGACCATTATTTACTAATCTTCTAAAATCTTTCCATTCCATTTAACCTGTTAATCTTCTGGGAACATCTTAAATCAAAAATTCACATCCCGAAAAGGGGAAAACAAACTTAAATCAAAAATTCACATCCCGAAAAGGAGAAAACAAAACCGAAAACTAAAAATCTCGAAAACATTACCTTAAAGAACTTAGACAAGTAATAATCCCTAAAGAAAAAAGTTGAAATACCCAGCTTCAGAGTCCAATAACAGCAAATTAGAAACAATCATAACCTTCCAGTCATCCTCACCGAAGCTGTGACCATTTTCTCCGGCGACATTTTCCGGCGGGTTTGAACCAGGGACTAATTTGCAAGATGGGTTTGAAATTCTGTCTTCGTAGATGATGAGAATTATGATTATGATGAAAGGAAGGAGTTAATTAGTGTCATAGATGTTAATTTTGAGTTTTTAACATTAGCCCTAAAATCTAGGATTTTGATTTACGGGTTTCAGGGGAATTCGGGTCCGGAAAAAACCCGGATTACCCATGTATGTGAACGCGGTAGAGTTAGTGGCTTGTTAGTTGGGCTTCTTAATTGGACCGTCTCTGCGAATTTAGCTTTGTGTTATTCGAGTTGTACTTGTAAAATATCAAATTTGTAATGAATTATTTCAATTTCAAATTTCAAAAACTTGTAAAGAAATCAATATTTCATTATCCCTCTTTCATCATCCTCGATTATATGCAAAGAGGAGAAATTATCGTATATCACCGACTTATCGACAACAAGTAAAACATGTTTAATTAAAAGTCATATCAATTTGGGGAGTCATTTTCTTCTCCTGCGAATTCATCTTCGTTTTGATTCTAATTCCTAAAATAAATAGAAATGTGTATATATGTATGTATATTATAAATTTGGAGAAATATTATATCTAGTTGAACAAAGTTGATTTTGTAGAGTTAGTCCCGCAGGGGCAAATTAGTTGCATATGTGATTAATTTTGATTGATTTCAATAGATAGTTGCGTATGTGGTTAATTTAGTTTGTAAAAGATTGGCAGGAATCAACATAAATTGAAGTTGATATTGATTACTTTTTGTGCTTTTCTTTGTAATATTTAAGTTATTTTCGAGTTAAATTGAGTTGCATTGTAAAACAAACCCCGTGTGAGGACTTTTTTTAATGGTATGATTCTAAAAATTTTGTCAATGGCAACAGCTGCAACTTTGTTTGCAACAGTTGCTTCTAGCTGATTCAAGTTACAACTCGTTATGTAACCAAAGATTTTTCCAATTACTAAAATTTTTATAAGTTGCATTTGTGATTGATTTTAGTTGCAAAAATTGTAGATTGTTGCATCTAGTTGCAAATCGTTTTTTACAAATATTTTTAAAAAGTTGATATTTTTGCAAATATGTTGGTATTTTTGCAAAAAATTGAAAGAAAAAAGCATACCATTTTGGATTTTTTTGTAGGGTTGGGTACTTTTGAAAAAAACCGTATTTTATTACGTATGTACATACATTCTATATGATACAGAACCATCAAATTATTCATACTAACATAATAGCCCGTGCTTGGCACGGACCATTTTCTAGCATTGTACGAAAATGTAAAATATTTAGTATTTAAATCTCTGATTGTACAAGTGTTGTTACAAAATGAAGAGTACGAGTAGTCCCTAATAATTTTCTTAAAATGTATGAAAAATGCAACTTAAAACACCAATTTCTCGGTGATTGTTTGTTTAGGTTGTTGAGTGATGACATATTGTGTTATGACCTCTCTCTTGGAGCATTACCAAGAAGTGCACAAATAACAAATGTAGTAGATATTTGAAATGTCAATTGAGAATCAATATTTGATATAATACTTGCGAACCCGAAAAGTAAAATGTTAGTTTTCGTATGTTGAAACAAAATGTTAGTTTTCGTATATGTTAAAGCAAAATATATAGATTTATTCAAAAACAATTTAGCCGTAAAATACAAATAAGTATTTTTCATGAAATGCATTATAACATTTAAAATGTTATCGATGAAAATGGTTCCTAACATTCTTTAATATCAATTAATTTGAATAAAATTAATAGAAACAAATTACAATATATTCTTTAGTAATCATCCACTAAGTAACTAAGTATGAGTTAACTCACAACTTCTACGTACTCAAATGCTGTAAAATTCACCATAAATAATATACAATACTAAAAATTATTGTATACGAAATTTTAAGATTCGATTTCTACCAATAACATATCAATTTTTTACTTAAAATTCTATTAATGATGTACTATTAAATTTGTTAAAAGGATAAAAATGAGATATATTAACTAAAATTATTATCTAATAAAAATATTTAAATACAACTTGTGCTTCGCACAAGCTATAAGCTAGTTTACTTAAAAAACAATTATAACAAAAAGTTTTATGAACAGAATCTAAACTAGAAATAATGAAAAACTATATAAAGTAAGAAAACCATCACATGAATGGGAAAATTACTTTTTTAAGCACTAAGGACAAAAAATAAATTTGAACTTTAAAAAAAAAAAATTATGTTTCAAAACCCTGCATTGCGAGCATAAATACTGGTATGAATATGGGCTGGGTTTATACATGATGGATGAAATTGGTCCAAATTAGATGAAATTTCTAAATATATATTTGCTGGCCCAAGAACAAGAACTTCCAGGAAGAAAATGAGCCGGTCAATTGCATCGTTATTAACTTACAAATACTACTGCTTTTTTCAGAAACTAGTAAAAAATGTGAATGATATTTATTAGTCTTAAGCTCTCTGAAATTATGTTTCTGTGAAAATATTCGAAAGTTTAATGTTTAACATTTTAACCATTTTAATTCTCATGCAAAAAAATGGGTTTATCTAGCTGAAACACTTTAAATTTGTTCCAACATTTTCTTAATTTGTTCCTTATAAATATAATAAAATAATAATTTTTAGTGATTTAAAAGTAGCTCCGATAGTTTTTTAATTCACTCCTAAATATATTATAAAAAAATAATTTTTTAACAAGTTATTACATTAATTTGTGTATCAATTCCAACAACACTCTCTCTAATGATATTTTATTTTATATTTTATTAATATTTCAACTCAACCAAGAGAAAGATTCAAATTTAAATCGAAGGGAATCAATCTTTTATTAATAAAATATAAGTTAAGAATTATTAGTTGCTCTTAAAATAGAAGAGAGAGAAAAAACTCTTAATTTTTTAAAGAGTCTCTAAGAGTTTTTGGAGTTTTTAAGAGCTTGAATAAAGATCTTGGAAATGCTCTAAGAGCATCTCCAATGATAGAACCCCTTAGTCAAAAAATCCTATGTGGCATAATTTAAACATAATTTGTATAAAATATGAAGCTCCAACCATGCAAAGCCCGTATGTAAATTATAGCCGATTAGCTAAATTATATTCGATATTGGCTAAATTTGTCGAACCTATAAAGAGCTGTAACAAAGCTGTACATATAAATTTTAATATTTATAGTCACTCCCATTGAAGCACATTACGACATATTTTAATCAATTACTATTTTGTACCATTTTAGTCATCTTATTTGTATATGTACCCATAGGGCCTCTGAATCTGTTGCTTTTACATAAAGCTATTAGTAATACTTGTTATCAGCAAAGATTGCGATCAATTTTTCACTGGAATGCATGGTCTTGTGTGTGTTCATAAATACATCAACATAAATATTACAACATTTTACAATAGACCATGCCATTGAAAAGTGGCAAGCCGTCATTTAAGATTTTGATGCAAGTAGTTGAGCAAAAGGTAACTAAAGTGATATGTAATTATTAAAACTAGTAGTAAAATCCGTTTCAGGTATCCTCTCATTTGAATGGAAGGCTTCTCAATAAAAATTGAGTAAATCTTGGCATCACTACAAAAAATCACTACAAAAGTCACTACTACTTTTATTTTAGAAACCTCTTTTAAGTTATGTGTATTTCATTAATTACTATTCTTATTTTGGTAATGATAGTGGCCCACATATTTTAGAAGTTATGTGTATGTTTCAATACACACTACGCCATAGATGGCCGGATGCAACACACACCTACTGTTATCTTAGACACGATTTCTGTTGCATCAGGCCTAAGGTAACGCACTTTTACCATTTCATCCGCCAATGTTACCTTTGACATCAAATGCAACGCTCTCCTTCTCAATGGTAACACAGGGCAAAGTATTACATTAGGCACATAGAGTAACACTAAATCAAACAAATGCAACACAAGAACCGTGTTACCTCAGCCTAACCAGGTGCCAGGTGTATGCCACGTCACTTGTGGGGCCCACATGTGGGGCCCACAACAAAATGCCACGTCATATGTGGGGCCCACAACAAAATGCCACGTCACCAGTGGGGCCCACAGAACTGCCACGTCACCAGTGGGGCCCACAATATTGCCACGTCACCAGTGGGGCCCACCATATTGCCACGTCACTTGTGGGGCCCACAATATTGCCACGTCATCTATGGGTCCCACTGTGCCACGTCACTTGTGGGCCCCACAATATTGCCACGTCACCTGTGGGTCCCACTGTGCCACGTCACTTGTGTGGGTCCCACTGTGCCACGTCATCACTAGGTCCCGCTTTAGTGCCACGTCACTGGTGGACCCCACATTCTATTGCAACACTAAATCTTTAGCTAATGAAACACTAGATATTGTTATAAATAGCTAATGTAACACTAATTCTACATACTAAGGCAACAGAAAATGAAATATTGCAACATTAGTGATAATAGCAACTGCAACACTTAAATTCAAAAAATTGCGAGACCTGGTTGGTACATAATCCGATCCCTTTACAAAATAAACCAACCAATTCAAAGTGCAAAGTAATACAACTCCACCAGTCATCCAAAACCTAACCAAAATATAATCCAACTCCATCAGTCATCCAACACCAAAATATAATCAAACTCCTCCCATCATTCACCATAAAACACCAAGAAACAAAAGATAAGAGTAGGAAATAAAACATACGACAAAAGATAACCAAAGTTTTAAAACCCAACTCCATAATAATTAAACTACCCCTGTCCATGCTACTACAAGAGCCGAAGTCGATGCCAAACTTGCAGTTTTACCATGCCTTCCTTTTAGCCATTCTCGACCATGGGACTTGCCATTAGCAATCAGTTCAGATGCATCCTCACCTGCAGCCACCTTCTTAATCTCAATCTACAAGAAACAAATTTGTGAATCAAGTTAGTCATTCAATTATACAACGCAAGCACCTACATGTTTGTTTTTAGGTGTACTTTACGACAGAATTACAATATTATATTGTTGTTATATAGTATTTTCTACCAAATAAATCTGACCAAATAAACCAACACTGAAATCCTTTCTATATATCTCTTGAGTTATAAAAAAATCCGATCAAATAAACCAATCTTGATATTCGACCAAATGAATATTGTTATATGTTTTTGACCAGACATGCTTTTTGTGTTACTGTAAAATGACAGCACATTGAGATTATATATGTACACATATGACATACCTGATCAATCTTTAGAGGATCCCCTTGAAGCAAACGAGCATCAGTTGGAATGATGTCGCCCAGTTTGATGTTAATTATGTCTCCAGGGACAAGGACAGAAGCATCTTGTTCGCTCCATTTTCCATCACATAAAATCTGGTGGAACATTTAGAGATCATCAACATTATAAATATAGTGTATGAGGTACATCAGCAATTTGATATCCACTATCATCCAGGCCAACTTTTGCTTTTGGAGCCAACCATCAATACTTTTCTCAGAGTTTTAGTGAAGTATAGTTCAGCATAAGCTGATTGATACAACAAGAAGTTGCTTAACCTAAACTCCCCAGCAGGTCTTATCAGCAAATCCAAAGGATACTGAGTGCATTTATTTGTCCCTAGTTCTTTTTCAAATATTTTTTCATTGATTTCTTCCTCTCGAATCAAACCATCTTTCACTTTTTTATACATGTTTTTGCAGGCTTGTACGATTTCATTCTGTCCGCCATATGCAATAGCAAGAATCAGATGGAGTCTTGAATTGGCTCTTGTTTTCTCCTCAGCTTCAGTGATCAATTTTAGAAGTGATTCGGGCAGTCATGTCCTATCACCAATTACTGATATATGTATGTCCTGCCTGTATACATATGTCACGGTTATAGTATAGAAGGTTAAAACATTTTTAGACTTTTTAAGAGATGTTATAAACATATAAAGTAGTATAGAATAACAATGTTACGGACTTGATTGATTCTTCGAGATTCGATCTTATTCCCTCCTCAAACAACATATCAACGAGTGAACCTCACCTGCAACAAGAAAATAATCCAGTACAAACACTATTAAGTTACTAGTTATGCCAAAACATTAAGTTGTTAGGAGGTCTTAGCAGGATCACATAATATGTCTTAACTAATTAACAAACAGTTATTCAACTATTAGCGCATCTGTACTATAATAAATGAAGATGCATGCACTAACTGCTATCAGAGATTATTGCGACATGTTTAGGCATTGCGTCTGCTCTGAGACCAGCTGCTAACATATGCTCCTCCACTTCCTGTTGCATATCGTGATCAAGTATGTCTATTTCAGTTGCTGCTTCCATTTGTATCTAAACAGAATATATACGTTTCTTTTAAGTGATTAATACTATACTTTAAGCGGAACATAAAACCTGAAAATAGTTTGATTCTAGCAAAAAGACAAAAAGACTCGATCAACGAAACTTCCTTACACTGTCTACAACGATGACGTCAACTTTTATGACCCTCTTGCCCTCAAGAAAGTTGACATTTTGTTAAGTTTTAACGGCAGTTGTGTGAAGCCCTCACAGTGCGATGAAAAAGCACAATTAGCTATGCAAATATTGAGTTTTTTGTTTCAACCACCAATGTGCGAAACTATAAAATTTTAGGTATACAAAATTCAATTTTTTCTAAAAACTAATAAGTAAACTAACAATTCAATGTGTACCTTTCTGTGATAGGCAGCATCGAGTCAATCGTCCATTTGGCATAATGGTTGTGCGTTTTTTTGTTGATTTCACGAACGATCCATGATAGCCATGGCTCTCCGTGTTTTACCGACTCAGGGGGATTCTTCAACTTGATCCCAAGAGCAGTCTGCAGCTTCTTGATCCGAATTATGAAAAAAACCTATCAAACAAAGAAAAACAGACAAATATAAGAACAAATAAATGACAACGAAAGCACAATAAAACAATACTATAAACGTATAAGCAAAACTTACAAGAAGAACCCAAAGATTCCCATCAATATAATTTTTTTTATTTTTGTAGCGGTTCATTCCGTTGTATAGGTAAGCCAATAATGTTGCTCCCCATGCATAATCATCGATTCTGTCCAGATTCTCTACGAATTGGACTGAAACCGAGTCAATTTCATGTTTGTTATTGTTTGGTGCAATAAACGCAAACAAAACAATGAGAAGAACAGCAATTTTCCGGGCTCGGTAATCTTCAGCATGGTCCTTGTCCAAGGCAATGTTCATGATCTCCTTTACTGGCAGTGTTGTCTTCCTCAGAAAACGCCCATTCCCAAAAACCCGGTTAAAGGCGCCGTCATCGAATGCATTTTTATATAATACTGGTTCACCCTTAATAGGTAAACCAGTTATATAAAGAACATCCTCTAGCGTGAGGCCAAGAGCATGTGTACCTGTTATGATAGCAAAGTATTAGTATGAGCAGAGTACTAGTATGTTCAGTATAAGTATAGTAAGGGTA
This sequence comes from Heracleum sosnowskyi, assembly GCA_030848705.1. Lineage (NCBI taxonomy): Eukaryota > Viridiplantae > Streptophyta > Magnoliopsida > Apiales > Apiaceae > Heracleum > Heracleum sosnowskyi. The sequence continues at coordinate 1,379,525 of CM061237.1, read as the reverse complement.
GTAGGGTAATTTCCAAACCATAACAGTACCAAAGAGAAAAATCTGGCGTTCAGAATTGTAGTAATCTCCATCAAAGATGCTTGCAATGAATGACGCCATCATGTTAGGCTCCACGTCAATCATGCTAAGCAGCCTAAAGAGACAATTCTGGTTCTCCGGGTCCAGAATGTGATCTTTAAAATCAGTATCAAGAGCTTTCCATAATTGGCTCAGCTGTGAGAGTTTTCCGGCTCCTCTTGTGGACGACGAGTTAGACATTTTATAAATCTGCAAAGTTAAACAAAGAGAAATGATCAATACCTTACAAGAACTAGACAACAAGTAATCAATCTACAGACACCAAGAAAACCCATGTACAATAATCAGAAAGTAAGCATATATACATACACGTACACATACACATATGAAACTACGCCACAGTTAATGCATTATAATTGTTTAAAGACATTACATGTAGAAAAACACAGTAAATGCAACATCAATTCTGGAAATCTAGTAAACTTTTATTGAAGCACTAATATAAATGAAAATTCGTGAATTGAAACATCCGTTTCATCATGTTACTAATGTATGCATAGTTGAATCTGACCAAGAAAATCAGGGACAGCAACCTGATACTAGCAAACTAAAAGAGAACTCATAAATGCAGACTTCCATAGAGGTATCAGTTCATGCTATAGAGGGAGGTTATAGCAACAGGACTATCACTTTAACCGGGAAAAAAGGGCAAAAAGAATTTTCTATACTGGTTGATGGTGGAAACACTCATAGCTTCTTAGATGAAAGAGCTGCTAGCAAACTCAATTGTGAGGTGGTTCAGACTACTCCTATGCAAGTATTAGTGGCTAACGGTAACCACCTTACTAGTAAAAAAGAATGTGCCAAGTTTTCTTGGAAGGTTGGAGACCAGGAGTTCCAAACTGCCTAAACTAATTACAACTTGTCAACATACAGGATAAACATTTGACTACATGCCTCTTTTTTAGTTATTCCTTAAATTGTACGCCAAATCTTATCAACAAATGATATTAAGAAATGCAAAGATACTCTGTGCTACAATACCAGAGATACATTTATTTACAAGCGGTGAACTTAAGAGGCCTAGAATTATTTAAAAATGAAATGGTAGTCCCAAGTCAGGTTTAGGTGAAATATATATGAAAATATATATGACGTATTAGAACTTAGTGCAAGTAAAACTAGAACTGAATTTCTAATTGGGAAAGAGGAAAAAAGAAATGTATCAGTGAGACATTGATTGGGAATAAGGGGAGTACTTGGTCGCAGAAGTACCTTGGCTTTAGGGCTTGAAAGATGTATTCACTTGCATTTGGTGGAAGAGTATGCCATAACTCGTACGGGCCTACACCTGCGAGGCCCTTGAAAATAAAGTTTTCTTGGCCTAAGCTTTGTCTTTATCAAAGCTATTATTTGATTTAATTATTCAAATTACGCAAAAATGAATTTACCTGCTCTCCGTTCTTGTCGCATCCCAGTGTATGGGATTTTCGTCATACATGGTGCTATCTTGATAGTTGTTTGCTCTCAAGTACAATGGCATGTGAAGTAAGAGGACAGGACCAGACCCCGATGACAAGGCATTTTCTCTCCAGCTGAAATCCTTAAGTGTGACATCTTTAGGTACCTGCTTTAGTTCAGTTTCCTCGGTTTCCTTTTGTAATTTTGTGCTTTCTGTTTCAACAGTTTTCTCGACACTAAAACGGATACTGTTATCCCCACATAATAATGGGACAGAATTAAGTGAGACAGCTGATGTTGCTGATTCCAGCTCTACAAGTAAGATAATAGTATACACAGGAAAGCCAAATCAATATTTCCACTCATGTAGGCAACTTCTGACCATTATTTACTAATCTTCTAAAATCTTTCCATTCCATTTAACCTGTTAATCTTCTGGGAACATCTTAAATCAAAAATTCACATCCCGAAAAGGAGAAAACAAACTTAAATCAAAAATTCACATCCCGAAAAGGAGAAAACAAAACCGAAAACTAAAAATCTCGAAAACATTACCTTAAAGAACTTAGACAAGTAATAATCCCTAAAGAAAAAAGTTGAAATACCCAGCTTCAGAGTCCAATAACAGCAAATTAGAAACAATCATAACCTTCAAGTCATCCTCACCGGAGCTGTGACCATTTTCTTCAACGACATTTTCCGGCGGGTTTGAACCAGGGACTAATTTGCAAGATGGGTTTGAAATTCTGTCTTCGTAGATGATGAGAATTATGATGAAAGGAAGGAGTTTAATTAGTGTCATAGATGTTAATTTTGAGTTTTTAACATTAGCCCTAAAATCTAGGGTTTTGATTTACGGGTTTCAGGGGAATTCAGGTCCGGAAAAAACCCGGATTACCCATGTATGTGAACGCGGTAGAGTTAGTGGCTTGTTAGTTGGGCTTCTTAATTGGACCGTCTCTGCGAATTTAGCTTTGTGTTATTCGAGTTGTACTTGTAAAATATCAAATTTGTAATGAATTATTTCAATTTCAAATTTCAAAAACTTGTAAAGAAATCAATATTTCATTATCCCTCTTTCATCATCCTCGATTATATGCAAAGAGGAGAAATTATCGTATATCACCGACTTATCGACAACAAGTAAAACATGTTTAATTAAAGTCATATCAATTTGGGGAGTCATTTTCTTCTCCTGCGAATTCATCTTCGTTTTGATTCTAATTCCTAAAATAAATAGAAATGTGTATATATGTATGTATATTATAAATTTGGAGAAATATTATATCTAGTTGAACAAAGTTGATTTTGTAGAGCTAGTCCCGCAGGGGCAAATTAGTTGCATATGTGATTAATTTTTATTGATTTCAATAGATAGTTGCGTATGTGGTTAATTTAGTTTGTAAAAGATTGGCAGGAATCAACATAAATTGAAGTTGATATTGATTACTTTTTGTGCTTTTCTTTGTAATATTTAAGTTATTTTCGAGTTAAATTGAGTTGCATTGTAAAACAAACCCCGTGTGAGGACTTTTTTTAATGGTATGATTCTAAAAATTTTGTCAATGGCAACAGCTACAACTTTGTTTGCAACAGTTGCTTCTAGCTGATTCAAGTTACAACTCGTTATATAACCAAAGATTTTTTCAATTACTAAAATTTTTATAAGTTGCATTTGTGATTGATTTTAGTTGCAAAAATTGTAGATGGTTGCATCTAGTTGCAAATCATTTTTTACAAATATTTTTAAAAAGTTGATATTTTTGCAAATATGTTGGTATTTTTGCAAAAAATTGAAAGAAAAAAAGCATACCATTTTGGATTTTTTTGTAGGGTTGGGTACTTTTGAAAAAAAACCGTATTTTATTACGTATGTAGATACATTCTATATGATACAAAACCATCAAATTATTCATACTAACATAATAGCCCGTGCGTGGCACGGACCATTTTCTAGCATTGTACGAAAATGTAAAATATTTAGTATTTAAATCTCTGATTGTACAAGTGTTGTTACAAAATGAAGAGTACGAGTAGTCCCTAATAATTTTCTTAAAATGTATGAAAAATGCAACTTAAAACACCAATTTCTCGGTGATTGTTTGTTTAGGTTGTTGAGTGATGACATATTGTGTTATGACCTTTCTCTTGGAGCATTATCAAGAAGTGCACAAATAACAAATGTAGTAGATATTTGAAATGTCAATTGAGAATCAATATTTGATATTATACTTGCGAACCTGAAAAGTAAAATGTTAGTTTTCGTATGTTGAAACAAAATGTTAGTTTTCGTATATGTTAAAGCAAAATATATAGATTTATTCAAAAACAATTTAGCCGCAAAATACAGATAAGTATTTTTCCTGTAATGCATTATAACATGTAAAATGTTATCGATGAAAATGGTTCCTAACATTCTTTAATATCAATTAATTTGAATAAAATTAATAGAAACAAATTACAATATATTCGTTAGTAATCATCCACTAAGTAACTAAGTATGAGTTAACTCACAACTTCTACGTACTCAAATGCTGTAAAATTCACCATAAATAATATACAATACTAAAAATTATTGTATACGAAATTTTAAGATTTGATTTCTACCAATAACATATCAATTTTTTACTTAAAATTCTATTAATTATGTACTATTAAATTTGTTAAAAGGATAAAAATGAGATATATTAACTAAAATTATTATCTAATAAAAATATTTAAATACAACCGGTGCTTCGCATAAGCTATAAGCTAGTTTACTTAAAAAACAATTATAACAAAAAGTTTTATGAACAGAATCTAAACTAGAAATAATGAAAAACTATATAAAGTAAGAAAAACATCACATGAATGGGAAAATTACTTTTTTAAGCACTAAGGACAAAAAATAAATTTGAACTTTAAAAAAAAAAATTATGTTCCAAAACCCTGCATTGCGAACATAAATACTGGTATGAATATGGGCTGGGTTTATACATGATGGATGAAATTGGTCCAAATTAGATGAAATTTCTAAATATATATTTGCTGGCCCAAGAACAAGAACTTCCAGGAAGAAAATGAGTCGGTCAATTGCATCGTTATTAACTTACAAATACTACTGCTTTTTTTCAGAAACTAGTAAAAAATGTGAATGATATTTATTAGTCTTAAGCTCTCCGAAATTATATGTTTATGTGAAAATATTCGAAAGTTTAATGTTTAACATTTTAACCATTTTAATTCTCATGCAAAAAAATGGGTTTATCTAGCTGAAACACTTTAAATTTGTTCCAACATTTTCTTAATTTGTTCCTTATAAATATAATAAAATAATAATTTTTAGTGATTTAAAAGTAGCTCCGATAGTTTTTTAATTCACTCCTAAATATATTATAAGAAATTAAATTTTTAACAAGTTACTACATTAATTTGTGTATCAATTCCAACAACACTCTCTCTAATGATATTTTATTTTATATTTTATTAATATTTCAACTCAACCTGGACAAAGATTCAAATTTAAATTGAAGGGAATCAATCTTTTATTAATAAAATATAAGTTAAGGATTATTAATTGCTCTTAAAATAGAAGAGAGAGAAAAACTCTTAATTTTTTAAAGAGTCTCTAAGAGTTTTTGGAGTTTTTAAGAGCTTGAATAAAGACCTTGGAAATGCTCTAAGGACCTTATTTGTATATGTACCCATAGTGACAAGGCCTCTGAATCTGTTGCTTTTACATAAAGCTATTAGTAATACTTGTTATCAGCAAAGATTAAAGTGATCAATTTATCACTGGAATGCATGGTCTTGTGTGCGTTCATATTCTCATCAACATAAATATTACAGCATTTTACAATAGACCATGCCATTGAAAAGTGGCAAGCCCTCATGTAAGATTTTGATGCAAGTAGTTGAGCAAAAGGTAACTAAAGTGATATGTAATGATTAAAACTAGTAGTAAAATCCGTTTCAGCTATCCTCTCATTTGAATGGAAGGCTTCTCAATAAAAATCTCCACCAAAAAGAACAACATACTGACTATGGAAATTGGATATTCAGCGTCTCTACTTTCCTGGAAGGCTAAGAAACAGCATATTGTCTCCCGTTCTTCTGCTGAGGCCGAATATAGGGCATTGGCGGATGTTTGCTGTGAAATTACTTGGCTTGTTAATCTGTTTCATGAACTTGGTGTTTCCACTCTTAAGCCAGTTACTTTATACTTTTATACTGTGACAACCGTTCTGCTATGTACATTGCTGCTAATCCAGTTTTTCACGAACGGACGAAACACATTGAAATTGATTGTCATCTCGTTCGTGAGAAACTGCAAATGGGTCTTATTACTACTGCTTATGTCTCTTCTAAGGAGCAACCTGCTGATCTTCTTACCAAAGCTATTCCTGCTTATTCTATGACTTACCTGTTGTCCAAGCTTGGTGTGCTCAATCTGTTCTCACCTCCAAGCTTGCGGGGGGATGATGATAATATAGAAGTACTCACTGACAGCTCAGCAAAGCAATCAACTTAAAATGCTTAGCTGGAGCTTAGCTGGAGTTAGTTGAGTTAGTTACAGATTCTATAGATATAGAACTTGTATGTATTGATAGTAGTAGTATATAGATTGTTTTGGTAAATGTAACAACATACAGTTAACAGAGATATTCAATACACTTTCTTCTTCAGTATGTGTGCTTGATTAGTGCTCCGTTAATGGAGCTGACAGTATATGTTGATTGCATACTTGCAGATCCAAATCGGGTGTTTGTCGGGCGCTTTCTAATCCCGAAAAAGTTTGTTTAATGATGTTCATCGTCCAAAACTTGCTGGTGCTTGGATATCAAATTTGGTGAATCAGGGTTTTGGTTGCTGTTTGGGTTATCAAGTCGACCTTATATAATACAGGAAGCGTGTGGATTATATTCTTTATATAATTATATACTTTTGTGGTTAACTTCAAGTGGCCAAAGCGAAAAAAAGTTTATGTAACCTAATTGCCTCTGCTCCTTGCATCAGTTTCTTCTATGCCACCGTCATATAATATCGTGGACCTGATAGGCCATAAACTAATCAAACAATAAGGACTAAAGAGTTGTATTTTTTTTTGTATGTACTTCAATAAGTTATCAGACCAGATAATAAATCTGATCAAGAAGTAAAGTGTTTCACTGATCACACACTCGTATACTTGCTAATTAAATACATAATCTTGAAGTCAACGTAGTCATACTCGTTCTGCTTGGTTCAATCAAGTATTATGCAAATGTTGCAGAAAAATATACCCATAGTGATATATGCTTCCGAATCTGTTGCTTTTACATAAGGCTATTAGTAATACTTGTTATCAGCAAAGATTAAAGTGATCAATTTATCACTGGAATGCATGGTCTTGTGTGCGTTCATATATTCATCGACATAAATATTACAGCATTTTACAATAGACCATGCCATTGAAGTGGCAAGCCCTGATGTAATATTTTGATGCAAGTAGTTGAGCAAAAGGTAACTAAAGTGATATGTAATTATTAAAAGAGTAAATAGCAGTTTGCACCCCTTTACTTTGGGCGTTTTTTCGATTTGGTCCTGAATAATGTTTTGTAGCAGAATGCACCCTTATGTTTAATTGTCTCTTCGATTTGCACCCCTTTGACCAAATTCCGTTAATTTTGACTGTCACCGTTAATTACAGCAGGGGTAAAATTACAGCAGCAAATATAGAGAGAGAGAAAAAGAGAGAGTGTGAAAAAATGGATAGATCGGGAAGTGGGTGGATGAGTGATGTGAGGAGAGAGAAATAATTATTCTAATTTAAAGATAAGTGTGTTTATTTGTGGTCCAGATTAAAAGTAGTTTTAAAATTGAGTGGCTAAGATTTAGTCTCAGTTCTCATTTTAACATAGGGTCTCATTTGATCATTTGCCTATATATATATATATATAGGCTCTTACTCCAATAGAAACCTTTCTTAATCTAGAAACTAGAAACCAATGGCAATTTTGTAATTACATAAAACTGTTAGGCTTTTTATATAGACGACATAAATTATAAATGTGCATACAAGATACATCCTTCTCTCGATTTCACAATAACAAGTACTTTTCAATTCCCCGCTATCTCTGCACATTTATTCATTCAATCACTGTCATGCTTTTTCCTTTCTCCTAAACTCAAACCTCATTAATCATCTCTTAATTTTTACCCTATTTCGATTAATTATCTTGAGACTCTCGGTTTACAAAAACAATGGTGACCGGAATCGCTCGTTGACCGGACGACGAGATAGGCGGCAGAGAAAACAGAGACTTGACAAAAAAAACAAGATGAATATTAAAAAGAAACATTATAGAACACTAGATCTCCAAATCATATAATTTGAGGATTACAACGGATTGAAATTGAAAAAGGGCCATGATGAAACATGAAAGAAGTTTATTTTCTTGGTCTTCCGGAATGTTGTTGGGTGGATAGGTTTGTACTGAGGTATATCAATTTAGGACTAGCAGAAATGACGTGCTGGTATGCTGGTAGTGTTGTCCATTTATATTTGGATGTTTTTTCTGTTTGTTAAAATACTATTCTGGACCACTCAGTAGTCAGTACTCAGTAGCAACAAAAAAATCTTAGAAAGGGTTCTGTTTTCTTAAAGAAAAATATTGAGAACAAGTTTCGCAAGTTTCAATTATGAGGAATTGAGGATCAAATTAGAAAATATATTACCAAACTTACAAATATAAATCATTAAAATAGCAGTTACATATATTAACATTCTCATAAACAATATTAATGTAACTTAACTTTGGTCTTCAAAAAGTATCTAATAATTAAATAACACCCCTCTCCAAATGACTAAATCATCATAATTAATACACTAATCACCGAAAAGAATAGTACATGTCACTATATTAAATTATATGAATCATTAAATTACATAGCACAAATCACCAAGTTTTATACTAAATCATTTATAATAATCTTATTTACCTATATAAACTTTAATCAGTTTATATTTTCATTGTTGTGTTATTTTATTTTTGTTGTTAGGTTCATATTGTAGAAACAGAGCTAAATCTAATCAAATGACACTATTAACCTATTAAATTATAGGAATCACCAAATAAAAATATTAAAAATCACCATATTAGATTTTACGATCACCAAATTATACAAAGCCAATCATCAAATTAATTTGCACAAATCACTATTAATAAAACATTAATTTAATAGTAAAAAAGATCTTCTTTTTTATGATAATTTATTTATTTACATATTGAGGAAAGTATTTTTTTTTAATAGCAAGAAAAAAATATTTTATTTTCTATGATAATTTATTTTATTTTCTTTTCTGTATTCAATGTGTTGTTTCTTAATAGATAGATTATCTGATTATACGTAAGGAAGTCCATGCCCTGTTTCAAACCGTCAAACATTATCAGTCTGTAAAATTTTAAGTTTTCAATCCAATTGTTAACTTTTTCAATTTGATCTTAATTATTTATACCGGATGTAATACACAAAAAATATAGTTTTAAGAGTCAATATTCTCAATCCAATATATAACATTTATGAGTAAAAAAACAACTTAATCAATTTTTTAATATACATTGAATTCTTTCAATTATCAAATTATCTACTAATAATCATATTTTAGAAACAAGTTTTCAAGTTTTATCCAAAATTCACTATTTTCATTAACACAAATCACTGTCTTTTAATATATAAATCACTAATTTTAACTACAATCTTTTCTTAAAAGTAATAAAATCACCAATTTAATTATAAATTATAATACTACATATCAGTTTAAAATTACTAGTTAAAATAATAACATATAATCTTCTCAGTAGAAATTAGTAAAATTTAAAAGATTAACATACTCAAAAACAATAACTAATCTTAATAGACGAAAATAGTAAAATACCCGTTGGAACCAGTTTTAGCCACCACCGGTCGGACCTGCAAAGAAGAAGAATGCGAGGGTTGAGCCCCCCGATTCACCTCCGGTGTGAGAATCAGTAACTGGTCGTGAAGATGGATAATTTAGAACGTACAACTAATTGTGTGTAAAAATGTGAATGACCGTTCTCAAACCTGGTTCACCTCATTTACCAGCTTCTTCCGATCCCCACGTCCCGAACGTGGACTTCGTGGCCTTTTCCATGACCCGGTCGTTGTACCGTTAATCATCCCAACCGTTAGGGATTGTGGACTCTTCGGTCGCTATGTAGATAGTGGGCCTCTTCATTCGACCCACAGGATGTGGGCTTCTTCATACAGGCTATGGAATGTGGGCTTCTTCAATCGGCCCAATAGCTATCGGATCTGGGCCTCTAACATGTCCCTGGACTCCGCGCGAAGAATATTCGGTCGAAGGCCCAAAGATCTGTTCCATCTTCGAGTAATTTCTAGGACCAGTCTCTGTCGGAACGAACATGTTGCCAACCGAAGATGTTAGGGGTCAGGTCCACGTCAGCGGCAGACAGTTGTTGTCATAAATGCATGAATGGACTTGCACGTTTCTCCAGACAAATCCCAGCCGTGAATTTCGACGGTTTCCATCTCAACCGTCCATTTTAAAACGGCTGTATAACCTTCACAGAACCGCCTTTTCTTTGTCATTTCTAACTCTTGTCTTGAATTCAAAAAGTCTCTTCCCCTAAACACTCTCATTTTTCCAGTTTCCGGCGAGCAAAACATAGGTGCGCGAGTATCTACAGCAAGGAGTCAATCACCCTCTTCAACACTCATCACCAGTAAGTGTTTCCTCTCTTACTGTTTCCTTCCATAATTTGCATAGAATTTTCATTTCGAAACTTGTAATATGCTTGGAGTATAGCATTTTTACACATGTGTGCACACATATATTGCGACTATGCATGTATTTCCAGCACTCCCTAGTCCACTTTAGTGTTTTACCATAACCACCTGTATCAGCCCTGTGTGCTATCCTCTTATCTTGTAAGCGAGAAGAAAACCCGAGAGTGGCGAGTGTTTTTCTTAACGATAGATGCATTTCTGGGTAGTTTGTTGAACATGAACACCCTTAGGTCAGCCTTCATACTTCTAGAACACCCTTCTGACTTCACTCTGAACCCCAAAATTCTACCTTTTTGTACCCATAGGAGTTTCCTTCCTTCAAGTTTGGCCCTCTGTACTCGGTCTTGATCATCCAACCACTCTTTTTGATCGTTCATTCCTTTAATTCACCCGAGTACAAGGCTAATTTCATCCCTTTGCATTCTCTGCAGGCTATGGATCAACCCGTAGAGTATGGACCGGTATATTCGGCCATGGCGCACTTTAGCGCTCCTAGATTTCCTTCGGCGAACTTGAACTCTGTGATGACGAAGGTTAAGGTTCTCAAGATGGAGAAGAAGTACGACATCCCAGGTCCTGTCTTTCAAACGTACGAAGCGGATGAGACAGACCTGATTTATCATATGCCTAAAGTAGACGAGGAGTTTGGATCGGTGCCCTAGGAGTGTCTGAACGGGCCTTTTTCTGTGGACTCCGCCTTCCCCTTCTTCCCGTTCTAAAGAAGTTGCTAAAGTACACCTCCGTTGCCTTAGGTCAACTGGACCCCAATACCTTCATCCACATCAACGCTTTCCAGAATAGGTGCCTGAAGGCAGGAGTAAATCCTCGTTTGTCCCTTCTTCTGCACCATTTCGATTTTAGGAAGAACGGCAAGAGTGCTGGGTTCTACCAATTATCCCGTAGGACTGGCCGACCGGACTGGGACGTTACCAATTCCAGCAATCGGGGAACGCACGACCATTGGTTTTACATCAGTGGTCATAAACTGTATAAGTACTCTGTATGGAGAGAGATCGACCCGGCTATTATTGCTGCTCCTGATCTGAACGATGAAGATCGGGCGGATTATGCCCGTCTCTGCCATCCTCAAGAGCCGAACCGCATCCCCTTAGCTGTTAGTAGGGATAGGACTTGGCTTTTGGCTCTATGGGGTACCGGTAACACATAATTGCATTTCTACTTGTTTGTCAATTCTTTATTAATTGATTCTGTTCGCTAACTTTAACTTCGTTTCCTTTGCAGTGTCTACCCGTTCTGACATGATCAAAAGGTAGCAGGCCAAGAATGCCAAGAAACTTGCCGATTTGGGGGCTAGGCAGGCCGCAGAGGCTGTCCCTGCAGTTGAAGTCCAGGATGCAGAGGCCTTGGAGTCACGATCGGAGCCTCAAACTCCCCCTCCTGCTGATGACGTGGAGATTCTCGGCTCCACAGCTCCTGAGGCCGATCGTGTTCCTCTGACCGATCCTAGGTCCCATTCTCTCGCCGAAGCGCCCCAGAGGGTCTGATGGCGAGTCGGTTGTAACTTACCAGCCTGATTGGTCGGTAGTGACAACTGATCGGTTCGCTGCTGAGGCGCCTTTGGCAGCTAAGGAGGTAGGGACGGACTTGTGTCGTGCCTTCATTCTTCCTAGGGATCGGCCGGTATATGACCAGGCTCCAGCTTATTCGGCATGTGCTGAGCTGTTAGGGCACCTCACAATGGTAAACATTCTATCTCTGTCTTCGTCCTTTGTTATTTCCTTTACTTGTACATGACCCTTTGTGATGTGTTTTCAGGCTGTCCCTTAGGCTGCTTCTTTAGAGCAGAAGGTCAAGGACCTGGATCTACAAATCCGGGGGCTGAAGCTGACTGAGGAGCGAGCGGAGGCTGTCGAGGGTCAGCTGGACGCTATGCAGAAGAAAGTGTCCTCGTTGCAGCAGAGGCTGGCTCAGGTGGTGACTGATCGGGATAGCGTCAAGATCGATCTTGATGCTGCGTTCGTTCGTCTGAACCGGGCCAAGTCTATGCCGAGGGCTTCCAGGAAGGCAGAGAAGAAGGCCCAAAAGCTGATCCTGATGTCTGAAGACAGGGGTTTCACGGCCGACTTTGAGGAGGTGGTCCGTAAGGCTCATGCCGCTGGGATGGACCATAAACTTCTCTTGAAGGAAGGTATGGAAGATCCCATCGAGTGTCTTGAGGAGCCTAATGTCCCTCCAGTCGTTAGCTCGGACCCTGATTCTGATATGTCTGATTAGATGTAGTATTTTTATTTTTCCGAAATGTAATTTAACATTTGGCCTTCGGGTCTGCTCTGACTCTTGCCTTCGGGCTTTAACTTTTTCTAAATTGCCTTTGCATAAAATTTTCATTTACATGTTGTATTTGGCTTTTGATCGTATTCAATTGCCTTAGCTTTTTTCCTTGTAACACATCTTCGGCTTTGTAACAGGTACGATGACTAAGGGATCATCGTGGGGACACTTCACTCCTTCCAAGTCAGAATCATCAAATCCTATTGATATTTCCGTTCTGGCACGCTTCGGTGCTTCTCCAACCACAGTCATTATCTCTCGGGCATAGGCTTTCCTTGAGTTTCGGGAGGACCCAACAGCAGTTGGTCCTCTGAATATCATGTTGATGACTGGCCCTCGGGGCTTGGGGTTACGATCTTGATCGTTGTCCCTTTTGTCGTAATCCTTCCTTTCATAGTTTCCTCTTTGACTCCCTTGATTTCCATCCTTGGTGAATTTATTGAGTTTTCCTCTTCGTATCAAAAACTCAATCTCATCTTTCAGTTGTCTACAATCATTCGTGTCGTGACCAACTTCTTTGTGGAAACGACAAAATTGATTTTGATTTCTTTTAGACAAGTCGGTCCTTAGTGGCTTCGGCCATCGAAGATCCTCTTCCTTTGCAATTTCCATCAAAATTTGACTCCTGGGACTGTTTAACCTTGCATACTCCGTGAACTTTGACTCAAAGCTGTTCCTCTTGGGTGGAGAATCAGAATTCTTTGACGTTCTAGGAAACTTTTCCTTGACGTCGTACTCCTGAGTTTCTTTTCTTTTCTTTGAGTTTCCACTGCCACCAGTTGTGGGTTCATACTTTCTCATGCTCTCTTCAGCCTTGATGTATTTTCCGGCTCTATCTTGGAGCTTCAACATGCTTTCGGGTGGATGTTTTGCCAATGATCTCTTGAAGTGATCATCACTAGTTCCTTGCTGTAGGGCTATCATAGCTACTTTGTCCTCCAAGTCTGGGACTTTCAAAGCCTCCCTGGTAAAATCGATTTAAATAATCTTTCAGAGCTTCATTCTTTCCTTGTTGGATTCCCATGAGGGATGCATAACTTTTCTCATGCACCCTACTACTTACAAATTGGTTGATGAACGCCTTACTCAACTCCTTGAAGGATCCAATAGAGTTGGGAGGCAAACGGTTGTACCAACGTTGTGTCATGCCCACTAGGGTTTGTGGAAACTCCCGGCACTTAACCGCATCATTGGTTGGCTGCAACAACAGTTCATTGGAGAAGGTTCGCACATGATTAGCGAGATCTCCCGTTCCATCATAAGCTTTGATTGTTGGCATCTTAAATTTCCCGGATATGTTAGCTTTCATGATATCTTGAGTAAAGGGTGGTGTTGGATCATCAAGATCTCCTAGGGGTAACAAAACATTAGGATCACCCCTTGGGGCTTCAGCCCTCTTGCTTTATCTTGGCGTTGGATCCAAATTGATTACCGAGACTCTTCCCATTCCTTGGTTTTGTGTTCTTGCGGCCTCCTCTTCTGCCAATAGCTTCTTGAGCCTTGCAGTCTCAGCTTCATGGACCGTAATTCTTTCTTTAGTAGTTTAGAGTTGTTCCCGATTTGTTTGGGAAGAACGTCTCCTTCTTGGGGCAACGTCCCTCTCAACTCCTGTTGAATAATTCTCGTCCTCGGTATAGGGACCTGAGTAGTCTTGAATGAAAGGAGTTCGCCTAGCTTGGGGTCCTAGACCTTGGATGTAAGGGGGCACGTATGCCTCATGGTAGATCGGATTAGTTCCACTACTTCCTGCCTGGGGTCGAGGCGGCATACCATAAGTCAGCATACCGAGAGTCTGAGTAGTATATTGAGGGAGATCCGTGGTGTGAAGTTGAAGGCCACGTGGTGCGTTGGCAAGCAACGAAGTGGTTATGATTGGTTGCTGAAGAGTGGTCTCTTATGGATTCGGTCCATGAACGACCATTTGTAGAGGATTCGTCCCTTCACCAGTAATCGGGACTTCCGGTCCTTGAGTAGTAGTGATGGGGGCATCTGCCCCTTCTGCGCCAGTGACTGGCGGTGGTTGACTTCCATGAGTCTCCGTTGCAGAGGTAAGAGGAAGTCCGTCAGAAGTTTGAGGGTCTCGAATTGTTCTTCATGTGTTTTCCATGGTTGATGTTGTCTTCCCACAGACGGCGCCAAATGTTGTGGAATAAAAACTGTGCTTGCGAATTTAATGCTAAGGTTAGAGAGCTTCGAGCTTTAATGGTTGTTCTTGCATTTCGTGACTAAATCGGTCCTCACAAGATGCCTACGTATCTCAATTCGTAACTGAGAATCAAGCCAAAGACGTAGTTCTTGGTGTTGCCCTCGGGGCTATAGCGGCAGGGGCACACCAAGGATGTAGTGACTTGTATGTCCTTATTCGAGGATGAAGTCCAAAACGTTGTAGATGACGTATGGAGCTGTGTCCAAAACGTTGTAGATGACGTATGGAACTGTGTCCAAAACGTAGTTCTAATGTGAAGGATCAGGGTCCTTATATAGGCGTCCGGAGCCTTGTATTTAAAGTAAGTTTAGGAAACTTAGCGAATAAGTCTCCTTTTTGATAACTGATAAGGATTGCATTACATGGTGGGCAAGTCTTTTCCTTGTTGTAGGATAAGTATGGTGACTCATTATTTCCTCTTATTGGGATTCTAGATCCTTCCTTGAAGATATTACCGTATTTAGGACTCTTTTATGAGCTGTATATTTTCCCTATTTATTAATTACGAAATTAATAAATAATTGGGGTTTCGGGCCTTTTTATCGGGCCTAACTCTTGGACCAGTCTAGGTCTAATTAATACGTCATTAATTATATTTCTAGGGTTATTTTTAGCCCATATCAAAAATCACCTTGCTCGGCCTATTATTTTAATTTATTAACTAATGAATCGCTCTCCTTATTAATCCATGTCTTAACTCAATCAACACTAATAGCAAATAACTTGTCTTGTCAAAGATTTTAATATGATCCTGCATTAGGATTCAAACAAACGTAATAAGATAAATAACATAAAAGAAAAAGTCTCATACTCATGTACTCATATACACACTTTTAACATGAACAAACAAAAAAGTAAAGAAGAACAAGGTTGGCAACAAAAATTGCAGTAGACAATTAATTAGCTGTTTGTACGAAAGTATTTAAGTAAATTACTTAATTTCTTATGCAAGACCGATCTAATTTCTTAACTTCTTATTTACCAATATGTTCTTGTACTTTCTATTATATTACATTAAAAAGAAAGTTTAGAAGAGCAGAATGTTAAGATGGTAATTTCATTTGAAAAGAAATAGTATGAGAATATCTAGATAATAATAAAGGGAAGTTCAAAATAATGTAAAATAATACACTTTTTTTTAATTTAGATATTTGAAGGCAAGAATATTATAATTGAATATTTAGTTTCCTCCATTTGTAATATTTAGTTTTCTCCATTAGTAAAGATGTATTGTATATTTATTTTCTCCATTAGTAGAGATTTTAATTGCAAGAATATTATATTACTTTCCTTCATTAGTAGAGATTTTAAATGCAAGAATATTGAAATTGTATATTTAGTTTCCTTCATTTATAAATATTTAAAAGGCAATTGAGATTTTTTCTAATCTTTGGTATTAATTATTTAATTTCTTATGCAAGACCGATCTAATTTCTTAACTTTTTATTTACCAAAACGTTCCTGTATTTTCTATTATATCACATAAAAAAAGAAGAAAATTTAACAGAAGAGAATGTTAGGATGTTAATTTCATTTGAAAATAAATATTATGAGAATATTTAGATAATAATAGAGGAAAGTTTAAAATAATGTAAGGTAATACACTTTTTTTTTATAATTTAGATTTTTTGAAGGCAAGAATATTATAATCGAATATTTAGTTTTGTCCATTAGTGATATTTAATTTTCTCTATTAGTAGAGATTTTAAATGCAAAAATATTATATTTACTTTATTCTATTAGTAGAGATTTAAATGCAAGAATATTGAAATTGTATATTTAGTTTTCTCCATTATTAAATATTTAAAAGGCAACTGAGATTTTTTCTAGTTTTTTGTATTAATTACTTAATTTCTTATGTAAGACCGATCTAATTTATTAACTTCTTATTTACCAAAACGTTCATGTATTTTCTATTATATTACATAAAAAAGAAAGTTTAGGAGAGTAGTATTTTAAGATAGTAATTTCATTAAAAAAATATTATGAGAATATTTAGATAATAATAGAGGAAAGTTCAAAATAATGTAAGGTAATACACTTTTTTGCTGATTTAGATATTTTGAAAGCAAGAATATTATAATTGAATATTTAGTTTCCTTCATTAGTAAAGATCTATTGTATATTTAATTTCTCCATTAGTAGGGATTTTAATATTATTAATTCAAAAAATTGAGAAAATTAGAAAAATAGAACGAAACGATCTGAGAGCGCCACCTCACCGCCTCCGTCTTCTCCTTTATATAATAGTATTGATTGATTGAATGTTAGTTATTTGCGGTTAATACTTTGTTATGTATGAATAATTTTAATTATTTATGCAGAAAGAAAATTTATATATAAGAAGTAATTTTATCTCCTGATTTGACTAATCAAGATATCTGGAAAATTTAAATCGAAAAGGTATTATTTTATTTCTTAATTTTAATAATCAAATTATGTTGAGAACCGCCAAAATTCGCTAATCCGAATCGACTAAAATCGAACCGAGAGGTTTGGTTTTGTCGTTTTACGGGTCATGGTTTGGTTTGAATTTTTTAAGAACCGTTATTTTACGATTTGGTTTCGATTTGATATCTAACCCAAAATAAACCGGACCGCGATCACCCCTGGTGTGCAAAGTGGATGTCGTTTCTTATGGCTTTGAGCTGAGCGACTGGTGCATCTATGCCACACTCGGATCTGATAATCCCCCGAGGGTAATATATGTACAGAATTGTGATTCTCATTAATACATACTAGCTAATAATTCGTGCAAAACACGGACTGAGATTAAAATAGTAATCGAACTTGGATAAAATTTTAAAAAATAAATAAAATCTATAAATTACGTAATTATAGGGAATCGAACTCGGGGTGAAACCAAAGAAATTAAATCAAATAAATAAATCTTGTTTAATCATGTAGTTGTAGGAAATCGAATCCAAATTTTGTGTTAACCAAATTTGATACTTTGGTACTTTAGTACCGCGCACCATTTTTATATTATTTTGCTTATTAATAAAGAGTACAGATTACAATTCGCGAAGTTGGTTGCTTGGTACGGGTAAACAAAGTATAAATGTAGCTGTCACGTGTATTATAATTTGTTTTAAGCTTCTTAGTTAATTGGTTTGTTCTCTTGTTGCAGGCTTTAACTGGTATTGGATTCGTAATGGGACTGTGGGCCTGTTTGGCCACGGGTTTATAATGGCTTATAAACCACAGTTTATAGGAGGTGTTTGTGTACTTAGTTTATTTGATAACTTATAATTTATAAGTTCATAAGTTGAATGTTAGAAATCACCAACATTTTACTTAACTTATCGACTTATTATTTGATTTCTTTATTTTTCTAATATTTTATATTTTTACATTTGTGTTTTTAAATATTTTTTTAATTTAAAATACAAGTGTTGAAATCATTGTATTTAAAAATTATTTTTTCAAATTTAATTTAGCAAATTCTTCACTAACTTATAAGTAAATTTATCCAAACACTCGTATAACTTATAAGAATTTATCAACTTATCACTTAATAAAATCCCTTATTTTTCAAAAATATAACGGACAAACCCATACTTATTTATTTTAAAATCTGTTTTATTGTTTTAAATTCATTAAAAGTGTTTACCTATTTTAACATGCCTACTTATTTTTTGCACAATTACAATTAATAAAATATTAAAATAATAATAATAAAATAACAATTAACAATCTGTGCATCGCACGGGTTTTAATCTAGTATTACATAAAAAGTAAATCAAAAGAATTCTTGGAGCTATTTAGACGGTATTAAGTCTTTGAAAGTATGGTCGACATTTGTTTAACTGCTTTGGTTTAAAATTTTAAATACGACCTCAACGTTACTACGAGAGATAAGTATGATATTGTTATTATTAGAGGGAGGTATGATATTATTATTATGAAAAACACGAACACGTGATATTATTAGTATGTATGTCAAAGAGAACAATATTAGTGCCATAATATACGACGTAATATAGGTCTAATAAAAAAATCACGTAGACTATATAAAAATATAAATTTAGGAATTAATATATTAAATAATAATTATTAAATAAAAATAAATATCATTTCGTATGCGAAACACAGACATATTGCTAGATATAATAATAGTTAAAAAAACCGCTTGGAACTCAGTTATTGCTAGAGTAATTAATTGTAATGAAATGTTCTTATTATTCTAATGTACTGTACCCCAGTAGTATGATGTGTAAAAGTGTTAAGAGTTCATTTTATGAGATTTGCATGCATGGTCTTAAGATAAGCTGACAATTGATTGTATAAACCACACTGTAACTGAGACTTGTAGTTGTAGAGTTCTCATGTACTTAAATCTTTAAACTGTAAATAGTAGATTCTTTTGTGTGCATTGCATTCTCGAGATATAGTTTTCATTCTTGGGATATGGTTCTTGAGATATCCAGATTTTGCAAGTAGCTAGCTTGCTTGCACTGTGCTTCATTCAATTTCCATGTTAAATGTTGTCCTTGTTCTGTTCTGCAGGCTTCAATTCCATACGAAAATGCATTCTGGAGATATAGCCATGCGAACGATAAAAATTCTGTGCAGATAAACTCATTGCAGCTGGCTATTTTAAATTTTTTTTCCTTCTTAGGCATTGGGATAAATCCCAGCCAACTGCATGCACAGACTTAATATTTAACGCCTATACAACTACCAGAAATCAATCTATGTAGACTCATCACACTCACTCACCATGACTGAAATACAAACTGAGCCACATCCCCGCCCTCTTTCGTTCTTGGGATATGGTTTTAATAAATCCAGAATTTACAAGTAGCTAGCTTGCATTGTGCTTCATTCAATTTCCACGTTGAATGTTATTGTCCTTGTTGTGCAGGCTTCAATTCCCTACAAAAATGGTCTCTAATAATTTCCCTCTACTTACATTTACATGTTTAATTTTGTGTTTGACTCCGTTGTAAAAGAGTGTTGATTACTTGTATTTTTTTGTATATTTATAAGGATCGAATTATTTTGGAGGCTTTACCATAATTATATAATGAGTGGACACTCTTTATATGTCAAGAAACAAGTATATAAAAACTATTTTGTATAAGAACGATATAAATTGTGAAAATGGACACATATTGAAGATTATAGCGGAAGTTTATGGTACAATGAAAAAATATGCACCAAAATTACCCCAAGGTAAAAAACACTTTAATGCATTTTAATGTTTTTAAGGACGGGGTTTTTTGAAGAAAGGGGAGTTTTTTATTTAAAGAAACTACTAAATTTTTTAAAATAAATAAATGTTTCGGATAAAAATAGGTATTTTTGTGAAAAGTAAAAGAGAAAAGAACAAGTGTCATAACCCTTAAATTATCTCTCCTGGCTTGTGATACACAAACAGAAGGGCGACTTCTCCTACTGCTTATAAAATACGAAATGTGGAGTAATGTATTTACAAAAACTTGTTTTGAAGACAAAATTTTCATGAATTTAATAAAATTCTACCATTTAGTAGAGAAAGTGCAAATAAAAAAGAGAAGCCTATATTCGATACAAATGAAAATGATTTATGATCACACTACTCGTATATTTATTTATGGTTGTGCGCTAGCTAGTTGGTTCAGCATGGTCATTAGACTCCCATCCAAGCCACGCGTAGAAGGTCCAAAACCCTCAAATGAATATATAACAGAAGGCGTTTAAATGCAACTATAAATAAAAAAAACAGAAAGAAGGTCAAGAGATAAATACTTTGCCATGGTTAAACAATAAAAATTCACTTTTTACAGCTGGCTATTTTTAAATAGTTTCCTTCTTAGGCAATCCCAGCCAACTGCCAACTCCTCCTCAGTCCTCACTATACATACAATACATACAAGTATAAAACAATCAATCTCTGTAGTGTAGACTCTCACTCACCATGGCTGAAATACATTCTGACCTATATTCACCACACTCTCCTTCTGCACATTCATCTCGTCATCGCTCCCGTGGCCACAACGGAAACTACCAGCAATTCCGACCTTCACCCATCAACGAAAACCACCCGCAATTCCGACCTACCATCACTCACCCTAATGATCCACCCATCAACGAAAACCAGCCAATCCCACCGACCTTCCTGCTCCCATCCGACCCCCTGCGCGTTGCTTTTACATAACTTTTAAGCGCAGGGAGTTTTTACACCTTCTTGTCTTGCTGCTACTGATGCTTGTGAATGTCTTGTCCGTTCGTAAGCCTAGCGAAACACCGCCCATCGGCGGAAATCGTCTTTACGGTTACTGGGTGTGTCTCGTATTAGTGCATGCAGTATATGTGGCGAAGCTTGATACCGAATATAAGTTGGACAATGCTCTCTTTTTATGGCATAGAGGCAACAGAGCTTTCTAAGAAAGATCGGTGACGCAAATTGTGGGTTTAATATCTATCTTTCTGTCAACCATGGCCGCAGTAAGATCCATGAGAAGCACTAACGAGGAAAAGATATAATCTAATACGGTGGCTTCCATATGTTTTGGATTTTTCTACGCCGCCACTCAAACCATCCATGCCGATAAAAACCCTTCTGTATTGTCAACCGCAATCGTGAACGAGAACCCCGAGCCTCAACCTGTTTACACCAGAAAACAAGTTTCGCGTGCATATCCCCGATTAGATTAGATTAATCTAAGGGTTTAGATTAGTTTCTAGTTTCTATTTGATCACTAGTTTCTAAGGGTTTCTAATCTAATAGTCCTCTACTGCACCACACATAATTAAAATACACCCTCATATACATAATCCCACCTAATCTCCTTCATTTTTAATTTGATTTTTTCCGTGAATCGGTGAACTTTTTTTGAAATCCGACTTCACTGTATTTTTTCCTATCTTCCAACGATCAATATGCATACCATATGTGTTATATTACGAAGTACTAAAATTTTAGTGATTTCCTGTAAGAATAAATAGTGATTTCAGCATAGATCTAGTGATTTATTTTTATATATACGTATAAATTTAGTGATTTTGCGGTACAAAATTTCTAATTTACGGGAGAAAAAATCACTACATTTACGCATAAATCACTATTTATTCTTACAAAAATTACCAACATTTTAGTGATTCTCGCAAGCAAAAATAGTGATTTATCGTCGGAATATATCAAATATGGTATGCAAACTGATTGTTGCGAGATGAAGAAAAATACAATGAAGTCAGATTTCAAAAAAAAATCACAAATTAACGGGAAAAATATAATTACGAATGTAGGGGATTAGGTGAGGTTGTGTGTGAAAGTGTGTATTTAATTATTTGTGGTGCAGTTTCTAGTTTCTATTTTAAATTGATTTCTACTCCCTCCATCCCATTATAAGTGACGTTTTTTGACCATGCACACTTATTAAGAATTGCAATTATGAGACCTTTATATCATTAATGTAATTTTATTTTCCAATTATATCCTTCATCTACCTCTAATTAATGTTATACTTTGAGAATGAGTAAATTTAATAGTATAAGGGTAAATAAGGGTATTCAAGTGAAAAATAAATATACTTTTCTTGAAAATGTAAAAACGACACTTAAATTGAAATTCAAACTAAGTCAAAAAACGACACTTAAAATGGGATGGAGGGAGTATTTGAGTAGGACTCTATATGATCAAATAGAAACTAAAATTAAAATAGAAACTAGAAACTAATCTAAACCCTTAGATTAATCTAATCTAATGGCCCTCTACTGCACCACACACAGTTAAAATACACCCTCACATACACAATCCCACGTAATCCCCTTCATTTTTAATTTGATTTTTCCCGTGAATCGGTGAACTTTTTTTGAAATCCGACTTCACTATATTTTTCTCCATCTTCCAACTATCAATATGCATACCATATGTGTTATATTACGGAGTACTAAAATTTTAGTGATTTCTGTAAAAATAAATAATGATTTCAGCATAGATCTAGCGATTTATTTTTATATACGTATAAATTTAGTGATTTTGCGGTACAAAATTTGTAATTTACGTATAGATCTGGAGAAAAAATCACTAAATTTACGCAGAAATCACTATTTATTCTTATAGGAACCACCAACATTTTAGTGATTCTCTCACGCATAAATAGTGATTTATCGTCGGAATATATCAAATATGGTATGCAAACTGATTGTTGCGAGACGAAAAAAAATACAGTGAAGTTAGATTTCAAAAAAAGAACACCAATTAACGGGAAAAATATAATTACGAATGAAGGGGATTAGGTGGGGGTTGTGTGTGAGAGGGTGTATTTAATTGTGTGTGGTGCAGTTTCTAGTTTTTATTTTAAATTGGTTTCTATTGGAGTAAAGACTCTATATATATATATCTGCCTTTGTTTTTTTCCTCTTTGTTCAGTAAGAATCTCAGTAAGAATCTAGTAGTCAGCTAACCTGATTCATGTATGTATTTATAAACATATTAGATCAGTTCATTTCTAACATGCAATCCACTCAACCAGGTAATATTAAAGGGATGGAAACATACACATAATTATGGAATGCTATACGGTCTCATTACTCAGACAACACTGGTCGTAGACAGACTCATCGCCAACTTAGGCAAATAGTCAAAATTAAAATTACACGTATGGTAGGATTAAGGTGAAATGAGATCCACGTATAGTAGCACACTAGCACTGGTCTTTATATATGAATGTTTCTGGATTCAAACCAGTGAAATTTTTTCAGAACCTCATGGTAAAACAGCTACAGCTTTTCTATGTTTGAGTGCATTGAAAATTTTATACTTTGGATATTTATAATATTGTGGATTGAAGATAGTTTTCTGGATTCAAAATAAATATTTTGGATATTTATAATATTTATTATATTTCTTGTGATCCTAGGATAAGGAAATAAACGGCTTGCTCAGGTCGAGCAAGACCTAGCTGAGCATGGCCCAGTAACTGTAACTGGGCTAGCCCAAAATGAGCTTGACATAGTTTAGTTGAAGATAACCACTGCAATCTGCAAATATTCTAACGCAGCGACTAATTATTGTTAAAACTTTAATGTAGGCACGTCATGTTTCTGTTGTGAATTTTTAGGACCTCCATCTTATTTCTGGTTGAAATCTCACTAATTAGATTTTGTATAATTTTTTTTATTTTTTTTTTCTAAAAGAAGATTTTGTATGAATTAAAATTGAATTGGTTTTTATTAAATGTTTGTGGCAGCATTTTATTTGTTTCTACTTATATATTACATATACGTAAATTGATCAGCAGTATGTATATTACATATTAGGGATATATAGATTCGACGAATTGAAACTGAATCATTATTTGAAAAATATTGTTTGTGGCAGCTGCTGTTAGTTCGATTCTGTAGGTGGTGGCTATCAGAGGTGCAACAAATTATTGTAGCATGATAAGGAGCATAAGAGCATCTCCATTTACATTCCTCGGTCAAAATTTAAGGAGATTGAGACCAAATTCATCTCCAACAATATCTTAGTCCCTCCTGATAAAGTTAAGAATTCAAAAACTCTCCTCATTATATATATAGACAATAAGGTTTTATAAAAAAATCGGAATCAGATTTTTGTATATTTATTGCTTTTTTTGTGAATTTGAATGTAAATAATGAAATTTAATTTTATTTAATTTAACAAAAAAGTAATATTTATTTAATGACTTTTATATATTATCTTCCCTACATATATAAATGCTAATAAGGAAATTAAATTTTATAGATTTAAAATTAAAAAGCTCTATAAAATAATAGATTCGAATGTATAGAGTTGGGCCGTTAATCTCTGTCCAGACCGTACATCTTGTCTGAAGTCTTACAAGAAAGTCAACCTAAAAGTCATTCTAATTCTCACTCTGTACAATAATACTACTATTGTAATAACTCTCTTTCTGGGTTTCTCTGGTAGACTCTCTCTGGTAAGATAAGATGGTGGATCACGAGCTCACTCGTGTGGTCTTCGGTATAATTATTTTATGAGTAGAAGGTCCCTTTTAAGTGATTTTTTAGCATGTTTTTATATGATTAAGTATTTACAACTCCTAGTTTAACCTATGCTGCTTGCTTGTTCGTTATATTTTTAATTAATGCTTCTTTCTTTTTCATTTTCTGACAGCGAATGTTCTCTCCATTGGCTTGTTTGCTTCTGCAACACTGGTACAAATCTGATATGTTACATCGCCCTTTTTACGTCGCACAATTAAATAACCGACGTATATAATGTTTATATGTCGGGATTTTGAAAAGGCGACGTATATTAACATTTTGAAAGTACTTTTTACGTTGGTTCATGTTAAATCTGATGTTTATTGTTGTCATATACGTCGGTTCATTTTTTACCGACGTATAAAACCTTATTTTACGTCGCATTTATTTCAACCGTCGTACAAGGTTGAAATTCTTCTTGATTCAAAGCTCTGGACACTATGAGAGATTTCAAAGTAGACTGTCTCTTAATTCTTCTTCAACTTACTTATTCGAGGTACGAAGTTTGTGAAGCATAATTTGGTATGTATGTATATAATTAGGTATATATGTATGTATACTCGCATATAAGCGTTAATCCCTCCTAATCGGGTATGTTAATTTTCCCAGCTCTTCCACGTAATTGGGTTCGTAATTGGAGCGCTAATCTGCAACTTCCCTCACAGGTCTCTCTCTCTCAATACACATAGCTATACGCACAACCTAGTACCTACACACAAAACCCTCTCCAAAAAATCTAGTCTCTCTCGATCACATTTACTAAAGAGACGTCTCTCCCCTACAAATTAAAAATCATATGAATAATATTTTCATGATTAATGAACTGTTTTATATTCTTTTGGTAAAATATAGACCATACCCTATACCATAGGATTCTAGTTTATCTATATTTCGTTGTTTAAATAGTCAGAATTTGTAAAAGATTTTGCTGCTAAATTTTGTTATTTTCAATATGTTTGTATGACCTTAGGATGTCAGAAGATATTGCTCCTATTTAGAGACTTCTTGATTTGTTAAATTTATGTTAGTTGAATTGTGAGCTTGAGGCAAACAGATGATTTCATGACAATATGATAGGTACTTTCTACAAGTTCTTAGCTTAGACAAACAAATCATCTAGCTATGTATTAGGAATGAGATTAACATAAAATAGTGTTACATTTACCTGGGTTGTGGTCGCCAAAGATGATTTCTGCCAACGCAGTTCCTCCTGCTTCGCCTGGGTAGCCTACCCACAAGATGCCTCGTATCTTTGGATTGTATTTGGCAAGCGAAACATCAACTGGACCTCCACAAAGCAGCACTAGTATCACAGGCTTCTTTGTAGCCTTAGCGACACTGGTGATGAGACTCTGTTGCAAACCAGGAAGCACCAAGTCTACACGGTCGAAATCCTCCCTCTCTTCATTTTGGTCCAAACCCATGAGAAGTATGACATAATCTGCTTTCTTGGCTATATTTACTGCCTCACTGATTGAAGCAGACGTACATTTGACAGCATTGCACCCCTGATTGTAAACTGTATTTTTCACATAACTCTGAACTGCGGAAAGTACCGTGATTGATCTGCCATTGAACAACCCTAGCCTCATCCGAACTGTGAAAAGGTTGCGAAGGGCTCTGTCAATCTGCGATACAGGCAATTTTTTCTTCATAACTACTGCTTTGGTGTAGTTCTGTGGGTAAAGAACCACAGTTACATCCATGCCTGTCAAATATTATGTTTTTTTTGTCACTGTCAAAAATTATGTTTAAAATCATTAAAATGACAATTAAATTTGAATTACATCAAGTGAGACAAGGCTTAAGTTTATTACATTCATATCTTGTTCATATTGTCTTTATATGGTTATGAATATTATTTTTTAACAGTTGCTTAGCTTTCCCAAATTTATTTTCAAAGTTTCGAAGAAATGTACCATCTAATTCATATGTAATTTATTTGTAGTTAGCATATTAAATATACATCATATTCTTAGCAAATTGTATAAGAATTACAATTAATTGGATCTTGAGTCACCTGTGTCATTAATGGATGCTTAGTGAAGAAAAAGAGAATGAATTAAGTGAAGTGTGTAATGAAGCGAGCATGTATTGAACTCTGGAATATAAAGCTTCCAACTTTCACATTACTACATTTCATTCCTTTACTAGAATCCGGGTTAGACAAAAGCGTCTCTTCATTAGACAATAGGCCGACCATATCAGCTCCAATAATACTTACAACTTTTTATCACAAATGTAAATTCATAATGAATCCTGTATTAGTAATTACAAATTACTACCGAGAATTTTATCACAACTTTTTTTCTTATTCATAATAAGAAAAAATAAGAGGTTCTACCGAGAATTGAACTCGGGTTACTGGATTCAGAGTCCAATGTCCTAACCGCTAGACCATACAACCGTGCTTTGTCAAATATCACTTTCAGACAAAACAACAATTGTTCACATGTATCATGATAAAAAGAGCCTGATTCTGATCGTGCCAGTCTACAATTCACTACCACATATATTTTCATTCATCTTCTTCTTCATTCTACTTAAATGAATTCTACAAAAATGGCTGATTGTCTGCTTCATTAAACTCTCGGTAGCATAGAAGAAATTGATGCAAGGAGCAGAGGGATATAGGTTTACATAAGCTGCCTAAACTAATTACAACTTGTCAACATACAGGATAAACTTTTGACTACATGCCTCTTTTTTAGTTATTCCTTAAATTGTACGCCAAATCTTATCAACGAATGATATTAAGAAATGCAAAGATACTCTGTGCTACAATACCAGAGATACATTTATTTACAAGCGGTGAACTTAAGAGGCCTAGCATTATTTAAAAATGAAATGGTAGTCCCAAGTCAGGTTTAGGTGAAATATATATGAAAATATATATGACGTATTAGAACTTAGTGCAAGTAAAACTAGAACTGAATTTCCAATTGGGAAAGAGGAAAAAAGAAATGTATCAGTGAGACATTGATTGGGAATAAGGGGAGTACTTGGTCGCAGAAGTACCTTGGCTTTAGGGCTTGAAAGATGTATTCACTTGCATTTGGTGGAAGAGTATGCCACAACTCGTACGGGCCTACACCTGCGAGGCCCTTGAAAATAAAGTTTTCTTGGCCTAAGCTTTGTCTTTATCAAAGCTATTATTTGATTTAATTATTCAAATTACGCAAAAATGAATTTACCTGCTCTCCGTTCTTGTCGCATCCCAGTGTATGGGATTTTCGTCATACATGGTGCTATCTTGATAGTTGTTTGCTCTCAAGTACAATGGCATGTGAAGTAAGAGGACAGGACCAGACCCCGATGACAAGGCATTTTCTCTCCAGCTGAAATCCTTAAGTGTGACATCTTTAGGTACCTGCTTTAGTTCAGTTTCCTCGGTTTCCTTTTGTAATTTTGTGCTTTCTGTTTCAACAGTTTTCTCGACACTAAAACGAATACTGCTATCCCCACATAATAATGGGACAGAATTAAGTGAGACAGCTGATGTTGCTGATTCCAGCTCTACAAGTAAGATAATAGTATACACAGGAAAGCCAAATCAATATTTCCACTCATGTAGGCAACTTCTGACCATTATTTACTAATCTTCTAAAATCTTTCCATTCCATTTAACCTGTTAATCTTCTGGGAACATCTTAAATCAAAAATTCACATCCCGAAAAGGGGAAAACAAACTTAAATCAAAAATTCACATCCCGAAAAGGAGAAAACAAAACCGAAAACTAAAAATCTCGAAAACATTACCTTAAAGAACTTAGACAAGTAATAATCCCTAAAGAAAAAAGTTGAAATACCCAGCTTCAGAGTCCAATAACAGCAAATTAGAAACAATCATAACCTTCAAGTCATCCTCACCGGAGCTGTGACCATTTTCTCCGGCGACATTTTCCGGCGGGTTTGAACCAGGGACTAATTTGCAAGATGGGTTTGAAATTCTGTCTTCGTAGATGATGAGAATGATGATTATGATGAAAGGAAGGAGTTTAATTAGTGTCATAGATGTTAATTTTGAGTTTTTAACATTAGCCCTAAAATCTAGGGTTTTGATTTACGGGTTTCAGGGGAATTCAGGTCCGGAAAAAACCCGGATTACCCATGTATGTGAACGCGGTAGAGTTAGTGGCTTGTTAGTTGGGCTTCTTAATTGGACCGTCTCTGCGAATTTAGCTTTGTGTTATTCGAGTTGTACTTGTAAAATATCAAATTTGTAATGAATTATTTCAATTTCAAATTTCAAAAACTTGTAAAGAAATCAATATTTCATTATCCCTCTTTCATCATCCTCGATTATATGCAAAGAGGAGAAATTATCGTATATCACCGACTTATCGACAACAAGTAAAACATGTTTAATTAAAAGTCATATCAATTTGGGGAGTCATTTTCTTCTCCTGCGAATTCATCTTCGTTTTGATTCTAATTCCTAAAATAAATAGAAATATGTATAATATATGTATGTATATTATAAATTTGGAGAAATATTATATCTAGTTGAACAAAGTTGATTTTGTAGAGCTAGTCCCGCACGGGCAAATTAGTTGCATATGTGATTAATTTTGATTGATTTCAATAGATAGTTGCGTATGTGGTTAATTTAGTTTGTAAAAGATTGGCAGGAATCAACATAAATTGAAGTTGATATTGATTACTTTTTGTGCTTTTCTTTGTAATATTTAAGTTATTTTAGAGTTAAATTGAGTTGCATTGTAAAACAAACCCCGTGTGAGGACTTTTTTTAATGGTATGATTCTAAAAATTTTGTCAATGGCAACAGCTGCAACTTTGTTTGCAACAGTTGCTTCTAGCTGATTCAAGTTACAACTCGTTATGTAACCAAAGATTTTTCCAATTACTAAAATTTTTATAAGTTGCATTTGTGATTGATTTTAGTTGCAAAAATTGTAGATGGTTGCATCTAGTTGCAAATCGTTTTTTACAAATATTTTTGAAAAGTTGATATTTTTGCAAATATGTTGGTATTTTTGCAAAAAATTGAAAGAAAAAAAGCATACCATTTTGGATTTTTTTGTAGGGTTGGGTACTTTTGAAAAAAACCGTATTTTATTACGTATGTACATACATTCTATATGATACAGAACCATCAAATTATTCATACTAACATAATAGCCCGTGCATGGCACGGACCATTTTCTAGCATTGTACGAAAATTTAAAATATTTAGTATTTAAATCTCTGATTGTACAAGTGTTGTTACAAAATGAAGAGTACGAGTAGTCCCTAATAATTTTCTTAAAATGTATAAAAAATGCAACTTAAAACACCAATTTCTCGGTGATTGTTTGTTTAGGTTGTTGAGTGATGACATATTGTGTTATGACCTTTCTCTTGGAGCATTATCAAGAAGTGCACAAATAACAAATGTAGTAGATATTTGAAATGTCAATTGAGAATCAATATTTGATATTATACTTGCGAACCTGAAAAGTAAAATGTTAGTTTTCGTATGTTGAAACAAAATGTTAGTTTTCGTATATGTTAAAGCAAAATATATAGATTTATTCAAAAACAATTTAGCCGCAAAATACAAATAAGTATTTTTCCTGTAATGCATTATAACATGTAAAATGTTATCGATGAAAATGGTTCCTAACATTCTTTAATATCAATTAATTTGAATAAAATTAATAGAAACAAATTACAATATATTCGTTAGTAATCATCCACTAAGTAACTAAGTATAAGTTAACTCACAACTTATACGTACTCAAATGCTGTAAAATTCACCATAAATAATATACAATACTTAAAATTATTGTATACGAAATTTTAAGATTCGATTTCTACCAATAACATATCAATTTTTTACTTAAAATTCTATTAATTATGTACTATTAAATTTGTTAAAAGGATAAAAATGAGATATATTAACTAAAATTATTATCTAATAAAAATATTTAAATACAATCGGTGCTTCGCACAAGCTATAAGCTAGTTTACTTAAAAAACAATTATAACAAAAAGTTTTATGAACAGAATCTAAACTAGAAATAATGAAAAACTATATAAAGTAAGAAAAACATCACATGAATGGGAAAATTACTTTTTTAAGCACTAAGGACAAAAAATAAATTTGAACTTTTAAAAAAAAAAAATTATGTTCCAAAACCCTGCATTGCGAGCATAAATACTGGTATGAATATGGGCTGGGTTTATACATGATGGATGAAATTGGTCCAAATTAGATGAAATTTCTAAATATATATTTGCTGGCCCAAGAACAAGAACTTCCAGGAAGAAAATGAGCCGGTCAATTGCATCGTTATTAACTTACAAATACTACTGCTTTTTTCAGAAACTAGTAAAAAATGTGAATGATATTTATTAGTCTTAAGCTCTCCGAAATTATGTTTCTGTGAAAATATTCGAAAGTTTAATGTTTAACATTTTAACCATTTTAATTCTCATGCAAAAAAATGGGTTTATCTAGCTGAAACACTTTAAATTTGTTCCAACATTTTCTTAATTTGTTCCTTATAAATATAATAAAATAATAATTTTTAGTGATTTAAAAGTAGCTCCGATAGTTTTTTAATTCACTCCTAAATATATTATAAGAAATTAAATTTTTAACAAGTTATTACATTAATTTGTGTATCAATTCCAACAACACTCTCTCTAATGATATTTTATTTTATATTTTATTAATATTTCAAGTCAACCTGGACAAAGATTCAAATTTAAATTGAAGGGAATCAATCTTTTATTAATAAAATATAAGTTAAGGATTATTAATTGCTCTTAAAATAGAAGAGAGAGAAAAACTCTTAATTTTTTAAAGAGTCTCTAAGAGTTTTTGGAGTTTTTAAGAGCTTGAATAAAGACCTTGGAAATGCTCTAAGGACCTTATTTGTATATGTACCCATAGTGACAAGGCCTCTGAATCTGTTGCTTTTACATAAAGCTATTAGTAATACTTGTTATCAGCAAAGATTGCGATCAATTTATCACTGGAATGCATGGTCTTGTGCGTTCATTAAATACCTCAACATAAATATTACAACATTTTACAATAGACCATGCCATTGAAAAGTGGCAAGCCCTCATGTAAGATTTTGATGCAAGTAGTTGAGCAAAAGGTAACTAAAGTGATATGTAATGATTAAAACTAGTAGTAAAATCCGTTTCAGCTATCTTCTCATTTGAATGGAAGGCTTCTCAATAAAAAGCTCCACCAAAAAGAACAACATACTGACTATGGATATTGGATATTCAGCGTCTCTACTTTCCTGGAAGGCTAAGAAACAACATACTGTCTCCCGTTCTTCTGCTGAGGCCGAATATAGGGCATTGGCGGATGTTTGCTGTGAAATTACTTGGCTTGTTAATCTGTTTCATGAACTTGGTGTTTCCACTCTTAAGCCAGTTACTTTATACTGTGACAACCGTTCTGCTATGTATATTGCTGCTAATCCAGTTTTTCACGAACGGACGAAACACATTGAAATTGATTGTCATCTCGTTCGTGAGAAACTGCAAATGGGTCTTATTACTACTGCTTATGTCTCTTCTAAGGAGCAACCTGCTGATCTTCTTACCAAAGCTATTCCTGCTTATTCTATGACTTACCTGTTGTCCAAGCTTGGTGTGCTCAATCTGTTCTCACCTCCAAGCTTGCGGGGGGATGATGATAATATAGAAGTACTCACTGACAGCTCAGCAAAGCAATCAACTTAAAATGCTTAGCTGGAGCTTAGCTGGAGTTAGTTGAGTTAGTTACAGATTCTATAGATATAGAACTTGTATGTATTGATAGTAGTAGTATATAGATTGTTTTGGTAAATGTAACAACATACAGTTAACACAGATATTCAATACACTTTCTTCTTCAGTATGTGTGCTTGATTAGTGCTCCGTTAATGGAGCTGACAGTATATGTTGATTGCATACTTGCAGATCCAAATTGGGTGTTTGTTGGGCTCTTTCTAATCCCAAAAAAGTTTGTTTAATGATTTTCATCGTCCAAAACTTGCTGGTGCTTGAATATCAAATTTGGTGAATCAGGGTTTTGGTTGCTGTTTGGGTTATCAAGTCGACCTTATATAATACAGGAAGTGTGTGGATTATATTCTTTATATAATTATATACTTTTGTGGTTAACTTCAAGTGGCCAAAGCGAAAAAAAGTTTATGTAACCTAATTCCCTCTGCTCCTTGCATCAGTTTCTTCTATGCCACCGTCATATAATATCGTGGACCTGATAGGCCATAAACTAATCAAACAATAAGGACTAAGGAGTTGTATTTTTTTTTGTATGTACTTCAATAAGTTATCAGACCAGATAATAAATCTGATCAAGAAGTAAAGTGTTTCACTGATCACACACTCGTATACTTGCTAATTAAATACATAATCTTGAAGTCAACGTAGTCATACTCGTTCTGCTTGGTTCAATCAAGTATTATGCAAATGTTGCAGAAAAATATACCCATAGGGATATGGGTCTTGGTCCCTGACAACAGGAACAATTTATTTAACAATCTGTTCCTGAATCGTTGGATCAACATTCCGACGGTCAGGATTAAAAAAAAATTTAGTCACAATCCTACTCGTCAGAGTGACTACATTTTTTTTTAATCCTGACCGTTGGAATATTGATCTAACGGTTCAGGAACAGATTGTTAAATAAATGGTCCTGACAATCAATTGGGACCAGGACCCTAGTGATATATGCTTCCGAATCTGTTGCTTTTACATAAAGCTATTAGTAATACTTGTTATCAGCAAAGATT
The DNA here is from genome assembly GCA_030848705.1 of Heracleum sosnowskyi. Classification (NCBI taxonomy): domain Eukaryota; kingdom Viridiplantae; phylum Streptophyta; class Magnoliopsida; order Apiales; family Apiaceae; genus Heracleum; species Heracleum sosnowskyi. The sequence goes on along the minus strand of CM061237.1, from coordinate 1,346,030 downwards.
AAAGTGATCAATTTATCACTGGAATGCATGGTCTTGTGTGCGTTCATATATTCATCGACATAAATATTACAGCATTTTACAATAGACCATGCCATTGAAGTGGCAAGCCCTGATGTAAGATTTTGATGCAAGTAGTTGAGCAAAAGGTAACTAAAGTGATATGTAACTATTAAAACTAGTAGTAAAATCCGTTTCAGGTATCCTCTCATTTGAATGGAAGGCTTCTCAATTAAAATTACCACCAAAAAGAACAAGATACTCACTTTGTATACCCTTTAATTTAGGATTATGGAGATTGGATATTCTTGCATGATTCTTTAAAATATTGTGTTTGTTTGGGTGAAGTTACGTAGGAGTATTTTGTACATGTGTTGAATTCATGTGATTTTCATTTTTTCAAAATTTTGATTATAACTTGAATAATCCGTGGTCATGATTTATGATTTATTTTGTGCTTTTGATAGTCAATTTTATACCTTTATTAAGAGTCATAAATGGTGGCATTTTTGTATATGTATGGAGTTTTTATTTTTCAGTTTTGTTACATATGAAATTCATGGAGTATAATGATGGTCGTTTCTAACAAAAATTTAGTCGAGTTTTATTTTTAATTGATAAATCATGATTTGAATGCTACTTAATGAGTTTAAGGTACAGATTTTTATTACATAGTAAAAGAAAATAATTATTTTCTAAATAGCTTATATAATTTTCTCTTCAAGAAAAATGCTATAATTTTTTTTTTGATTTTAATGTATATCTTTTGGTTAATAAATTCTTTCAAAAAGAATTTGTTCGTTTAACATAACTAGCATAAAAGCCCGTGCGATGCTAGCTTAAATTATGTTTACAAATTATCCTATGTATGATCATTATAATTATCGTTTCAAGTATATGATTGATATGAAGTTTTTCTTATTGATGGTATATGTGGCTATTGGGTCTTGTGTTCAAGTTTTTAATTTAAAAACTAATACGAGTATTACTAATAGCTGTCATGTTAGTTTACAATTTTTCTGCGGGATAGAATAGATACTGAGTGTTCTGATTAGGTTTGATTACTGATTTTGATCAAAAGCCATCGTAAATCTTCTAATACTCTACTTAGGTCTTGCGCTTTCAGTTCTTAAAACTTTCTTTCTAACTCGTTCATATCTTTTCTTGCAATTTGTTAATTTTAAGCATTCTTTTCCTTTGTTTTGCTTCCTCTATCTTTCAGACTTTCAAAACATCGAACAATTCAGTGCCAAGTAATTAGCCCAAATGCAACAACTTGGGTAATCCACAAACCCACCCCAGATTCCCAAAAGATCATGATTTGTTGGTGCAATTTGTAGTAATACTTTATGTTACAAACTGAACTAAAGTCCCTCTTCTCGATTTTGAGGCTCGAGTGGTACAAACTCCCCCACTTAAACTTTTGACGTCATCGTTAGATCTGAACGGATAGCCCATAGGTCCAAAATCGTACATCTCTAGCGATTGTGAGATAATACTAGCTAGTTCATGTCCCCACCTCTGGACCTAAGTCCATTGTGAAATAATACCACCAGCCTTCGTGTCCCCACCTCCAGCAACTTCCCGAATCAACCGAATAAGCCGGTCAATTGACCCAAATGCAATAACGTGGGTAATATACAAACCCACCATAGGTCTCGAAAAGATCATGATTGTTGGTGCACTTAGTAGTTGTAGTTTGTCTTATAAACTGGACTAAAGCCCCCACATTTCTCGACGTGAGACTCGGGTGTTACAATATGTTTTAATTTAATAATATTTCAATCTGTTACCAATATTAATTCTTTATATATATATATATATATATTAAAATAAATTTTGCATACAATAAATGTTTTTATTTTACTACTAAAATTTTAAAACATAATTATGTTTAAATGACCTGGGTTTGTTTATTTAGTTATATTTGTATATTTTTTGTTCGTCTCGTTATAATATACTTACTTTAATTCATATAGATAATTTGATTGATCGGGGCCTATGATTTTAAATAACTCGGGGTGTATAATGTGATCGATCCGATCATAATATTTTTGTATGCTATATAATATCTTGTTTTCTAAAAGTTGTTAACTGGACTATATATTTTTCTCTATATTTATTTTTACACAAATTAGTATCACCAAGTATTTTTCCAAGCCAAATTTATGTGTTTATATTGTCTAACATTTTCAACATGATAATATAATTCGTTTATTTTTTTGTTGTACTATCTACTTTTTTTTATTATCTCATCTTTTAAATTGTTTTAATTCAAAACAAATAGTTTTCATATGTTATATATATGTATATATTAATCCAATTCCAAATAACTAATTATTTTCTTCCAAAAAATGACATTAAAATTCATGTGATAATAATTAAAAATGTTTCATATACACAATGCATCCAATCTAATTATAAATCTAGTCTCTTTTATTATATCTGTCTATTTATATTGTATTATTAAGACCGAAACATTGAAAGTTTTGTAGTCGGTCGGTACGGTACTCGTATTTTGGTATTTGCACTTTAGTTCTTTTGCTTTTACAACTTGACGTATTAAAAACAACGATTTTTATCAAAATATAATGTAGTCGGTCAGTTAGAATGATACTCATATTTTGATATTTGCACTTTAATCCTTTTATTTTTGCAACTTGACTTTGATTTATTAAAAACATCAATTTTAATTAAAATATATTTTTTAAATACTGTTAAGCACAAAATTCTTGAAACACAATTTAATCACGCTCAAACACAAACATATACGTCAATTCAACACCGAGTTCGACAATCACATAAAACTATTCAAATTTAAGTTCATCTTCATTAAAAAAAGTATAAATATAAAATAAATTATTAAAATACATATAATATAACAAATTTAAAAGTCATATGTGCATTGCACCGGCTCTATACTTGTACATATAAGAAGAATAATCATAAATATCATGTATACATTTTATCAATATGTGCTATATAATAATGTTTATTGTAGAGATAGGCATTCAACCCCTTCCGCCCAATCCCGATCCATTCTATGCCCCGTTTCGGGCGGGGAATTGAGAACTTTTCTGGCGATCGGGAAGAAATATGTAAAAATTTCGGGGATCGGGGTGGGGTCAGAGATTAATGTCTCCCCGCCACGCTTCCCGATCCCCAATTTCTATATTTAACAAAAATATTATATATTTTCATGTATATTAAATAAATTATTATGAATAAATATGATTTGTATCCATCTCTTCTATATATAATAGGAGAACATGAGGATAGGAGAACATGAGGATAATTTAGGAGCATTTTGAGGCAATAAACCCCTGTGAAATTACAATTTTACCCTTATATATTTTGAAATTATAAAATTTTAAAGAAATTTTTAAAGAGAATTTTTAAAGAAATTTTATAGAAATTAATAAATATGATTTAATAATTTAAATATATTGCATAGTACAAGAAAAGTTAGAACCTTATATAAGAAAATAGAATATATTATAGTTAAAGTTACACAACCGAAATATTTATTTAAAACTAAAGGAAAGATAAAAATACACTACTCTTAATATTGTTTTTGAAACTTAATATAAAAATTATAAGATTGGTAGTATATAGTTTTGTATAATATTTTAATAATTAAAAAATAAATATTATAAATATCATTTGCAAACATACTCTAAAAAAAAGAATTCAAAAAATAAAATTTAATAAATATTATAATTTATCTTGATTTTTACTTAAAGTTTAAATAATACTTCCTCTGTCCCCTTGAGTTCTTTACATTGGGGGACGGGGGCTCGACACGTATTTTAAGGCTCCTATAAAAAATATTTCCATAAATTATTTTAATTTTTTTTTTCTGAGTAAAAGTATAATGTTTAAATTTATATTTAGAAAAATAAAATTTTGAAAATAAGTTGTAGAATTATACTTTATAGGAGCCTTAAAATGCGTGTCAAATAATGTAAAAAAACTGTAAAGAAATGAGAGGGACAGAGGGAGTAATAAATATAGGATTAAGAATGATGTGAGGTTTATGTAATATGATTTTTCACTCAAAACCAAAAGAAGTCAAGTAGCTCAATGGGTATAAGAATGATTTCCTTAGGGAAGGTCAATGGTTCGATTCTGCGCAAAAAAATTATTTAGTCATTTTTTTCTTTAGATAAGAGAGTAGTGACATGCCATGTAATTTCAAAAAGGATTTTAAAATAGAAATCAAATGACAATGTAGCACAATGGTTGGAAGGATGAATTGTTTATAGGAGGTTAGTGGTTCAAATCACCACTTAAGCAAAATTAACTTTTTTTTTTCAAATTAAATAAGTGAGTGGCATATGCATGTAATTTTGTAACATGAAAGGGTATATCAGTAATTTCACAGAGGTTTTTCTTGTTCAAATTACCATGTTCTCCTATTATATATAGAAGAGATGTTAATGTCTCACAGATGCATTTTAATCACACAGATACATTTTAAATAGTTTAATTATAATAAGAAGAAAATATTATTAGAAAAAGTAACGCGTTTTAACTAAAAAAATTAATTAGTTATAAATATGTACTGTTATTATTTAATAATATTTTTTATAAATAAGTAAATATAATTAAATAAAAATATGTTGTATCAAAAAACTGGTACCGTACCCAACCAACCAAACTTTTAATATTTCGGTTATTATAATATAGTATAGATAGATAACTTCTAACATGTGCAATGCACGACTCTTTTTTTAATATTTATAATTATATTAGTTTTATGTTATTAGTTTTTAGATTTTATTTATTACGTTTTATACGTTCAATACAATATTTATGTTATATCTTGAATTCTAAAAATCATATTTAAAAACAAATTTATAGTCGAGATAAAAATCACAAAATAATCTTTAATTCAATGATAGTTTAACAATTTTTTTCCCCAGAAATTGAAGAAAGAATAAAATAACAATTTTTATATTAATTCTATTCAACTTAGAAATAGAATTAAATTTAACAATTTTTTCAATTAAAACTATTCTGAAATTGAAGAAATTAAAAAATAACGAATCTTCATATCAGTTAGAATTGAATTAAAATAAAGAAAAACAACTCAACTTAGAATTAAAGTATAGATCAATAATCAAATAAACCTACTAAACTTAAAATTTGAATTTGCAAATATTTACAATGAGAATTATAGTCAACTTAGAAAACCTACTCATATTTTGTTTATATTATTAAAATAAATATTTTTAATATTAGATCTAACGGTTCTCATTCATCTACTACTTTAGAATCAAACAATACTTATTTATTTGGCGGTACATGACCAAAGTTTTGAATAAAATCACTCTTACTTTTGATTTAATACGGATTTAATTTTAATTATTTTAAAAAATTTACTTGTTTCAACATGTTTATTTTAAAAAGTTTACCTCATTATATTTAGACGATTTTTATAAAAAAAAATTGGGATTAGATTTATATATATATACTGTCTTCCTTATTTTGTTTCCTTAAATGTTTATTTTATTTGTTTAACTAAACTCTAAAAAAAAACCGGCACTTATATATTCTCTTAAAATTTAAATGTAAATAATAAATTAATTTTATTGATTTAAAAAAATAAGTCTCTACAGTTGATTTACCGATAAAGTGAAAATTGGGTTTTGATAGGAATAAATATATTCAAATGTAGTATATGTGTTGGCTTGATTGCCCCGACATACGTTTGGGTTTAACGGGCCCAAGAGCCGTTTAATCTCTGTTTAGGGCGTATATAGTTCACTCTTGTTTTAAGTCTTGCAACTAGGTCAACCTAAAAGTCACTCTGTATCTCTCTCTCTTGGTAAGATAAGATGGTGGATCATGAACTCATTCGAGTGGTCTTCGGTATAATCGGTTAGTATATGAACAACCTTAGTGTATATGTTGCTGATTTTACATGTTCTTAAGAGCCTGATGTGTTTTTACATATATAATCTGTAAACTTTGTGTTTGTTTAATGTTCAACTGGAAACCTTAGATTATAATCAACAATTATTTTATGAGTAATAGGTCCCTTAACCTATGCTGCTTGCTTGTTCAATATATTTTTAATTAATTCTTCTCCTTTTTTCTTTTTTCGACAGCGAATGTTATCTCCGTTGGCCTGTTTACTTCTGCAGTGTAAAATCTCTCTCTCTCTCTCTCTCTCTCTCTCTAATTAATCCTGTATTTGCTTTGGTAGGCCAACATTCTACAGAGTAGTGAAGAGATGTGATGATTCCGTGGAAGACATCAATCCTTACTATCTTCTTGGCATGACGTTTAACTGTCTCCTCTGGGCGTTATATGGTTTGCCGTTTATTAATCCCGGAAACTTCCTTCTGCTAACTGCTTATGGAACTGGCGTTGCTATACATATTGCTTATCTTGCCATCTTCCTTCTCTACGCCAGGAGACAAAGGGTAAGTACCTTGCTCATATATGAAACAGATCTTGCTTAGTTTAAGTTTCCTTAATCACTTTCTTACATTTACCTCCATGTCGTGTAATTATTATATGTATGTAGTAAGTGTAATTCTGATTGAGTTGTTGGTGATCGCCCTTGTTTTCGGGGTGGTGATTGGACTAAATCATACTTTTGACTCGAGATCATTGGCTGTTGGGTTTTTAATGGGCACGTTTGGTTCAGGCATACTCGTGTTTCGTCAAAGACTCGCGGTACGTACGGCGTAGTAATGCTAATTCTCTTCCTACTATCGTAAATCTCTGATGAACACATATGTTTGTAACAGACTAAAGTGCAAGACAAAAAGTGTGCAAAGTGGATGCCGTTTCTTATTGCCTTGAGCGACCCCCTTAATAATCTTTGCTGGTGCATCTATGCCGCACTCGGATCTGACCCTTACCTTATGGTAATATATGTATAAAATTGTGATTCTCATTAATACATATTGGCATATTGCAATTCACGAAGTTGGTTGCTTGGTACGGGTAAACAAAGTATAAATGTAGCTGTCACGTGTGTTATAATTTGTTTCAAGCTTCTTAGTTAATTGGTTTGTTCTCTTGTAGATTATAACTGGTATTGGATTCGTAATGACACTGTATCAGCTCATTCGATATTTTGTTTACGGAAGTTCTAGTACTCCAAAGTCTTTTGATGCGGAGAAGCTTCCAGAAACTGCTGATAAGGAGATATCCCAAACTGAGCGTGATAAAAAGGTAACAGTATCCGTTTTAGTGTCGAGAAAACTGTTGAAACAGAAAGCACAGAATTACAAAAGGAAACCGAGGAAACTGAACTAAAGCAGGTACCTAAAGATGTCACACTTAAGGATTTCAGCTGGAGAGAAAATGCCTTGTCATCGGGGTCTGGTCCCGTCCTCTTACTTCACATGCCATTGCACTTGAGAGCAAACAACTATCAAGATAGCACCATGTATGACGAAAATCCCATACACTGGGATGCGACAAGAACGGAGAGTAGGTAAATTCATTTTTGCATAATTTGAATAATTAAATCAAATAATAGCTTTGATAAAGACAAACCAAGAAAACTTTATTTTCAGGGGCCTCACAGGTGTAGGCCCGTACGAGTTATGTCATACTCTTCCACCAAATGCAAGTGAATACATCTTTCAAGCCCTAAAGCCAAGGTACTTCTGCGACCAAGTACTCCCCTTATTCCCAATTGGAAATTCAGTTCTAGTTTTACTTGCACCAAGTTCTAATACGTCATATATATTTTCATATATATTTCACCTAAACCTGACTTGGGACTACCATTTCATTTTTAAATAATGCTAGGCCTCTTAAGTTCACCGCTTGTAAATAAATGTATCTCTGGTATTGTAGCACCGAGTATCTTTGCATTTCTTAATATCATTCGTTAATAAGATTTGGCGTACAATTTAAGGAATAACTAAAAAAGAGGCATGTAGTCAAAAGTTTATCCTGTATGTTGATAAGTTGTAATTAGTTTAGGCAGCTTATGTAACCTATATCCCTCTGCTCCTTGCATCAATTTCTTCTATGCTACCGAGAGTTTAATGAAGCAGACAAGCAACCATTTTTGTAGAATTGATTTAAGTAGAATGAAGAAGAAGATGAATGAAAATATATGTGGTAGTGAATTGTAGACTGACACGATCAGAATCAGGCTCTTTTTATCATGATACATGTGAACAATTGTTGTTTTGTCTGAAAGTGATATTTTACAGAGCATGGTTGTATGGTCTAACGGTTAGGACATTGGACTCTGAATCCAGTAACCCGAGTTCAATTCTCGGTAGAACCTCTTATTTTTTCTTATTATGAATAAGAAAAAAAGTTGTGATAAAATTCTCGGTAGTAATTTGTAATTACTAATACAGGCTTCATTATGAATTTATATTTGTGATAAAAAGTTGCAAGTATTATTGGAGCTGATATAGGCCCCAACTGCGTGATCTGCTTGTCAGTCCTTGCTCGTTTTGAAGTTAACTACAAAACACACACAAACCTAGTTAAATTTCAAAACAAATTATGTACATCAGTAGATAATTCAGAATATGCAGTGCTTTACCATTAGAGGATGGGATTCAGCTGTGCTTTCGAGCTCTTCTAACCTTCTTTTCAGTCTTCGACTAAGGAGAGCTCTTCTAACCTTCTTTTCAGTCTTCGACTAAGGAGAGTGACATATATGCACACTAATAACTAAGGATTGAGATAAACAATTTAACGACATAATACAAACATCAAACCCAAAACACAAAAATTACATACCAATAAACCAGGCTGTTCAAATTATTTTTTTGGGTTTTAACTTATACCAATAACTAAGGATTGGCCCAATGCGAATTCCTATTTATGTCAAAGCCTAATTATATCATACTATTTAATTACTAGTTCAAACACATATTAGGAAACATAATAACATCAACATATTAGGAAACAACAACAATTCAATAAAGTTCAACTAGTGGCACCGATTGGTGACCACTCATAAAATTATTAAAATACAACATCAACAATAAGAACACATCTTTCTCCTGTTGCCTACACCCATTGAACTGCTGGAAGCCTTTTGAAAATATCGTCGAAACCCTTGGTCATTTGGCATATGAGGTTATTGATCTATTTATCCCGAAAAATTGGGCGAACACCCAAAAAAAAAACCACAATAAGAACACATCAATTTAAAAATAAAAACACAATTACCTCATTTCTTCCGGCAGCACTGGTAGAAGCTGCACTGGTAGAAGCTTCCGCAGCTATCGCAGCTATCGCAGCAACACTAGTAGCAGCAGCAGCAGCACTAGCAGCAACAACAGTCCGAATTTCTTCCATATTGCTTCGAATCATAGAGATAATATCATTCCATGTCCTTGCAGACACCTCCTCCTGGTTTTGCACTCTCGCAGAAAGAGCCGAGATATTAGCTTCCATCTCTGGGAACTTTAGTCTGTGGGCTTCAACCACTCCTTGCAGGTCTGCAAAAGATTGACGCAGCTTAATCAATTCATTTTGAATTGACATCAATGCTAATTGGTTCAACATTTTCAATCTGATGAAAAAGAAGAGAATAGATAGCTCCGGATTGACTGAAAAAGAAGAGCAAGGAAATAATACCTCCGGATTGAGAATCGATAGCTCCGGATTGACTGAATAGATACCACACTGCAAAGCTTTGTAAGAATCTCACTGCAAAGCTTCGTAAGAATCTCACTGCAAAGCTGATTTCCCTGTCTCACTGCAAAGATGTTTTTTTCCTATTACTCTCGATTTTGTTGCAAACATTTTAGAAGGTATTTGGGAAATGGGTTAGGTAGGTATTTGGATATTGGGCCGGTGGATTAGAGATGTCCAAATAATTCGAAGCCCAAAATCCGATCCGATATGATCCAGAAAAAACCCGAAAAATCCGATCCGAAAAAAGTCGGATCCAATTCGGCCCGGCCCATGGGCCTTAAATGGACCTACTATTTTTGCAAAAATCCGGTCCGGCCCGAAATCCGAAAAATTCGGATTTAAGTCCGAAATCCGAAAAATCTGGATTTAAGCCCGGGCTTAAAAAAAATATTAATATAAAAATTCAAATCCAAATCCAAACTCTTTCGAGTTTAAAAATTAAATCCAGAAAATCGGGTTCGGTAAGATCCAATCGGGTCGAAACGGATCGGGTATCCGTCGAATCGGATTTTTCTATCATCCCTGATAAAGTCTGGCACTGTGTTGACAATATAAAGATGTATTTAATATTATTATGGTCAGCAAAATCCATTAATTTATTAGTGAAAATTAACTCACTAACTTGATACAAGCTTATTAGTGAAAATTAACTCACTAACTTGATAAAGATTAACATTGATATGGATTTTATATGTTCCGATCTATTAAGAACCCGATCCGAATAAATATATGTATATTATTATATTTTTTTTTATTTTATTATATATAATAATTTTAATATTAGTATAATTATTATACAAATAATATATAATTTTCACACCATATAAAATCCAATATTTTTTTCGTATATTTTATATTATAAATACGTTATATCATTGTATTGCATTTAAAGTTGGATATATTAATTTCAATTATTTTTAATGTTCAGAGTTTAAATGATTATCATTCTATCGTGAAAATATTTTAGAAAATTTAAAATATTCAACTTAATATAATTAACCGACAAATCTGAATTTTAGACTTAGAGTCTGTGAAAATCCGATCGGCTAAAATATTAATTGCGAGACATCCGAAGATATAATATTTTAAAGTCTCAAAATATTCAATTAAGTTTATTAACCGACAAATCCGATCGGCTAACAAATTAATTGCAAGATAATCAAAGATATAAAAATCTTTTTCCGTATCTTTGTATTTTAGTGATACAAAGGATAGCCCGGATAATATATATATATATTTATATATATATATATATATATATTATTTTCTTTTATTCCAACATTCCTAAATCCAATCGGAGTTTAGTGAATCGTTCGGTTATAATATATATATATATATATATATATATATATATATATATATGTATTGTTTAGAACAAATAATATAATTTTTTTTAATATAAATTTGTTGTTAACGGAATTCGAACCTTGGATATTTAGAAGAGTGATTTAAATATAGAATTTCCCTTATTATTAGATCTAACGGTTATCATCTATTTAGTAAATATCTAACGATCACTATTCTTTTAACGGTTGGTTAAACCAAACAACCAAACTACCAATTATAGGCTAGTTTGCTTATTATATATTAGTACATATATGGTATTATATAAATGTATATAATAATAACAATATTTTAATATTTTAATCTTAATAATTTTATATTTCAAAACATACATATATATTTAAGATACATATCAAGCAAATAAACAAAATGATCACCCACATATATATTTATATTAATATATATATTCTTTTATTTTTCTTATAGTTTTTAAATTTTATTTATAATATTCTATATTTTTTATGCAACTAAAATATTTTTATATTTTAAATTTTAAATATATTTGTACTTTTATGTTTTGCTTAATGTGATTATTTTAATTTTTGAATTTTGAATTAAAAACCCGATTTAAACCCGAATCCGAACCGAAACCCGATAAAACCCGATGGTTTGGATTTGAATTTGGATTTTCAAACCCGAATCCAAACCCGAACCGATCCGAATACTTTGGATTTGGATTTGGATTTGGCCAAAATCCGATCCGACCCGACCTGTTGTCATCCCTACTTATATCAAATAACATTCTCTCATAAACCAACCCCTTAATTTCATTAAGGTGTATTGTACTCCCCTATACATTGTTTGAAAAAAAAACAAAATACATCATTTCGTGCTTACCTCTACAGAAAGAGTCGTCATCGTGCACGGTCAATGTCGGGTTTGCTATGGTCAATGTTGGTTCCGCTATAGCCGTTTACTAGGATAATTTCATTTAGGTAATGATTTTACATTTTCATATATATATATGGCCGTGTAATTTTTACGAACAGAAGAGTTGGAAAATGTATTGAAGGCCCGACACAGACCAACCGAGCTCTTAGTGTTTCGGGTTTAAATACATCATTTCGTGCTTACCTCTACAGAAAGAGTCATCATCGTGCATTCATCCCTTGACATTTTTTTCTCGTGTGAAAAAAATAATCCGTAGACTAAACATGGTCAATGTCGGGTCCTAGACTATATCGGTTCCGCTATAGCTAATGTCGGTTCCGCTATAGCTAATGTCATCACCGTGCATTCATCTATTGACATTTTTTCATGAAGATGGAGACCTTCGGTCCTAGTCTATATCGGTTCCGCTATAGCTAATGCCGGTTCCGCTATAGCTAATGTCATCACCGTGCATTCATCTATTGACATTTTTTCATGAAGATGGAGACCTTCTAATTCACACGGATGGAACTGGTTTTATATCAGAAGACTTGGCAAGGAAGTGTCCTAGTGCTCTTCTCAGTGCAAGAAACTTGTTTTATATCAGAAGACTTGGCAAGGAAGTGTCCTAATGCTCTTCTCAGTGCAAGAAACTGGTTTTATATCAGAAGACTTGGCAAGGAAGTGTCCTAGTGCTCTTCCCAGTGCAAGATATTTGAAGAATAACAAAACCAATAGAGGGTTTGACTCCTAGTTGTTTTAAGTGTTGTTCCAGTTTTTGCTTCCAGTTTTTGTTTTAGGATGATTCACATTATTGTCTCTCCTCGAGCCACTTTTTTTCCCAGTAATGACATGGTCCTGACCCTTTGTTAAGCACATGAAAAACAAAGATGTAACTATATCATAATTAAATAAAACACTGACTGTAGCAATACATTACAAAATAGCTCATGACCAGATTTCAATTTAAACTTTTAGATATAGTAATCGTGCCTAAATTTTGATCAGAATTTAAAGGTCTCAAGAAGATCTTTCCGAATTAATATTACACATAATTTTTGGATGTAATTTCAATTTTATAAGATCTTATAAAGTCGCAGTGTCATGTTACTGAAATCATACCAACGACTTATACATATGGTAGAATTTCACAAATTTACATGTAGAATCTCAAAAATGCTAAACAATCAAAGTTGCAGAAAATCAAGAGAATATATCTGAAATATCTAGAACATATTGATTCCGATGTAAAACGAATTTAATATGATTTTTCAAAGTATAGATATACTAATACCAAATTCACATCAATAATTTATACATTGCAGAATTTGGCATATTAAATAGAGGAGTTTGAAACATGTTTAAGGTTAAAAGTTGTAGGTAATTAGAATATTTTTCTAGAAAATCTGAAACTGTTTGATTTTGATTTAAAACGAATATAATATGATTTTTACGAGAAATATCAACTAGCATAACTCAAAACATATGGATTTAGAACAATACTTTGAAAATGAAGATGATGATAAAAATGTGTACCTTATCATCTTAAAGTGTGATGAATAATTCTCTAAAATTTTAGATTGATCACCTTGAAGCTCTTGAATATAATTTACCATCATATTAACGAAACGAAAGAGTTAGTCGTGCTGATAACGTGTTGTGAAAATATAGAATAAATTAGAGAGAACTAAAGAACGAAGAGAAGTGATCAATTTCATATATTGCTCTATACTTACATGCTTTAGAAGAATGCCTATTTATAGGCTTTACATGATAAGAGTTACAAGAAGTTGGAGAGCTAAAGGTCTAGATTTGAAAGGTCAAAATTCTAGAAATGAAAAGTTAAAGGACATCCACATAAATATATTATTTATAACATAATAAACATAATTCTAGTAAACTATATACTAAATTTAACCGGGATTACAGTTAACTACAATTTTGTGAACCAACCCGATAGCACCTTCAATCTATACACACACCCACTGTAAATATATCCCCAAACCCAATTCTCAATCTGTCGTTTTTTTTGTAATTCAAGATCGTTGGTGTGTTTTATTAGATTAACTGTTTGATTTAGTATTGGGGTTTCTTTTAATTTGATTGTTGAATTGATTTTGGTTTTGTTAGTTGGGTTTGATATGAAATGGGTTTGTTTGATTTTGTGTTTGATTGGTTTTGTTATAAACGATGTCTATAATTAAGTGGCTGCCATGTCAAATGGCATTCAAAAGCATATATGTAGTTTGATTCTTGCTGCTAGTGTAATTCTTTATGAAGATAACAAAACGGCAGGGATTTCTCTGATGTGTTTATCTTGGTAATTAAGTTAAAAATTAGTATTTTATTGATGAGAAGCCTAAAAATTCAAGAGTTTATAGAATTGTGATTTATATCAAGCTGGATTTTATAGAATTGTAGTTTAATTCAAGAGTTTCAAGGGTTCAAGTAGGGTTCTAGCAGTTTCGGGTCAATCTTTGTTTGGTTTCGATTTTGAGGTAAAACCCTCACTTTATATGCATGTAATTTGTGTTGTCGTGTTAAAATTTGTGCAGTAGAGAGCAAGGTCTTATAAATTTCATGCTCTCTTTTTGTAATTCTTTATTTTAATGCTGATCATGTATTGGTTTTGTTTTTGTATAGATGACTATCAGAGAGCCTATCGGTAGGAGTAAGACTATCAGTGCACATTTGTCCATTTTGAACAAATTATACAACGAAGTGGAGCCTAAATTCCGGGATCGTGCATTTTATATTTGTGTATAAAACATGCCTCTATTTCTCCCTCTCTCTCTCTCTCCTTTTCAAAAACTATCTTTTAAAAAAAATATTCACTCTCCTCACTCTCCGGCGATTATTCACTCTCCTCACTTTCTTCACTCTCCGGCGGTTATTCCTCTCTCTCTCCCACTCTCTCTCCCTCTCTCTCCCCCTCTCCCCCCCCCCCTCTCTCTCTCTGTTTTGCCCTAATTTCGATTCTTCGATTGATGTTTTATATGCATGTATTGATTTTTATGTAGCTGTTGTTTATGTAGCTGTTGTTTATGTAGATTAATTGATTAATTGATTAATTACCTTTTATGGAATAATTTTAATTGTTGCTTAGGCTTTCAAAATCAGAGTTATGGTTTTGTGTTTTTGGAAATAATCGCACTTGCATATATTAAATTTCCTCGGAAACTACTACCAGCATGAATTGCGTCTACTACTACAAGCATGAATTTCTTTTGTATTTTTGTTGTACTTTTTTAGCATGAAATATTAGTTAAACTTTTCAAGGGGTTGTTTGGTTCACGAGGTAGTATGGGTTTGGAATCCAGAATCAGGTTGCCGTTTAGGTGTTATGAGGTTTATATTTTATTAATGATATCATGTGTTTGGTTCATTGCTCACCAGGTCATAGCTTCCCAAAGGTAAGGTTCTTATAGCAGTTTGGAACTCCTGGTCTCCAACCTTCCAAGAAAACTTGGCACATTCATTTTTACTAGTAAGGTGGTTACCGTTAGCCACTAATACTTGCATAGGAGTAGTCTGAACCACCTCACAATTGAGTTTGCTAGCAGCTCTTTCATCTTAGAAGCTATGAGTGTTTCCACCATCAACCAGTATAGAAAATTCTTTTTGCCCTTTTTTCCCGGTTAAAGTGATAGTCTTGTTGCTATAACCTCCCTCTATAGCATGAACTGATACCTCTATGGAAGTCTGCATTTGTGAGTTCTCTTTTAGTTTGCTAGCATCAGGTTGCTGTCCCTGATTTTCTTGGTCAGATTCAACTATGCATACATTAGTAACATGATGAAACGGATGTTTCAATTCACGATTTTTCATTTATATTAGTGTTTCAATAAAAGTTTACTAGATTTCCAGAATTGATGTTGCATTTACTGTGTTTTTCTACATGTAATGTCTTTAAACAATTATAATGCATTAACTGTGGCGTAGTTTCATATGTGTATGTGTACGTGTATGTATATATGCTTACTTTCTGATTATTTTACATGGGTTTTCTTGGTGTCTGTAGATTGATTACTTGTTGTCTAGTTCTTGTAAGGTATTGATCATTTCTCTTTGTTTAACTTTGCAGATTTATAAAATGTCTAACTCGTCGTCCACAAGAGGAGCCGGAAAACTCTCACAGCTGAGCCAATTATGGAAAGCTCTTGATAGTGATTTTAAAGATCACATTCTGGACCCGGAGAACCCGGAGAACCAGAATTGTCTCTTTAGGCTGCTTAGCATGATTGACGTGGAGCCTGACATGATGGCGTCATTCATTGCAAGCATCTTTGATGGAGATTACTACAATTCTGAACGTCAGATTTTTCTCTTTGGTACTGTCATGGTTTGGAAATTACCCTACTACCCTTACTATACTTATACTGAACATACTAGTACTCTGCTCATACTAATACTCTGCTATCATGACAGGTACACATGCTCTTGGCCTCACGCTAGAGGATGTTCTTTATATAACTGGTTTACCTATTAAGGGTGAACCAGTATTATATAAAAATGCATTCGATGACGGCGCCTTTAACCGGGTTTTTGGGAATGGGCGTTTTCTGAGGAAGACAACACTGCCGGTAAAGGAGATCATGAACATTGTCTTGGACAAGGACCATGTTGAAGATTACCGAGCTCGGAAAATTGTTGTTCTTCTCATTGTTTTGTTTGCGTTTATTGCACCAAACAATAACAAACATGAAATTGACTCGGTTTCAGTCCAATTCGTAGAGAATTTGGACAGAATCGATGATTATGCATGGGGAGCAGCATTATTGGCTTACCTATACAACGGAATGAACCGCTACAAAAAAAATATATTGATGGGAATCTTTGGGTTCTTCTTGTAAGTTTTGCTTATACGTTTATAGTATTGTTTTATTGTGCTTTCGTTGTCATTTATTTGTTCTTATATTTGTCTGTTTTTCTTTGTTTGACAGGTTTTTTTCATAATTCGGATCAAGAAGCTGCAGACTGCTCTTGGGATCAAGTTGAAGAATCCCCCTGAGTCGGTAAAACACGGAGAGCCATGGCTACCAAGGATGGTTCGTGAAATCAACAAGAAAACGCACAACCATTATGCCAAATGGACGATTGACTCGATGCTGCCTATCACAGGAAAGGTACACATTGAATTGTTAGTTTACTTATTAGTTTTTAGACAAAATTGCATTTTGTATACCTGAAATTTTATAGTTTCGCACATTGGTGGTTGAAACAAAAAACTCAATATTTGCATAGCTAATTGTGCTTTTTCATCGCACTGTGAGGGCTTCACACAACTGCCGTTAAAACTTAACAAAATGTCAACTTTCTTGAGGGCAAGAGGGTCATAAAAGTTTTCTAATCCTATATAGACAATATAGACACAATATAGGATTAGAAAACTTTTATGACCCTTTTGCCCTCAAGAAAGTTGACGTTTTGTTAAGTTTTAACGGCAGTTGTGTGAAGCCCTCACAGTGCGATGAAAAAGCACAATTAGCTAGGCAAATATTGAGTTTTTTGTTTCAACCACCAATGTGCGAAACTATAAAATTTCAGGTATATTAGAAAACTTTTATGACCCTTTTGCCCTCAAGAAAGTTGACATTTTGTTAAGTTTTAACGGCAGTTGTGTGAAGCCCTCACAGTGCGATGAAAAAGCACAATTAGCTAGGCAAATATTGAGTTTTTTGTTTCAACCACCAATGTGCGAAACTATAAAATTCCAGGTATACAAAATGCAATTTTTTCTAAAAACTAATAAGTAAACTAACAATTCAATGTGTACCTTTCCTGTGATAGGCAGCATCGAGTCAATCATCCATTTGACATAATGGTTGTGCGTTTTCTTGTTGATTTCACGAACTATCCATGGTAGCCATGGCTCTCCGTGTTTTACCGACTCAGGGGGATTCTTCAACTTGATCCCAAGAGCAGTCTGCAGCTTCTTGATCCGAATTATGAAAAAAACCTGTCAAACAAAGAAAAACAGACAAATATAAGAACAAATAAATGACAACGAAAGCAAAATAAAACAACACTATAAACGTATAAGCAAAACTTACAAGAAGAACCCAAAGATTCCCATCAATATTTTTTTTTTGTAGCGGTTCATTCCGTTGTATAGGTAAGCCAATAATGCTGCTCCTCATGCATAATCATCGATTCTGTCCAAATTCTCTATGAATTGGACTGAAACCGAGTCAATTTCATGTTTGTTATTGTTTGGTGCAATAAACGCAAACAAAACAATGAGAAGAACAGCAATTTTCCGGGCTCGGTAATCTTCAACATGGTCCTTGTCCAAGGCAATGTTCATGATCTCCTTTACCGGCAGTGTTGTCTTCCTCAGAAAACGCCCATTCCCAAAAACCCGGTTAAAGGCGCCGTCATCGAATGCATTTTTATATAATACTGGTTCACCCTTAATAAGTAAACCAGTTATATAAAGAACATCCTCTAGCGTGAGGCCAAGAGCATGTGTACCTGTCATGATAGCAGAGTATTAGTATGAGCAGAGTACTAGTATGTTCAGTATAAGTATAGTAAGGGTAGTAGGGTAATTTCCAAACCATGACAGTACCAAAGAGAAAAATCTGACGTTCAGAATTGTAGTAATCTCCATCAAAGATGCTTGCAATGAATGACGTCATCATGTCAGGCTCCACGTCAATCATGCTAAGCAGCCTAAAGAGACAATTCTGGTTCTCCGGGTTCTCCGGGTCCAGAATGTGATCTTTAAAATCACTATCAAGAGCTTTCCATAATTGGCTCAGCTGTGAGAGTTTTCCGGCTCCTCTTGTGGACGACAAGTTGGACATTTTATAAATCTGCAAAGTTAAACAAAGAGAAATGATCAATACCTTACAAGAACTAGACAACAAGTAATCAATCTACAGACACCAAGAAAACCCATGTACAATAATCAGAAAGTAAGCATATATACATACACGTACACATACACATATGAAACTACGCCACAGTTAATGCATTATAATTGTTTAAAGACATTACATGTAGAAAAACACAGTAAATGCAACATCAATTCTGGAAATCTAGTAAACTTTTATTGAAGCACTAATATAAATGAAAAATCGTGAATTGAAACATCCGTTTCATCATGTTACTAATGTATGCATAGTTGAATCTGACCAAGAAAATCAGGGACAGCAACCTGATGCTAGCAAACTAAAAGAGAACTCACAAATGCAGACTTCCATAGAGGTATCAGTTCATGCTATAGAGGGAGGTTATAGAAACAGGACTATCATTTTAACCGGGAAAAAAGGGCAAAAAGAATTTTCTATACTGGTTGATGGTGGAAGCACTCATAGCTTCTAAGATGAAAGAGCTGCTAGCAAACTCAATTGTGAGGTGGTTCAGACTACTCCTATGCAAGTATTAGTGGCTAACGGTAACCACCTTACTAGTAAAAATGAATGTGCCAAGTTTTCTTGGAAGGTTGGAGACCAGGAGTTCCAAACTGCTATAAGAACCTTACCTTTGGGAAGCTATGACCTGGTGAGCAATGAACCAAACACATGATATCATTAATAAAATATAAACCTCATAACACCTAAACGGCAACCTGATTCTGGATTCCAAACCCATACTACCTCGTGAACCAAACAACTCCTTGAAAAGTTTAACTAATATTTCATGCTAAAAAGGTACAACAAAAATACAAAAGAAATTCATGCTTGTAGTAGTAGACGCAATTCATGCTGGTAGTAGTTTCCAAGGAAATTTAATATATGCAAGTGCGATTATTTCCAAAAACACAAAACCATAACTCTGATTTTGAAAGCCTAAGCAACAATTAAAATTATTCCATAAAAGGTAATTAATCAATTAATCAATTAATCTACATAAACAACAGCTACATAAACAACAGCTACATAAAAATCAATACATGCATATAAAACATCAATCGAAGAATCGAAATTAGGGCAAAACAGATAGAGGGGGGGGGGGGAGGGGGAGAGAGAGAGAGGGAGAGAGAAGGGAGAGAGAGAGGAATAACCGCCAGAGAGTGAAGAGAGTGAGGAGAGTGAATAATTGCCGGAGAGTGAGGAGAGTGAATATTTTTTTTAAAAGATAGTTTTTGAAAGGGAGAGAGGCATGTTTTATACACAAATATAAAATGCACGATCCCGGAATTTAAGCTCCACTTCGTTGTATAATTTGTTCAAAATGGACAAATGCGCACTGATAGTCTTACTCCTACCGATAGGCTCTCTGATAGTCATCTATACAAAAACAAAACCAATACATGATCAGCATTAAAATAAAGAATTACAAAAAGAGAGCATGAAATTTGTTAGGCCGAATACACAATATAATCAAGTATGTATGAGAATAACGATAATTAAAAACACTGTTTATGAATCAATAAAACTGTAATCGTATTAACAGCTTCTCTCTTTATGATGTTAATGAATCACAAAGAGCTTCTAGGTTACAAGAATAATATATCAATATTCACGCGTCCCTTCTAGGGATAACCTATCTGTGTTTATATAGTACACAGCTACATACAATCCATCTCTAATTGATATTCCTATAAGTTAGCTATACAATTCATATCAATTAAGGATTGCTTCAGTCTTCTATTCCAATCTCCTTAGCTGTATCAATATATTCTGCTTCTTTCCATTTTCAGAATATATTGCTTCTAGAATCTTCAATTCTGCACCGACAGCTAATTCAACTTTCACCTTGTCAGACTTTAAATAAACTCTGACCGGCTTCAATTAAACTCTTTACCCTGTCAGAGTTTAACTAAACTCTGACTGGCTTCTGATAAACTCTTGTCAGTACCTGTTGCTTAAACACTGATAAACAAACATTAGCAATTATATCTAACAATCTCCCCCAACTTGTTCATAATAAAATGTACAAGTTAAAACATATAATTGATGATGTCAAAACCTTTTAACAAATGCAGTGTTTAACATATAACAGAGTTTAATTTAAAACAGAGTTTAAATTTGACTTAGAATAGAAAATATTAAAAACTTACAGTCAGACTTTACTTGACTTCTTTAATATCAGGCACAGTCCTGAGATAATCAATCAGCAGTCTTCTCTCAGCATTCTCAAGTTCAGTTATCATAATGTCTTTCAGTTCCTTATACTCTGGATCTCCTTCACCAGTTTGATATATGGCAGCCCTCAGAGAATAGATACTGTTCTTCTTCATATCATTCCCTAGCCGAATGTACTGAGCTTTATCTGACTCTAAGTTGAATTCTAAGACTTTTAATCCCAGTGCAGTTTTAAATCTAGCACTGTTTCTCTTCATCTCCACCAATTTTCCAGTATGATCTCTATACTTTGGAATATAAGCATTTGAGACTTCTCCTCCTCCAAGCATCACTTTTGATCTCAGCATCTTTTCTCTTAAGATTTGAGCAACATTATGGGTATGTCTGTTCTTAACTTTTAACAGATAAAGTACATATTCAAGTTCTTCCCATTATTTGAGATTTACATCAGATTCTCCAATTCTATAAACTCTTCCATCACTCATGAAATATAACAGAAACTGCTTCTTCAAGATCTTGTGAAAAATCAACTGAACAGATTCTAACTTATCAAGATTTTCTTGTGTATTCCCAATACCAGATCCTGTTAGTGAAATATTGTCTTGAGATCTGTTATTTATTCTCTTCTCCCTATGTGAACCTAAACCAGACTTATCATAAGATTCTTTTCCAAGTACAGTCCTGGTTTGAGAAAAATCCACAGGTTGAAGTGTCAGAGTTTCAGAGAGTACAGGTCTTAAGAAACCTTTGAGTTGAGGAGCTAGCTGAGTTTGCACAGCTTGAGCCTTGTCAGAGGCTGGCTTAACTTCAATAGTATCATCAACTTGAGCAGCGTCAGAGGTTGATTTTGGTAATCTTGTTTCAACTTGAACAATGTCAGAGGTTGAATAAATCTTCTTAGGTAACTGCTCTTCTTCTACCAGTTTACCTTTTCCTTTATCAGCATTTTTAATCACAGGCCTCCTTGAGTACTGTAAGCTCTGATCAGAGTTTACATTCTCTTTGATAACAATTCCTTTTTCTTTCTTTCTAGGAGCCTTGATTTCCTTCTTCTTATAAGTACCATCCTTCAACTTCTTCTCATGCTCTTCAGCAAGACTCAGCATTTCAGCTTCCATGTCTTCAACTGTAGCTTCATTACCATGTTCTTCTAGAAACATCTTGGTAGCAATTTCTTCATCAGTTAATGGATTGGCTGAAATAATTAAACTCTTAAGTCTTGAACCACTGGCAGAGTTTGAAATTTCTTTACCAGGGTTTGTCAACCTATTAGAATTTAATTTTGATCTTCTTTTTCCTTGAACAGAAAGTAAATTCTTCTCAGATTCCTTGCTTCCACCATCAGCAGAATCATCCTTCCGTCTCAGAGTTTGAGTATCTTTGCATTTGTCTTTAGGTATACTCTCCCCCTTTTTGACATCATCAGAAAGTAGTACTGATGTCAGCAATTCAAGCGCAGTAGAAATAGAAGTCAGTTGAGCAGACATAGCATTCTGGTTGTCCTCAACTGTCCCAAGCCTCTTCTTGATTTCTTCAGAATCCCTGGCTTGCTGCTTGAACATGGTATAATAATAAGTTCTGTCAGCCTTTAAAGTAAGATCCCTCAGGCTTACTTCATTCCTCAGACTTGTAAGCATTTGTTGATTCTCATCAAATCTATTATTGAGAGATTTGACTTGAATAACAGTTGCCTGTAAGCTCGTAAGGACATCAGGATTTGTAATCTTCTTGACAGAATCAGATAAAAATTCTGCAGCCCTTTGCGCTGGAAAGATACAATCTGCATTAGCCCATGCATTGTAGTACATATTCTGAAAATGCTCAGAAGCAGCCCTTTGAACTTCCCTTTCTTCAGTAGAATTTGCTTGAATATCAGAAATTTCCACATGAATATCAGAGTTTGAATGAACAGTAACCTCTGCTTCTCTCTGAACAATCTCAACAACTGATTGTTGCAAAGTTTCAAGAAAGATAATATCCTCATGATCATTATCTGTTGCATCAGCATGTACAGCAACAGCTTCTGGAACTGGATCAACTCTAATCTGATCAACTTCATCACCTTTCTCAAAATCAATAGAAATGATTTCTGTGTGAGAAGCAATAGGTTCTACTAACTCAGTAGATGTTTGATCAGCTTCCGGTATAGTATCTTCATGATCCACAATCCTGCTGTCAGAGTATGCAGCAGCTTCCTCAACTACATCATCAGTTTTTGATGTAGGAGCTTCTGTGTCCTCAGGTTCTTTATCCAAATTGGCAATAATATCACCAAAAAGTTGATTAGCAACTAATCTTCTCTTTCTCTGATGAAGATTTTCTTCATCAGCTTCAGTTTCTGAGTCTGCACTAGAAGCAGCAGCAACAGACTTTGCCCTGTGGGCTCGCCTTTTCTTCATTCTTTTTCTCTGAGGCACAGCATCAACATTTGATGCCTCAGCTTCAACAGACTTAACTGCTCGAACTTTAGATCTCTTTGACCTCTGTGGTTGAGATACAGAAGGTCCAGCTTCAGCAGTTGAGACACGTTGTTGTTGTGAGTTGTCAAGAAATTGTTGCACAGATGCAGGTAACATTAAAGGACCAACTTCTCCTTTCTTGTTGTCCTTGTTGATAAGGTCAGAGAATATACGTTTGTGTAATTTAAATGAAAGTATAACATCATCCTCTACAATCTCAACATGTGGACAGCAATGATTGAATATCAATTGACAAAACCTAGAGAAGTAAACAACATTTCTATTCTCTAGCATTTTCTCACCAATATTAGTTAAAACTAATCTAGCAACATCAAATTGACTGCCATAGAGAAGAGAATACCCGATCTGTAGACTATCCGTGGGAATCGCATCCCAATTAGTGCACTTCTTTCCAAAAGCCCGAGTAATGCAATCGAAAAAGAAGCTCCACTCCTTACGCAAAAATGGCCTTTTGAGTTGACCTATCTTTGACAAAGGTCCAGAGTAGCCGATTTCTCTCATCATCCTAACCAACTCAGAATCACCAACAGATATCGTGAAAGCATTAAAATCTTCAAGACCCAAAGCATCACGAACAGTAGTAGGAGTAACAACAAATTGATCTTCTTGAAACTCAAAAATGATAGATGGAGATCCAGACTCTCCTCCATTATCATAAGTACCTGTCTGCCAAAAAGTTCGAATTTGAGTCGCAGACAGCTTCGATGGTGCGGTGAGAGCAGTACCAATATCAGAGTTTGACAAGAAACTCTGAATCAAATGAAACGCCTCCGGTGCGTTCTCATTTGCTACAGGAGCTGAGTAGTTATTTGGGACAAATTCTAATTCAGATGCAATAAACGCTGTAGTTGCCATTAGTAAGATTTGAAAACAAGAAATACTGGGCTCAGAAAGTGTTTGAGTGTTTGTGTGTGAGTAAAATGTTATGAAAAGATGAAATGCGTAAAAGATTGAATCGTGTGTATGTAGTGTATTAAATAATAACTGGTAAGATTAGAAGTATGTTAGTGGGACAGATGTCAGACGTGAAGACGCTGACAGCTGTATCTAACAACTTCCAATACACACGTGCAAACGTGGAGACACCTGTCATCACATATAACACTCAAAATATTCGCTTAAAAGAAAAAAAATCAATAATAATAAAATTATCAATTTCAATAATAAAGTACAAAGGAACTCAACAGTCAGAATAATAATGACTGTCTCGAAACTCCGCACCTTAATATCCCAAGCGCTTCGATTCTAGTAAGAACCCTTCAGTTACCCTGTTGAATGCTTTAAAAACTCAAGCATTTTAACAACAGGCTTCATTTCTTTCAAATTCATTTAACTCTTCTTGCATTGCTGTAATCCAATTAGCATCTTGAAGAGCTTCCTCCACTTTCTTTGGTTCTGTTTGAGACAAGAAAGCATGATACAGACACTCATTGTTTGTTGCACTTCTAGTTCTCACACTAGCATCAGGATCTCCAATTATGAGATCAGGTGTGTGTGCCTGTGTCCACTTTCTGGCTGTTGGTAAGTGGTTTCTTGCATCATTATTGAATCCTCCCCCTTGATCCATGCTCTCCTGATTCATACGTTGACTTTCAGCAGTATCTGAGGCTCCCCTTGAGTTGGATGGCTCAGTGTTTGAACTGTTAGAGTTTGAATCAGTTTCCTCAACTGACTCACTTGCTGTGTCTTGTTGAGCTTCTTCACGCTCCCCCTCAACTGGTTCTCTATTTTGTTCAATTTGAGAATTTTCAGTTTCTTCAGGATTTACCAGTAGAGGTTCAGAGTATGCTCCGTCAGGATTTGTCAAACCTGCTTCGTCAGAGTTTACATCATCAGAGAATAGATCTTCATTTTCAAAACGTAGTTGATCATATCCATCCTTGTCTTCAAGTCCAATTATTTTCTTGTCATCAAATGACACATGTATGGATTCCATGATCACCTTAGTTCTCAGATTGTAAACTCTGAATGCTTTTGTTGACAATGGATAGCCAACAAAGATTCCTTCATCAGCTTTTAACTCGAACTTGGTCAACTGTTCAGGATGAGTCTTCAACACAAAGCATTTGCATCCAAATATGTGAAAATATTTCAAATTTGGCTTCTTATTTTTAACCATTTCATATGGTGTTTTTCCATGCTTGTTGATCAGTGTAGCATTTTGAGTAAAACAAGCAGTTTGAACAGCTTCTGCCCAGAAGTACGTTGGTAATTTTGCTTCATCAAGCATAGTTCTGGCAGCTTCAATTAAAGTTCTGTTCTTTCTTTCAACTACACCATTTTGCTGTGGAGTTCCAGGTGCAGAGAATTCTTGTTTGACTCCTCTCTCCTTGCAGAAAGCTTCCAATATTGAGTTTCTGAATTCAGTTCCATTATCACTCCTTATAATTTTGACTTTGTGCTGTGATCCTTTGTCCAGTAGATTTACATGATCCATCAGAATTTGAGCAGTTTCATCCTTCTTTGATAGGAAATACACCCATGTATATCTAGTATATTCATCAACAATTACTAGAGCATATTTCTTTCTGCCCATTGACATCACATTCACTGGTCCAAAGAGATCAACATGTAGAAGATGATAAGGTTCCACTACTGAAGATTCAAATTTACTCTTGAAAGATGACTTCCTTTGCTTGGCCTTTTGACAAGAATCACATAGACCATCTAGATTAAGTATTGATTTTGGAAGTCCTCTTACAAGATCCTTTCTTATCAGCTCATTGATGTTGTTCAAATTGAGATGAGAGAGCTTCTTGTGCCAATTCCAACTCTCTTCATTTGACATTTTTGCAGTCAGACACACTGTACTTCCATCAGAGTTTGTTACCAAACTTGCTTCATAAATATTGTTGCGTCTGTGTCCAACTAGAACAACTTTTCCAGTAGATTTATTGATAACTTCACAGTATTCACTATGAAAATCTACATGGTTTCCTCTGTCACAGATTTGACTCACAGATAACAGATTATGCTTGAGTCCTGAGACTAGAGCTACATTTGTGATGATGACACTTCCAAGATTGATATTGCCATATCCCAGAGTGTGTCCTATGTTGCCATCTCCATAGGAAACTTTTGGGCCAGCCTTCTCCTCAAAGTCTGATAGCAGGGCTTTGTTTCCAGTCATATGTCCTGAGCAACCACTGTCCAAGATAAGTGTGCTCGCTATTATACCCTGCAATCACAAACAAACACTAAGTGTTAGTTTTAAGGATCCAGACTTGCTTGGATCCTTTGTCCTTCTTAACAGTGTTAGCTTTTGCAGCGGAATCTGTATTATCAGAGTTTAAACTAACATTGTCAGATTTTACACTAGCAGAGTTTGCTCTAACCCATTTCAAGTTGGGTTTTAGCTCATAATAGTTATGATAAATTGCATGATAACTCTTACATGTGTAAATAGAATGCCAAGTGCTCCCACAATGTTTGCATAAAGTCTGTGGTTTTACTCTAACATAATCATTCTTTACTTCTGATGTAGAAGGTAAAGTATTAATATGTTTGTTCTTAGTGCAAAATCTAGCAAGATGATTAGAACTACCACAACTGTAACATGTTTTTCTTGAGGCACTAGCATTAGGCATATGATTATTTCTATTTCTCTTGGAACCTTTAGGTTTCATGGAAGACTTTACCTCTTTTAGCTTGTGATTGAACTGTTTTCCTGTCATCAAGCCAACATTAACCTGTTTTTCACAAGTTTTTACTGGTTTTCTAACAGCTTCTATTTCCATAAGTTTTTCTGTTATAATATTTTCCTGTTTGACACAAGATTCATCTGATTCCATATCAGCTTCCCTTATTACAACAGATTTTAACTTATTGGCTTCTGGAACAAATTTCACAGGTTTAAGTTGTGGTTTTACCTTAACCTTGTCTTTAAACCTAAGTTCATCATTTTCACAATAACCTAAACCTACAGAATCAGTCTGAAACACTTGATGAGTGTCTCTTCCAGAATCTGTCCAAGTCTTGATTATTTTCCTTTCCTTCTCTAAATCAGATTCTAGTTGCTTATATCTTTTCAGCAACTCCTGTTCTACATAAACAGCATCATCTCTTTCTTTTTGAATCTGCTTCAAATTCACAAGTTCTCTTTCAAGAAACTTGTTTCTTTCTTTAAGACTAAGATTCTCAGATTTAATCCTCTCATTCTCTAAAGTCTGATCCCTATAACTAACATGTATATTCTTAAGATAAATTCTTAATTCAGAAATATTATCAGTATCATAGGCATAAGTAGTTAGAGGTACCTTATTTTCTGATGACTCAACTTCATCTTTGATAGTTGCCATGAGTGCATAATTCACTCCATCATCAGAATCTGAAGTATCTGCCCAGTCTTTGCCTTTAGAGATGAGTGCTTTTTCAGTTCTTCCTTTCTTGCACTCTGGAGCATAGTGACCCATCTCTTTGCACTTGTAGCACTGGATCTCAGATTTGTCCTTCTTACCAGACTTGGTATCCCTTCCATCAGACTTTCTGAAATTCTTCTTCTCAGAATTTGAATCTCTCCTTGAGAATCTTTTACCCTTCTTGAAGTTCTTGAATCCCATCTTCTTAAATGTCTTAACCATCAAGGCAGCCATTTGCATCATCTCTTCTTCATCATCCTCAGAATCAGAAGCTTCATCAGAGTTTGAATCATCATCAGAGTTTGATGACTCACTCTCAGATTTGATCACTAAAGCCTTTCCCTTGGCTTTCTTCCTTGATGATTCCTTCTTGATGGGCTTCTCCTCGACTTTGAGAGCAACAGATTTTGTCTTCTTGCTTGACCTCCTGTTTCTTTGTTCTATCTCAAGTTCATGAGTCTTTAACAATCCATAGATTTCATCAAGATCTGTATCAGCAAGATCATAATTATCTCTGATTGTTGTTGCCTTTAAATCCCACTTTTCAGGTAGAGATAACAGAAACTTGAGATTGGACTCTTCAAGTTCATATTCCTTATCTACCAGAGACAGATCGTTCAACAGTTTGCAAAATCTGTCATAAGTCTCAGTCAAGGTTTCATTAGTTCTTGAATCAAAGTGCTCATACTCCTGTGTGAGTATTGTTTTTCTGTTCTTCTTAATAGCACCTGTTCCCTGGCATCTGACTTCTAAAGCATCCCATATCTCTTTGGCAGTTTTGCAGCCAATTACCCTGTTAGACATAACATTATCTAAAGCACTGTGGAGAAGATGTCTAACCTTTGCATCCTTTGCAATTGATGAGATATCCTCAGGAGTCATATCTTTCTTTTCCTTTGGAACAGTCTTTTGTTCTTGACCATCAACAACAGGGGACAATTTAGTTAGCATATGAGGACCATCATTAATTCTGTCAAGGTATTCTGGATCTGTAGCCTCCAGAAACATGGTCATCTTCACCTTCCAAATCGGATACTCTACAGGCCTGAGAATCGGAACCCTGATTGTTTCATATCGACTCACAGAATTAGGCTTAACCTGTTCAGCCTTGGAAGCAGTTTGATTTTCTTCAGACATGATTATTACTGTGTTTGAATCGTAAAACTGTATATATTAAACAGCCTTGGCTCTGATACCAATTGTTAGGCCGAATACACAATATAATCAAGTATGTATGAGAATAACGATAATTAAAAACACTGTTTATGAATCAATAAAACTGTAATCGTATTAACAGTTTCTCTCTTTATGATGTTAATGAATCACAAAGAGCTTCTAGGTTACAAGAATAATATATCAATATTCACGCGTCCCTTCTAGGGATAACCTATCTGTGTTTATATAGTACACAGCTACATACAATCCATCTCTAATTGATATTCCTATAAGTTAGCTATACAATTCATATCAATTAAGGATTGCTTCAGTCTTCTATTCCAATCTCCTTAGCTGTATCAATATATTCTGCTTCTTTCCATCTTCAGAATATATTGCTTCTAGAATCTTCAATTCTGCACCGACAGCTAATTCAACTTTCACCTTGTCAGACTTTAAATAAACTCTGACCGGCTTCAATTAAACTCTTTACCCTGTCAGAGTTTAAACTCTGACTGGCTTCTGATAAACTCTTGTCAGTACCTGTTGCTTAAACACTGATAAACAAACATTAGCAATTATATCTAACAAAATTTATAAGACCTTGCTCTCTACTACACAAATTTTAACACGACAACACAAATTGCATGCATATAAAGTGAGGGTTTTACCTCAAAATCGAAACCAAACAAAGATTGACCCGAAACTGCTAGAACCCTACTTGAACCCTTGAAACTCTTGAATTAAACTACAATTCTATAAAATCCAGCTTGATATAAATCACAATTCTATAAACTCTTGAATTTTTAGGCTTCTCATCAATAAAGTACTAAATTTTAACTTAATTACCAAGATAAACACATCAGAGAAATCCCTGCCGTTTTGCTATCTTCATAAAGAATTACACTAGCAGCAAGAATCAAACTACATATATGCTTTTGAATGCCATTTGACATGGCAGCCACTTAATTATAGACATCGTTTATAACAAAACCAATCAAACACAAAATCAAACAAAACCCATTTCATATCAAACCCAACTAACAAAACCAAAATCAATTCAACAATCAAATTAAAAAAAAACCCCAATACTAAATCAAACAGTGAAACAAATAAAACACACCAACGATCTTGAATTACAAAAAAACGACAGATTGAGAATTGGGTTTGGGGATATACTTACGGTGGGTGTGTGTATAGATTGAAGGTGCTATCGGGTTGGTTCACAAAATTGTAGTTAACTGTAATCCCGGTTAAATTTAGTATATAGTTTACTAGAATTATGTTTATTATGTTATAAATAATATATTTATGTGGATGTCCTTTAACTTTTCATTTCTAGAATTTTGACCTTTCAAATCTAGACCTTTAGCTCTCCAACTTCTTGTAACTCTTATCATGTAAAGCCTATAAATAGGCATTCTTCTAAAGCATGTAAGTATAGAGCAATATATGAAATTGATCACTTCTCTTCGTTCTTTAGTTCTCTCTAATTTATTCTATATTTTCACAACACGTTATCAGCACGACCGACTCTTTCGTTTCGTTAATATGATGGTAAATTATATTCAAGAGCTTCAAGGTGATCAATCTAAAATTTTAGAGAATTATTCATCACACTTTAAGATTATAAGGTACACATCTTTATCATCATTTTCATTTTCATAGTATTGTTCTAAATCCATATGTTTTGAGTTATGCTAGTTGATATTTCTCGTAAAACTCATATTATATTCGTTTTAAATCAAAATCAAACAGTTTCAGATTTTCTAGAAAAATATTCTAATTACCTACAACTTTTAACCTTAAACATGTTTCAAACTCCTCTATTTAATATGCCAAATTCTGCAATGTATAAATTATTGGTGTGAATTTGGTATTAGTATATCTATACTTTGAAAAATCATATTAAATTCGTTTTACATCGGAATCAATATGTTCTAGATATTTCAGATATATTCTCTTAATTTTCTGCAACTTTGATTGTTTAGCATTTTTGAGATTCTACATGTAAATTTGTGAAATTCTACCATATGTATAAGTCGTTGGTATGATTTCAGTAACATGACACTGCGACTTTATAAGATCTTATAAAATTGAAATTACATCCAAAAATTATGTGTAATATTAATTCGGAAAGATCTTCTTGAGACCTTTAAATTCTGATCAAAATTTAGGCACGATTACTATATCTAAAAGTTTAAATTGAAATCTGGTCATGAGCTATTTTGTAATGTATTGCTACAGTCAGTGTTTTATTTAATTATGATATAGTTACATCTTTGTTTTTCATGTGCTTAACAAAGGGTCAGGACCATGTCATTACTGGGAAAAAAAGTGGCTCGAGGAGAGACAATAATGTGAATCATCCTAAAACAAAAACTGGAAGCAAAAACTGGAAAAACACTTAAAACAACTAGGAGTCAAACCCTCTATTGGTTTTGTTATTCTTCAAATATCTTGCACTGGGAAGAGCACTAGGACACTTCCTTGCCAAGTCTTCTGATATAAAACCAGTTTCTTGCCCTGAGAAGAGCATTAGGACACTTCCTTGCCAAGTCTTATGATATAAAACCAGTTTCTTGCACTGAGAAGAGCACTAGGACACTTCCTTGCCAAGTCTTCTGATATAAAACCAGTTCCATCCGTGTGAATTAGAAGGTCTCCATCTTCATGAAAAAATGTCAATAGATGAATGCACGGTGATGACATTAGCTATAGCGGAACCGACATTAGCTATAGCGGAACCGATATAGACTAGGACCGAAGGTCTCCATCTTCATGAAAAAATGTCAATAGATGAATGCCCGGTGATGACATTAGCTATAGCGGAACCGACATTAGCTATAGCGGAACCGATATAGACTAGGACCCGACATGGACCATGTTTAGTCTACAGATTATTTTTTTCACACGGAAAAAATGTCAAGGGATGAATGCACGATGATGACTCTTTCTGTAGAGGTAAGCACGAAATGAAGTATTTAAACCCGAAACACTAAGAGCTCGGTTGGTCTGTGTCGGGCCTTCAATACATTTTCCAACTCTTCTGTTCGTAAAAATTACACGGCCATATATATATGAAAATGTAAAATCATTACCTAAATGAAATTATCCTAGTAAACGGCTATAGCGGAACCAATATTGACCATAGCGGACCCGACATTGACCATGCACGATGACGACTCTTTCTGTAGAGGTAAGCACGAAATGATGTATTTTGTTTTTTTTTTCAAACATTGTATAAGGGAGTACAATACACCTTAATGAAATTAAGGGGTTGGTTTATGAGAGAATGTTATTTGATATAAGTAGGGATGGCAACGGGTCAGGTCGGATCGGATTTTGGCCAAATCCAAATCCAAAGTATTCGGATCGGTTCGGGTTTGGATTCGGGTTTGAAAATCCAAATTTAAATCCAAACCATCGGGTTTTATCGGGTTTCGGTTCGGATTCGGGTTTAAATCGGGTTTTTAATTCAAAATTCAAAAATTAAAATAATCACATTAAGCAAAACATAAAAGTACAAATATATTTAAAATTTAAAATATAAAAATATTTTAGTTGCATAAAAAATATAGAATATTATAAATAAAATTTAAAAACTATAAAAAAAATAAAAGAATATATATATTAATATAAATATATATGTGGGTGATCATTTTGTTTATTTGCTTGATATGTATCTTAAATATATATGTATGTTTTGAAATATAAAATTATTAAGATTAAAATATTAAAATATTGTTATTATTATATACATTTATATAATACCATATATATACTAATATATAATAAGCAAACTAGCCTATAATTGGTTGTTTGGTTTAACCAACCGTTAAAAGAATAGTGATCGTTAGATATTTACTAAATAGATGGTAACCGTTAGATCTAATAATAAGGGAAATTCTATATTTAAATCACTCTTCTAAATATTCAAGGTTCGAATTCCGTTAACAACAAATTTATAATAAAAAATTTTATATTATTTGTTCTAAACAATACATATATATATATATAACCGAACGATTCACTAAACTCCGGTTGGATTTAGGAATGTTGGAATAAAAGAAAATAATAATAATATAAATAATGTTGGATTTATTGAAATTAATAAATCCAACTTTAAATGCAATATAATGATATAACGTATTTATAATATAAAATATACGAAAAAAAATATTGGATTTTATATGGTGTGAAAATTATATATTATTTGTATAATTATATATAATAAAATAAAAAAATATATAATAATATACATATATTTATTCGGATCGGGTTCTTAATAGATCGGATAATATAAAATCCATATCAATGTTAATCTTTATCAAGTTAGTGAGTTAATTTTCACTAATAAGCTTGTATCAAGTTAGTGAGTTAATTTTCACTAATAAATTAATGGATTTTGCTGACCATAATAATATTAAATACATCTTTATATTGTCAACACAGTGCCAGACTTTACCAGGGATGATAGAAAAATCCGATTCGACGGATACCCGATCCGTTTCGACCCGATTGGATCTTACCGAACCCGATTTTCTGGATTTAATTTTTAAACTCGAAAGAGTTTGGATTTGGATTTGGATTTTTATATTAATATTTTTTTTAAGCCCGGGCTTAAATCCAGATTTTTCGGATTTCGGACTTAAATCCGAATTTTTCGGATTTCGGGCCGGACCGGATTTTTGCAAAAATAGTAGGTCCATTTAAGGCCCATGGGCCGGGCCGAATTGGATCCGACTTTTTTCGGATCGGATTTTTCGGGTTTTTTCTAGATCAGATCGGATCGGATTTTGGGCTTCGAATTATTTGGACATCTCTAGTCCACTGGCCCAATATCCAAATACCTACCTAACCCATTTCCCAAATACCTTCTAAAATGTTTGCAACAAAATCGAGAGTAATAGGAAAAAAACATCTTTGCAGTGAGACAGGGAAATCAGCTTTGCAGTGAGATTCTTACGAAGCTTTGCAGTGAGATTCTTACAAAGCTTTGCAGTGAGCTATCTATTCAGTCAATCCGGAGCTATCTATTCTCAATCAGGAGGTATTATTTCCTTGCTCTTCTTTTTCAGTCAATCCGGAGCTATCTATTCTCTTCTTTGCTCTTCTTTTTCATCAGATTGAAAATGTTGAACCAATTAGCATTGATGTCAATTCAAAATGAATTGATTAAGCTGCGTCAATCTTTTGCAGACCTGCAAGGAGTGGTTGAAGCCCACGGACTAAAGTTCCCAGAGATGGAAGCTAATATCTCGGCTCTTTCTGCGAGAGTGCAAAACCAGGAGGAGGTGTCTGCAAGGACATGGAATGATATTATCTCTATGATTAGAAGCAATATGGAAGAAATTCGGACTGCTGTTGCTGCTAGTGCTGCTGCTGCTACTAGTGTTGCTGCTTCTGCTGCGATAGCTGCGGAAGCTTCTACCAGTGCAGCTTCTACCAGTGCTGCCGGAAGAAATGAGGTAATTGTGTTTTTATTTTTAAATTGATGTGTTTTTAAATTGATGTGTTCTTATTGTGGTTTTTTTTTTGGGTGTTCGCCCAATTTTTGGGGATAAATAGATCAATAACCTCATTTGCCAAATGACCAAGGGTTTCGACGAGATTTTCAAAAGGCTTCCAGCAGTTCAAGGGGTGTAGGCAACAGGAGAAAGATGTGTTCTTATTGTTGATGTTGTATTTTAATAATTTTATGAGTGGTCACCAATCGGTGCCACTAGTTGAACTTTATTGAATTGTTGTTGTTTCCTAATATGTTGATGTTATTATGTTTCCTAATATGTGTTTGAACTAGTAATTAAATAGTATGATATAATTAGGCTTTGACATAAATAGGAATTCGCATTGGGCCAATCCTTAGTTATTGGTATAAGTTAAAACCCAAAAAAATAATTTGAACAACCTGGTTTATTGGTATGTAATTTTTGTGTTTTGGGTTTGATGTTTGTATTATGTCGTTAAATTGTTTATCTCAATCCTTAGTTATTAATGTGCATATATGTCACCTCTCCTTAGTCGAAGACTGAAAAGAAGGTTAGAAGAGCTCGAAAGCACAGCTGAATCCCATCCTCCAATGGTAAAGCACTGCATATTCTGAATTATCTACTGATGTACACAATTTGTTTTGAAATTTAACTAGGTTTTTTGTGTGTTTTGTAGTTAACTTCAAAACGAGCAAGGACTGACAAGCAGATCACGCGGTTGGGGCCTATATCAGCTCCAATAATACTTGCAACTTTTTATCACAAATATAAATTCATAATGAAGCCTGTATTAGTAATTACAAATTACTACCGAGAATTTTATCACAACTTTTTTTCTTATTCATAATAAGAAAAAATAAGAGGTTCTACCGAGAATTGAACTCGGGTTATTGGATTCAGAGTCCAATGTCCTAACCGTTAGACCATACAACCATGCTCTGTCAAATATCACTTTCAGACAAAACAACAATTGTTCACATGTATCATGATAAAAAGAGCCTGATTCTGATCGTGCCAGTCTACAATTCACTACCACATATATTTTCATTCATCTTCTTCTTCATTCTACTTAAATCAATTCTACAAAAATGGCTGCTTGTCTGCTTCATTAAACTCTCGGTAGCATAGAAGAAATTGATGCAAGGAGCAGAGGGATATAGGTTACATAAGCTGCCTAAACTAATTACAACTTATCAACATACAGGATAAACTTTTGACTACATGCCTCTTTTTTAGTTATTCCTTAAATTGTACGCCAAATCTTATTAACGAATGATATTAAGAAATGCAAAGATACTCGGTGCTACAATACCAGAGATACATTTATTTACAAGTGGTGAACTTAAGAGGCCTAGCATTATTTAAGGCGTTAGAGGATATTGCTCCTATTTAGATACTTCTTGATTTGTTAAATTTATGTTAGTTGAATTGTGAGCTCAAGATAAACAGATGATTTCATGTCAATATGATAGGTACTTTCTATAGGTTCTTAGCTTAGACAAACAATTCTCAGAAATCGTCTAAGCTATGTATAATGCATGAGATCAACATAAAATTGTGTTACATTTACCTGGGTTGTGGTCGCCAAAGATGATTTCTGCCAGTGCAGTTCTTCCTGCTTCACCTGGGTAGCCTGCCCACAAGATGGCTCCTATCTTTGGTTTGTATTTGGCAAACGAAACATCAACTGGACCTCCACAAAGCAGCACTAGTATCACAGGCTTCTTAGCAGCCTAAGTGACATTGGTGATGAGACTCTGTTGCAAACCAGGAAGCACCAAGTCTACACGGTCGAAATCCTCCCTCTCTTCATTTTGGTCCAAACCCATGACAAGTATCACATAATCTGCTTTCTTGTCTATATTTACTGCCTCGCTGATTGAAGCAGATGTACATTTGACAGGATTGCACCCCTGATTGTAAAATGTATTTTTCACATAACTCTGTATTGCGGCAAGCACCGTGATTGATCTGCAAGGAGGGCCTGCAAAATTTCCAATAAGTGTGTTCCTGCATAATTTCCAATAAGTGTGTTGGCGGAGTTTGCATTAGGGCCTATCACCTATCACTCTGAATTTCACAAATGCGCATCAAAAGAAGCAGCAGTAAGAATAACTTGAGGGAAGCTAGTGGCCCCCACAATCCTCCCAGCCCAGTAAACTCAACACCTTTCCCTGCATTAGTAATCCCATGCAAAGCCTCAGACCACCACTCATAAGCAGGGATTATTTATCTTACTCGGTTCATAAAATTTGGGTCGAGTTTGTGTATGATTCATTTCAACAATTTTACAATTTAAATTTACTTGATCATAGTTACTTGTTTCGGTTTTTTTTTATAATGAGTTGGATTCGAATATGAAATTGATCATCTAAATTGGAATATTGGTAAAGCAATCTCGTTCTTTTAGTTAAAGCACGTAGGTTTTTGAGTTTATCGCAACATGAATCCAACTGTTAACAGAGGAATTTGGTATTAACAAAGTTTGAGGTTCGTCGCTAGAATCAAGATTTACAACGGTGGTTCTTGAGTGGTGAATTCGTTGGAGTATGGTGGTTGTGTGTAATTGGTGGCTGAGATTGCTTAGGGTTAGTGGTGGATGTCTCAGAGCTCTCGCTTCCAACCCCTTACAATGTGCCTACGTACCCCTTTATATAGGGGATCAAGCCAACGTAGTTCTTGGGGAGGAAGTTTCCTCCATGGGCTTGGTCTCTGATCTTCAAGGCCCAGTCGAAGTCTTCAACCGCCTTCCTTACTTAGACGTAGGACTCTTCCATATCTTTCCATACTTGAATGCAGGACTTCCATATCTTTCCTTACTTAGAATTTTAACTCACTTTAGGAATGTCTAACGATAAGGCCTAGTCACAAAGGCCCAAGGCTCGTCTATGACGTCAGGACTTCATGGATAAGGAAACTTCCCCCATCGAGGACTAGTCCTATCCATTACCAACTATTTCCTTAATTCATAGACGCAGGTATAGCCATGACTTACCTTAAATGCTAGACGCATCCTTGTCCCCCGAATGAGAAGCACCCACCAGATAGCAGGACAAGTGATCCCAAGTGTTTGGGTGCAAAGTGCAGGATTACTCCAAAGTTCCCCAATGAGGACGCGCCCATTGAGTACAGGAACAGAGCTCCCAAAGCACACACCAAGATTAACCCCACATCCCCAATGAGGGCGCGCCCGTTGAATACAGGAGGAGGCCTTCAGCCACGGACATCCCCCTCCTAGGGCACATCCTAGGAGGGAATTCTTCAATATTTTGCCAATACCAAGCCAAGGGAACCATCCTTCATTATCAAGTTGCAACTTCAAACCAAGAGGACGCGCCCTCAAGGGGTGGACGGCCTAAAGGGTGCGCCCTCATCCCCATGAGGACAAGCCCTTGTGTCAAATGAAGTTATTATTCTCCGTCAAGTCTTCCATTCATGTAGAGTTGTTAGTCCACACCGAGAGGACGCGTCCTTAGGGGTTAGATGGCCAAAGGGGCACACCCTCTCCCCTAAGAGGACAAGTCCTGAATCTTCCTCATGTCATGCCATGCCAATATAGTTGTTATCCTTTGTCAAACCATCCATCAAGCTGTCATTACCATGAGGGCGCGCCCTCAAGGGGTGGACGGCCTAAAGGAGCGCGCCCTTACCCCTATGAGGATAAGCCCTAAGTCTTCCATATGTTAATCCCATGTCAATCTAGCTGTTATTCTCTGTCAAGTCATCCATTCATGTCAAGTTGTTAATCCACACCAAGAGGACGCGTCCTCAAGGGTTGGACGGCCGGAGGGCGCGCTCTCACCCCTATGAGGACAAGCCCTGAGCCTCCGTTATACTAGTTCAATCCCTAATTGCACTTTGGATATCCCCAATTGATTATTACTTGACCCGAATCTTCACTAAAAAACCCGATACCGAATTTTAGCTATAACACCAACGATTTGGGAATTTTTTTTAGGAGAATATCCATTAGTCAAGATTTTAAAGGCAAAATTATTAAAATTGTATATTCAGTTTCCTTCATTAGGAAAGATTTGAAAAAACAAATGAGATATTTTTTAATCAATAAGAATATTAAAATTGTATATTCAGTTTCCTTATATATATAAAGAAGAAGATAAATAAAAGAAGAAATAAGATAAAGATTGATAAGCTAAAAAGATAAAGATGTTGAATATCAATAAAAATTTAAAGATGTCCAAAAATATCACGACTAAAACCTTATTTATATAATTTAAAACTATTTTACTACTTTTAATTATTAAAAAAGTTTACCTATTTTTAACATGCCTACTTAATTTTTTTAATAAATACAATTAATAAAATATTAAAATATGAATATTGAAATAACAATTATTAAAAACACTCCTTTAAGCTAGTATATATAAAGAAGAAGCTAAGTAAATGAGAAAAAAATATTAAGATTGATAAGATAAAAAGATAAAGATGTCGAATATTAAAATAGTATATTTAATTTCCTCCATTATTAAAGTTTTTAATGGTAAAAATATTAAAATTGTATATTTTGTTTCCCCCATTAACAAATATTTAAAAGACAATTGAGATTTTTTCTATCCTATAAATTCAAATTTAAATAAGAAACTTTAATTTTATTGAATTAAAATTGAGAAAAGAAAAAATATTAAAATTGTATATTTTGTTTCCCTCCATTAGTAAAGATTTAAAAGAAAATTGAGATTTTTTCTATCCTATAAATTCAAATTTATATAAGGAACTTTAATTTTATTGAATAAAAATTTTGAAAGAAAAAAATCTTAAAATTGTATATCAGTTTCCTCCGTTATTAAAGATTTAAAAGGTATTTCATATATATCCTATAAATTGCAATTTAAATAAGAAAATTTAATTCTATTGAATTAAAATTGTATATTTAGTTTTCTCCATTAACAAATATTTAAAAGACAATTGAGATTTTTTCTATCATATAAATTCAAATTTAAATAATAACTTTAATTTTATTGAATTAAA
Source organism: Heracleum sosnowskyi (assembly GCA_030848705.1). Taxonomy (NCBI): domain Eukaryota; kingdom Viridiplantae; phylum Streptophyta; class Magnoliopsida; order Apiales; family Apiaceae; genus Heracleum; species Heracleum sosnowskyi. The sequence goes on along the minus strand of CM061237.1, from coordinate 1,306,671 downwards.
ATTAAGAAAGAAAAGAATATTAAAATTGTATATTATATTTACTCCATTAGATAAAATTTAAAATACAATTGATATATTCTCCATCCTATAAATTTTAATTTAAATAAGGAAATTTAATCATATTAAATTAAAATTCAAGAGCTCTAGAAAAATAAATAAATAGTTATATTTAGTTTCCTTTCTTAGTAAAGATTTAAAAGGCAATTGAGATTTTTTCTATCATATAAATTCAACTTTAAATAAGGAACTTTTATAAAGATATAGTATTGATATATATATATATATATATATATATATATATATATTGCTCGTGTTACATTTAGAAAATTAGTTGTTTAAATTAGAAAATTTAAAATTATATTACTTTTTTATATATATGTTGCTCGTGTTACTTTTAGAAAATTAGTTGTTTAAGTTAGAAAAAAATAAAAATGTTATGTGTTTAACTGAAAAAGGTAAGTGAATATTTATTAATAATTATATATAACAATATTACCATTACATATTTATTTTCCATGTGTTATGTTTAGAATATGAGTTGTTTTAGTTAGAAAATGTAAAACAAATAACGTGTTTTAGCTGAAAAATGTAATCGGTTATAAATATGCAATAATATTACCATTTTATATATATGTTACCTATTTTATTTGTAGAAAATGAGTTGTTTTGGTTATAAAAATATATATAATATGTAATGTGTTTTAGCTGGAAAATATAATTGGTTGTAGATAGATCGAATCCAAATTATAGATAGGCCCGACCAAATACCAACCGACTGACCAAAACTTTTAATAATATACTATAGATAGTATAGTATTGATTGATATCAATTATTTTCCCTATTAATATGAATGTAAATAAGAAAATTTCATATTTTTTAGACAAAATATATATTTTTAATTGAGTTCTAAACGGGATTAATAACTTTTATATATTGTTTTCGCTGTGAATTCAAATAACAAAATTCAGTTTTACTGATATCTCTATAAAATAGTTCATTCGAATCGAATGTATATGTTCTGGTTTGATGGCGCCAACCCAACATTTGTTTCTGTTTAATGCGCCCAAGAAACATTGAGTTGGGCCATATATAGATGTAGTTCCTTTGTGTCTGAAGTCTTGCACAAGTCAAGTTAAAAGTCATTAACCAAGTACAAGTACTGTAATAACTCTCTCTCAATCTCTGTCTCTCTCTCTCCGGGTCTCTCTCTGGATAATAAGATACAATGGTGGATCATGAACTCACTCGTTTGGTCTTGGGTATAATCGGTTAGTATATGAGCAAACTTTTTATAAATCTTGCTGATTTCACATGTTCTTAAGAGCCTGATGTGTTTTGACTGTTCAATCCGTGGGGTTAACTATGTGTTTGTTTAAATGTTCAATTCGAAACCCTAAATTATACAAAATCAGCCTTCCCTATCAAAACAAAACAATTTATTTTATGACCTTTCTTCTCTGGATTAAGATCCATCATCATCAAGCAAATTCTTTGAATCAATTATATGATTAATTATTTACAACCACTATGCTGCTTGCTTGTTCAATATATTTTTAATTAATGCTTCTCCCTTTTTCTTTTTCGACAGCGAATGTTCTCTCCATTGGCCTGTTTGCTTCTGCAGTGTAAAATCTCTCTCTCTCTCTCTCTCTCTCTCTCTCTCTCTCTCTCTCTCTCTCTCTCTCTCTCTCTCTCTCACACACACATTAATCCTGTATTTGCTTGGTAGGCCAACATTCTACAGAGCAGTGAAGAGATGTGATGATTCCGTGGAAGACATCAATCCTTACTATTTTCTTGGCATGACGTTTAACTGTCTCCTCTGGGCGTTATATGGTTTGCCGTTTATTAATCCCGGAAACTTCCTTCTGCTAACTGCTTATGGAACTGGCGTTGCTATACATATTGCTTATCTTGCCATCTTCCTTCTCTACGCCAGGAGACAAAGGGTAAGTACCTTGCTCATATATGAAACAGATCTTGCTTAGTTTAAATTTCCTTGATCACTTTCTTACATTTACCTCCATGTCGTGTAATTATTATATGTATGTAGTGATTGATCTACACATGTATATGTTGCAGATGTGCGTAGTAAGTGTAATTCTGATTGAGTTGTTGGTGATCGCCCTTGTTTTCGGGGTGGTGATTGGACTAAATCATACTTTTGACTCGAGATCATTTACTGTTGGGTTTTTAATGGGCACAATTGGTTCAGGCATGCTCGTGGTTCGTCAAAGACTCGCGGTACGTACGGCAGGTGTGACAATTAATAGGTGTAGCTCATAATTGTATCACCAGATACGTGTGCGAAAAAGTGTAGTAATCCTAATTCTCTGCCTACTATCGTAAATCTCTGATGAACACATATGTTTGTAACATACTAAAGTGCAAGACAAAAAGTGTGCAAAGTGGATGCCGTTTCTTATTGCCTTGAGCGACCCCCTTAATAATCTTTGCTGGTGCATCTATGCCGCACTCGGATCTGACCGTTACCTTACGGTAATATATGTATAAAATTGTGATTCTCATTAATACATATTGCAATTCACGAAGTTGGTTGCTTGGTACGGGTAAACAAAGTATAAATGTAGCTGTCACGTGTGTTATAATTTGTTTCAAGCTTCTTAATTAGTTAATTGGTTTGTTCTCTTGTAGATTATAACTGGTATTGGATTCGTAATGACACTGTATCAGCTCATTCGATATTGTGTTTACGGAAGTTCTAGTACTCCAAAGTCTTTTGATGCGGAGAAGCTTCCAGAAACTGCTGATAAGGAGATATCCCAAGCTGAGTGTGATAAAAAGGTAACAGTATCCGTTTTAGTGTCGAGAAAACTGTTGAAACAGAAAGCACAGAATTACAAAAGGAAACCGAGGAAACTGAACTAAAGCAGGTACCTAAAGATGTCACACTTAAGGATTTCAGCTGGAGAGAAAATGCCTTGTCATCGGGGTCTGGTCCTGTCCTCTTACTTCACATGCCATTGCACTTGAGAGCAAACAACTATCAAGATAGCACCATGTATGACGAAAATCCCATACACTGGGATGCGACAAGAACGAAGAGTAGGTAAATTCATTTTTGCGTAATTTGAATAATTAAATCAAATAATAGCTTTGATAAAGACAAACCAAGAAAACTTTATTTTCAGGGGCCTCACAGGTGTAGGCCCGTACGAGTTATGTCATACTCTTCCACCAAATGCAAGTGAATACATCTTTCAAGCCCTAAAGCCAAGGTACTTCTGCGACCAAGTACTCCCCTTATTCCCAATTGGAAATTCAGTTCTAGTTTTACTTGCACCAAGTTCTAATACGTCATATATATTTTCATATATATTTCACCTAAACCTGACTTGGGACTACCATTTCATTTTTAAATAATGTTAGGCCTCTTAAGTTCACCGCTTGTAAATAAATGTATCTCTGGTATTGTAGCACCGAGTATCTTTGCATTTCTTAATATCATTCGTTAATAAGATTTGGCGTACAATTTAAGGAATAACTAAAAAAGAGGCATGTAGTCAAAAGTTTATCCTGTATGTTGATAAGTTGTAATTAGTTTAGGCAGCTTATGTAACCTATATCCCTCTGCTCCTTGCATCAATTTCTTCTATGCTACCGAGAGTTTAATGAAGCAGACAAGCAACCATTTTTGTAGAATTGATTTAAGTAGAATGAAGAAGAAGATGAATGAAAATATATGTGGTAGTGAATTGTAGACTGGCACGATCAGAATCAGGCTCTTTTTATCATGATACATGTGAACAATTGTTGTTTTGTCTGAAAGTGATATTTTACAGAGCATGGTTGTATGGTCTAACGGTTAGGACATTGGACTCTGAATCCAGTTACCCGAGTTCAATTCTCGGTAGAACCTCTTATTTTTTCTTATTATGAATAAGAAAAAAAGTTGTGATAAAATTCTCGGTAGTAATTTGTAATTACTAATACAGGCTTCATTATGAATTTATATTTGTGATAAAAAGTTGCAAGTATTATTGGAGCTGATATAGGCCCCAACTGCGTGATCTGCTTGTCAGTCCTTGCTCGTTTTGAAGTTAACTACAAAACACACACAAACCTAGTTAAATTTCAAAACAAATTATGTACATCAGTAGATAATTCAGAATATGCAGTGCTTTACCATTGGAGGATGGGATTCAGCTGTGCTTTCGAGCTCTTCTAACCTTCTTTTCAGTCTTCGACTAAGGAGAGGTGACATATATGCACACTAATAACTAAGGATTGAGATAAACAATTTAACGACATAATACAAACATCAAACCCAAAACACAAAAATTACATACCAATAAACCAGGCTGTTCAAATTATTTTTTTGGGTTTTAACTTATACCAATAACTAAGGATTGGCCCAATGCGAATTCCTATTTATGTCAAAGCCTAATTATATCATACTATTTTATTACTAGTTCAAACACATATTAGGAAACATAATAACATCAACATATTAGGAAACAACAACAATTCAATAAAGTTCAACTAGTGGCACCGATTGGTGACCACTCATAAAATTATTAAAATACAACAGCAACAATAAGAACACATCTTTCTCCTGTTGCCTACACCCCTTGAACTGCTGGAAGCCTTTTGAAAATCTCGTCGAAACCCTTGGTCATTTGGCATATGAGGTTATTGATCTATTTATCCCCAAAAATTGGGCGAACACCCAAAAAAAAAACCACAATAAGAACACATCAATTTAAAAACACATCAATTTAAAAATAAAAACACAATTACCTCATTTCTTCCGGTAGCACTGGTAGAAGCTGCACTGGTAGAAGCTGCACTGGTAGAAGCTTCCGCAGCTATCGCAGCAGAAGCAGCAACACTAGTAGCAGCAGCAGCACTAGCAGCAATAGCAGTCCGAATTTCTTCCATATTGCTTCGAATCATAGAGATAATATCATTCCATGTCCTTGCAGACACCTCCTCCTGGTTTTGCACTCTCGCAGAAAGAGCCGAGATATTAGCTTCCATCTCTTGGAACTTTAGTCTGTGGGCTTCAACCACTCCTTGCAGGTCTGCAAAAGATTGACGCAGCTTAATCAATTCATTTTGAATTGACATCAATGCTAATTGGTTCAACATTTTCAATCTGATGAAAAAGAAGAGCAAAGAAGAGAATAGATAGCTCCGGATTGACTGAAAAAGAAGAGCAAGGAAATAATACCTCCGGATTGAGAATAGATAGCTCCGGATTGACTGAATAGATAGCTCACTGCAAAGCTTTGTAAGAATCTCACTGCAAAGCTTCGTAAGAATCTCACTGCAAAGCTGATTTCCCTGTCTCACTGCAAAGATGTTTTTTTCCTATTACTCTCGATTTTGTTGCAAACATTTTAGAAGGTATTTGGGAAATGGGTTAGGTAGGTATTTGGATATTGGGCCGGTGGACTAGAGATGTCCAAATAATTCGAAGCCCAAAATCCGATCCGATCTGATCCAGAAAAAACCCGAAAAATCCGATTCGAAAAAAGTCGGATCCAATTCGGCCCGGCCCGTGGGCCTTAAATGGACCTACTATTTTTGCAAAAATCCGGTCCGGCCCGAAATCCGAAAAATTCGGATTTAAGTCCGAAATTCGAAAAATCTGGATTTAAGCCCGGGCTTAAAAAAAATATTAATATAAAAATTCAAATCCAAATCCAAACTCTTTCGAGTTTAAAAATTAAATCCAGAAAATCGGGTTCGGTAAGATCCAATCGGGTCAAAACGGATCGGGTATCCGTCGAATCGGATTTTTCTATCATCCCTGGTAAAGTCTGGCACTGTGTTGACAATATAAAGATGTATTTAATATTATTATGGTCAGAAAAATCCTTTAATTTATTAGTGAAAATTAACTCACTAACTTGATACAAGCTTATTAGTGAAAATTAACTCACTAACTTGATAAAGATTAACATTGATATGGATTTTATATGATCCGATCTATTAAGAACCCGATCCGAATAAATATATGTATATTATTATATATTTTTTATTTTATTATATATAATAATATTAATATTAATATAATTATACAAATAATATATAATTTTCACACCATATAAAATCCAATATTTTTTTCGGCAAGAAAGTTTATTTTGTCTATATTGTCTATATAGGATTAGAAAACTTTTATGACCCTCTTGCCCTCAAGAAAGTTGACATTTTGTTAAGTTTTTACGGCAGTTGTGTGAAGCCCTCACAGTGCGATGAAAAAGCACAATTAGCTATGCAAATATTGAGTTTTTTGTTTCAACCACCAATGTGCGAAACTATAAAATTTCAGGTATACAAAATGCAATTTTGTCTAAAAACTAATAAGTAAACTAACAATTCAATGTGTACCTTTCCTGTGATAGGCAGCATCGAGTCAATCGTCCATTTGGCATAATGGTTGTGCATTTTCTTGTTGATTTCACGAACGATCCATGGTAGCCATGGCTCTCCGTGTTTTACCGACTCAGGGGGATTCTTCAACTTGATCCCAAGAGCAGTCTGCAGCTTCTGGATCCGAATTATGAAAAAAACCTGTCAAACAAAGAAAAACAGACAAATATAAGAACAAATAAATGACAACGAAAGCACAATAAAACAATACTATAAACGTATAAGCAAAACTTACAAGAAGAACCCAAAGATTCCCATCAATATATATTTTTTTTTGTAGCGGTTCATTCCGTTGTATAGGTAAGCCAATAATGCTGCTCCCCATGCATAATCATCGATTCTGTCCAAATTCTCTACGAATTGGACTGAAACCGAGTCAATTTCATGTTTGTTATTGTTTGGTGCAATAAACGCAAACAAAACAATGAGAAGAACAGCAATTTTCCGAGCTCGGTAATCTTCAACATGGTCCTTGTCCAAGGCAATGTTCATGATCTCCTTTACCGGCAGTGTTGTCTTCCTCAGAAAACGCCCATTCTCAAAAACCCGGTTAAAGGCGCCGTCATCGAATGCATTTTTATATAATACCGGTTCACCCTTAATAGGTAAACCAGTTATATAAAGAACATCCTCTAGCGTGAGGCCAAGAGCATGTGTACCTGTCATGATAGCAGAGTATTAGTATGAGCAGAGTACTAGTATGTTCAGTATAAGTATAGTAAGGGTAGTAGGGTAATTTCCAAACCATGACAGTACCAAAGAGAAAAATCTGACGTTCAGAATTGTAGTAATCTCCATCAAAGATGCTTGCAATGAATGACGCCATCATGTCAGGCTCCACGTCAATCATGCTAAGCAGCCTAAAGAGACAATTATGGTTCTCCGGGTTCTCCGGGTCCAGAATGTGATCTTTAAAATCACTATCAAGAGCTTTCCATAATTGGCTCAGCTGTGAGAGTTTTCCGGCTCCTCTTGTGGACGACAAGTTACACATTTTATAAATCTGCAAAGTTAAACAAAGAGAAATGATCAATACCTTACAAGAACTAGACAACAAGTAATCAATCTACAGACACCAAGAAAACCCATGTACAATAATCAGAAAGTCAGCATATATACATACACGTACACATACACATATGAAACTACGCCACAGTTAATGCATTATAATTGTTTAAAGACATTACATGTAGAAAAACACAGTAAATGCAACATCAATTCTGGAAATCTAGTAAACTTTTATTGAAGCACTAATATAAATGAAAAATCGTGAATTGAAACATCCGTTTCATCATGTTACTAATGTATGCATAGTTGAATCTGACCAAGAAAATCAGGGACAGCAACCTGATGCTAGAAAACTAAAAGAGAACTCACAAATGCAGACTTCCATAGAGGTATCAGTTCATGCTATAGAGGGAGGTTATAGCAACAGGACTATCACTTTAACCGGAAAAAAGGGCAAAAAGAATTTTCTATACTGGTTGATGGTGGAAACACTCATAGCTTCTAAGATGAAAGAGCTGCTAGCAAACTCAATTGTGAGGTGGTTCAGACTACTCCTATGCAAGTATTAGTGGCTAACGGTAACCACCTTACTAGTAAAAATGAATGTGCCAAGTTTTCTTGGAAGGTTGGAGACCAGGAGTTCCAAACTGCTATAAGAACCTTACCTTTGGGAAGCTATGACCTGGTGAGCAATGAACCAAACACATGATATCATTAATAAAATATAAACCTCATAACACCTAAACGGCAACCTGATTCTGGATTCCAAACCCATACTACCTCGTGAACCAAACAACTCCTTGAAAAGTTTAACTAATATTTCATGCTAAAAAGGTACAACCAAAAATACAAAAGAAATTCATGCTTGTAGTAGTAGACGCAATTCATGCTGGTAGTAGTTTCCGAGGAAATTTAATATATGCAAGTGCGATTATTTCCAAAAACACAAAACCATAACTCTGATTTTGAAAGCCTAAGCAACAATTAAAATTATTCCATAAAAGGTAATTAATCAATTAATCTACATAAACAACAGCTACATAAACAACAGCTACATAAAAATCAATACATGCATATAAAACAATCAATCGAAGAATCGAAATTAGGGCAAAACAGAGAGAGAGGGGGGGGGGGGAGAGAGAGGGAGAGAGTGTGGGAGAGAGAGAGGAATAACCGCTAGAGAGTGAAGAGAGTGAGGAGAGTGAATAATCGCCGGAGAGTGAGGAGGGTGAATATTTTTTTAAAAGATAGTTTTTGAAAGGGAGAGAGAGAGAGGCATGTTTTATACACAAATATAAAATGCACGATCCCGGAATTTAAGCTCCACTTCGTTGTATAATTTGTTCAAAATGGACAAATGCGCACTGATAGTCTTACTCCTACCGATAGGCTCTCTGATAGTCATCTATACAAAAACAAAACCAATACATGATCAGCATTAAAATAAAGAATTACAAAAAGAGAGCATGAAATTTATAAGACCTTGCTCTCTACTACACAAATTTTAACACGACAACACAAATTGCATGCATATAAAGTGAGGGTTTTACCTCAAAATCGAAATCAAACAAAGATTGACCCGAAAACTGCTAGAACCTACTTGAACCCTTGAAACTCTTGAATTAAACTACAATTCTATAAAATCCAGCTTGATATAAATTACAATTCTATAAACTCTTGAATTTTTAGGCTTCTCATCAATAAAGTACTAATTTTTAACTTAATTACCAAGATAAACACATCAGAGAAATCCCTGCCGTTTTGCTATCTTCATAAAGAATTACACTAGCAGCAAGAATCAAACTACATATATGCTTTTGAATGCCATTTGACATGGCAGCCACTTAATTATAGACATCGTTTATAACAAAACCAATCAAACACAAAATCAAACAAAACCCATTTCATATCAAACCCAACTAACAAAACCAAAATCAATTCAACAATCAAATTAAAAGAAACCCCAATACTAAATCAAACAGTGAATCAAATAAAACACACCAACGATCTTGAATTACAAAAAAACGACAGATTGAGAATTGGGTTTGGGGATATACTTACGGTGGGTGTGTGTATAGATTGAAGGTGCTATCGGGTTGGTTCACAAAATTGTAGTTAACTGTAATCCCGGTTAAATTTAGTATATAGTTTACTAGAATTATGTTTATTATGTTATAAATAATATATTTATGTGGATGTCCTTTAACTTTTCATTTCTAGAATTTTGACCTTTCAAATCTAGACCTTTAGCTCTCCAACTTCTTGTAACTCTTATCATGTAAAGCCTATAAATAGGCATTCTTCTAAAGCATGTAAGTATAGAGCAATATATGAAATTGATCACTTCTCTTCGTTCTTTAGTTCTCTCTAATTTATTCTATATTTTCACAACACGTTATCAGCACGACTGACTCTTTCGTTTCGTTAATATGATGGTAAATTATATTCAAGAGCTTCAAGGTGATCAATCTAAAATTTTAGAGAATTATTCATCACACTTTAAGATTATAAGGTACACATCTTTATCATCATTTTCATTTTCAAAGTATTGTTCTAAATCCATATGTTTTGAGTTATGCTAGTTGATATTTCTCGTAAAAATCATATTATATTCGTTTTAAAATCAAAATCAAACAGTTTCAGATTTTCTAGAAAAATATTCTAATTACCTACAACTTTTAACCTTAAACATGTTTCAAACTCCTCTATTTAATATGCCAAATTCTGCAATGTATAAATTATTGGTGTGAATTTGGTATTAGTATATCTATACTTTGAAAAATCATATTAAATTCGTTTTACATCGGAATCAATATGTTCTAGATATTTCAGATATATTCTCTTGATTTTCTGCAACTTTGATTGTTTAGCATTTTTGAGATTCTACATGTAAATTTGTGAAATTCTACCATATGTATAAGTCGTTGGTATGATTTCAGTAACATGACACTGCGACTTTATAAGATCTTATAAAATTGAAATTACATCCAAAAATTATGTGTAATATTAATTCGGAAAGATCTTCTTGAGACCTTTAAATTCTGATCAAAATTTAGGCACGATTACTATATCTAAAAGTTTAAATTGAAATCTGATCATGAGCTATTTTGTAATGTATTGCTACAGTCAGTGTTTTATTTAATTATGATATAGTTACATCTTTGTTTTTCATGTTCTTAACAAAGGGTCGGGACCATGTCATTACTGGGAAAAAAAGTGGCTCGAGGAGAGACAATAATGTGAATCATCCTAAAACAAAAACTGGAAGCAAAAAGTGGAACAACACTTAAAACAACTAGGAGTCAAACCCTCTATTGGTTTTGTTATTCTTCAAATATCTTGCACTGGGAAGAGCACTAGGACACTTCCTTGCCAAGTCTTTCGATATAAAACCAGTTTCTTGCCCTGAGAAGAGCATAGGACACTTCCTTGCCAAGTCTTCTGATATAAAACCAGTTTCTTGCACTGAGAAGAGCACTAGGACACTTCCTTGCCAAGTCTTCTGATATAAAACCAGTTCCATCCGTGTGAATTAGAAGGTCTCCATCTTCATGAAAAAATGTCAATAGATGAATGCACGGTGATGACATTAGCTATAGCGGAACCGACATTAGCTATAGCGGAACCGATATAGACTAGGACCGAAGGTCTCCATCTTCATGAAAAAATGTCAATAGATGAATGCACGGTGATGACATTAGCTATAGCGGAACCGACATTAGCTATAGCGGAACCGATATAGACTAGGACCCGACATGGACCATGTTTAGTCTACGGATTATTTTTTTCACACGGGAAAAAATGTCAAGGGATGAATGCACGATGATGACTCTTTCTGTAGAGGTAAGCACGAAATGATGTATTTAAACCCGAAACACTAAGAGCTCGGTTGGTCTGTGTCGGGCCTTCAATACATTTTCCAACTCTTCTGTTCGTAAAAATTACACGGCCATATATATATGAAAATGTAAAATCATTACCTAAATGAAATTATCCTAGTAAACGGCTATAGCGGAACCAACATTGACCATAGCGGACCCGACATTGACCATGCACGATGACGACTCTTTCTGTAGAGGTAAGCACGAAATGATGTATTTTGTTTTTTTTTCAAACAATGTATAAGGGAGTACAATACACCTTAATGAAATTAAGGGGTTGGTTTATGAGAGAATGTTATTTGATATAAGTAGGGATGGCAACGGGTCGGGTCGGATCGGATTTTGGCCAAATCCAAATCCAAATCCAAAGTATTCGGATCGGTTCGGGTTTGGATTCGGGTTTGAAAATCCAAATTCAAATCCAAACCATCGGGTTTTATCGGGTTTCGGTTCGGATTCGGGTTTAAATCGGGTTTTTAATTCAAAATTCAAAAATTAAAATAATCACATTAAGCAAAACATAAAAGTACAAATATATTTAAAATTTAAAATATAAAAATATTTTAGTTGCATAAAAAATATAGAATATTATAAATAAAATTTAAAAACTATAAAAAAAATAAAAGAATATATATATTAATATAAATATATATGTGGGTGATCATTTTGTTTATTTGCTTGATATGTATCTTAAATATATATGTATGTTTTGAAATATAAAATTATTAAGATTAAAATATTAAAATATTGTTATTATTATATACATTTATATAATACCATATATATACTAATATATAATAAGCAAACTAGCCTATAATTGGTTGTTTGGTTTAACCAACCGTTAAAAGAATAGTGATCGTTAGATATTTACTAAATAGATGATAACCGTTAGATCTAATAATAAGGGAAATTCTATATTTAAATCACTCTTCTAAATATTCAAGGTTCGAATTCCGTTAACAACAAATTTATATTAAAAAAATTTATATTATTTGTTCTAAACAATACATATATATATATAACCGAACGATTCACTAAACTCCGGTTGGATTTAGGAATGTTGGAATAAAAGAAAATAATATATATATATATATATATATATAAATATATATATATATATTATCTGGGCTATCCTTTGTATCACTAAAATACAAAGATACGGAAAAAGATTTTTATATCTTTGATTATCTTGCAATTAATTTGTTAGCCGATCGGATTTGTCGGTTAATAAACTTAATTGAATATTTTGAGACTTTAAAGTATTATATCTTCGGATGTCTCACAATTAAAATTTTAGCCGATCGGATTTTCACAGACTCTAAGTCTAAAATTCAGATTTGTCGGTTAATTATATTAAGTTGAATATTTTAAATTTTCTAAAATATTTTCACGATAGAATGATAATCATTTAAACTCTGAACATTAAAAATAATTGAAATTAATAAATCCAACTTTAAATGCAATATAATGATATAACGTATTTATAATATAAAATATACGAAAAAAATATTGGATTTTATATGGTGTGAAAATTATATATTATTTGTATAATTATATTAATATTATTATTATTATATATAATAAAATAAAAAAAATATATAATAATATACATATATTTATTCGGATCGGGTTCTTAATAGATCGGATCATATAAAATCCATATCAATGTTAATCTTTATCAAGTTAGTGAGTTAATTTTCACTAATAAGCTTGTATCAAGTTAGTGAGTTAATTTTCACTAATAAATTAATGGATTTTGCTGACCATAATAATATTAAATACATCTTTATATTGTCAACACAGTGCCAGACTTTACCAGGGATGATAGAAAAATCCGATTCGACGGATACCCGATCCGTTTCGACCCGATTGGATCTTACCGAACCCGATTTTCTGGATTTAATTTTTAAACTCGAAAGAGTTTGGATTTGGATTTGGATTTTTATATTAATATTTTTTTTAAGCCCGGGCTTAAATCCAGATTTTTCGGATTTTGGACTTAAATCCGAATTTTTCGGATTTCGGGCCGGACCGGATTTTTGCAAAAATAGTAGGTCCATTTAAGGCCCATGGGCCGGGCCGAATTGGATCCGACTTTTTTCGGATCGGATTTTTCGGGTTTTTTCTGGATTAGATCGGATCGGATTTTGGGCTTCGAATTATTTGGACATCTCTAGTCCACCGGCCCAATATCCAAATACCTACCTAACCCATTTCCCAAATACCTTCTAAAATGTTTGCAACAAAATCGAGAGTAATAGGAAAAAAACATCTTTGCAGTGAGACAGGGAAATCAGCTTTGCAGTGAGATTCTTACGAAGCTTTGCAGTGAGATTCTTACAAAGCTTTGCAGTGAGCTATCTATTCAGTCAATCCGGAGCTATCTATTCTCAATCCGGAGGTATTATTTCCTTGCTCTTCTTTTTCAGTCAATCCGGAGCTATCTATTCTCTTCTTTGCTCTTCTTTTTCATCAGATTGAAAATGTTGAACCAATTAGCATTGATGTCAATTCAAAATGAATTGATTAAGCTGCGTCAATCTTTTGAAGACCTGCAAGGAGTGGTTGAAGCCCACGGACTAAAGTTCCCAGAGATGGAAGCTAATATCTCTGCTCTTTCTGCGAGAGTGCAAAAACAGGAGGAGGTGTCTGCAAGGACATGGAATGATATTATCTCTATGATTCGAAGCAATATGCAAGAAATTCGGACTGCTGCTGCTACTAGTGTTGCTGCTTCTGCTGCGATAGCTGCGGAAGCTTCTACCAGTGCAGCTTCTACCAGTGCTACCGGAAGAAATGAGGTAATTGTGTTTTTATTTTTAAATTGATGTGTTTTTAAATTGATGTGTTCTTATTGTGGTTTTTTTTTGGGTGTTCGCCCAATTTTTGGGGATAAATAGATCAATAACCTCATATGCCAAATGACCAAGGGTTTCGACGAGATTTTCAAAAGGCTTCCAACAGTTCAAGGGGTGTAGGCAACAGGAGAAAGATGTGTTCTTGTTGTTGATGTTGTATTTTAATAATTTTATGAGTGGTCACCAATCGGTGCCACTAGTTGAACTTTATTGAATTGTTGCTGTTTCCTAATATGTTGATGTTATTATGTTTCCTAATATGTGTTTGAACTAGTAATTAAATAGTATGATATAATTAGGCTTTGACATAAATAGGAATTCGCATTGGGCCAATCCTTAGTTATTGGTATAAGTTAAAACCCAAAAAAATAATTTGAACAGCCTGGTTTATTGGTATGTAATTTTTGTGTTTTGGGTTTGATGTTTGTATTATGTCGTTAAATTGTTTATCTCAATCCTTAGTTATTAATGTGCATATATGTCACCTCTCCTTAGTCGAAGACTGAAAAGAAGGTTAGAAGAGCTCGAAAGCACAGCTGAATCCCATCCTCCAATGGTAAAGCACTGCATATTCTGAATTATCTACTGATGTACATAATTTGTTTTGAAATTTAACTAGGTTTGTGTGTGTTTTGTAGTTAACTTCAAAACGAGCAAGGATTGACAAGCAGATCACGCAGTTGGGGCCTATATCAGCTCCAATAATACTTGCAACTTTTTATCACAAATATAAATTCATAATGAAGCCTGTATTAGTAATTACAAATTACTACCGAGAATTTTATCACAACTTTTTTTCTTATTCATAATAAGAAAAAATAAGAGGTTCTACCGAGAATTGAACTCGGGTTACTGGATTCAGAGTCCAATGTTCTAACCGTTAGACCATACAACCATTGAGTACAGGAACAGAGCTCCCAAAGCACACACCAAGATTAACCCCACATCCCCAATGAGGGCGCGCCCGTTGAATACAGGAGGAGGCCTTAGCCACGGACATCCCCCTCCTAGGGCACATCCTAGGAGGGAATTCTTCAATATTTTGCCAATACCAAGCCAAGGGAACCATCCTTCATTATCAAGTTGCAACTTCAAACCAAGAGGACGCGCCCTCAAGGGGTGGACGGCCTAAAGGGTGCGCCCTCATCCCCATGAGGACAAGCCCTTGTGTCAAATAAAGTTATTATTCTCCGTCAAGTCTTCCATTCATGTAGAGTTGTCAGTCCACACCGAGAGGACGCGTCCTTAGGGGTTAGATGGCCAAAGGGGCGCACCCTCTCCCCTAAGAGGACAAGTCCTGAATCTTCCTCATGTCATGCCATGCCAATATAGTTGTTATCCTTTGTCAAACCATCCATCAAGCTGTCATTACCATGAGGGCGCGCCCTCAAGGGGTGGACGGCCTAAAGGAGCACACCCTTACCCCTATGAGGATAAGCCCTAAGTCTTCCATATGTTAATCCCATGTCAATCTAGCTGTTATTCTCTGTCAAGTCATCCATTCATGTCAAGTCGTTAATCCACACCAAGAGGACGCGTCCTCAAGGGTTGGACGGCCGGAGGGCGCGCTCTCACCCCTATGAGGACAAGCTCTGAGCCTCCGTTATACTAGTTCAATCCCTAATTGCACTTTGGATATCCCCAATTGATTATTACTTGACCCGAATCTTCACTAAAAAACCCGATACCGAATTTTAGCTATAACACCAACGATTTGGGAATTTTTTTTAGGAGAATATCCATTAGTCAAGATTTTAAAGGCAAAATTATTAAAATTGTATATTCAGTTTCCTTCATTAGGAAAGATTTGAAAAAACAAATGAGATATTTTTTAATCAATAAGAATATTAAAATTGTATATTCAGTTTCCTTATATATATAAAGAAGAAGATAAATAAAAGAAGAAATAAGATAAAGAATGATAAGCTAAAAAGATAAAGATGTTGAATATCAATAAAAAATTAAAGATGTCCAAAAATATCACGACTAAACCCTTATTTATATAGTTTAAAACTATTTTAATACTTTTAATTATTAAAAAAGTTTACCTATTTTTAACCTGCCTACTTAATTTTTTTAATAAATACAATTAATAAAATATTAAAATATGAATATTGAAATAACAATTATTAAAAACACTCCTTTAAGCTAGTATATATAAAGAAGAAGCTAAGTAAAATGAGAAAAAAAATATTAAGATTGATAAGATAAAAAGATAAAGATATCGAATATTAAAATAGTATATTTACTTTCCTCCATTATTAAAGTTTTTAATGGAAATTGTATATTTTGTTTCCCCCATTAACAAATATTTAAAAGACAATTGAGATTTTTTCTATCCTATAAATTCAAATTTAAATAAGAAACTTTAATTTTATTGAATTAAAATTGAGAAAGAAAAAATATTAAAATTGTATATTTTGTTTCCCTCCATTAGTAAAGATTTAAAAGAAAATTGAGATTTTTTCTATCCTATAAATTCAAATTTATATAAGGAACTTTAATTTTATTGAATAAAAATTTTGAAAGAAAAAAATCTTAAAATTGTATATCAGTTTCCTCCGTTATTAAAGATTTAAAAGGTATTTCATGTATATCCTATAAATTGCAATTTAAATAAGAAAATTTAATTCTATTGAATTAAAATTATATATTTAGTTTTCTTCATTAACAAATATTTAAAAGACAATTGAGATTTTTTCTATCATATAAATTCAAATTTAAATAATAACTTTAATTTTATTGAATTAAAATTAAGAAAGAAAAGAATATTAAAATTGTATATTATATTTACTCCATTAGATAAAATTTAAAATACAATTGATATATTCTCCATCCTATAAATTTTAATTTAAATAAAGAAATTTAATCATATTAAATTAAAATTCAAGAGCTCTAGAAAAATAAATAAATAGTTATATTTAGTTTCCTTTCTTAGTAAAGATTTAAAAGGCAATTGAGATTTTTTCTATCATATAAATTCAACTTTAAATAAGGAACTTTCATTTTATTGAATTAAAATTCAGGAGCTCTAGAAAAATAGATAAATAGCTTCCGGACGATCTGAGAGCTCGTGAGAGCTCATGGGGATTTTCCTTTATATATATAAAGATATAGTATTGATATATATATATATATATATATATAGGGGGGCGTTCCACAGCCCCCGTTGGATATCCCCCTGCCCTCAATGTTTCATTGAGGGTGCCTCAATGTTTCATTGAGGGTGCCTCAATGTTTCATTGAGGGTGCCTCAATGTTTCATTGAGGGTGCCTCAATGTTTCATTGAGGGCGTACGTTTTTAAATAAATAATTAAAAATAGAAGAATACTAGAAAAAAAATATAACATTCAGCACAAAAATAGTGGGACTGTTTTCCTAGATACGTATAAATTTAAATTCAAATTTTGTACAATTTTCTATTTTTATTTGATTTTTCAGGTAAATTTACAAATTATCTAAAACTGGACGCCCTCAATGTTTCATTGAGGGTGCCTCAATGTTTCATTGAGGGTGCCTCAATGTTTCATTGAGGGCGTATGTTTTTAAATAAATAATTAAAAATAGAAAAATACTATAAAAAAATATAACATTCAGCACAAAAATAGTGGGACTGTTTTTCTAGATACCTATAAATTTAAATTCAAATTTTGTACAATTTTCTATTTTTATTTGATTTTTCAGGTAAATTTACAAATTATCTAAAACTGGACGCCCTCAATGTTTCATTGAGGGTGCCTCAATGTTTCATTGAGGGTGCCTCAATGTTTCATTGAGGGCGTATGTTTTTAAATAAATAATTAAAAATAGAAAAATACTATAAAAAAATATAACATTCAGCACAAAAATAGTGGGACTGTTTTTCTAGATACCTATAAATTTAAATTCAAATTTTGTACAATTTTCTATTTTTATTTGATTTTTCAGGTAAATTTACAAATTATCTAAAACTGGACGCCCTCAATGTTTCATTGAGGGTGCCTCAATGTTTCATTGAGGGTGCCTCAATGTTTCATTGAGGGCGTATGTTTTTAAATAAATAATTAAAAATAGAAAAATACTATTAAAAAATATAACATTCAGCACAAAAATAGTGGGACTGTTTTTCTAGATACGTATAAATTTAAATTCAAATTTTGTACAATTTTCTATTTTTATTTAATTTTTCAGGTAAATTTACAAATTATCTAAAACTGGACGCCCTCAATGTTTCATTGAGGGTGCCTCAATGTTTCATTGAGGGCGTACGTTTTTAAATAAATAATTAAAAATAGAAAAATACTATAAAAAAATATAACATTCAGCACAAAAATAGTGGGACTGTTTTTCTAGATACGTATAAATTTAAATTCAAATTTTGTACAATTTTCTATTTTTATTTAATTTTTCATGTAAATTTACAAATTATTTGATCAAAAAATAATATAATATCCATTTTATTCAATTAGATGGAGAGAGAGAGAGAGAGAGATGGAGAGAGAGAGATACCACTAGTAAAACAGAACTGGAAGGCGGATGATTCGACAAGCTTAGCGCTAAGAGCGTCGAAACAAGCCGGACCTTGATGAAGTCCAGGAGATTCGAGTAATCGCCGAAGAGCCTTACACGGAGACTCAAAATCAACGCCTGATGATGATAATGAAGCGCTAATTGAAGAAGTAGTTGTGGTGGATGAGACAGCTAAGTGTGAATTGAAATTGAAAGAAACCGCAGGGATTGAACTCAAATTGCCGAAGAAACTATCGGGTTGTGTGTATAGTCGGGTTCTCCGCCCAATCGCCGATCAATCGCCGCCCAATTGTTTGATGGAAAAGAATTAGGGTTTTTTTTATTTTGGGCATACTAAATCGGTTGTGTGAGTTTTGATTCAGTACCCGACACCCTCAATGTTTCATTGAGGGCGTAGTAAGGATAATAAAGTAATTTTAATAGTCACCCTCAATGAAACATTGAGGGTGATCCCTCAATGTTTCATTGAGGGTGCAATAAGGGCGTTATTATAATTTTAATCGTTATTGTTTCAGGTTTTTCTTTCCTTCTTAAATTCATTATTTAATTATTTAAAAGTTCAATAATAATTCAAAATTTTAGAATATTCAAATAATTATATTTTGAGTATAAATATGATTAATTGGGTGTGTATGAATTTAAATTAAATTTTTATTTTTTATATAATGGATTATTATTTCAAATAATTTTACAAATTAAAAAAGAAAATTATTCGAAAATTACTGAAATAAGGTAATTTAAGATATTTCTTCATTTTTAAAAATTAATTAATTAATTAATATATTTTTATTTAATTTTTCAAGTAAATCTACAAACTAATTAAAATTAAAAAATAATAATTAATCCATTTTTTTCAATTATTACTACAATCTTTAAAATTTCTAATCTTTCTCTTATATGACTACAATCTTTGAATCCTTTTGTAGTTTATAGTGTTTACAGTGAGTATGATTACTTGGGTGCGTATGAATTTAAATTCAAATTTTGTCTTTTTACAATTTTTTTTAATTTTTCAAGTAAATCTACAAAGTAGTTAAAATGAGTGAAAAAAATTCAACAATTAGAAAATTAATGAAAATGAGGTAAAATTCGTCACAAAAATGATAACTACTATTACTTTTGTGTGTATGAATTTTAAATTTAATTTAGGGTATAGGGTTTAGGGTTTAGGGTTTAGGGTTTAAGGTTTAGGGGTTAGGGTAACCCCTAAACTTTAAAATTTCTAATCTTTCTCTTATATGACTACAATCTTTGAATCTTTTTGTAGTTTATAGTGTTTACAGTGAGTATGATTACTTGGGTGCGTATGAATTTAAATTCAAATTTTGTCTTTTTACAATTTTTTTTAATTTTTCAAGTAAATCTACAAAGTAGTTAAAATGAGTGAAAAAAATTCAACAATTAGAAAATTAATGAAAATGAGGTAAAATTCGTCACAAAAATGATAACTACTATTACTTGTGTGTGTATGAATTTTAAATTTAATTTAGGGTATAGGGTATAGGGTTTAGGGTTTGGGTTTAAGGTTTAGGGGTTAGGGTAACCCCTAAACTTTAAAATTTCTAATCTTTCTCTTATATGACTACAATCTTTGAATCTTTTTGTAGTTTATAGTGTTTACAGTGAGTATGATTACTTGGGTGCGTATGAATTTAAATTCAAATTTTGTCTTTTTACAATTTTTTTTAATTTTTCAAGTAAATCTACAAAGTAGTTAAAATGAGTGAAAAAAATTCAACAATTAGAAAATTAATGAAAATGAGGTAAAATTCGTCACAAAAATGGTAACTACTATTACTTGTGTGTGTATGAATGTTAAATTTAATTTAGGGTATAGGATTTAGGGTTTAGGGTTTAAGGTTTAGGGGTTAGGGTAACCCCTAAACTTTAAAATTTCTAATATTTATCTTATATAACTAAAATATTTGAATCCTTTTGTTGTTGATAGTGTTTATAGTGAGTATGATTACTTTGGTGTGTATGAATTTAAATTCAAAATTTTCCTTTTCTTATATTTTTATTTGGTTTTTCAAAGTGACTGTCCGTAACAAAACATTGAGGTGTTGAACCCTGTTTATTCTCCTCGAATCATTACTTACATTGCTATTACTACTACTATTTTTAGTTGTCTTATAATGTTAATAGTGAGTGAGTACGATTACTTGAGTATGTTTAAATTTAGAGTATAAGGTATAGGGTATAGGATTTAGGGTAAAGGATTTAGGGTTTAGGGGTCAGGGTAACCCCTAAACTTTAAAATTTCTAATATTTATCTTATATAACTAAAATCTTTGAATCTTTTATAGTTGATAGTGTTTATAGTGAGTATGATTACTTGGTTGTGTATGAATTTTAATTCAAAATTTTCCTTTTTACAATTTTTATTTAATTTTTCAAGTAAATCTACAAAGTAGTTAAACTGAGTGAAAACAATTCAACAATTAAAAAATTAATAAAAATAAGGTAAAATTCGTCAGAAAAATAGTTATTACGATTGCTTGGGTGTTTATGAATTTTAATTTTAATTTTGACTTTTTATTTATTTTTAAATTAATTTTTTTAAACGAACGCCCTCAATGAAACATTGAGGCACCCTCAATGAAACATTGAGGCACCCTCAATGAAACATTGAGGGCAGGGGGATATTTATTATTATTGTAAATTTACCTGAAAAATTAAATAAAAATAGAAAATTGTACAAAATTTGAATTTAAATTTATACGTATCTAGAAAAACAGTCCCACTGTTTTTGTGCTGAATGTTATATTTTTTTCTAGTATTCTTCTATTTTTTATTATTTATTTAAAAACGTACGCCCTCAATGAAACATTGAGGCACCCTCAATGAAACATTGAGGCACCCTCAATGAAACATTGAGGCACCCTCAATGAAACATTGAGGGCATGGGGATATCCCCCGGGGGATCTGGACCAATCCCCATATATATATATATTGCTCGTGTTACTTTTAGAAAATTAGTTGTTTAAATTAGAAATTTTAAAATTATATTACCTTTTTATATATATGTTGCTCGTGTTACTTTTAGAAAATTAGTTGTTTAAGTTAGAAAAAAATAAAAAAAGTTATGTGTTTAGCTGAAAAAGGTAAGTGAATATTTATTAATAATTATATATAACAATATTACCATTACATATTTATTTTCTATGTGTTATGTTTAGAATATGAGTTGTTTTAGTTAGAAAATGTAAAACAAATAACGTGTTTTAGCTGAAAAATGTAATCGGTTATAAATATGCAATAATATTACCATTTTATATATATGTTACCTATTTTATTTGTAGAAAATGAGTTGTTTTGGTTATAAAAATATATATAATATGTAATGTGTTTTAGCTGGAAAATGTAATTGGTTATAGATAGACCCAATCCAAATTATAGATAGGCCCGACCCAAATACCGACCGACTGACCAAAACTTTTAATAATATAGTATAGATAGTATAGTATTGATTGATATCAATTATTTTCCCTATTAATATGAATGTAAATAAGAAAATTTCATATTATTTTAGACAAAATATATATTTTTAATTGAGTTCTAAACGGGATTAATAACTTTTATATATTGTTTTCGCTGTGAATTCAAATAACAAAATTCAGTTTTACTGATATCTCTACAAAATAGTTCATTCGAATCGAATGTATATGTTCTGGGTTGATGGCGCCAACCCAACATTTGTTTCTGTTTAATGCGCCCAAGAAACATTGAGTTGGGCCATATATAGATGTAGTTCCTTTGTGTCTGAAGTCTTGCACAAGTCAAGTTAAAAGTCATTAACCAAGTACAAGTACTGTAATAACTCTCTCTCAATCTCTGTCTCTCTCTCTCCGGGTCTCTCTCTGGATAATAAGATACAATGGTGGATCATGAACTCACTCGTTTGGTCTTGGGTATTGTTGGGGGCCCAACCGAGATTGGGCCGAATAGTGATTGGGCCGAGGCGTAATTGGGCCGAACGGTCACAGCCCACTTCTTCGGCTAGGTCCGTTGGATCTGACCGTTGCTTGACCACGTCACCCGACTATTCAGGCGGAAGAACAGGGCCATGTAGGTGGACGGTTACCCCCGAAGAATCCGGACGAGCTGGTACCAGAGTGCCTATAAAGGCACATGACAGGTTTTATGTTGAGATATATACTCATTTTTACGTACACAAATACTTACACGATCATTTAAACCTAATTGGAACCTCTAATTTATTCTCACACCGGAGGTGAATCGGGGGCCCAATCCCTCGCATTCTTCTCTTTTGACAGGTCGCCCCGAAGAGCTTCCTGGCGTGCACCCGACAGAAAACTGGTTCCAACATTTGGCGCCGTCTGTGGGAATCGTGTAAGCCAATTCGTGACGTTAGCTGAGAACGATGGCAATCGATGGTTCTGAAGAGAGGGCGCTCGGTTTTACTGAAACTCATCGCCAGGGTCCCTCCACGACTACACCCCCCATTAATCGGGTTCTCAATTTTGATGACGATTTGGAGGAGGGACCGATGCCCACGCCCGAAGAGCAAAAGGCCATGATTCTTAAGTGGCGTGAAGAAACTGCTGCCAAAGGAGGAAGGCAGAAGGAAAAGGAAAGGCTGGAGGCCGAAGCCCAAGCTAAGGCAAAGAAGAGAGAGGAGGATCTCGCTAAGCTAGAAGCGATTAAAAGGCGAAGGGTTGAGCTGGATGCCGAGGAAAAGGCTCTCCAAGGTGCTGTGGAGACCGGAGAACAACTATTGGTACAGACCAGCCATAGGAGAGAAAAGAGGGCGCATGATGATGAAGATGGATCTTCGGATTCTGAATCACATCCCCGAAGGATCCGTTCAAAGGTGGTCGTACGATCGGATACCGACGAGGAAGGAG
The DNA here is from genome assembly GCA_030848705.1 of Heracleum sosnowskyi. Taxonomy (NCBI): domain Eukaryota; kingdom Viridiplantae; phylum Streptophyta; class Magnoliopsida; order Apiales; family Apiaceae; genus Heracleum; species Heracleum sosnowskyi. The sequence goes on along the minus strand of CM061237.1, from coordinate 1,283,146 downwards.
ATCCTCGCATGAAAGACAGGCTGAGACGAATGGAGAAGGCGATGTTCGGCGATCGTAGAATTAGTCACGAGCCGGTAGTGTCGGAGGAAATTGAGCAGTATAGACCTCCCCCTGGAAGACAATTCCCGAAGATGAACGAATTCAATGGGAAAGGCGACCCTGAAGACCATTGCGAGAAGTATCATATGGGCGAATAGTTGCTTCACTATGGGAAGCATCGGAACCCGAAAACCGCATTTTAAAGCGGCTTCAGAGACTCCAGTGGCCACATCACCATAGCCCTTCGGGACAGGAGGATTGAACCACATCCGGTCAGCAGCCCTCGGCAGATACGTGTGCCAGGCACCAGTCGGGATATCGAACTCTTTCGGAAACTTAGCTACCCTATCCTCAGACAACCGAGTCGGGTGATTCGCCGCAGGGAATTCATCGGCATCGTGAAACGGGTATCTTTCCGGGGATATAGATCTGGGAGATTGTCCCGATGTAGAAGCCGACCGATCCATAATTCCTGCATTAATATGAAGAAATTAGCCTTGTACTCGGACATGAAAGAGAGAAAGAAGAAAAGAAAAGTGGTCGCCGAGTACAGGGGGCTTGGATCGGTCGGGAAATTACTGGCTTCTAAGCCAAAGAAAGAAGAGAAACCTCTAAAGGAGTTACGCAGCCCGAAGACTATCCTAAGGGATTGACCCTTCCCGAAGGTTGTTCTAAGGACGAATTCATCCGAAGATCGTTCTAGGGACAAATTGGCCTCAAGAAATTGTTCTTAGGATGAATCTATCTACTGGTATGACTACCGACCTAATTATGGCTACATTTTCGACAGCAAGTATAACCCAAAGCAAAAATACTATTATACCTAAATTTTAGTGGACATAATCGGAAAAATTCAACATGAAATGGGAAACCGCTCAAAAAGATGCAAGAGAACTTACTTGTGATAAGAGCTTGAAGAGGATTTGAACCCGAGATAATGGAGATTGTTGGTAACTGCTTATAGACGGGCTGGAGAGAAACTGGCAGAATGTCTTTGCTTTTGAATATGTAAGTGACGACGATTGGGGGGAAATTTGGCATTTATACAGAAGGATATGTGACGTTTGGACAGTAAAATGTCAGCATTCAATCTCGACCGTACGATTCAAGTCGTTTGGGATTCGACGGTGATGATCCAGTACTAATCTCGAGAAATTACGGCTGTCATCATTAATTACGGCACGATTCTCTAAGTGACGTGTCATAAACGGATAGACATGGTACCGTTGGAGTCTATCCCGAAGAGAAGTAAAGAGCTAGGACTCCCGACGCATTGACATCCGACCGAAGTCCAGGGACATGTTGGGGCCCAACCGAGATTGGGCCGAATAGTGATTGGGCCGAGGCGTAATTGGGCCGAACGGTCACAGCCCACTTCTTCGGCTAGGTCCGTTGGATCTGACCGTTGCTTGACCACGTCACCCGACTATTCAGGCGGAAGAACAGGGCCATGTAGGTGGACGGTTGCCCCCGAAGAATCCGGACGAGCTGGTACCAGAGTGCCTATAAAGGCACATGACAGGTTTTATGTTGAGATATATACTCATTTTTACGTACACAAATACTTACACGATCATTTAAACCTAATTGGAACCTCTAATTTATTCTCACACCGGAGGTGAATCGGGGGCCCAATCCCTCGCATTCTTCTCTTTTGACAGGTCGCCCCGAAGAGCTTCCTGGCGTGCACCCGACAGAAAACTGGTTCCAACAGGTATAATCGGTTAGTATATGAACAAACTTTTTATAAATCTTGCTGATTTCACATGTTCTTAAGAGCCTGATGTGTTTTGACTGTTCAATCCGTGGGGTTAACTATGTGTTTGTTTAAATGTTCAATTCGAAACCCTACAAAATCAGCCTTCCCTATCAAAACAAAACAATTTATTTTATGACCTTTCTTCTCTGGATTAATTAGATCCATCATCATCAAGCAAATTCTTTGAATCAATTATATGATTAATTATTTACAACCACTATGCTGCTTGCTTGTTCAATATATTTTTAATTAATGCTTCTCCCTTTTTCTTTTTCGACAGCGAATGTTCTCTCCATTGGCCTGTTTGCTTCTGCAGTGTAAAATCTTTCTCTCTCTCTCTCTCACACACACACATTAATCCTGTATTTGCTTGGTAGGCCAACATTCTACAGAGCAGTGAAGAGATGTGATGATTCCGTGGAAGACATCAATCCTTACTATTTTCTTGCCATGACGTTTAACTGTCTCCTCTGGGTGTTATATGGTTTGCCGTTTATTCATCCTGGAAACTTCCTTCTGCTAACTGCTTATGGAACTGGCGTTACTATACATATTGCTTATCTTGCCATCTTCCTTCTCTACGCCAGGAGACAAAGGGTAAGTACCTTGATCATATATGAAACAGATCTTGCTTAATTTAAGTTTCCTTAATCACATGTATATGTCGTGTAATTATTATATGTATGTATGTAGTGATTGATCTACACATGTATATGTTGCAGATGTGCGTAGTAAGTGTAATTCTGATTGAGTTGTTGGTGATCGCCCTTGTTTTCGGGGTGGTGATTGGACTAAATCATACTTTTGACTCGAGATCATTTGCTGTTGGGTTTTTAATGGGCACGTTTGGTTCAGGCATACTCGTGTTTCGTCAAAGACTCGCGGTACGTACGGCACGTGTGTCAAAATTAATAGGCGTAGGTACGTCATAATTGTATCACCAGATATCGTAAATCTCTGATGAACACATATGTTTGTAACAGACTAAAGTGCAAGACAAAAAGTGTGCAAAGTGGATGCCGTTTCTTATTGCCTTGAGCGAAACCCTTAATAATCTTTGCTGGTGCATCTATGCCGCACTCGGATCTGACCGTTACCTTACGGTAATATATGTATAAAATTGTGATTCTCATTAATACACATTGCAATTCGCGAAGTTGGTTGCTTGGTACGGGTAAACAAAGTATAAATGTAGCTGTCACGTGTGTTATAATTTGTTTCACGCTTCTTAGTTAATTGGTTTGTTCTCTTGTAGATTATAACTGGTATTGGATTCGTAATGACACTGTATCAGCTCATTCGATATTGTGTTTACAGAAGTTGTAGTACTCCAAAGTCTTGTGATGATGAGAAGCTTCCAGAAACTGCTGATAAGGAGATATCCCAAGCTGAGCATGATAAAAAGGTAGCCCAAGCTGTGCATGATAAGAAGCTAGCCCTTCAGCTTGAGCAGGAAAAGATCAAGCAAGCCCTGATGCAAGCCCTGATGCTAGCCCAAGCTCAGTTTGCTCAGGTGGAGCTAGACCTAGCTGAGCTTGGCCCAGTAACTGGGCTAGACCAAGATAAGCTTGACATAGTTTAGTCGACGATAACCACAATCAGACTGCAAATATTCTAACGCAGGGACTAATTATTGCCCTTCAGATTGAGCATGAAAAGATCAAGCAAGCTGAGCTATCCCAAGCTCAGCTTGCTCAGGTCGTGATAGACATAGTTTAGTTGAAGATGACCACAATCAGACTGCAAATATTCTAACGCAGGGACTAATTATTGTTAACTTTAATGTAGGCACGTCATGTTTCTGTTGTGAACTTCTAGGACAGTACTCGGTATTTTATGCCTCCATCGTATTTCTGGCTATATATATATATATCTGCCATTGTTTTTTTCCTCTTTGTTCAGTAAGTATCTAGTAGTCAGCTAACCTGATTCATGTATGTATGTATTTTATGTTCAATTAGATCTTAGCCATTTGTATCCGACTTGCCATTTGGGATCAGCAAGTGAAACAATGCAAACTATCGGTTCTTGTAAGCTCAAAAAGTTCCCCATAATATGATTGTATAATTGGCCACAATTAACTTGCATTACACCATTTTTTGGCTCTTCACATAAACCTATCTGAGCTCTCTTTTCCTTAGTAATTACGAGCAAACCATCAACCGTTGAAGTGGATGCATGAAATGTATATTGAACGGGTCACCTAAGACGACTTATGATGTGGTTGTTAAAGCAATCACACCATTACAGTGACGGAGCCAGCCTTTACGGAGGGTGGGGGCAAAATATTTTTTTTACCCCTATTAAATATAGTATAACTAGTACATTAACTTTTATTGTAATTATTTACATTAAAATTATATTAATACAAAAGATTTAAAGGTGATGACTGTGATACATGATTACGGATACATATGAAATTTTTGGAAATAGTAAAGTGAACATTTTCTTTTAAACTGAACAGGACAAATTAGAGTAATGCTAGGGGGTAGGATCCGGTAAATCGGAAACAATTAAGCTAGGGGATCATAAAAAACTCATGACAATTGTGAGTTGATAAAATAATATTTTTATCCGAGAGATTCATATGAATGCACGTCCTTATTCACTAATGGAAAATACTCAGCTGTACTCCTGAACAAATTATTGTAGCATGATAAGGAGCATAAGAGCATCTCCATTTATATATTTTTTTCTTGAAGTTCCAAAAATTATCCTGGAATCAGATTATAATCTTAATATTATTCTAAAAATTTATTAGAAATTATGTTCTCATAATTTTTTTGTAAAACAAATCACGTTCAATTTATCTATATATTTTACATATTTATTAAAAATCATTTTTTTAAAACTTTTACCTTTTAATTTAGTTTATTATATGATTAGATTTGATAACAACGATAACATGGGTCATTGGGAGCAAACATTTTTAATGAGAGAGTGATTCATTAGGAGGTTAGCTAGAATTTTAATATTGATGCTATATTATGTATTTTGAAATAGAAGTTGAAATATAAATTTTGAGAAAATAAAAATGATGATAAATATACTAATATTTAATATTATTTAAAAATAATGAAAAATATTAAACCATTATTTTATGTTAGTTTATTTGGATTCTATATTTATTAAATTTTTTGATAAATGACCAAGACGAAACGGTGAATTCAAAATAAATCTTAATTTTATGTTAAAAATATTATTTTATCTAAAAACAATGTAAAATATTTTTTTTAGAAAAATTTAAAGAAATTGTTACAAATCCGATGCGAAGCGCGGCTTAGTGAACTAATTATAAACAATTTATGTTGATTTTATATTCAAGGGTTAGGCTCAAGAGAAAACCGATCACTAAAAAAGAAATTTAGAACTATTATAAGCCGTTGGATTATTACTAGATCAACTGTTCAGATTCAACTCATTTTTATATACAAAATCTTATAAGGGTATTCTTGGAATAAAATGATTCTACTGCCGAACCTATTTTATTTCATAGTATAAATACAGTGTTCTGCAGCTGAATTTTAAAAGTCATGCATATGGACTTCAAAGTTCTACAACTGAACTTACTTTTTTCCACAAAATTCTACAAGTGAACTTGATTAATTTTATAATGTTCAGCTGTTGAACAATGTTATTCACATTATTTTCATACCATAACTTTCGTGTTCTACCGCTGAACATAAAAGTCATGCAATCGAATTTGAAATCAAACACATAAATTTTAAAGTTCTGCAACTGAACTTACTTGTATTTAAATGTTCAGCTGCTGAACACTGTTATCTGATATTGTGTTTATACAATAACTTGAATATTTTTACAAAAAATGATAAAAATAATTGGGGAAATTTTATGATGATGATGAAGAATTTTGTGATCGATATCGATATATGATTATTATCGTTAATAAAATATTAATTAACTATAAATTATGTATTTTGTGTTTTTGGACAACTTTAATAAATATATATTATTTTAAAAAATAAGATAGAGTCGTAAGGTTGGGTACTAAAAGGAACGTGACCCTTATATTCAAAGGCTTGTACATTGATGACTAAGCTGGACATGCTTCTGGCTTTATTATCACTCTCCATCTAACTGCACTTACCCTTTTTCACTTAAAGTAGTCAAAATAACAGTTCAAACCCTATTCTAATTCTATTCTAATTCACACAAATCAAACTCACAAAGCTGCTCTCGCCATTTCAATGGCTGGTCCACTCATTCGTTCTCTCTGGTCCTCAACAACTTCTCTCTCCTCCTGTCATCAATCGCTGTCTCTTAAACCCTACTTATATGCACGCGCCGCCGCTCTCACACGCGCCTTCTCGACTTCACAGGCCGCGTCTGCCTCCGCTGCTGCCGCGACCGAGATGGATCCGAGTCGACTCAGGAACGTTGGCTCATGTTGATCACGGGAAGACTACGCTTATGGATCGGTTGTTAAGGCAGTGTGGCGCTGATGTTCCTCATGAACGAGCGCTTGATTCCGTTTCTCTCGAGAGGGAGCGCGGTATAACTATCTCCTCCAAGGTTTGGAATCTCCGATAATTTACTAATTTGTTTTCGATTTTTGTGATTTTGTTTGCGGTTTATTGTTATGATGAATTGTTATGATATTTCGAGTTGTAGTGCAAGTTAAAATGAGCGGTTGGTGCTACTTATATTGAATTTAAAATCGATGCTATGAATGAACTGTTTTATGCTGTAAATGAATTTTAATTTGGTTGTGAGAAATGGAATGAGTTATGAATAGCGTGAAAATACATAGACAGAATTAATTGAAAAGTGGAAGGTAGGAGGGGAAAGTGAGGCAAATGAAGAAGTGCAAATTTTCGATGAAGGATTGCGAAGAAAGGTATTAGAAAGTGGAGATATACATAAATTTGAAATTTAGTGAAATTAAGCTTTACATCTCTGGTTTAAATTGATATTTTATTGAATGGAGTGAAGAGTCCTTTCAGAGGTGTAGACGATTTTTTGTAATAGTCACCTGGTTTAAATTAGCACTTATGCTCAATTGTTCATGCATACCACATATCAATATGCTAACTAACTTTCTTCTTGTTCAATTTAAAGGAATAGAGTTGCTGACAAAGCTTATTGTGAAATTCAAGCTCGTCTGAACAATTTTAACATCTATTGAAGGCATATTTTATCTAAAGCTATTTGTAAACCTTAGTGTTGGCAATATACAGTCTATGTTTAGTTTGAATGCCAAAGGTCTTATAATTATATCAATTGCCTTCCTTTTAGTTCCTTAAGAAATTATATCTATTAATATCCATTATTTACAGGTTACGTCCATTTCGTGGAATGAGAATGAACTAAACATGGTTGACACACCAGGGCATGCAGATTTTGGTGGCGAGGTATGTCTTTGTTTTGACTTATTGACATAGTCTCTGTTCTCAACTCTATTGCACTTTATTTTTAAACATCTACGAAGTAAGATGCTCCCTCCAACAAAATCTAGATATTGGCACACACACATAAGATTTGTAATATCTAAACCTTCCTCTCTTTTTTTGGGGTACATATAGGTTGAGCGGGTTGTTGGCATGGTTGAGGGAGCAATTTTAGTTGTTGATGCTGGTGAAGGTCCACTTGCACAGACCAAATTTGTACTTGCCAAAGCTTTGAAATACAACATACGCCCTCTTCTTCTGCTGAACAAAGTAGACAAACCTTCAGGCATGTCTTCATTATTCATCCCAACCGACTTGTTCTTGATATTTTCTGGCCCAACAAGCGTACACCACATACATATTAAAGCACTAATATTACAATCCTGTCTCATTCTTTTGGCTATTGTTTATATTGAAGTATTATGATTTATATTAAACCACTTATATAACATCATCCCTTCCTTCGTTCTATTGTATTAGCTAAAATTTGTATACTTTGATTTCCACTTTCCAGGCTTTGTATGTTAGAAGTGGGTTTCTAATTGACATGCATGATTGCACTGCAGTGTATTTTCCTTTTTATGTTCTGTTCTGTGATTTTTATGCTCGGTTGCATCTTGATGCAAATGTTGTTAGACTGAATTTTTATTAAAGAGAGAACAAAAGTTCAATCACCAGAGAAGGCTAGTTAATTTGACAGTTCATTTGCGAGAGACTCACCATAATGTTTAGAAGTACTGAGGATGATCAAATTTTTACTTGGATACTGTACTTGTCAATATAATTCTTAAATACCTCTTTAATATTTTGTGTCATCTGAATCTGACATTTCTTGCTACAGATCACAAAGCTAATGAAGAAGAAGGGTACAAGTCTGGTTTTAGTTGATTATGCCGGTGCTGGCGATATTATATCAATGTCTGGGTTGGGAAGTCCATCCATAGGACATACGGTGTCAAGTGTGGAGGTACGTAAATGCACTTTAGTTGTTTTAATTGTTTATTACTGCTAATATTACACCATTACTATTTTCATTGTTGTTATCTTATCATCTGTTAATTCTGCCTGCCTGCTATTTTGTTGGTAAATTTCATGCTCTAATTCAAACTAAATATAATTCATTGATTGTTGAGGTCAGTTCGAATAGTTTTCTTGTAGGATCACTTTGCAGATAAACAACAATGCTTTATACTTGATATTTATTACCATTTTGTTCTTAATAAGAATTTCAGATATCATTTTATTGACGATATTATATAAAGACATAATCATATGAGCATCAGTTGCAAGTCCCATTCAGTATTTAGCAGAGGCACTAGTAATGATACAATTATTTACACTATTTGCTTAATCATTTATAGAAGTTGTAGTCCTTTTGAATCTTATACTGTTCGTCGTTTATGTAGTGGGGGCACCATGAGCCTTCAGAGGTTAATCCTGTCTTTTGTGTTTCTAATAAAGTTATTTTCATATTAGATGCCGCCTTCTTTTGCGCTTCTGAATTTCTCTCTCTGTGTAATTGGTTTCTTCTTGTATTGTATTAAATAAAGTAAAAAGTGATGACTCAATTACTTTATTCAGAGTAGTCTACTTCCCCATATATAAATATATGGTTGATAAATACGATTGTTTTTATGTTTAAAGAACCTACTGCAGTTAAATATATGTATATATAGAATTCTATGTCCTACTTTCAAGCTTATATTGTTCAGTTATGTTCTGGATTTGGCATAATGTTCTTATTTACTTTGCTAAATAAACCTACTTCCTTTACTGAACTAACTGGTGTTTATAACGTCTGACTATGTGGATGTTCTTGTACATGGTCATGGTGTAATTGTCTATCAGATATGTTTTTTTTTTCGAAGGATGAGTTTGTAAAGCTTGCATCTTGTCTTGTATCTGCACCCAATCTTAACAGGTGATGGGGTGAAACATTTCAACCCTACCCCAATTTTACTTAAAAACGATACCTTCAAAAAAAAAATCCTACATTGCATTATTTTAAACTTCCTAGTCGAACGTCAAGATATTGATAGCAACTGTTTACACAATTTGATTTTGTATTTAAGTTCTTCTGATTTCTTTTATTTGTTCTCCGTAAGAGCGCAAGGTGATGTTTTTGGCCTTAATGACTACAGGAAGGACCTTTTGGATTTATGTAGCTAGTAAATATTAAATGCTTTGACAAGTCAATACTGTATCATTTCAAAAGCTTGATATATATAAATATATATATGTATAATTGTAACAACATATGCCAGGTCATGACTCCAATGCCCACTGTTGAGCTTGATCCACCTACCATATCAATTACTTTCGGGGTCAATGATTCCCCGTTGGCTGGTAAAGACGGAACTCATGTAAGTCAGATTTCTTTTAGCCTCTTTGGTAGTTTACTTTGTTTACTGCTCATTGCTATCTCTTTTGTTGCATTTTGTCATTGGCAACTCGTTATAGAGATGTTATAAATCAGTATGCAGAAATACTTGTAGCAATATTTACCAAAAGAGCTGATCTGGTAAAACCGTATTTAATAATATTCTGAATTTATTTGGACCTTTTCAAAATGAAGAACAACAATTATTTATAGACATTTAAGAGTATCAGATTCGTTGAAAAAGATGAAGCAGCAATAATTATTCCTAGGAACGGCCTAAAAGTCATAAAAATTGAGACAATGGCACAAAGCAGACTTGCACTTAAGCTGTGGTTAACTGTGCATATCAGTTACTTTTAAAATTCTAGATCCTACTTTGAATATTTCCTTCCCATCATAGCTATTATTATGCATTTTAGGTTGTCATGTGTTGTTACCTGAGATTTTGAATGCCTTCTAGGGTTCTGATAAGCTTGAGGAAACATTAAATTAAAGTGGGCTAACAGATATCATAGAAGCCTTTGATTCCTATATTTTCCGAAGCAGAAAATTAAAATTATGAGAACTTAGAGTTTGGACATGGAAAAACACACAAGGAGTGTCACTATCTCATCAAGTGATACATTTGGGATTAGATGAGGATGACTGGTAAAAAGGAAAAGAAATTGCTTAAGTGGTATAACTTATTTTGAATAGAAGTTACAGCTTGTCACCCATGATTAATATGCATTATCAACGAATACAGTGGACCAAAAAATTTAATATGTCATTTAAGCACAAAATTTAAATTATGCTATTTCACCCCAACAGTTGCATGCCAATGGATATGGACGGGTTTCCCTTGAATTAATTAGTTAGATAGTCACCGGATAATTAATTAATTTACTCTTTTCACTCCAAGTTTCAGTTCAAAGGATGTTAAATTGACTTGATACACTCTAAATATGTGTAGTTAACTGGAGGAAAGATTGGTGATAGGCTTATGGCTGAAGCAGAAACAAATCTTGCCATAAATGTCATACCAGGTTTATCAGAGTCATATGAAGTTCAAGGGCGAGGAGAACTTCAGCTAGGTGATTATGTTTTGTAACTTTAATTGCTTACGCCTGTACCTAATTGTAAAGTATCTTCTGTTCCTTTTCGGCAATTTATTTATTTGTGCTTGTGTTGTCTTTCAGGTATATTAATTGAGAACATGAGGCGTGAAGGGTTTGAGCTCTCAGTCTCGCCACCTAAAGTCATGTGGGTTGTTTGATGCACATATACAGCCTATTTCTTTTGCATGTTTGTTTTCTATATTTCAATTTTACAAACAAGTTTTTTAGTAAAAGACATAAAGCATAATTTTGATGTATAATGAGATTTCTCTTGCTGCTTGACCAATCCTAATATCACAGATGTTTTAAGTTTCCAAATTTTTGTCCTCGTATGTAAATTTTGAAGCAATGGTGTCCGATTTGCCAATACTGTTGTTTTGGTGTATATGTATATAAGTTAAAGCTTGAACCAATGATGCCGCTCTATTATTTGGATAAGTACCTACTTAGATTACTTTCTGCCTTTGGTTTGACTCTATTTCCTCTTGAAAGTGTTATGGGCTGGGAACATAACATTTTAATGACATAGTAGCTATTAGATCTGCCAACTCTCTCTCTCTCTCTCTCTCTCTCTCTCTCTCTCATTCATATAGAATAACTGAAATAAGGAATAATATTCAAATTTGGGAATGTGCTTTTTGTATTTTAAAGTAGGACTAAGATCCCAGTTGCTTGATATTTGTCATTTGTGATGATTTGTAGCTCTATTATTCTATATACACAGTCACAAGCAAACAATTAAAGAATGTATAATTGTGTATTCTGGCATGGCCTTTGTCATTTGTGTGAAATGGAAGTTTTGCATTGTTGTTCACTTTATAATCGTACTATATATATCTGCTACATTTTTGGATGCGGGTGTCGGAGTGATATCATACAGTCACCCTCCACTGTAATGATCATTTTTAGTGCCTGACCAATGTCAATGATTTGAATCAGGTATAAAACTGAAAATAATGTTAGGTTAGAGCCAATTGAAGAAGTGACAATTGAGGTATGTATTTGAATACTTGTGTAGTCAACTTTCCTCTTCCAATGTTAAAGCAATTAAATACCATGTTTATTCTCAGGTAGATGAGGAAAATGTAGGTGTGGTCATGGAAGCACTTGCTCATAGGAAAGGTGAAGTTGTTGATGTGGGTGCGGTGCCAGGAGACGTTGGCAGGATCAGAATGTCGTTGACTTGTCCTTCGAGGTTAGTGAATTTTTTATTGATTCTTTGAGATCCTGATTTGGTAGTGTGTTTCTTGTATAAAAACTAGTCCAATGCTATATGTAATATATTAGTGTTATAGTAAGATTGAAATTGGATTTTTTAAATTAATTTTTTAAGGTGGTTCTCTCGGTTCTCTTTGTAAGAGGGTTCTCTCTTCAACTTTGGTAATATCTCTCTCTGTGTGTGTGACTTGTAGATATTTTTGTGTTAATCAAAAAATAATTTGGTAACTGTTTGTGGTTGCCAAGAATTGAACTTAAGAGTTTTCTGAGTAGAATGTCGCAATCAAACACCTTAAAACAAAAATGTTAATGTTTTTTTGTCATTGTGAAGAATAGAATCTGAGAGCTTTTTTAGTAGTGTCCCTGTAAAGCGCAAAAAAGAATAAGTATTCTGTTATCTATTTTTAGTAGCCAAGAATGCAACCTTAGACCTTCAGCGGAATCTTTTACAGGTTAAGTCGCCCCTGACGACGGACTACTGAAAATCCCTCTTACTCAAATTATATATAAGAATATAATTTCAAGGAAAGAATACAAAAGAAAAAATACGTGAGACATTTTTTTCCTTGTATTAATGTATAAGATGTGTACTTTTCCATCCTTTGTGTTGCACTTGGCAAATTGAGTGCTTATTGGGCAAGGAGAAGCTCATAGTAATGTTATAACTTATAAGTGATTCATCAACTTTCGTATTAATGTTATTTGTTTCTCAATGTTCCTTTTTATTAAACGCTGGATTTTTTTCCCGACATTTTCTATGCAATTAATATATTTAATGTATATGATTTCAGGGGGTTAGTTGGTTACAGAAGTGTGTTTAGCAGTGCTACACGTGGAACTGGATTTATGCACCGCGCTTTTCTGGGTATGCTTCTCAGCAAAGTTCTTTAGTTCTTTCTCCATCTTCTGCCTTCAGTTCTATAGGTTTTTTTTATTATACTTGCCATTCCATGTGATATTTATGTCCATTTCATTTTAATAAAATCTTGTTTCTCTATTCTTATTGAGTGTCCTCATTTCTTTCCAATTTTTAATTTGAGGATAACTCCTATTCTACTGTACAACTATATACTCTTTTATTCTATGGGAGTTATCTTTTAAAATCCAGAAATAAACTGGGGGAAAAAGGAATAGATCACTAAGAAAAAAATGTTCGAAAACAATGGCCAGTGCTAAAAAATTTGTGTAGCTATCAATAAGCTGTTACTTTTGGGCACCCTGGACACTCGAGTTTATTTGCAGTATTACAGCTATTCTTGTGGCTAAACTGTTGGCTAATTTCTGACTGTTTCTTATTGTTGTTCTGTTGAAGACCTAACATTGTTTAATATCCTCTCATTTTAGCTTTTACCGTAATTCCAAGTGAGTTGCATTGCCATCTTTGTGCATCATGCAAATTAGTGATTTTTTCAATTGCAGAGTTCACTGATTTGATCCAAATGCCTCGATGGTGTTGTAGCTATGACTTTTTTAAGCACTTGTTGTGTTATCATGTTAAACATGTTTTCTCTCAATAACACGCTCTCTCATTAAATTTATTGGGTCAGCTTGTTAAACATGTTTTCTCTCAATAACGCTTTCTCGTTGTTACTGAATCAAAATAGATAACAAACTAATTTACTAAATAAATTATATCAATTTAAATCATCCTTTACATAGTAAAATAATAATATAATAAAATATATGTGTGTATAATGATATTGACTGATATTTAATTTTCAAAATTTTAAAATTTGACTCAAATAGAAAATTTAGGAGAATACTAAAATGGTAAATTTAGTTTCTTAATAAAAAATTGAATATTAAAATTATATACTTAGTTTTCTCCATTAGTAAATTTTTCAAAGACAAGAAAATAAAAATTATATATTTTGTTTACTTCATTAATAAAGATTTAAAATACAATTGAGATATTTTCTATTATTTAATATTAATAATTCACAAATTTGAGAAAATTAAAAAAAAAGATTGAGGTGATTTGAGGGACCCAACTCACCGTCCTTGACTTCTCCATAATATTTTTCAAAATTTTAAGCTTTGACTTGCATATAAAATTTAGAAGAATATTAATATAATATAGTTAGTTTCCTATGTTAGTAATTATATTTATAAATAATTTTTTTTTAAAATTGTATATTTAATTTTCTGCATTAGTAAAGATTCTAAAAGTAAGATTCTACAATATTATCTTATTAACTATATAAATAATAATAAAAAGTAATTTTTTTATATTTCATTTTTCATTGTGAAAGTTGGTTGTTTGATAAATTTGATATCAACCTCCAAGCATAAATATTTTATCGTACATAAATAACATCTTATACATTTTCTAATGATATCATCCTCCATGTATAGATCTTTTACTATACATAAAAATTATTGATAATCCTAAACATGTGTAGGTATGTTAAAGTATGTTAGTGATCCGGATTTCAAAATAATGATACTTATTTCAGTCTCTTTTTTTCATTCATCGACCCTTATAAGGTCCTACACATTGAAGGTTTTTACAATCATATCATTCACTATCATCTTGTAGGATGCATAAAATTTTATCAAAAAATCATAAAATATCTAGAGACATTAGTAAACTAATAGTACTAAAAGAATAATCATATTAGCTAATTGTCAGAAGCTTAGGCTACTGGTGTCTGGTTTGTACCTCTATATTGTATAGACATATTGAATCATCACATCACAATTGAATTATCCAATACCGAATATCAAGATGATCAGCTTATAAATACCACCTTACATCAAAATAAAAATTATGAGTTTAAAACAACATAATACTAAAAAAAGAAGAACATGGACAAAGAATACAATTCATGTGTATCAATTATCAAATATTATACTAATAATGTCTGGAATTTAAGTTTAAAAAGACATAAAGGTAAACTAACAAATTGATGTAAAAGTACGATAGAAAGTTGAACGTACTTATTTTCGATGGTCAATTATATATATATATATATGAATGATTGTTGGAGAAGAAGTCAGTCTTGAATAATTAAGATACATTTTTGTAATAAGTTTCAAATTTGTGCCGAAGAGAAATTTAGGAAAGTATTAGTAAAAGTCTTTTTCAATTTTAAAATTTGGGAAAAAAGTTTTAGGAGAATATCCATTAGTCAAGATTTCAAAGGCAAAAATATTAAAATTGTATATTAAGTTTCCTGCATTAGGAAAGATTTGAAAAAACAAATGAGATATCTTTTAATCAAGGAAAATATTAAAATTATATATTCAGTTTCCTTATATATATAAAGAAGAAGATTGATAAGCTAAAATGGTAATGATGTTGAATATTAATAAAAATATATAAATGTCCAAAAATATGTTTAATGGCCCCAACCCAACATTTGTTTCTGTTTAATGCGCCCAAGAAACATTGAGTTGGGCCATAGATGTAGTTCCTTTGTGTCCGAAGTCTTGCACAAGTCAAGTTAAAAGTCATTAACCAAGTACAAGTAGTGTAATAACTCTCTCTCAATCTCTCTCTCCGGGTCTCTCTCTGGATAAGATACAATGGTGGATCACGAACTCACTCGTTTGGTCTTCGGTATAATCGGTTAGTGTATGAACAAACTTTTTATAAATCTTGCTGATTTCACATGTTCTTAAGAGCCTGCTGTGTTTTGACTGTTCAATCCGTGGGGTTAACTATGTGTTTGTTTAAATGTTCAATTGGAAACCCTAGATTATACAAAATCAGCCTTCCCTATCTAAACAAAACAATTTATTTTATGACCTTTCTTCTCTGGATTAAGATCCATCATCATCAAGCAAATATTTTGAATCAATTGTTTTATGAGTAAAAGGTCCCCCCTTTTAAGTGATTTTTTAATCATGTTTTTATATGATTAATTATTTACAACCACTATGCTGCTTGCTTGTTCAATATATTTTTAATTAATGCTTCTCCCTTTTTCTTTTTCGACAGCGAATGTTATCTCCATTGGCCTGTTTGCCTCTGCACTGTAAAATCTCTCTCCCTCTCTCTCTGTCTCTGTAATTAATGTAATTAATCCTGTATTTGCTTTGGTAGGCCAACATTCTACAGAGTAGTGAAGAGATGTGATGATTCCGTGGAAGACGTCAATCCTTACTATTATCTTGCCATGACGTTTAACTGTCTTCTCTCGGTGTTATTTGGTTTGCCGTTTATTCATCCTGGAAACTTCTGCTAACTGCTTATGGAACTGGCGTTACTATACATATTGCTTATCTTGCCATCTTCCTTCTCTACGCCAGGAGACAAAGGGTAAGTACCTTGATCATATATGAAACAGATCTTGCTTAATTTAAATTTCCTTAATCACTTTCTTATGTTTACCCCCATGTGTAATTATTATATGTATGTATGTAGTGATTGATCTACACATGTATATGTTGCGATGTACGTAGTAAGTGTAATTCTGATTGAGTTGTTGGTGATCGCCCTTGTTTTCGGGTTGGTGATTGGACTAAATCATACTTTTGACTCGAGATCATTTGCTGTTGGGGTTTTTAATCGCCACGTTTGGTTCAGGCATGCTCGTGGCTCGTCGAAGACTCGCGGTACGTATGACGCGTGTGTCAAAATTAATAGGCGTAGGTCATAATTGTATCACCAAATATCGTAAATCTGTGATGAACACATATGTTTGTAACAGACTAAAGTGCAAGACACAAAGTGTGCAAAGTGGATGCCGTTTCTTATTGCCTTGAGCGACACCCTTAATAATCTTTGCTGGTGCATCTATGCCACGCTCGGATCTGACAATCCCCTAAGGGTAATATATGTATAAAAGTGTGATTCTCATTAATACATATTGCAATTCACGAAGTTGGTTGCTTGGTACGGGTGTAAACAAAGTATAAATGTAGGAGGAAAGCAATGAAATGACATGACCAAAGGGATTTAAACTCTGGTATGCTGTACAGAAGAGTTATAACAGAAGGAAGGAATGAAGGAAGAAGGCGTTTAAATGCAATTATAAATAAAAAAACAGAAGGAAGGATTCAAGAGATAAATGCTTTTCCATGGTTAAACAATAAAAACTCACTTTTTACAGCTGACTATTTTTAAATAGTTTCCTTGTTAGGCAATCCCAGCCAACTGCCAACTCCTCCTCAGTCCTCACTATACATACAACAATCAATCTCTGTAGTGTAGACTCTCACACTCTCACTCACCATGGCTGAAATACATTCTGACCTATATCCACACTCTCCTTCTGCACATTCATCTCGTCATCGCTCCCGTGGCCACAACGGAAGCCACCGGCAATTCCGACCTCCACCCATCAACGAAAATCACCCGCAATTCCGACCTACCATCACTCACCGTTATGATCCACCCATCAACGAAAACCAGCCACCTCTCACCGACCCTCCTGCTCCCATCCGCCCCCTTGCGCGCTGCTTTTAAATAACTTTTAAGCGCAGAGAGTTTTTACACCTTCTTGTCTTGCTGTTACTGATGCTCGTGAGTGTCTTGTTCGTCCGTAAGCCCGGCGAAACACCGCCCATTGGCGGCAATCGTTTTTACGTTTGCTTTGCGTGTGTCATATCAGTGCATTTAGTATATCTGGCGAAGCTTGATACCGAATTTAAGCTGGACAATGCTCTCTTTTTCTGGCACAGATGCAACAAATTTTTTTACGAAAAATCGGTGACGCAACTTGTGGGTTTAATATCTATCTTTCTGTCATCCATGGGCGCAATAAGATCCATGAAAAGCACTGACGAGAAAAAGATATACTCTAATATTGTTCCTTCCATATTTTTTGGATTTTTCTACGCTGTCACTCAAACCATCCATGCCGATAAAAACCCTTCCGTATTGTCAACCGCTATCGTGAACGAGAACCCCGAGCCTCAACCTGTTTACACCAAAAAATGAGTTTCGCATGCACATTCCAACGGGGTCATCTCCAACTCTTGGAAGATGACCCCGAACATCCCGCTCCATATTTACTCTAATCCTACTGACCAAGGTTGAAAAATGTTGTTTGGGGCAGCTGCTGTTAGTTCGATTCTGCAGGTGTGGTTATTAGAGGAAGTTGTTTGTTTGAATATAAATATAGCTTTATAAGCCACCACTTGTAAAATAACATATATTCCTGGAGTTGAATGTAAAATTTTAATTTATTAAGAAAACAGAGCAATCAACTTGAGAGTGACACATTGTGATAGCAGTCCAAGTTTGAGCCAACAAATGGTCCTCTGTTTGGCATGTTTAAACACTTGTGAACAGCTTTTGCACCATAACATGTGAACATTTGTTAAAATGCCAACTTCTAGACAGTGTTTTAAAATTGTCACATGACAACGGATAAAACAGTTGCCAATATACTCTGAAGATCATCTAGTTTCTTATTGATCCTCCATTGCACATTAGAGTATCTCTAAGGCTTTTAGCTCATTAGATAGAATTGATGTGGTAAACATAATATATGTAACTGGAGTACATTTCTCTTCTTCAACGCAACTTTCTCCTTATGTAAAATTTTATAATTCGGTATATCTGAATTCTTCACCTGGATTCTCGCCTCTTCTCAAACTCTCTTCTGCACTTTTTTCTGCTTTTCATTTCCAGCAAAATCTTGAGGAGTTCCAATATATTACATGGTTTAAGACGACGAGAATATGAGAAGAGAAACCCTAGACATATTATTTGCATTATCCGAACTAATTATATACTGCAACTAATTATATACTGCAATGAAAATGGAAACACCGGAAGAAACCAAAAAACTATGGACTCCCAAGTACTCTGTAGTCTGAACACAATCTAATATAAGAATGCGGTCCCCTGTCTATTTACTCTCGTAGAGGAATGAATCATTATTATTAATGGTCGACCAACCTTGCCTGTTCTCAAAATTTTTTACACTCATAGTAACATTGTTTGAATATATTTATATTCAAACAAACAACTTCCTCCGATAACCACCACTTGTAGAATCGAACTAACAGCAGCTGCCCTAAACAACATTTTTCAACATTGGACAGTAGGATCTGGACAGTAGGATCAGAGTAAATATGGGGCGGGATGTTCGGGGTCATCTTCCAAGAGTTGGAGATGACCCCGTTGGGGATGTGCATGCGAAACTCGTTTTCTGGTGTAAACAGGTTGAGGCTCGGGGTTCTCGTCCACGATAGCGGTTGACAATACGGAAGGGTTTTTATCGGCATGGATGGTTTGAGTGGCAGCGTAGAAAAATCCAAAAAATATAGAAACAACAGTATTAGAGTATATCTTTTCTTCCTCGTCAGTGCTTTTCATGGATCTTATTGCGCCCATGGATGACAAAAAGATAGATATAAAACCCACAAGTCGCGCCACCGATTTTTCGTAGAAAGATTTGTTGCCTCTGTGCCAGAAAAAGAGAGCATTGTCCAGCTTAAATTCGGTATCAAGCTTCGCCAGATATACTAAATGCACTGATATGGCACACACAAAGCAAACGTAAAAACGATTGCCGCCAATGGGCGTGTTTCGTCGGGCTTATGGACGGACAAGACACTCACGAGTATCAGTAGCAGCAAGACAAGAAGGTGTAAAAACTCTCTGCGCTTAAAAGTTATTTAAAAGCAGCGCGCAAGGGGTCGGATGGGAGCAGGAGGGTCGGTGAGAGGTGGCTGGTTTTCGTTGATGGGTGGATCATAAGAGTGAGTGATGGTAGGTCGGAATTGCGGGTGGTTTTCGTTGATGGGTGGAGGTCGGAATTGCCGGTGGCTTCCGTTGTGGCCACGAGAGTGATGACGAGATGAATGTGCAGAAGGAGAGTGTGGATATAGGTCAGAATGTATTTCAGCCATGGTGAGTGAGAGTGTGAGAGTCTACACTACAGAGATTGATTGTTGTATGTATAGTGAGGACTGAGGAGGAGTTGGCAGTTGGCTGGGATTGCCTAACAAGGAAACTATTTAAAAATAGCCAGCTGTAAAAAGTGAGTTTTTATTGTTTAACCATGACAAAGCATTTATCTCTTGAATCCTTCCTTCTGTTTTTTATTTATAGTTGCATTTAAACGCCTTCTTCCTTCCTTCCTTAAAAGTTATGTAAAAGCAGCGCGCAGGGGGTCGGTGGGAGGTGGCTGGTTTTCGTTGATACGATATGATATTGGCTTTCTGTTACCGATACGATATTGTACGAATATCTTGAGTAGCTCAGGCCATAGCCAAACGGATAAACCTTTTTGCCAGTGTAGAATATGTAGGTACGTCCCGGATAGTGTTTTGATGGTTGACGCGCATTCTCATATCTGTCATAGGTACTTCGACAAAATCCTTGATACCATGTTAAGGGCAACTTTCCTCCTGCAAGCCAAATTGACATATTTTCAATATGTTTGTATGAACTTAGGATGTCAGAAGATATTGCTCCTATTTAGATACTTCTTGATTTGTTAAATTTATGTTAGTTGAATTGTGAGCTCGAGGCAAACAGATGATTTCATGTCAATATGATAGGTACTTTCTACAAGTTCTTAGCTTAGACAAACAAATCATCTAGCTATGTATTAGGAATGAGATTAACATAAAATAGTGTTACATGTCCTCGATCTGATCGAAGAACTTTAATACTCATTTTGGTTTGTTTCTCTACTTCATATATATACTCTTTGAATTTTTCAAAGGCTTCGGACTTGTATTTTATTAAATACACATGTCTGAATCTGGATCGATCATCCGTGAAAGTAATGAAGTAAGAAAATCCTCCCATGGCATGTGTTGACATTGGTCCACATACATCTGTGTGTACCAACCCTAACACATCTGCAGCTCTCTCTCCATGTCCGGTAAATGGAGATTTGGTCATCTTACCCATGAGACAAGATTCGCATACCGGATATGATTCAAAATCAAATGGTTCAAGTAACCCATCCTTATGCAATGAGCGTAATCTTTTCTCACTAATATGACCTAGCCTACAGTGCCACAAATAAGTCGGGTTTTCATCATCTCTTTTTCTTTTATTAGTTTGTTCAATCTGAAGTAAATTATTCTCTAAATCACATATATACAAACCATTATTTAAAGTACCACAACCATAGAGAACATTATTTCTTAGAATAGAACATTCATTATTCTTAATAATAAATGAAAAACCATCCAAATCCAACATAGGAATAGAAACAATATTCCTCACAATTGAGGGAACATAATAACAATTATTCAAAACAATAGTCTTGCTCGTAGGCATATGTAAACTAAATGATCCCACAGCTATGGCGGCAATTCTTGCTCCATTTCCATCCGTAGAATCACCTCATCTTCTTCAAGAGTCCTACTTCCCTTGAGTCCCTGCAACGAATTGCAAATATGAGAACCACAAGCGGTATCTAATACCCAAGTAGAAATTTGACTAAGTGACATGTTTACTTCGATCATGAACATACCCGAATCAGAAGTGGTAGTCTGACTAGCCTTCTTTTTTTTCAACTCTGCAAGGTAAGCCTTGCAGTTCCTCTTCCAGTGACCCACCTTGTTACAGTGGAAGCAAACAGCTTTGCTCTTGGGGTCTTCTTTAGCCTTTGCTGGATTAGGCTTATTCTCACCAACCTTCTTCTTCATGGGAGGGTTCCTCTTCCTTTTATTGGAAGTAGAGCCTTCGCCAATAAGAAGAACAGAACTCTTCTTTGAGGGAAAGTTCGCCTCAGCAGTTTTCAACATGTTATGGAGTTCAGGCAAGCTGACATCCATCTTATTCACCATCTTATTCACCATCTTATTCATGTGAAAGTTCACAACAAACTGCGAGAACGAATCCAGAAGCGATTGCAAGACCAAGTCTTGGCTTAGCTCCCCATCCATGACAATTCTCAAGTTTCGAAGCCAATCAGCAAAATTGGGACCAGTCAAGTTGTTAGCATCAAGAATGCTACGGAGTGATAGTGCAGAAGACATGATATATATAAAAATATCTGAAAATGAAAACACACAACAACATGAGCATTTCTTTAATTTCATTATTACTACACCATATGAATGGGTCTTTATTTATTGGTGGTTCATACTATTTTATTTAAGTTATACAACCCTCTATATGTATAACTAAACACTCATAATGTTAGTGAGAATAAGGATCCTATTTTCCATCACATCACCTCGGCTGTAGCACGAAACGCAATGTGATGTTCCATAGGAAGCCAACTCTTGTCAACTACATCTCATGTTATTCCTCGGCTGTGGCGCGACTCACTCAATATTCAAAGTCAATATTCAAAGTCAAGTCAAACCCAACATCACCTCGGTTGTGGCACGACTCACTCAATATTCAAAGTCAAGTCAAACCCAACATCTTGCATAATTGAATTAGACTTCTAATAGCCCATGACTGTAGCACGTAACGACCATTGGACCCTAATTCATCATACACATTTCATGTGATAGACAAGCATATCTTAATCTCAAAACAAAGTCCTCGGCTGTAGCACGAAACGACAATGTTTTAATATAAGAACTCTACTTGCTATTATGTTGGAAGGCTATGACCGACACAAGCCCGTTGTGCCATTGGTCATTTACTACTTGATATAAATTTTAATTAAGAGGGATTATATTATGTCACAACCATAATCATATTACTAGGAGATTCTCTTTTTCTTGAACAAAATACAATTATGATATTTAAATGAAAAATTCCCAGTGTGTTGGAGGGGTCACATCGGTCCCGCTTAAGACAAAAATTTTCATTTTCAATATCAAAAAAGTATTTCACTCTATGTTTAATAAACATAAGAATCTCATGGTTGTACTCCTAATATTCTTAATTAGGTTTTTAAACATCTTTGACTAACCTAGAACGTCTAACGCGGAACCTGTGTTCATTGTGTTCGCCCTAAATCTATCATCGCATGGTAAATTTAAACATACATCACATGTATAAACATTAATAAACTCATAGGTAGTCATGTTATAACATGTAGCACAATTATAAACAATGTACGAATTATTGCATGCATTTAATATTATCAAATAAGGCATCAAATACACTTTAAGGGCTATAATCAATTTACAATAAATTTCTTGAAAATTTTAATTAATCCCAGCAGGTGCGTCTCGAAAAAATGAATCCAACTGTACCTTACACGTCTCAATCGGAGTTCGAATGAGTTCAAACGGGCCAAAACAAATTTCAGAGCGCGACCTGCCATCATGCTGACGTCATCTGATGATGTCACGCTGACGACACTGTTGACCAAGACTGCTGACGCCATGCTGACGTCACCTGCTGACACCCGCTGACGTCACTGATGACACAATCGTTGACATGTCGTACAGTCAGCGTCGTGGACCAATCAGATTGCGTCACGTGTCAGATTACATCATTAATCAGAAAACTATTTTTCCAGTCCGAATTAATCATGTAAAATTCAAGAAAAATACTTTTCGGGCTCAAAGAATTTCGAAAAAAATATGTAAATTTCCAGAAAAATATGAGGAACCCAGATCTGTAGACATTGAATTATTCAAAATTTATTTTCGATTTAATTCATAATTAAATCGATATAGCCCCTAAATCATAAAATCAATTTAAAAATTCATACATGCATAAAAAATTCTGAAAATTTTATTACGAATCTATATGCATACAACCAGACTCTGATACCAACAAAGGGATTTATTGCCTGGCGGAATCATGTATAACAATTTATCGAACAATAAAACCCATATAAAAGCATATACGAATCGTGAAAAACAATGGATTCGATTCGTACCTTACAAAAACGATCCTTGGATTGATGGAGGATGGTGAAGAGAGACTCTAGCAGCTGCTCCTCAAGTGTGAAGCACTCCACAAGTATCCATCAAGAGAACGAATCGAACGAGAGAAGAAAAGGCTGAGAGAGAGAGATTAGGGTTGCCTCCCTTTTTCTTTCTTATAAAAATTAGGGTTTTTTTATTGACAAGAGGTCTATAATAGTATATTTATAGGCATATTTTTCAGCTGAAATTTTATCCTATAAAAATATTATTATTGTTGACCCTATAATCAATTAATCTTATTAATCAATTAATTAATAATTAAAACTCTTTTAATCATTAATTCTTTTTCTAAACTCTTTAGAAAATAATTCTCTCACTTAATTTAATTTCTTAAATTAAATTCTTAATTAATAATATTAAGAACACTTCTTAATTTTTTTATAATTAATTAAATCATATTTAATTGATTATAAAAAATGCTATCAAATATTTATTTCATAAATAAATAATGACTAGCCATTATTAATTAATTCTTTCACCATTAAATCATTCTCTTTTATGGTGTGACCCTGTAGGTTCAAAATTAAGCCGGTAGTAGAAACAAATAATAATAAAACAATTTTATTATTATTTATATGAATTCTTTTAATTCATTAAATACGATAAATAAATTAATCATATTTATTCTACATCGTGAGGGATACTTCTCAGCATATCGCGACTATCCGGATAATATGAATTCACTGCTTAGAATACCAAGAACCTATTCAGTGAATAGTTACCGTACAATCAATTCCTTCTACCCTGCAATGTCCCGATTAAGTACAAGGCATGGATCTCGTGTCAAGCCTATCTAATTTAATCATATGCTTTCCTATTCACTATGCATAGTTCCGATTAATGCAAATTAGAAACTTCTTTCTAATTTCATTCACTCTGGTCAGAGATTCCTGAACTAGCATAAATGGAATAGCATAGGACATTATCTTCCTTCACTGAAAGGGGCAGATCCTTCATAATGAAGCAAGCATAGTATGTACCGATCTTTGCGGATTAACTAACTACCAATTAGTTATTCTATGATCAGGAACTATTTAAGTTTAGGGTTATCATCTTTTAGATCTCACCATTATAATTCTAAAAGCATTACTCTAAACTATGGATCATCTTATTTAAACACTTAAATAGATAAAGCCCGTGATAAAAACAAAAAAAAGTCTTTTATTAATAACGAAATCAAATAGATTACAAGAAAGTTCTTCCTAACTCATCGTACATGATTGGACTTGGGACACTTTACTTTTCAAAAAGATGTATTCACTTGCATTTGGTGGAAGAGTATGACATAACTCGTACGGGCCTACACCGGCGAGGCCCCTGAAAATAAAGTTTTCTTGGCCTAAGGTAAAATTCGTCAGAAAAATAGTTATTACGATTGCTTGGGTGTTTATGAATTTTAATTTTAATTTTGACTTTTTATTTATTTTTAAATTAATTTTTTTAAACGAACGCCCTCAATGAAACATTGAGGCACCCTCAATGAAACATTGAGGGCAGGGGGATATTTATTATTATTGTAAATTTACCTGAAAAATTAAATAAAAATAGAAAATTGTACAAAATTTGAATTTAAATTTATACGTATCTAGAAAAACAGTCCCACTGTTTTTGTGCTGAATGTTATATTTTTTTCTAGTATTCTTCTATTTTTTATTATTTATTTAAAAACGTACGCCCTCAATGAAACATTGAGGCACCCTCAATGAAACATTGAGGGCAGAGAGATATCCCCCGGGGGATCTGGACCAATCCCCATATATATATATATATATATATATATATATATATATTGCTCGTGTTACTTTTAGAAAATTAGTTGTTTAAATTAGAAATTTTAAAATTATATTACCTTTTTATATATATGTTGCTCGTGTTACTTTTAGAAAATTAGTTGTTTAAGTTAGAAAAAAATAAAAAAAGTTATGTGTTTAGCTGAAAAAGGTAAGTGAATATTTATTAATAATTATATATAACAATATTACCATTACATATTTATTTTCCATGTGTTATGTTTAGAATATGAGTTGTTTTAGTTAGAAAATGTAAAACAAATAACGTGTTTTAGCTGAAAAATGTAATCGGTTATAAATATGCAATAATATTACCATTTTATATATATGTTACCTATTTTATTTGTAGAAAATGAGTTGTTTTGGTTATAAAAATATATATAATATGTAATGTGTTTTAGCTGGAAAATGTAATTGGTTATAGATAGACCCAATCCAAATTATAGATAGGCCCGACCCAAATACCGACCGACTGACCAAAACTTTTAATAATATAGTATAGATAGTATAGTATTGATTGATATCAATTATTTTCCCTATTAATATGAATGTAAATAAGAAAATTTCATATTATTTTAGACAAAATATATATTTTTAATTGAGTTCTAAACGGGATTAATAACTTTTATATATTGTTTTCGCTGTGAATTCAAATAACAAAATTCAGTTTTACTGATATCTCTACAAAATAGTTCATTCGAATCGAATGTATATGTTCTGGTTTGATGGCGCCAACCCAACATTTGTTTCTGTTTAATGCGCCCAAGAAACATTGAGTTGGGCCATATATAGATGTAGTTCCTTTGTGTCTGAAGTCTTGCACAAGTCAAGTTAAAAGTCATTAACCAAGTACAAGTACTGTAATAACTCTCTCTCAATCTCTGTCTCTCTCTCTCCGGGTCTCTCTCTGGATAATAAGATACAATGGTGGATCATGAACTCACTCGTTTGGTCTTGGGTATTGTTGGGGGCCCAACCGAGATTGGGCCGAATAGTGATTGGGCCGAGGCGTAATTGGGCCGAACGGTCACAGCCCACTTCTTCGGCTAGGTTCGTTGGATCTGACCGTTGCTTGACCACGTCACCCGACTATTCAGGCGGAAGAACAGGGCCATGTAGGTGGACGGTTGCCCCCGAAGAATCCGGACGAGCTGGTACCAGAGTGCCTATAAAGGCACATGACAGGTTTTATGTTGAGATATATACTCATTTTTACGTACACAAATACTTACACGATCATTTAAACCTAATTGGAACCTCTAATTTATTCTCACACCGGAGGTGAATCGGGGGCCCAATCCCTCGCATTCTTCTCTTTTGACAAGTCGCCCCGAAGAGCTTCCTGGCGTGCACCCGACAGAAAACTGGTTCCAACATTTGGCGCCGTCTGTGGGAATCGTGTAAGCCAATTCGTGACGTTAGCTGAGAACGATGGCAATCGATGGTTCTGAAGAGAGGGCGCTCGGTTTTACTGAAACTCATCGCCAGGGTCCCTCCACGACTACACCCCCCATTAATCGGGTTCTCAATTTTGATGACGATTTGGAGGAGGGACCGATGCCCACGCCCGAAGAGCAAAAGGCCATGATTCTTAAGTGGCGTGAAGAAACTGCTGCCAAAGGAGGAAGGCAGAAGGAAAAGGAAAGGCTGGAGGCCGAAGCCCAAGCTAAGGCAAAGAAGAGAGAGGAGGATCTCGCTAAGCTAGAAGCGATTAAAAGGCGAAGGGCTGAGCTGGATGCCGAGGAAAAGGCTCTCCAAGGTGCTGTGGAGACCGGAGAACAACTATTGGTACAGACCAGCCATAGGAGAGAAAAGAGGGCGCATGATGATGAAGATGGATCTTCGGATTCTGAATCACATCCCCGAAGGATCCGTTCAAAGGTGGTCGTACGATCGGATACCGACGAGGAAGGAGATCCTCGCATGAAAGACAGGCTGAGCCGAATGGAGAAGGCGATGTTCGGCGATCGTAGAATTAGTCACGAGCCGGTAGTGTCGGAGGAAATTGAGCAGTATAGACCTCCCCCTGGAAGACAATTCCCGAAGATGAACGAATTCAATGGGAAAGGCGACCCTGAAGACCATTGCGAGAAGTATCATCTGGGCGAATAGTTGCTTCACTATGGGAAGCATCGGAACCCGAAAACCGCATTTTAAAGCGGCTTCAGAGACTCCAGTGGCCACATCACCATAGCCCTTCGGGACAGGAGGATTGAACCACATCCGGTCAGCAGCCCTCGGCAGATACGTGTGCCAGGCACCAGTCGGGATATCGAACTCTTTCGGAAACTTAGCTACCCTATCCTCAGACAACCGAGTCGGGTGATTCGCCGCAGGGAATTCATCGGCATCGTGAAACGGGTATCTTTCCGGGGATATAGATCTGGGAGATTGTCCCGATGTAGAAGCCGACCGATCCATAATTCCTGCATTAATATGAAGAAATTAGCCTTGTACTCGGACATGAAAGAGAGAAAGAAGAAAAGAAAAGTGGTCGCCGAGTACAGGGGGCTTGGATCGGTCGGGAAATTACTGGCTTCTAAGCCAAAGAAAGAAGAGAAACCTCTAAAGGAGTTACGCAGCCCGAAGACTATCCTAAGGGATTGACCCTTCCCGAAGGTTGTTCTAAGGACGAATTCATCCGAAGATCGTTCTAGGGACAAATTGGCCTCAAGAAATTGTTCTTAGGATGAATCTATCTACTGGTATGACTACCGACCTAATTATGGCTACATTTTCGACAGCAAGTATAACCCAAAGCAAAAATACTATTATACCTAAATTTTAGTGGACATAATCGGAAAAATTCAACATGAAATGGGAAACCGCTCAAAAAGATGCAAGAGAACTTACTTGTGATAAGAGCTTGAAGAGGATTTGAACCCGAGATAATGGAGATTGTTGGTAACTGCTTATAGACGGGCTGGAGAGAAACTGGCAGAATGTCTTTGCTTTTGAATATGTAAGTGACGACGATTGGGGGGAAATTTGGCATTTATACAGAAGGATATGTGACGTTTGGACAGTAAAATGTCAGCATTCAATCTCGACCGTACGATTCAAGTCGTTTGGGATTCGACGGTGATGATCCAGTACTAATCTCGAGAAATTACGGCTGTCATCATTAATTACGGCATGATTCTCTAAGTGACGTGTCATAAACGGATAGACATGGTACCGTTGGAGTCTATCCCGAAGAGAAGTAAAGAGCTAGGACTCCCGACGCATTGACATCCGACCGAAGTCCAGGGACATGTTGGGGGCCCAACCGAGGCGTAATTGGGCCGAATAGTGATTGGGCCGAGGCGTAATTGGGCCGAACGGTCACAGCCCACTTCTTCGGCTAGGTCCGTTGGATCTGACCGTTGCTTGACCACGTCACCCGACTATTCAGGCGGAAGAACAGGGCCATGTAGGTGGACGGTTGCCCCCGAAGAATCCGGACGAGCTGGTACCAGAGTGCCTATAAAGGCACATGACATGTTTTATGTTGAGATATATACTCATTTTTACGTACACAAATACTTACACGATCATTTAAACCTAATTGGAACCTCTAATTTATTCTCATACCGGAGGTGAATCGGGGGCCCAATCCCTCGCATTCTTCTCTTTTGACAGGTCGCCCCGAAGAGCTTCCTGGCGTGCACCCGACAGAAAACTGGTTCCAACAGGTATAATCGGTTAGTATATGAACAAACTTTTTATAAATCTTGCTGATTTCACATGTTCTTAAGAGCCTGATGTGTTTTGACTGTTCAATCCGTGGGGTTAACTATGTGTTTGTTTAAATGTTCAATTCGAAACCCTACAAAATCAGCCTTCCCTATCAAAACAAAACAATTTATTTTATGACCTTTCTTCTCTGGATTAATTAGATCCATCATCATCAAGCAAATTCTTTGAATCAATTATATGATTAATTATTTACAACCACTATGCTGCTTGCTTGTTCAATATATTTTTAATTAATGCTTCTCCCTTTTTCTTTTTCGACAGCGAATGTTCTCTCCATTGGCCTGTTTGCTTCTGCAGTGTAAAATCTTTCTCTCTCTCTCTCTCTCACACACACACATTAATCCTGTATTTGCTTGGTAGGCCAACATTCTACAGAGCAGTGAAGAGATGTGATGATTCCGTGGAAGACATCAATCCTTACTATTTTCTTGCCATGACGTTTAACTGTCTCCTCTGGGTGTTATATGGTTTGCCGTTTATTCATCCTGGAAACTTCCTTCTGCTAACTGCTTATGGAACTGGCGTTACTATACATATTGCTTATCTTGCCATCTTCCTTCTCTACGCCAGGAGACAAAGGGTAAGTACCTTGATCATATATGAAACAGATCTTGCTTAATTTAAGTTTCCTTAATCACATGTATATGTCGTGTAATTATTATATGTATGTATGTAGTGATTGATCTACACATGTATATGTTGCAGATGTGCGTAGTAAGTGTAATTCTGATTGAGTTGTTGGTGATCGCCCTTGTTTTCGGGGTGGTGATTGGACTAAATCATACTTTTGACTCGAGATCATTTGCTGTTGGGTTTTTAATGGGCACGTTTGGTTCAGGCATACTCGTGTTTCGTCAAAGACTCGCGGTACGTACGGCACGTGTGTCAAAATTAATAGGCGTAGGTACGTCATAATTGTATCACCAGATATCGTAAATCTCTGATGAACACATATGTTTGTAACAGACTAAAGTGCAAGACAAAAAGTGTGCAAAGTGGATGCCGTTTCTTATTGCCTTGAGCGAAACCCTTAATAATCTTTGCTGGTGCATCTATGCCGCACTCGGATCTGACCGTTACCTTACGGTAATATATGTATAAAATTGTGATTCTCATTAATACACATTGCAATTCGCGAAGTTGGTTGCTTGGTACGGGTAAACAAAGTATAAATGTAGCTGTCACGTGTGTTATAATTTGTTTCACGCTTCTTAGTTAATTGGTTTGTTCTCTTGTAGATTATAACTGGTATTGGATTCGTAATGACACTGTATCAGCTCATTCGATATTGTGTTTACGGAAGTTGTAGTACTCCAAAGTCTTGTGATGATGAGAAGCTTCCAGAAACTGCTGATAAGGAGATATCCCAAGCTGAGCATGATAAAAAGGTAGCCCAAGCTGTGCATGATAAGAAGCTAGCCCTTCAGCTTGAGCAGGAAAAGATCAAGCAAGCCCTGATGCAAGCCCTGATGCTAGCCCAAGCTCAGTTTGCTCAGGTGGAGCTAGACCTAGCTGAGCTTGGCCCAGTAACTGGGCTAGACCAAGATAAGCTTGACATAGTTTAGTCGACGATAACCACAATCAGACTGCAAATATTCTAACGCAGGGACTAATTATTGCCCTTCAGATTGAGCATGAAAAGATCAAGCAAGCTGAGCTATCCCAAGCTCAGCTTGCTCAGGTCGTGATAGACATAGTTTAGTTGAAGATGACCACAATCAGACTGCAAATATTCTAACGCAGGGACTAATTATTGTTAACTTTAATGTAGGCACGTCATGTTTCTGTTGTGAACTTCTAGGACAGTACTCGGTATTTTATGCCTCCATCGTATTTCTGGCTATATATATATATATATCTGCCATTGTTTTTTTCCTCTTTGTTCAGTAAGTATCTAGTAGTCAGCTAACCTGATTCATGTATGTATGTATTTTATGTTCAATTAGATCTTAGCCATTTGTATCCGACTTGCCATTTGGGATCAGCAAGTGAAACAATGCAAACTATCGGTTCTTGTAAGCTCAAAAAGTTCCCCATAATATGATTGTATAATTGGCCACAATTAACTTGCATTACACCATTTTTTGGCTCTTCACATAAACCTATCTGAGCTCTCTTTTCCTTAGTAATTACGAGCAAACCATCAACCGTTGAAGTGGATGCATGAAATGTATATTGAACGGGTCACCTAAGACGACTTATGATGTGGTTGTTAAAGCAATCACACCATTACAGTGACGGAGCCAGCCTTTACGGAGGGTGGGGGCAAAATATTTTTTTTACCCCTATTAAATATAGTATAACTAGTACATTAACTTTTATTGTAATTATTTACATTAAAATTATATTAATACAAAAGATTTAAAGGTGATGACTGTGATACATGATTACGGATACATATGAAATTTTTGGAAATAGTAAAGTGAACATTTTCTTTTAAACTGAACAGGACAAATTAGAGTAATGCTAGGGGGTAGGATCCGGTAAATCGGAAACAATTAAGCTAGGGGATCATAAAAAACTCATGACAATTGTGAGTTGATAAAATAATATTTTTATCCGAGAGATTCATATGAATGCACGTCCTTATTCACTAATGGAAAATACTCAGCTGTACTCCTGAACAAATTATTGTAGCATGATAAGGAGCATAAGAGCATCTCCATTTATATATTTTTTTCTTGAAGTTCCAAAAATTATCCTGGAATCAGATTATAATCTTAATATTATTCTAAAAATTTATTAGAAATTATGTTCTCATAATTTTTTTGTAAAACAAATCACGTTCAATTTATCTATATATTTTACATATTTATTAAAAATCATTTTTTTAAAACTTTTACCTTTTAATTTAGTTTATTATATGATTAGATTTGATAACAACGATAACATGGGTCATTGGGAGCAAACATTTTTAATGAGAGAGTGATTCATTAGGAGGTTAGCTAGAATTTTAATATTGATGCTATATTATGTATTTTGAAATAGAAGTTGAAATATAAATTTTGAGAAAATAAAAATGATGATAAATATACTAATATTTAATATTATTTAAAAATAATGAAAAATATTAAACCATTATTTTATGTTAGTTTATTTGGATTCTATATTTATTAAATTTTTTGATAAATGACCAAGACGAAACGGTGAATTCAAAATAAATCTTAATTTTATGTTAAAAATATTATTTTATCTAAAAACAATGTAAAATATTTTTTTTAGAAAAATTTAAAGAAATTGTTACAAATCCGATGCGAAGCGCGGCTTAGTGAACTAATTATAAACAATTTATGTTGATTTTATATTCAAGGGTTAGGCTCAAGAGAAAACCGATCACTAAAAAAGAACTTTAGAACTATTATAAGCCGTTGGATTATTACTAGATCAACTGTTCAGATTCAACTCATTTTTATATACAAAATCTTATAAGGGTATTCTTGGAATAAAATGATTCTACTGCCGAACCTATTTTATTTCATAGTATAAATACAGTGTTCTGCAGCTGAATTTTAAAAGTCATGCATATGGACTTCAAAGTTCTACAACTGAACTTACTTTTTTCCACAAAATTCTACAAGTGAACTTGATTAATTTTATAATGTTCAGCTGTTGAACAATGTTATTCACATTATTTTCATACCATAACTTTCGTGTTCTACCGCTGAACATAAAAGTCATGCAATCGAATTTGAAATCAAACACATAAATTTTAAAGTTCTGCAACTGAACTTACTTGTATTTAAATGTTCAGCTGCTGAACACTGTTATCTGATATTGTGTTTATACAATAACTTGAATATTTTCACAAAAAATGATAAAAATAATTGGGGAAATTTTATGATGATGATGAAGAATTTTGTGATCGATATCGATATATGATTATTATCGTTAATAAAATATTAATTAACTATAAATTATGTATTTTGTGTTTTTGGACAACTTTAATAAATATATATTATTTTAAAAAATAAGATAGAGTCGTAAGGTTGGGTACTAAAAGGAACGTGACCCTTATATTCAAAGGCTTGTACATTGATGACTAAGCTGGACATGCTTCTGGCTTTATTATCACTCTCCATCTAACTGCACTTACCCTTTTTCACTTAAAGTAGTCAAAATAACAGTTCAAACCCTATTCTAATTCTATTCTAATTCACACAAATCAAACTCACAAAGCTGCTCTCGCCATTTCAATGGCTGGTCCACTCATTCGTTCTCTCTGGTCCTCAACAACTTCTCTCTCCTCCTGTCATCAATCGCTGTCTCTTAAACCCTACTTATATGCACGCGCCGCCGCTCTCACACGCGCCTTCTCGACTTCACAGGCCGCGTCTGCCTCCGCTGCTGCCGCGACCGAGATGGATCCGAGTCGACTCAGGAACGTTGGCTCATGTTGATCACGGGAAGACTACGCTTATGGATCGGTTGTTAAGGCAGTGTGGCGCTGATGTTCCTCATGAACGAGCGCTTGATTCCGTTTCTCTCGAGAGGGAGCGCGGTATAACTATCTCCTCCAAGGTTTGGAATCTCCGATAATTTACTAATTTGTTTTCGATTTTTGTGATTTTGTTTGCGGTTTATTGTTATGATGAATTGTTATGATATTTCGAGTTGTAGTGCAAGTTAAAATGAGCGGTTGGTGCTACTTATATTGAATTTAAAATCGATGCTATGAATGAACTGTTTTATGCTGTAAATGAATTTTAATTTGGTTGTGAGAAATGGAATGAGTTATGAATAGCGTGAAAATACATAGACAGAATTAATTGAAAAGTGGAAGGTAGGAGGGGAAAGTGAGGCAAATGAAGAAGTGCAAATTTTCGATGAAGGATTGCGAAGAAAGGTATTAGAAAGTGGAGATATACATAAATTTGAAATTTAGTGAAATTAAGCTTTACATCTCTGGTTTAAATTGATATTTTATTGAATGGAGTGAAGAGTCCTTTCAGAGGTGTAGACGATTTTTTGTAATAGTCACCTGGTTTAAATTAGCACTTATGCTCAATTGTTCATGCATACCACATATCAATATGCTAACTAACTTTCTTCTTGTTCAATTTAAAGGAATAGAGTTGCTGACAAAGCTTATTGTGAAATTCAAGCTCGTCTGAACAATTTTAACATCTATTGAAGGCATATTTTATCTAAAGCTATTTGTAAACCTTAGTGTTGGCAATATACAGTCTATGTTTAGTTTGAATGCCAAAGGTCTTATAATTATATCAATTGCCTTCCTTTTAGTTCCTTAAGAAATTATATCTATTAATATCCATTATTTACAGGTTACGTCCATTTCGTGGAATGAGAATGAACTAAACATGGTTGACACACCAGGGCATGCAGATTTTGGTGGCGAGGTATGTCTTTGTTTTGACTTATTGACATAGTCTCTGTTCTCAACTCTATTGCACTTTATTTTTAAACATCTACGAAGTAAGATGCTCCCTCCAACAAAATCTAGATATTGGCACACACACATAAGATTTGTAATATCTAAACCTTCCTCTCTTTTTTTGGGGTACATATAGGTTGAGCGGGTTGTTGGCATGGTTGAGGGAGCAATTTTAGTTGTTGATGCTGGTGAAGGTCCACTTGCACAGACCAAATTTGTACTTGCCAAAGCTTTGAAATACAACATACGCCCTCTTCTTCTGCTGAACAAAGTAGACAAACCTTCAGGCATGTCTTCATTATTCATCCCAACCGACTTGTTCTTGATATTTTCTGGCCCAACAAGCGTACACCACATACATATTAAAGCACTAATATTACAATCCTGTCTCATTCTTTTGGCTATTGTTTATATTGAAGTATTATGATTTATATTAAACCACTTATATAACATCATCCCTTCCTTCGTTCTATTGTATTAGCTAAAATTTGTATACTTTGATTTCCACTTTCCAGGCTTTGTATGTTAGAAGTGGGTTTCTAATTGACATGCATGATTGCACTGCAGTGTATTTTCCTTTTTATGTTCTGTTCTGTGATTTTTATGCTCGGTTGCATCTTGATGCAAATGTTGTTAGACTGAATTTTTATTAAAGAGAGAACAAAAGTTCAATCACCAGAGAAGGCTAGTTAATTTGACAGTTCATTTGCGAGAGACTCACCATAATGTTTAGAAGTACTGAGGATGATCAAATTTTTACTTGGATACTGTACTTGTCAATATAATTCTTAAATACCTCTTTAATATTTTGTGTCATCTGAATCTGACATTTCTTGCTACAGATCACAAAGCTAATGAAGAAGAAGGGTACAAGTCTGGTTTTAGTTGATTATGCCGGTGCTGGCGATATTATATCAATGTCTGGGTTGGGAAGTCCATCCATAGGACATACGGTGTCAAGTGTGGAGGTACGTAAATGCACTTTAGTTGTTTTAATTGTTTATTACTGCTAATATTACACCATTACTATTTTCATTGTTGTTATCTTATCATCTGTTAATTCTGCCTGCCTGCTATTTTGTTGGTAAATTTCATGCTCTAATTCAAACTAAATATAATTCATTGATTGTTGAGGTCAGTTCGAATAGTTTTCTTGTAGGATCACTTTGCAGATAAACAACAATGCTTTATACTTGATATTTATTACCATTTTGTTCTTAATAAGAATTTCAGATATCATTTTATTGACGATATTATATAAAGACATAATCATATGAGCATCAGTTGCAAGTCCCATTCAGTATTTAGCAGAGGCACTAGTAATGATACAATTATTTACACTATTTGCTTAATCATTTATAGAAGTTGTAGTCCTTTTGAATCTTATACTGTTCGTCGTTTATGTAGTGGGGGCACCATGAGCCTTCAGAGGTTAATCCTGTCTTTTGTGTTTCTAATAAAGTTATTTTCATATTAGATGCCGCCTTCTTTTGCGCTTCTGAATTTCTCTCTCTGTGTAATTGGTTTCTTCTTGTATTGTATTAAATAAAGTAAAAAGTGATGACTCAATTACTTTATTCAGAGTAGTCTACTTCCCCATATATAAATATATGGTTGATAAATACGATTGTTTTTATGTTTAAAGAACCTACTGCAGTTAAATATATGTATATATAGAATTCTATGTCCTACTTTCAAGCTTATATTGTTCAGTTATGTTCTGGATTTGGCATAATGTTCTTATTTACTTTGCTAAATAAACCTACTTCCTTTACTGAACTAACTGGTGTTTATAACGTCTGACTATGTGGATGTTCTTGTACATGGTCATGGTGTAATTGTCTATCAGATATGTTTTTTTTTTCGAAGGATGAGTTTGTAAAGCTTGCATCTTGTCTTGTATCTGCACCCAATCTTAACAGGTGATGGGGTGAAACATTTCAACCCTACCCCAATTTTACTTAAAAACGATACCTTCAAAAAAAAAATCCTACATTGCATTATTTTAAACTTCCTAGTCGAACGTCAAGATATTGATAGCAACTGTTTACACAATTTGATTTTGTATTTAAGTTCTTCTGATTTCTTTTATTTGTTCTCCGTAAGAGCGCAAGGTGATGTTTTTGGCCTTAATGACTACAGGAAGGACCTTTTGGATTTATGTAGCTAGTAAATATTAAATGCTTTGACAAGTCAATACTGTATCATTTCAAAAGCTTGATATATATAAATATATATATGTATAATTGTAACAACATATGCCAGGTCATGACTCCAATGCCCACTGTTGAGCTTGATCCACCTACCATATCAATTACTTTCGGGGTCAATGATTCCCCGTTGGCTGGTAAAGACGGAACTCATGTAAGTCAGATTTCTTTTAGCCTCTTTGGTAGTTTACTTTGTTTACTGCTCATTGCTATCTCTTTTGTTGCATTTTGTCATTGGCAACTCGTTATAGAGATGTTATAAATCAGTATGCAGAAATACTTGTAGCAATATTTACCAAAAGAGCTGATCTGGTAAAACCGTATTTAATAATATTCTGAATTTATTTGGACCTTTTCAAAATGAAGAACAACAATTATTTATAGACATTTAAGAGTATCAGATTCGTTGAAAAAGATGAAGCAGCAATAATTATTCCTAGGAACGGCCTAAAAGTCATAAAAATTGAGACAATGGCACAAAGCAGACTTGCACTTAAGCTGTGGTTAACTGTGCATATCAGTTACTTTTAAAATTCTAGATCCTACTTTGAATATTTCCTTCCCATCATAGCTATTATTATGCATTTTAGGTTGTCATGTGTTGTTACCTGAGATTTTGAATGCCTTCTAGGGTTCTGATAAGCTTGAGGAAACATTAAATTAAAGTGGGCTAACAGATATCATAGAAGCCTTTGATTCCTATATTTTCCGAAGCAGAAAATTAAAATTATGAGAACTTAGAGTTTGGACATGGAAAAACACACAAGGAGTGTCACTATCTCATCAAGTGATACATTTGGGATTAGATGAGGATGACTGGTAAAAAGGAAAAGAAATTGCTTAAGTGGTATAACTTATTTTGAATAGAAGTTACAGCTTGTCACCCATGATTAATATGCATTATCAACGAATACAGTGGACCAAAAAATTTAATATGTCATTTAAGCACAAAATTTAAATTATGCTATTTCACCCCAACAGTTGCATGCCAATGGATATGGACGGGTTTCCCTTGAATTAATTAGTTAGATAGTCACCGGATAATTAATTAATTTACTCTTTTCACTCCAAGTTTCAGTTCAAAGGATGTTAAATTGACTTGATACACTCTAAATATGTGTAGTTAACTGGAGGAAAGATTGGTGATAGGCTTATGGCTGAAGCAGAAACAAATCTTGCCATAAATGTCATACCAGGTTTATCAGAGTCATATGAAGTTCAAGGGCGAGGAGAACTTCAGCTAGGTGATTATGTTTTGTAACTTTAATTGCTTACGCCTGTACCTAATTGTAAAGTATCTTCTGTTCCTTTTCGGCAATTTATTTATTTGTGCTTGTGTTGTCTTTCAGGTATATTAATTGAGAACATGAGGCGTGAAGGGTTTGAGCTCTCAGTCTCGCCACCTAAAGTCATGTGGGTTGTTTGATGCACATATACAGCCTATTTCTTTTGCATGTTTGTTTTCTATATTTCAATTTTACAAACAAGTTTTTTAGTAAAAGACATAAAGCATAATTTTGATGTATAATGAGATTTCTCTTGCTGCTTGACCAATCCTAATATCACAGATGTTTTAAGTTTCCAAATTTTTGTCCTCGTATGTAAATTTTGAAGCAATGGTGTCCGATTTGCCAATACTGTTGTTTTGGTGTATATGTATATAAGTTAAAGCTTGAACCAATGATGCCGCTCTATTATTTGGATAAGTACCTACTTAGATTACTTTCTGCCTTTGGTTTGACTCTATTTCCTCTTGAAAGTGTTATGGGCTGGGAACATAACATTTTAATGACATAGTAGCTATTAGATCTGCCAACTCTCTCTCTCTCTCTCTCTCTCTCTCTCTCTCTCTCTCATTCATATAGAATAACTGAAATAAGGAATAATATTCAAATTTGGGAATGTGCTTTTTGTATTTTAAAGTAGGACTAAGATCCCAGTTGCTTGATATTTGTCATTTGTGATGATTTGTAGCTCTATTATTCTATATACACAGTCACAAGCAAACAATTAAAGAATGTATAATTGTGTATTCTGGCATGGCCTTTGTCATTTGTGTGAAATGGAAGTTTTGCATTGTTGTTCACTTTATAATCGTACTATATATATCTGCTACATTTTTGGATGCGGGTGTCGGAGTGATATCATACAGTCACCCTCCACTGTAATGATCATTTTTAGTGCCTGACCAATGTCAATGATTTGAATCAGGTATAAAACTGAAAATAATGTTAGGTTAGAGCCAATTGAAGAAGTGACAATTGAGGTATGTATTTGAATACTTGTGTAGTCAACTTTCCTCTTCCAATGTTAAAGCAATTAAATACCATGTTTATTCTCAGGTAGATGAGGAAAATGTAGGTGTGGTCATGGAAGCACTTGCTCATAGGAAAGGTGAAGTTGTTGATGTGGGTGCGGTGCCAGGAGACGTTGGCAGGATCAGAATGTCGTTGACTTGTCCTTCGAGGTTAGTGAATTTTTTATTGATTCTTTGAGATCCTGATTTGGTAGTGTGTTTCTTGTATAAAAACTAGTCCAATGCTATATGTAATATATTAGTGTTATAGTAAGATTGAAATTGGATTTTTTAAATTAATTTTTTAAGGTGGTTCTCTCGGTTCTCTTTGTAAGAGGGTTCTCTCTTCAACTTTGGTAATATCTCTCTCTGTGTGTGTGACTTGTAGATATTTTTGTGTTAATCAAAAAATAATTTGGTAACTGTTTGTGGTTGCCAAGAATTGAACTTAAGAGTTTTCTGAGTAGAATGTCGCAATCAAACACCTTAAAACAAAAATGTTAATGTTTTTTTGTCATTGTGAAGAATAGAATCTGAGAGCTTTTTTAGTAGTGTCCCTGTAAAGCGCAAAAAAGAATAAGTATTCTGTTATCTATTTTTAGTAGCCAAGAATGCAACCTTAGACCTTCAGCGGAATCTTTTACAGGTTAA
Source organism: Heracleum sosnowskyi (assembly GCA_030848705.1). Lineage (NCBI taxonomy): Eukaryota > Viridiplantae > Streptophyta > Magnoliopsida > Apiales > Apiaceae > Heracleum > Heracleum sosnowskyi. The sequence goes on along the minus strand of CM061237.1, from coordinate 1,243,405 downwards.
GTCGCCCCTGACGACGGACTACTGAAAATCCCTCTTACTCAAATTATATATAAGGATATAATTTCAAGGAAAGAATACAAAAGAAAAAATACGTGAGACATTTTTTTCCTTGTATTAATGTATAAGATGTGTACTTTTCCATCCTTTGTGTTGCACTTGGCAAATTGAGTGCTTATTGGGCAAGGAGAAGCTCATAGTAATGTTATAACTTATAAGTGATTCATCAACTTTCGTATTAATGTTATTTGTTTCTCAATGTTCCTTTTTATTAAACGCTGGATTTTTTTCCCGACATTTTCTATGCAATTAATATATTTAATGTATATGATTTCAGGGGGTTAGTTGGTTACAGAAGTGTGTTTAGCAGTGCTACACGTGGAACTGGATTTATGCACCGCGCTTTTCTGGGTATGCTTCTCAGCAAAGTTCTTTAGTTCTTTCTCCATCTTCTGCCTTCAGTTCTATAGGTTTTTTTTATTATACTTGCCGTTCCATGTGATATTTATGTCCATTTCATTTTAATAAAATCTTGTTTCTCTATTCTTATTGAGTGTCCTCATTTCTTTCCAATTTTTAATTTGAGGATAACTCCTATTCTACTGTACAACTATATACTCTTTTATTCTATGGGAGTTATCTTTTAAAATCCAGAAATAAACTGGGGGAAAAAGGAATAGATCACTAAGAAAAAAATGTTCGAAAACAATGGCCAGTGCTAAAAAATTTGTGTAGCTATCAATAAGCTGTTACTTTTGGGCACCCTGGACACTCGAGTTTATTTGCAGTATTACAGCTATTCTTGTGGCTAAACTGTTGGCTAATTTCTGACTGTTTCTTATTGTTGTTCTGTTGAAGACCTAACATTGTTTAATATCCTCTCATTTTAGCTTTTACCGTAATTCCAAGTGAGTTGCATTGCCATCTTTGTGCATCATGCAAATTAGTGATTTTTTCAATTGCAGAGTTCACTGATTTGATCCAAATGCCTCGATGGTGTTGTAGCTATGACTTTTTTAAGCACTTGTTGTGTTATCATGTTAAACATGTTTTCTCTCAATAACACGCTCTCTCATTAAATTTATTGGGTCAGCTTGTTAAACATGTTTTCTCTCAATAACGCTTTCTCGTTGTTACTGAATCAAAATAGATAACAAACTAATTTACTAAATAAATTATATCAATTTAAATCATCCTTTACATAGTAAAATAATAATATAATAAAATATATGTGTGTATAATGATATTGACTGATATTTAATTTTCAAAATTTTAAAATTTGACTCAAATAGAAAATTTAGGAGAATACTAAAATGGTAAATTTAGTTTCTTAATAAAAAATTGAATATTAAAATTATATACTTAGTTTTCTCCATTAGTAAATTTTTCAAAGACAAGAAAATAAAAATTATATATTTTGTTTACTTCATTAATAAAGATTTAAAATACAATTGAGATATTTTCTATTATTTAATATTAATAATTCAAAAATTTGAGAAAATTAAAAAAAAAGATTGAGGTGATTTGAGGGACCCAACTCACCGTCCTTGACTTCTCCATAATATTTTTCAAAATTTTAAGCTTTGACTTGCATATAAAATTTAGAAGAATATTAATATAATATAGTTAGTTTCCTATGTTAGTAATTATATTTATAAATAATTTTTTTTTAAAATTGTATATTTAATTTTCTGCATTAGTAAAGATTCTAAAAGTAAGATTCTACAATATTATCTTATTAACTATATAAATAATAATAAAAAGTAATTTTTTTATATTTCATTTTTCATTGTGAAAGTTGGTTGTTTGATAAATTTGATATCAACCTCCAAGCATAAATATTTTATCGTACATAAATAACATCTTATACATTTTCTAATGATATCATCCTCCATGTATAGATCTTTTACTATACATAAAAATTATTGATAATCCTAAACATGTGCAGGTATGTTAAAGTATGTTAGTGATCCGGATTTCAAAATAATGATACTTATTTCAGTCTCTTTTTTTCATTCATCGACCCTTATAAGGTCCTACACATTGAAGGTTTTTACAATCATATCATTCACTATCATCTTGCAGGATGCATAAAATTTTATCAAAAAATCATAAAATATCTAGAGACATTAGTAAACTAATAGTACTAAAAGAATAATCATATTAGCTAATTGTCAGAAGCTTAGGCTACTGGTGTCTGGTTTGTACCTCTATATTGTATAGACATATTGAATCATCACATCACAATTGAATTATCCAATACCGAATATCAAGATGATCAGCTTATAAATACCACCTTACATCAAAATAAAAATTATGAGTTTAAAACAACATAATACTAAAAAAAGAAGAACATGGACAAAGAATACAATTCATGTGTATCAATTATCAAATATTATACTAATAATGTCTGGAATTTAAGTTTAAAAAGACATAAAGGTAAACTAACAAATTGATGTAAAAGTACGATAGAAAGTTGAACGTACTTATTTTCGATGGTCAATTATATATATATATATAAATGAATGATTGTTGGAGAAGAAGTCAGTCTTGAATAATTAAGATACATTTTTGTAATAAGTTTCAAATTTGTGCCGAAGAGAAATTTAGGAAAGTATTAGTAAAAGTCTTTTTCAATTTTAAAATTTGGGAAAAAAGTTTTAGGAGAATATCCATTAGTCAAGATTTCAAAGGCAAAAATATTAAAATTGTATATTAAGTTTCCTGCATTAGGAAAGATTTGAAAAAACAAATGAGATATCTTTTAATCAAGGAAAATATTAAAATTATATATTCAGTTTCCTTATATATATAAAGAAGAAGATTGATAAGCTAAAATGGTAATGATGTTGAATATTAATAAAAATATATAAATGTCCAAAAATATGTTTAATGGCCCCAACCCAACATTTGTTTCTGTTTAATGCGCCCAAGAAACATTGAGTTGGGCCATAGATGTAGTTCCTTTGTGTCCGAAGTCTTGCACAAGTCAAGTTAAAAGTCATTAACCAAGTACAAGTAGTGTAATAACTCTCTCTCAATCTCTCTCTCCGGGTCTCTCTCTGGATAAGATACAATGGTGGATCACGAACTCACTCGTTTGGTCTTCGGTATAATCGGTTAGTGTATGAACAAACTTTTTATAAATCTTGCTGATTTCACATGTTCTTAAGAGCCTGCTGTGTTTTGACTGTTCAATCCGTGGGGTTAACTATGTGTTTGTTTAAATGTTCAATTGGAAACCCTAGATTATACAAAATCAGCCTTCCCTATCTAAACAAAACAATTTATTTTATGACCTTTCTTCTCTGGATTAAGATCCATCATCATCAAGCAAATATTTTGAATCAATTGTTTTATGAGTAAAAGGTCCCCCCTTTTAAGTGATTTTTTAATCATGTTTTTATATGATTAATTATTTACAACCACTATGCTGCTTGCTTGTTCAATATATTTTTAATTAATGCTTCTCCCTTTTTCTTTTTCGACAGCGAATGTTATCTCCATTGGCCTGTTTGCCTGTGCACTGTAAAATCTCTCTCCCTCTCTCTCTGTCTCTGTAATTAATGTAATTAATCCTGTATTTGCTTTGGTAGGCCAACATTCTACAGAGTAGTGAAGAGATGTGATGATTCCGTGGAAGACGTCAATCCTTACTATTATCTTGCCATGACGTTTAACTGTCTTCTCTCGGTGTTATTTGGTTTGCCGTTTATTCATCCTGGAAACTTCTGCTAACTGCTTATGGAACTGGCGTTACTATACATATTGCTTATCTTGCCATCTTCCTTCTCTACGCCAGGAGACAAAGGGTAAGTACCTTGATCATATATGAAACAGATCTTGCTTAATTTAAATTTCCTTAATCACTTTCTTATGTTTACCCCCATGTGTAATTATTATATGTATGTATGTAGTGATTGATCTACACATGTATATGTTGCGATGTACGTAGTAAGTGTAATTCTGATTGAGTTGTTGGTGATCGCCCTTGTTTTCGGGTTGGTGATTGGACTAAATCATACTTTTGACTCGAGATCATTTGCTGTTGGGGTTTTTAATCGCCACGTTTGGTTCAGGCATGCTCGTGGCTCGTCGAAGACTCGCGGTACGTATGACGCGTGTGTCAAAATTAATAGGCGTAGGTCATAATTGTATCACCAAATATCGTAAATCTGTGATGAACACATATGTTTGTAACAGACTAAAGTGCAAGACACAAAGTGTGCAAAGTGGATGCCGTTTCTTATTGCCTTGAGCGACACCCTTAATAATCTTTGCTGGTGCATCTATGCCACGCTCGGATCTGACAATCCCCTAAGGGTAATATATGTATAAAAGTGTGATTCTCATTAATACATATTGCAATTCACGAAGTTGGTTGCTTGGTACGGGTGTAAACAAAGTATAAATGTAGGAGGAAAGCAATGAAATGACATGACCAAAGGGATTTAAACTCTGGTATGCTGTACAGAAGAGTTATAACAGAAGGAAGGAATGAAGGAAGAAGGCGTTTAAATGCAATTATAAATAAAAAAACAGAAGGAAGGATTCAAGAGATAAATGCTTTTCCATGGTTAAACAATAAAAACTCACTTTTTACAGCTGACTATTTTTAAATAGTTTCCTTGTTAGGCAATCCCAGCCAACTGCCAACTCCTCCTCAGTCCTCACTATACATACAACAATCAATCTCTGTAGTGTAGACTCTCACACTCTCACTCACCATGGCTGAAATACATTCTGACCTATATCCACACTCTCCTTCTGCACATTCATCTCGTCATCGCTCCCGTGGCCACAACGGAAGCCACCGGCAATTCCGACCTCCACCCATCAACGAAAATCACCCGCAATTCCGACCTACCATCACTCACCGTTATGATCCACCCATCAACGAAAACCAGCCACCTCTCACCGACCCTCCTGCTCCCATCCGCCCCCTTGCGCGCTGCTTTTAAATAACTTTTAAGCGCAGAGAGTTTTTACACCTTCTTGTCTTGCTGTTACTGATGCTCGTGAGTGTCTTGTTCGTCCGTAAGCCCGGCGAAACACCGCCCATTGGCGGCAATCGTTTTTACGTTTGCTTTGCGTGTGTCATATCAGTGCATTTAGTATATCTGGCGAAGCTTGATACCGAATTTAAGCTGGACAATGCTCTCTTTTTCTGGCACAGATGCAACAAATTTTTTACGAAAAATCGGTGACGCAACTTGTGGGTTTAATATCTATCTTTCTGTCATCCATGGGCGCAATAAGATCCATGAAAAGCACTGACGAGAAAAAGATATACTCTAATATTGTTCCTTCCATATTTTTTGGATTTTTCTACGCTGTCACTCAAACCATCCATGCCGATAAAAACCCTTCCGTATTGTCAACCGCTATCGTGAACGAGAACCCCGAGCCTCAACCTGTTTACACCAAAAAATGAGTTTCGCATGCACATTCCAACGGGGTCATCTCCAACTCTTGGAAGATGACCCCGAACATCCCGCTCCATATTTACTCTAATCCTACTGTCCAGATCCTACTGACCAAGGTTGAAAAATGTTGTTTGGGGCAGCTGCTGTTAGTTCGATTCTGCAGGTGTGGTTATTAGAGGAAGTTGTTTGTTTGAATATAAATATAGCTTTATAAGCCACCACTTGTAAAATAACATATATTCCTGGAGTTGAATGTAAAATTTTAATTTATTAAGAAAACAGAGCAATCAACTTGAGAGTGACACATTGTGATAGCAGTCCAAGTTTGAGCCAACAAATGGTCCTCTGTTTGGCATGTTTAAACACTTGTGAACAGCTTTTGCACCATAACATGTGAACATTTGTTAAAATGCCAACTTCTAGACAGTGTTTTAAAATTGTCACATGACAACGGATAAAACAGTTGCCAATATACTCTGAAGATCATCTAGTTTCTTATTGATCCTCCATTGCACATTAGAGTATCTCTAAGGCTTTTAGCTCATTAGATAGAATTGATGTGGTAAACATAATATATGTAACTGGAGTACATTTCTCTTCTTCAACGCAACTTTCTCCTTATGTAAAATTTTATAATTCGATATATCTGAATTCTTCACCTGGATTCTCGCCTCTTCTCAAACTCTCTTCTGCACTTTTTTCTGCTTTTCATTTCCAGCAAAATCTTGAGGAGTTCCAATATATTACATGGTTTAAGACGACGAGAATATGAGAAGAGAAACCCTAGACATATTATTTGCATTATCCGAACTAATTATATACTGCAACTAATTATATACTGCAATGAAAATGGAAACACCGGAAGAAACCAAAAAACTATGGACTCCCAAGTACTCTGTAGTCTGAACACAATCTAATATAAGAATGCGGTCCCCTGTCTATTTACTCTCGTAGAGGAATGAATCATTATTATTAATGGTCGACCAACCTTGCCTGTTCTCAAAATTTTTTACACTCATAGTAACATTGTTTGAATATATTTATATTCAAACAAACAACTTCCTCCGATAACCACCACTTGTAGAATCGAACTAACAGCAGCTGCCCTAAACAACATTTTTCAACATTGGACAGTAGGATCTGGACAGTAGGATCAGAGTAAATATGGGGCGGGATGTTCGGGGTCATCTTCCAAGAGTTGGAGATGACCCCGTTGGGGATGTGCATGCGAAACTCGTTTTCTGGTGTAAACAGGTTGAGGCTCGGGGTTCTCGTCCACGATAGCGGTTGACAATACGGAAGGGTTTTTATCGGCATGGATGGTTTGAGTGGCAGCGTAGAAAAATCCAAAAAATATAGAAACAACAGTATTAGAGTATATCTTTTCTTCCTCGTCAGTGCTTTTCATGGATCTTATTGCGCCCATGGATGACAAAAAGATAGATATAAAACCCACAAGTCGCGCCACCGATTTTTCGTAGAAAGATTTGTTGCCTCTGTGCCAGAAAAAGAGAGCATTGTCCAGCTTAAATTCGGTATCAAGCTTCGTCAGATATACTAAATGCACTGATATGGCACACACAAAGCAAACGTAAAAACGATTGCCGCCAATGGGCGTGTTTCGTCGGGCTTATGGACGGACAAGACACTCACGAGTATCAGTAGCAGCAAGACAAGAAGGTGTAAAAACTCTCTGCGCTTAAAAGTTATTTAAAAGCAGCGCGCAAGGGGTCGGATGGGAGCAGGAGGGTCGGTGAGAGGTGGCTGGTTTTCGTTGATGGGTGGATCATAAGAGTGAGTGATGGTAGGTCGGAATTGCGGGTGGTTTTCGTTGATGGGTGGAGGTCGGAATTGCCGGTGGCTTCCGTTGTGGCCACGGGAGTGATGACGAGATGAATGTGCAGAAGGAGAGTGTGGATATAGGTCAGAATGTATTTCAGCCATGGTGAGTGAGAGTGTGAGAGTCTACACTACAGAGATTGATTGTTGTATGTATAGTGAGGACTGAGGAGGAGTTGGCAGTTGGCTGGGATTGCCTAACAAGGAAACTATTTAAAAATAGCCAGCTGTAAAAAGTGAGTTTTTATTGTTTAACCATGACAAAGCATTTATCTCTTGAATCCTTCCTTCTGTTTTTTATTTATAGTTGCATTTAAACGCCTTCTTCCTTCCTTCCTTAAAAGTTATGTAAAAGCAGCGCGCAGGGGGTCGGTGGGAGGTGGCTGGTTTTCGTTGATACGATATGATATTGGCTTTCTGTTACCGATACGATATTGTACGAATATCTTGAGTAGCTCAGGCCATAGCCAAACGGATAAACCTTTTTGCCAGTGTAGAATATGTAGGTACGTCCCGGATAGTGTTTTGATGGTTGACGCGCATTCTCATATCTGTCATAGGTACTTCGACAAAATCCTTGATACCATGTTAAGGGCAACTTTCCTCCTGCAAGCCAAATTGACATATTTTCAATATGTTTGTATGAACTTAGGATGTCAGAAGATATTGCTCCTATTTAGATACTTCTTGATTTGTTAAATTTATGTTAGTTGAATTGTGAGCTCGAGGCAAACAGATGATTTCATGTCAATATGATAGGTACTTTCTACAAGTTCTTAGCTTAGACAAACAAATCATCTAGCTATGTATTAGGAATGAGATTAACATAAAATAGTGTTACATGTCCTCGATCTGATCGAAGAACTTTAATACTCATTTTGGTTTGTTTCTCTACTTCATATATATACTCTTTGAATTTTTCAAAGGCTTCGGACTTGTATTTTATTAAATACACATGTCCGAATCTGGATCGATCATCCGTGAAAGTAATGAAGTAAGAAAATCCTCCCATGGCATGTGTTGACATTGGTCCACATACATCTGTGTGTACCAACCCTAACACATCTGCAGCTCTCTCTCCATGTCCGGTAAATGGAGATTTGGTCATCTTACCCATGAGACAAGATTCGCATACCGGATATGATTCAAAATCAAATGGTTCAAGTAACCCATCCTTATGCAATGAGCGTAATCTTTTCTCACTAATATGACCTAGCCTACAGTGCCACAAATAAGTCGGGTTTTCATCATCTCTTTTTCTTTTATTAGTTTGTTCAATCTGAAGTAAATTATTCTCTAAATCACATATATACAAACCATTATTTAAAGTACCACAACCATAGAGAACATTATTTCTTAGAATAGAACATTCATTATTCTTAATAATAAATGAAAAACCATCCAAATCCAACATAGGAATAGAAACAATATTCCTCACAATTGAGGGAACATAATAACAATTATTCAAAACAATAGTCTTGCTCGTAGGCATATGTAAACTAAATGATCCCACAGCTATGGCGGCAATTCTTGCTCCATTTCCATCCGTAGAATCACCTCATCTTCTTCAAGAGTCCTACTTCCCTTGAGTCCCTGCAACGAATTGCAAATATGAGAACCACAAGCGGTATCTAATACCCAAGTAGAAATTTGACTAAGTGACATGTTTACTTCGATCATGAACATACCCGAATCAGAAGTGGTAGTCTGACTAGCCTTCTTTTTTTTCAACTCTGCAAGGTAAGCCTTGCAGTTCCTCTTCCAGTGACCCACCTTGTTACAGTGGAAGCAAACAACTTTGCTCTTGGGGTCTTCTTTAGCCTTTGCTGGATTAGGCTTATTCTCACCAACCTTCTTCTTCCTGGGAGGGTTCCTCTTCCTTTTATTGGAAGTAGAGCCTTCGCCAATAAGAAGAACAGAACTCTTCTTTGAGGGAAAGTTCGCCTCAGCAGTTTTCAACATGTTATGGAGTTCAGGCAAGCTGACATCCATCTTATTCACCATCTTATTCATGTGAAAGTTCACAACAAACTGCGAGAACGAATCCAGAAGCGATTGCAAGACCAAGTCTTGGCTTAGCTCCCCATCCATGACAATTCTCAAGTTTCGAAGCCAATCAGCAAAATTGGGACCAGTCAAGTTGTTAGCATCAAGAATGCTACGGAGTGATAGTGCAGAAGACATGATATATATAAAAATATCTGAAAATGAAAACACACAACAACATGAGCATTTCTTTAATTTCATTATTACTACACCATATGAATGGGTCTTTATTTATTGGTGGTTCCTACTATTTTATTTAAGTTATACAACCCTCTATATGTATAACTAAACACTCATAATGTTAGTGAGAATAAGGATCCTATTTTCCATCACATCACCTCGGCTGTAGCACGAAACGCAATGTGATGTTCCATAGGAAGCCAACTCTTGTCAACTACATCTCATGTTATTCCTCGGCTGTGGCACGACTCACTCAATATTCAAAGTCAATATTCAAAGTCAAGTCAAACCCAACATCACCTCGGTTGTGGCACGACTCACTCAATATTCAAAGTCAAGTCAAACCCAACATCTTGCATAATTGAATTAGACTTCTAATAGCCCATGACTGTAGCACGTAACGACCATTGGACCCTAATTCATCATACACATTTCATGTGATAGACAAGCATATCTTAATCTCAAAACAAAGTCCTCGGCTGTAGCACGAAACGACAATGTTTTAATATAAGAACTCTACTTGCTATTATGTTGGAAGGCTATGACCGACACAAGCCCGTTGTGCCATTGGTCATTTACTACTTGATATAAATTTTAATTAAGAGGGATTATATTATGTCACAACCATAATCATATTACTAGGAGATTCTCTTTTTCTTGAACAAAATACAATTATGATATTTAAATGAAAAATTCCCAGTGTGTTGGAGGGGTCACATCGGTCCCGCTTAAGACAAAAATTTTCATTTTCAATATCAAAAAAGTATTTCACTCTATGTTTAATAAACATAAGAATCTCATGGTTGTACTCCTAATATTCTTAATTAGGTTTTTAAACATCTTTGACTAACCTAGAACGTCTAACGCGGAACCTGTGTTCATTGTGTTCGCCCTAAATCTATCATCGCATGGTAAATTTAAACATACATCACATGTATAAACATTAATAAACTCATAGGTAGTCATGTTATAACATGTAGCACAATTATAAACAATGTACGAATTATTGCATGCATTTAATATTATCAAATAAGGCATCAAATACACTTTAAGGGCTATAATCAATTTACAATAAATTTCTTGAAAATTTTAATTAATCCCAGCAGGTGCGTCTCGAAAAAATGAATCCAACTGTACCTTACACGTCTCAATCGGAGTTCGAATGAGTTCAAACGGGCCAAAACAAATTTCAGAGCGCGACCTGCCATCATGCTGACGTCATCTGATGACGTCACGCTGACGGCACTGTTGACCAAGACTGCTGACGCCATGCTGACGTCACCTGCTGACACCCGCTGACGTCACTGATGACACAATCGTTGACATGTCGTACAGTCAGCGTCGTGGACCAATCAGATTGCGTCACGTGTCAGATTACATCATTAATCAGAAAACTATTTTTCCAGTCCGAATTAATCATGTAAAATTCAAGAAAAATACTTTTCGGGCTCAAAGAATTTCGAAAAAAATATGTAAATTTCCAGAAAAATATGAGGAACCCAGATCTGTAGACATTGAATTATTCAAAATTTATTTTCGATTTAATTCATAATTAAATCGATATAGCCCCTAAATCATAAAATCAATTTAAAAATTCATACATGCATAAAAAATTCTGAAAATTTTATTACGAATCTATATGCATACAACCAGACTCTGATACCAATAAAGGGATTTATTGCCTGGCGGAATCATGTATAACAATTTATCGAACAATAAAACCCATATAAAAGCATATACGAATCGTGAAAAACAATGGATTCGATTCGTACCTTACAAAAACGATCCTTGGATTGATGGAGGATGGTGAAGAGAGACTCTAGCAGCTGCTCCTCAAGTGTGAAGCACTCCACAAGTATCCATCAAGAGAACGAATCGAACGAGAGAAGAAAAGGCTGAGAGAGAGAGATTAGGGTTGCCTCCCTTTTTCTTTCTTATAAAAATTAGGGTTTTTTTATTGACAAGAGGTCTATAATAGTATATTTATAGGCATATTTTTCAGCTGAAATTTTATCCTATAAAAATATTATTATTGTTGACCCTATAATCAATTAATCTTATTAATCAATTAATTAATAATTAAAACTCTTTTAATCATTAATTCTTTTTCTAAACTCTTTAGAAAATAATTCTCTCACTTAATTTAATTTCTTAAATTAAATTCTTAATTAATAATATTAAGAACACTTCTTAATTTTTTTATAATTAATTAAATCATATTTAATTGATTATAAAAAATGCTATCAAATATTTATTTCATAAATAAATAATGACTAGCCATTATTAATTAATTCTTTCACCATTAAATCATTCTCTTTTATGGTGTGACCCTGTAGGTTCAAAATTAAGCCGGTAGTAGAAACAAATAATAATAAAACAATTTTATTATTATTTATATGAATTCTTTTAATTCATTAAATACGATAAATAAATTAATCATATTTATTCTACATCGTGAGGGATACTTCTCAGCATATCGCGACTATCCGGATAATATGAATTCACTGCTTAGAATACCAAGAACCTATTCAGTGAATAGTTACCGTACAATCAATTCCTTCTACCCTGCAATGTCCCGATTAAGTACAAGGCATGGATCTCGTGTCAAGCCTATCTAATTTAATCATATGCTTTCCTATTCACTATGCATAGTTCCGATTAATGCAAATTAGAAACTTCTTTCTAATTTCATTCACTCTGGTCAGAGATTCCTGAACTAGCATAAATGGAATAGCATAGGACATTCTCTTCCTTCACTGAAAGGGGCAGATCCTTTATTGACCATTCACTATCTTCGTGTACAAATTCCTATACCCAGAAAAGCACTTATTATTGTCCCTCAAGACTAAGAGCTAGTATAGTGCAGTATGCACAAGATGACTATGATGATCTCAAGTCTAAGGACACTTGTACAACCATCACTGTATGAACAACTACTGACACATGAGTGAACTCCATTAGTTGTTCAACTGAACGAGTCATGTTGAGTGAACTTATTCCTAATAAGCACTTACATACTGGCTATATATATATATGAGAACAGACATCCTTCATAATGAAGCAAGCATAGTATGTACCGATCTTTGCGGATTAACTAACTACCAATTAGTTATTCTATGATCAGGAACTATTTAAGTTTAGGGTTATCATCTTTTAGATCTCACCATTATAATTCTAAAAGCATTACTCTAAACTATGGATCATCTTATTTAAACACTTAAATAGATAAAGCCCGTGATAAAAACAAAAAAAAGTCTTTTATTAATAACGAAATCAAATAGATTACAAGAAAGTTCTTCCTAACTCATCGTACATGATTGGACTTGGGACACTTTACTTTTCAAAAAGATGTATTCACTTGCATTTGGTGGAAGAGTATGACATAACTCGTACGGGCCTACACCGGCGAGGCCCCTGAAAATAAAGTTTTCTTGGCCTAAGCTTTGTCTTTATCAAAGCTATTATTTGATTTAATTATTCAAATTACGCAAAAATGAATTTACCTGCTCTCCGTTCTTGTTGCATCCCAGTGTATGGGATTTTCGTCATACATGGTGCTATCTTGATAGTTGTTTGCTCTCAAGTGCAATGGCATGTGAAGTAAGAGGACAGGACCAGAGCCCGATGACAAGGCATTTTCTCTCCAGCTGAAATCCTTAAGTGTGACATCTTTAGGTACCTGCTTTAGTTCAGTTTCCTCGGTTTCCTTTTGTAATTCTGTGCTTTCTGTTTCAACAGTTTTCTCGACACTAAAACGGATACTGTTATCCCCACATAATAATGGGACAGAATTAAGTGAGATAGCTGATGTTGCTGATTCCAGCTCTACAAGTAAGATAATAGTATACACAGGAAAGCCAAATCAATATTTCCACTCATGCAGGCAACTTCTGACCATTATTTACTAATCTTCTAAAATCTTTCCATTCCATTTAACCTGTTAATCTTCTGGGAACATCTTATCCCATACGCTTCTATATTAGACATCAATGCCTACCACATCAGTGATCAGACTCTTCTTAGTCCATCTACTCACTGCCACCTAAACTATCATCATTTCCAGCTAAAAAAGACTCCTGCTAATTTCGTTTAAGCCCGAGTTTCAGTCCACACTTCGTTATTCAACTCACCTAGACCACAAACTTAATCCTATACTCTACCTATATCCATTTTCTCAATCAACTTTATTTCATTTAATCCCCGTCTGCTTAAATTTATATTCTTAGAGTACGCATAGCTCAAACTTCGCAACATTTCAACTCAAAAAAGCTAAACAACTTAATACTATAACCACACTTCACATTTCATGTAAAAACAAACTTAAATAAAAAATCCACATCCCGAAAAGGCGAAAACAAAACCGAAAACTAAAAATCTCGAAAACATTACCCTAAAGAACTTAGACAAGTAATAATCCCTAAAGAAAAAGTTGAAATACCCAGCTTCAGAGCCCAATAACAGCAAATTAGAAACAATCATAACCTTCAAGTCATCCTCACCGGAGCTGTGACCATTTTCTCCGGCGACATTTTCCGGCGGGTTTGAACCAGGGACTAATTTGCAAGATGGGTTTGAAATTCTGTCTTCGTAGATGATGAGAATGATGATTAGGATGAAAGGAAGGAGTTTAATTAGTGCCATAGATGTTAATTTTGAGTTTTTAACATTAGCCATAAAATCTAGGGTTTTGATTTACGGGTTTCAGGGGAATTCGGGTCCGGAAAAAACCCGGATTACCCATGTATGTGAACGCGGTAGAGTTGGTGGCTTGTTAGTTGGGCTTCTTAATTGGACTGTCTCTGCGAATTTAGCTTTGTGTTATTCGAGTTGTACTTGTAAAATATCAAATTTGTAATGAATTATTTCAATTTCAAATTTCAAAAACTTGTAAAGAAATCAATATTTCATTATCCCTCTTTCATCATCCTCGATTATATGCAAAGAGGAGAAATTATCTTTGATGAACACATATGTTTGTAACAGACTAAAGTGCAAGACAAAAAGTGTGCAAAGTGGATACCGTTTCTTATTGCCTTGAGCGACCCCCTTAATAATCTTTGCTGGTGCATCTATGCCGCACTCGGATCTGACCCTTACCTTATGGTAATATATGTATAAAATTGTGATTCTCATTAATACAGATTGCAATTCACGAAGTTGGTTGCTTGGTACGGGTAAACAAAGTATAAATGTAGCTGTCACATGTGTTATAATTTGTTTCAAGCTTCTTAGTTAATTGGTTTGTTCTCTTGTAGATTATAACTGGTATTGGATTCGTAATGACACTGTATCAGCTCATTCGATATTGTGTTTACGGAAGTTCTAGTACTCCAAAGTCTTTTGATGCAGAGAAGCTTCCAGAAACTGCTGATAAGGAGATATCCCAAGCTGAGCATGATAAAAAGGTAGCCCAAGCTGAGCATGATAAAAAGGTAGCCCAAGCTGTGCATGATAAGAAGCTAGCCCTTCAGCTTGAGCATGAAAAGATCAAGCAAGCCCTGATGCAAGCCCTGATGCTAGCCCAAGCTCAGCTTGCTCAGGTGGAGCTAGACCTCTAGCTGAGCTTGGCCCAGTAACTGGGCTAGCCCAAGATAAGCTTGACATAGTTTAGTCGACGATAACCACAATCAGACTGCAAATATTCTAACGCAGGGACTAATTATTGACCTTCAGATTGAGCATGAAAAGATCAAGCAAGCTGAGCTATCCCAAGCTCAGCTTGCTCAGGTCGTGATAGACGACATAGTTTAGTTGAAGAAGGGACTAATTATTGTTAACTTTAATGTAGGCACGTCATGTTTCTGTTGTGAACTTCTAGGACAGTACATGGTATTTTATGCCTCCATCGTTTTTCTGGCTATATATATATCTGCCTTTGTTCAGTAAGTATCTAGTAGTCAGCTAACCTGATTCATGTATGTATTTATAAACATATTAGATCAGTTCATTTCTAACATGCAATCCACTCCAGGTAATATTAAAGGGATAGAAACATAGCTTATCTTCTAAATTTCTGCGCAATTCCAGCTACCATAGCCTCTGTATTTCTAAAAATCAAATAACAGAACAAACTTGAATTATAGATCACTCTGAATAGATTTTGTATGAATTAACAATTGAATTGGTTTTTGTTAAATGTTTGTAGCAGCGTTTGGCAGAGCTTCAACTATTCGGTTAATACTGTATTAACGTTTAGTAAAGGATTAACAGTTGTAATCTTCATCCCGGGTATATGTTGTACCAACTTGTTGAAGGAAACTGCATTTTGAATAACCAATCCCATGGAAGCCGAGACATGAAGAATAACTAAAAGTTCAGTTCGATTCGGATCATTTACAATCATGTCACTAATAATTCCATGTTCAATTAGATCTTAGCCATTTTTATCCGACTTGCCATTTGGGATCAGCAAGCGGAACAATGCAAACTATCGGTTCTTGTAAGCTCAAAAAGTTCCCCATAATATGATTGTATAATTGGCCACAATTAACTTGCATTACACCATTTTTTGGCTCTTCACATAAACCTATCTGAGCTCTCTTTTCCTTGGTAATTACGAGCAAACCATCAACCGTTGAAGTGGATGCATGAAATGTATATTGAACGGGTCACCTAAGACGACTTATGATGTGGTGGTTAAAGCAATCACACCATTACAGTGACGGAGCCGGTCTTTACCGAGGGTGAGGGCAAAATATTTTTTTTACCCCTATTAAATATAGTATAACTAGTACATTAACTTTTATTGCAATTATTTACATTAAAATTATATTAATACAAAAGATTTAAAGGTGATGATTGTGATACATGATTACGGATACATATGAAATTTTTGGAAATAGTAAAGTGAAAATTTTCTTTTAAACTGAACAGGACAAATTAGAGGACAAATTAGAGTAATGTTAGGGGATCATAAAAAACTCATGACAATTGTGAGGTGACAAAATAATATTTTTATTGGAGAGATTCATATGAATGCACGATCCTTATTCACTAATGAAAAATACTCAGCTGTACTCGAGAACAAATTTAAGGAGCAAAAGAGCGTCTCCATTTACATTCCTCGGTCAAAATTTAAGGAGATGGAGACCAAATTCATCTCCAACAATGTCTTAGTCCCTCATGCTAAAGTTAAAAATTCAAAAACTCTCCTCATTATATATATAGACAATAAGGTTTTATAAAAAAATCGGAATCAGATTTTTGTATATTTATTGTTTTTTTTATGAATGTAAATAAGGAAATTTAATTTTATTTAATTTTAAAAAAATAATATTTATTTAATGACTTTTATATATTATCTTCCCTACATATTTAAATGCTAATAAGGAAATTAAATTTTATAGATTTAACATTAAAAAGCTCTATAAAATACTCCCTCCGTCCCAAATTGTTTGGACCTCTGATTTTTTTCATGCATTTCAATGCGCTCGGTTGAGGTACTTGTAAATAATATTTTTTAAATTTTTTTGATTTGTATAAATATAAAGTCAATATTTTATACAAAACAAGAAATTCAAAAAAATATTATTTATTAGTACTCCAATCGAGCTCATTGAAATGCGTGTAAAAAGAAGTGGGTCAATCTTTTTGGAACGGAGGGAGTAATAGATTCGAATGTATAGAGTTGGGCCGTTAATCTCTGTCCAGGCCGTACATCTTGTCTGAAGTCTTACAAGACAGTCAACCTAAAAGGGGTTAAATATCAAAGTGGTCACTGAAGTGAAGATCATATATCATTTTCATCACTGATCTCAACGGGGTATCGTTTCAATCACTAAAGTCATCATAAACATCAAACAAATAACTCTAAATATGTGTTCGAAAAGTAAAAATAACTTTTCTCGAGTTCTACACATATTTGTTCAATACTACTGCAACCAAATGAAAAGTTATGAATTCTAGTATTTCAGATAATTTATTTAGATTTTAAAAAATTCATTTACTATTTATTTTTTATTAAATCAAAGTAAATAACTATAAAATTAAAAATAAATAGTAAATAATTTTTTTAAAATCTAAATATAATATCATAAATACTAGAGTTCATAACTTTTCATTTGGTTGCGGTAGAATTCAAGAAATATGTATAGAACTCGGTATAAATTATTTTTACTTTTCGAACACATATATAGAGGTATACGTTTGATATTTATGACGACTTTAGTGATTAAAGTGATACCTCGTTGAGATAAGTGATGAAAGTGACATCTGGTTTTCACTTCAGTGACTACTTTGATATTTAACCCAACCTAAAAGTCATTCTAATTCTCACTCTGTACAGTAATACTACTATTGTAATAACTCTCTCTCTGGCAGACTCTCTGGGTAAGATAAGATAGTGGATCACGAGCTCACTCGTGTGGTCTTCGGTATAATTATTTTACGAGTAGAAGGTCCCTTTTAAGTGATTTTTTAAGCATGTTTTTATATGATTAAGTATTTACAACTCCTAGTTTAACCTATGCTGCTTGCTTGTTCGTTATATTTTTAATTAATGTTTCTTTCTTTTTCTTTTTCTGACAGCAAATGTTTTCTACGTATATAACGTTTATATGTCGGGATTTTGAAAAGGCGACGTATATTAACATTTTGAAAGTACTTTTTACGTTGATTCATGCTAAATCTGATGTTTATTATTGTCATATACGTCGGTTCTTTTGTTACCGACGTATAAAATCTTATTTTACGTCGCATTTATTTCAACCGTCATATAAGGTTGAAATTCTTCTTAATTCAAAGCCCTGGACAGAGATTTCAAAGTAGATTGTCCCTTAATTCTTCTTCAACTTACTTATTCGAGGTACGAAGTTTGTGAAACATAATTTGGTATGTATGTATATAATTGGGTATATATGTATGTATACTCGCATATAACTGTTAATCACTCCTAATCGAGTATGTTAATTTTCTCAGCTCTTTCACGTAATTGGAGCGCTAATCTGCAACTTCCCTCACATGTCTCTCTGTTTCAATACACACACAGCTATACGCACAACCTAGTACCTACACACAAAACCCTCTCCAAAAAAGCTGAGATGCCAGCAAGAGAGTATAGGAGGAGAAAAGGGTGGAGGTTTTTTTGAAATATTGGCATTAGGTTAAATCAAACTTATTTTGAGCAACAGAGTTCTTAATTTTGTCAGTGCATCATCTCAACTTTACTTGTACAGTCTATGTTAAATGATATATGATATGGTTCATGCGTTAAGATTGAGAATTTATAAACACTGTGAATGAATTTCTTTAATTGTGTAATAAAAGTTATGTTATTTAGTCTATGATTGTGTTCAGAAAAGCTTTGGAAATGTTTGTTATCTCAGATTTTTTGTTTTACAAATTTTGGTTAGAATAGCTTTTTGATTGTTCAACAGGTACTTGGTGTACAGAGAGAAAAAATTAATATTTTTTTATTGTTTTTACAATATACGTCGGTTCTACTAAAATTTGGGAGACATATAAAATATAAGGTATATACGTCGGTTATCTAAATGAACCAACGTAACAATATAAAAGATATACGTCGGTTATCTAAATGAACCAACGTAACAATATAAAAGATATACGTCGGTTATTTAGACTTTTTACGTCGACATTTTAGTATTTATATGTCGGCTTCCCAGATTCATATACGTCGGCTTTTTGGGTTTTTACGTGTCTCATACCCGGCGTATATTCCACCTTTTTATGTCGGAATTTTACCCGACGTAAAAGCATCATTACTTTATACGTCCCCTTGCATACATCGCCATTTAGCCGACGTATATGACCGTTTTAACCGACGTAAAATCTCTCTCTCTATTGGCCTGTTTGCTTTTGCAGTGTAAAATCTCCCTCCCTCTCTGTCTCTGTGTAATTAATCTTGTATTTGCTTTGGTAGGCCAACATTCTACAGAGTAGTGAAGAGATGTGATGATTCCGTGAAAGACATCAATCCTTACTATTATCTTGCCATGATGTTTAACTATCTCATCTTGGTATTATATGGTTTGCCATTCATTCATCCTGGAAACTTCCTTCTGCTGGCGTTACTATATATATTGCTTATCTTGCCATCTTCCTTCTCTATGCCAGGAGACAAAGAGTAAGTACCTTGCTCATATATGAAACAGATCTTGCTTATTTTAAATTTCCTTAATCACTTGTTATTCTACCTTATATATGTAGTGATTGATCGACAGATGTATTATGTATATGTTGTTGGTACGGGTAAACAAAGTATAAAAGTAGCTTTCACGTGTGTTATAATTTGTTTCAAGCTTCTTAGTTAATTAGTTTGTTCCCTCGTTGTAGGTTCCAAATAGCATTACAATCGTAATGGGACTGTATGAGCTCATTCGATATTGTGTTTACAGAAGTTGTATTACTCCAAAGCCTTGTGGTGATGAGAAGCTTGCAGAAACTGCTGATAAGGAGCTATCCCAAGCTGAGCATGATAAGAAGGTAGCCCTTCAGCTTGAGCATGAAAAGATCAAGCAAGCCCTGATGCTAGTCCAAGCTCAGCTTGCTCAGGTCGAGCTAGACCTAGCTGAGCTTGGCCCAGTAACTGGGCTAGCTCAAGATGAGCTTGACATAGTTTAGTTGAAGATAACCGCTGCAATCTGCAAATATTCTAACGCAGCGACTAATTATTGTTAACTTTAATGTAGGCACGTCATGTTTCTGTTGTGAACTTCTAGGACAGTACATGGTATTTTATTCCTCCATCTTATTTCCTGAACTTATAACCTGAACTTATTCCATTATTGACAGTACATGGTATTTTATTCCTCCATCTTATTTCCCTCAAAAGGCTTGCATTGCATTCGCCAAAACTTAGATTCACAAATACTCACTCCGTTTCTCTCATTTTTTTATCTTTTTCTTTTTGATACGTCCCTTTCATTTATTTATCTACAAAAATAAAAATAGTAACATTTTATAATATAAAATCCAATCACATTCACTACTTTCCTCCACTATACCTACTTTATACTCACTTTATACATTAAATATTGATTGGTCTCACCACTTTACTCATTTTTCTTATTTTTTCTATTAATTTACACTTTTTCTTAACCTCCGGACCGACTCCTCAATGTAAAAAATTGAGGGAAACAGAGGGAGTACTATTCTTCTTTTTTTCCCAGCACATACGCAGTTTGTCTTGTTTTGGGACAAGCTAGTAATGTAATAGTGGGCACTGGGCAGACCGCAGACGTGCACTGTTAGATTTGTAAGTTAGTGAGCGGTGAGACGTCCTAATACAGTATATTAGCCCGGGCCTGCATCAGAAAAAAGGTCCTATATGTTCCGTGTTCGTTCGTGTTTGAGTTCGATTATCTCGATTCAATTCAACTGGTTCGAACATGTATTTTATTATCGAATTTGAGTAATTAATGTATTTGTTCAAATATATCAAGCAGGGAGGACTCATGTAAAATAGTTTAAACTATCATATATCAATTTCAAACATTGACACTTCGTTTTTGGTTGATTTGTTGGAGTAGAAAATTGTTGGTCTAGTTTTTTTTTTGTTAAATAATTATTGGTTTAGTTGATATTAAGGTAATCGTTAGATTCATATTTCAATAAATTTAAATTAATAAATTCGACACAAACTCGACTCGAATTTAATGAACCGAACACGCTAAATGTGTCGGTTCAATCTTTCCCTATTTAAACCTCTATATACTCCAGAGTTCAAAACAAGCTCACTTCATTACACACTTCACTTCACTTCTGCTTTTCTTCACTAACCAATAATGACACTCCATCTCTCTCTTTTAATCATTGTCATTTGTTCCACGACTCTTCACATCTCAACCGAGTCAACTCAGCCTCCCTATGCATGTGACTCGTCCAACCCATCAACTAAATCCTACCCATTTTGTAAAACCTCTTTATCATTTACCCAACGAGCTAGTGACCTTGTTTCAAGACTTACACTGGATGAGAAGGTGAGTCAACTCGTTAACTCAGCTCCTGGGATTCCTCGACTCGGTATCCCTGCTTATGAGTGGTGGTCTGAGGCTTTGCATGGGATTACTAATGCTGGGAAAGGTGTTGAGTTTACTGGGAGGATTGTGGGGGCCACTAGCTTCCCTCAAGTTATTCTCACTGCTGCTTCTTTTGATGCGCATTTGTGGTATCGCATTGGTCAGGTAAGCTTTTCACCGAGTTGGCTCAGTTCCTTTAGCATTATGTTTATGTCTCCGAGTTGACTCAGTTTCCCTAGCATAATGTTAGTGTCTTCGAGTTGACTCAGAGCCATTGTCATGGAGAGATGAAATCAAATTAACCCCGAGTTGGCTCAGTAATATTTTTAGGATAAGGTACCGAGTTGACTCAGTAACATAGCTATAGTATATTTAGTGGTTGAAGACTTGCTTTTCGTGGGTCATGCACATTAAAACATACTCATATTATTTTTGTGTTCGATAAATAAATATTCTAGGCAGGAAGCGCGAATTTTAATATAATCCTTCATGGTTGAAGCGAAAATTATTCGATTATCGAATATTTATTTATCGAGATTTTAATATAGGTACTAATGTGTATGTACATTGTTTAGGCAATTGGAACGGAGGCAAGAGCAGTGTACAATGAAGGAGAGGCAACAGGAATGACATTTTGGGCACCAAATATAAACATATTTAGAGACCCAAGATGGGGAAGAGGACAAGAAACACCTGGAGAAGATCCAATGGTAACTGGAAAATATGCAGTTTCATTTGTGAGAGGAATCCAAGGAGATAGTTTCCAAGGTGGGAAGCTAAAAGATGGTGATCATCTTCAAGCATCAGCTTGTTGTAAGCATTTCACTGCTTATGATTTGGATCGATGGCATGGTGTCACTCGTTATGCATTTGATGCTATTGTAAGTCACCTCACCCCCACTCTCTTTTTCTACTCTTCATGCTACTTAAATTGTTCGAAATCGAGTTCGAGTCGAGTCGAGTCGAGATGAATTCGTATTAAAACCATATTTGTGGTTTGTTGTTTAGTAATTATTGAATGTTGTTGTCTAGCATTTTCCTATTTTAATTATGCAATCAGTAGGCATATGCTATATTTCCGCTTCACTGTTTTTTGCAATCTGTCTGTGGGTCGGTTGGTACACCAAGCAAATTTAGCTTTATAAATTATATTGAATTCAGGTTTTATGTTTCGAAGTTAAATCCAATTCGATCTTTAGTGTAGACAACGTAATATTCAAAAATGTACTTAAATGAGTTTTTAAAACGAACATTAAAATTTGATATTTGATTAATGTGGTTTCGGAATTCGAATTTAGAAGAGGTCTCGAACTTGAAATAGATAATGGGCCTGTTTGAGTGATTTGATTTATACATTATAAGTTAATAAGAGTTTACGGGGTGTTTGTCAACCCGATTTATGAACTCAACTTATAACTTATGTGTTGATAAGTTGAATGTTAATAATGAGGTACATTTTCCTAAACTTATTGACTTATTACTTGATTTCTTTATTTTTTAATACTTTATATTTTAAATATTTTTTTAATTTAAAATACAAGTGTTGAAATCATTGTATTTAATAATTATTTTTTCAAATTTAATTTAGCAAACTCTTAACTAACTTATAAGTAAATTTATCCAAACATCCGTATAACTTATAAGATTTTCATCAATTTATCACACTTACTCATTTTAAGCTATAAGTCAATTTTTTTGTGATAACCCAAACACGCACAATGTTTGATGAACATTTTTCAGTCACATGTTTACAGTAAGATTAGGATTGAGCTTTAATCTTTAAAAAATACAGAGAAGTGTGCAGCTGCATTCTGTAAAGTGAAGATGAGTGTCTCCATTCGCTTTGTCATTTGCTTTTGATCATTGACTAGTAAAAAAGGTGGTTAAGTTTTCAATATATTCATATTTTTATTTTATTTATTAATATGATTTATGAAATTATATACAGGTTACAAAGCAAGACTTGGCAGATACATATCAACCACCGTTCCAAAGCTGTATCCAACAGGCCAAAGCTAGTGGAATAATGTGTGCTTATAACCGTGTCAATGGTGTACCAAATTGTGCCGATTATAATCTCCTCACTAACATTGCTCGTGGCCAGTGGAATTTTAATGGGTATGTTCTTACATTTACAGATTTTGATTCGAATGAGAACCTGAAAAACGCGAGAACATTCTACAAAACGAAATATGCAAAACCGCAAAAAAATTCGGAATTTTTATATTTTAACTTCTGAAGTTGGATTAAAATGAAACGAGCAGGTACATAACATCAGACTGTGATGCAGTAAGTATTATTCATGATGCTCAAGGATATGCCAAAGTACCAGAAGATGCAGTTGCTGATGTTCTCAAAGCTGGTAAGAAGCCTTTTATTCTAACAAATTAGCTCCAATAATTAAAAGTTTGATTTATTAGATTATATAAAAGAGATTCATTTGAACTTACAATATTCATATATCATTCTGTTATGGTCCAAGGGAGATTTTTTTTTTTTGAAAATTGGACCAATAAAAAGTTTGGTCCATGTGAATGGAATATAAAATGTTTATGAACCTAAAATTGGTCCTAGCCCATAAAAGAGATGGAGCCTCACCACCAAGTCTACTTAAAATTGTCGTTTCACATTTACAATTCGTTTTACATGTAAACTAAATCATATTTTTTTCGAAACTTCGAAAATAAATTTGGAAAAACTAAGCAACTGTTAAAAATATAAAAATGATAATTCATAACAGTAGGAAGAGGATATGCATGTAATAAACTTTAGCCTTGTCTCACTAATTGAAATTCAACTTTAATGTTTGACAGGCATGGATGTAAACTGTGGTTCTTACCTACAGAACTACACCAAATCAGCAGTAATGAAGAAAAAATTGCCTGTATCACAGATTGACAGAGCCCTTCGCAATCTTTTCACTGTTCGGATGAGGCTAGGGCTGTTTAATGGAAGCCCCAAGAATTTAATATACGGGAATATAGGTCCAAATTTAGTATGTACAAAGGAGCACTTGAGCCTGGCCCTTGAAGCAGCTCGAAATGGCATTGTTCTGCTGAAGAACTCTGCAAAGCTACTTCCACTGTCAAAGACCAGAACCCCATCTGTAGCGGTGATAGGCCCTAATGCAAACTCCGCGAACACACTTATTGGAAATTATGCAGGTCCTCCTTGCAGATCAATCACGGTGCTTGCAGCAATTCAGAGTTATGTGAAAAATACAGTTTACAATCAGGGGTGCAATGCTGTCAAATGTACGTCTGCTTCAATCAGCGAGGCAGTAAATATAGCCAACAAAGCAGATTACGTGATACTTGTCATGGGTTTGGACCAAAATGAAGAGAGGGAGGATTTTGACCGCGTAGACTTGGTGCTTCCTGGTTTGCAACAGAGTCTCATCACCAGTGTCGCTAAGGCTGCAAAGAAGCCTGTGATACTAGTGCTGCTTTGTGGAGGTCCAGTTGATGTTTCGTTTGCCAAATACAATCCAAAGATAGGAGCCATCTTGTGGGCAGGCTACCCAGGCGAAGCAGGAGGAACTGCGTTGGCAGAAATCATCTTTGGCGACCACAACCCAGGTAAATGTAACAAAATTTTATGTTAATCTCATGCATTATACATAGCTTAGACGATTTCTGAGAATTGTTTGTCTAAGCTAAGAACTTATAGAAAGCGCCTATCATATTGACATGAAATCATCTGTTTATCTTGAGCTCACAATTCAACTAACATAAATTTAACAAATCAAGAAGTATCTACATAGGAGCAATATCCTCTGACACCTTAAGTTCATACAAACACATTGTAAATATGTCAATGTGGTTTGCAGGAGGAAAGTTGCCCTTAACATGGTATCCAAAGGATTTCGTCAAAGTACCTATGACAGATATGAGAATGCGCCCTCAACCATCAAAAAGCTATCCAGGACGTACTTACAGATTCTACACAGGCAAAAAGGTTTATCCATTTGGCTATGGCCTGAGCTACTCAAGATATTCGTACAATATCGTATCGGTAACAGAAAGCCAACTTTATCTGAATTCATTATCAGTAAAGCAAGGACTTTCAAACTCAAGTTCAGCTCAGTACATGCTGGTTTCAGAATTGGGGACAGAGTCATGCGAGAAAGCTAAATTCTCAGCCACCGTTGAAGTTCAAAATCACGGGGAAATGACTGGCAAGCATCCTGTTCTACTATTTGTGAAACAAGCCAAGCACAGTGATGGAATGCCAATGAAGCAGTTGGTAGGATTTCAGAGTATTGCCCTGAATGGAGGACAGAAAGCAGGGGTCGAGTTTACACTCAATCCTTGCGAGCATCTTAGTGTAGCGGATGAAAATGGTCAGATGTTAATTAATGCTGGATCTCAGCATCTTGTTGTAGGAGATGCTGAATATCCAATCTCCATAGTCCTAAACTAAAGGGTATACAAAGTCAGTATCTTGTTCTTTTTGGTGGTGATTTTTATTGAGAAGTCAAACAGAACGAGTATGACTACGTTGACTTCATGATTATGTATTTAATTAGCAAGTATACGAGTGTGTGATCAGTGATCGAGAAAATTTTGAATTTTAGGATTAATAATATTCTTAGGGGTAGCATTCTCCTCAAGATGAATACGGTCCTACTCATTTGAGTGGCCATTTGACCCACTTGAGTTGCTAACTGTCCTACTTGTTTTGTAAGAAGTTCTAAACTCTGACTAAGAATAACATTTTCATCATTCGCGGGTGGGATTTGTTGGACGGACCACTTTGAGATGTTTGGGCTAGCTGTTCGAGGTATTCCCGAGCCTCTTCAACAGTCCTAGTTATGAAACCCTCATGGCACATAGACTCTACAAAAGTACGAGTCGGAACATCTAACCCCTCATACAAGATTCGTATGAGTTCGGTTTGAGTGATTCCATGACTTGGACACTCAGCAAGAAGGCTATTGAAACGTTCAAAATATTTCCATAATTTTTCCCCACTAAATTGGCGGAAACCAATTATTTGGGCACCAAGTTCTATTGATTTGGAACAATAAGGTTATATTTAATAGGTAAAATTCTTTTTTAGAAGTTCAAAATTCTATCAAGAATATATTAAAATTAAATATTTTAATTATTAGAATTATAAAGGATATTTATTAAAAATACCATCTTTTTAAAGTTTTTTTGCGATTTTACCATCTTCTCAAAATATTTGCAAAAAAAAATTTTTAAAAAAATAATTTGCGTAAATACCATCTTTTAAAAAGATTTTGCAAAAATATGTTCTGCAACTAAATGCAACCAAATGCAATTTATTGATATAATTTAGTTGATTTTGGTGGATTGTGAAAATTTTAAAATAAGATGATATTTTTGCATCCAGTTGATTTGGTTGCAGAAGATATTTTTGCAAATAAGATGGTATTTTTGCAAATTATTCTTTTTTGAAAATGTATTTTTGCAAAAATATTTATGGCATAGGGTATTTATGAAAAAAGCCCTTAAAATTATCAACAGGTAAAAGTCAAAACAAATTGAAAAATTATAAAATTTTATAAATTAATGTATTTATAACAATTGAAAAAAACTGTGTTTTGCATGGGTTATAAACTAGTCTATACTATCAATACTATTATATAATAGACGAAACATTAAAAGTTTGGTTGATCGGTATGGTACATTGTGATTTTACTTAATTGCCCTTAATTAGTTTTTAATTTTGGTTGGTCGGTATGGTACGTTGTGATTTTACTTAATTGCCCTTAATTAGTTTTTACTTAATTAACCTTACTTATTTATAGAAATATATTATTAAATAATAATATTACCTATTTATAATCAATTACTTTTTTCACCTAAAATACATTATTTTTTCTATTTTTTCTAACAAATTCCCCTACTTTTTCAAATATATCACGGGCAATTACTTTTTTTAACTAAAACATGTTACTTTTTTCTATTTTTCCTTACTAAAATCCCTCTTTTTCCAAAAATATCACGGACAAACATTTAGTTATTTATTTTTAAACCTATTTTAATATTGTAATTATTTTTAAAAGTTTACCTATTTTAACCTATCTACTTATTTTTTTTAACAAATGCAATTACTAAAATTATTAAAATATAAATAATCAAATACCTTTTTATAACCAATTACTTTTTCAGCTAAAACACATTATATTTTTTCGAACAAAGTCCCTCATTTTCTAAATATATCATTTTCTAAATATATCATGGGAAATTGTCTTTACAATTTATTTTTTCTATTTTTCTCACTAAAATCCATTCTTTTTCCAAAAATACTGAAAACCTTTTACTTATTTATTTTAAAACGTATTTAAATACTTTTAATTATTAAATTTTAAAACCTCATTTTCCAAAAATATCACGGGCATTAACCTTTTTAAACTAAATATATGTTACATTTTTTATTTTTTCTTACTAAAACCCCTCATTTCCAAAAATATAACGGGCAAACCCATACTTATTTATTTTAAAATCTGTTTTAATGTTTTTAATTAATTAAAAGTGTTTAGCTATTTTAACATGCCTACTTTTTTTTTTGCACAATTACAATTAATAAAATATTAAAATAATAATAATAAAATAACAATTAACAATCCGTGCATCGCACGGATTTTAAGCTAGTATTATATATTAAAAGTTTGATCGGTTGGTTGATACTAAGTGATTTTACTTAATTATTCTTACTTATCTATAAAAAATATAATTAAATACAAACATTACCTATTTATAAACAATTACCTTTTTCAGCTATGACGCGTTACCTTTTTCTATTTTCTCTTATAAAATTCTCTCATTTTCCAAGAATATCACGAACAATTACCTTTTCAACTAAAACATGTTATTTTTCTATTTTTCCTTAATGAAACTCCTCTTTTTCAAAAAATATCACGGGAAAACCATTATTTATTTATTTTAAAACCTAATTTAATGCTTTTAATTATTTTAAAAAGTTTACGTATTTTAACATGCCTATTTATAAAAAAATATAATTAATAACATTAACTATTTATATCTAATTACCTTTTTCGGTTAAAAAACATTACTTTTTCTAACAAAATCCCCTCCTTTAAAAATATCACGGGCAATTACATTTTTTAACTAAAATATGTTTTTTTAATTACTAAAACCCCTCCTTTTCCAAAAATGTCACGGGCAAACCCTTATTTATTTATTTTAAAACACATTTAAATTATTTTAAAAAGTTTACATATTTTAACATGCCTATTTATTTTTTTTAACAAATGCAGTTAAAAAAATATTAAAATATAAATAACAAAATAATAACTATTAAAAACAATCCTTGCATCGCACGATTTTTAAGCTAATATTATTAAAAAAAACCAGGAAATCGAGTGGCTCATCTACTAGCTAGAGTCCCATGTTCGGTTAATATCTACAATTTATTTGAGTCTCCTCCTCATAGTTTGTTGAAGACGCTCGTGGATGATTTAAAGGTTGATTAATGGTAATGCTTTTTGTTTTAAAAAAAAAACATAAAAATTTTGGTAGGTATGGTACCTGTTTTTTGGAATTTTATGATTTTACTTAATTAACCTTACTTATTTATAAAAAATATTATTACATAATAATATTATCTATTTATAATTTATTACTTTTTTCAGCTAAAACACCTTAATTTTTCTATTTTTTCTAACAAAATCTTCATTTTACGTAAATTTCACTGGTAATTACCATTTTCAAAGAAAACATGTTACTACCTCTCATTTTCCAAAAAAATATATGATGGGCAAATCATTACTTATTTATGTTAAAACTAATTTTAATTATTTTAAAAATTTTACCCATTTCAACATGTTTATTTTTAAAAAGTTTACCTTATTATATATCGACGATCATTATAAAAAATTTGGGATTAGATTTTTATATATTTATTGTCGTCCTTGTTTTGTTTCCTTATAAATCTATTTTATTTGTTTAACTAAATTCTAAAAAAACTGACACTTATATTCTCTTCAAATTCAAATGTAAATAATAAAAATTTAACTTTATTGACTTGGGCCGTTTAATCTCTGTGTTCTGGAGGCCGTAAATATAGTTCGCTCTAGTCTTAAGTCCTGCAACTATAGTTCAAGCTAAAAATAATTTTAATTCTCACTCTGTGTGATAAAACTATTGTAATAACACTCTCTCTCTCTCGGTCTCACTCTCTTGGTAAGATAAGATGGTGGATCATGAACTCATTCGGGCGGTCTTCGGTATAATCGGTTAGTATATATGTTGCTGATTTTACATGTTCTTAAGAGCCTGATGTGTTTTTACATATATAATCGGTAAACGGTGTATTTGTTTAATGTCAACTGGAAACCTAGATTACAATTAGATTATAATCAGCAATTATTTTATGAGTAAAAGGTCCCATAACCTATGCTGCTTGCTTGTCAATATATTTTTAATTAATGCTTCTCCCTTTTTTTCTTTTTGGACAGCGAATGTCATCTCCATTGGCCTGTTTGCTTCTGCAGTGTAAAATCTCTCTCTCTCTCTCTCTCTCTCTCTCTCTCTCTCTCTCTCTCACTCACTCACCTGTATTGCTTTGGCAGGCCAACATTCTACAGAGCAGTGAAGAGACGTGGTTCCGTGGAAGACATCAATCCTTACTATTATCTTGCCATGACGTTTAACTGTCTCTTCTTCGTGTTATATGGTTTGCCGTTTATTAATCCTGGAAACTTCCTTTTGCTAACTGCTTATGGAACTGGCTTTATTATACATATTGCTTATCTTGCCATCTTCCTTCTCTACGCCAGTAGTAGACAAAGGGTAAGTACGTACCTTGTTCATATATGAAACACATCTTGCTTATTTTAAATTTCCTTAATCACTTCTTATACTACCTCCATGTTGTGTAATTATTTGTATGTTGCAGATGTATGTAGTAAGTGTATTTCTGACTGGGTTCTTGGTGATCGGCCTTTTTTTCGGGTTGGTGATTGGACTAGGACATACTTTTGAGTCGAGATCACGTCCTTTTGGGCTAGTTTGCATCTTTATCGGTTCATTCATGTTCTTGCCTCGTGCAAGACTCACGGTACGTATGGCGTGTGTCAAAATTAATAGGTGTAGCTCATAATTGTATCACCAGATATGTGTGTGAAGAAGCGTAATAATGCCGCTTGTCTACCTACCTATTGTTGCAAATCTCTGATAAATTCATTTGTGTGTTTGTAACAGCTACAAGTGATGATCACAAAGAGTGTAGAGTGCATGCCTTTTCTTATTGCCTTGAGCGACACCCTTAATGGACTTTGCTGGTGCATCTATGCCGCACTCGGATCTGACCCTTACCTTATGGTAATATATGAATAAAATTGTGATTCTCATTAATACATAATGCAATTCACAAAGTTGATTGCTTGGTGTGGGTAAACAAAGTATAAATGTAGCTTTCACGCGTGTTATAATTTGTTTTAAGCTTCTTGGTTAATTAGTTTGTTCTCTTGTTGTAGACTCCAAATGGTAATGGATTGGCATTGGGACTGTATCAGCTCATTCTATACTGTGTTTACAGAAGTTCTAGTACTTCAAAGGTTTGTGATGATGAGGAGCTTGCAGAATCTGCTGATAAGGAGCTAGGCCAAACTGAGCATGATAAGGAGCTAGCCCAAGCTTGAGCATGATCACAAGAAGCTAGCCCTTCAGCTTGAGCATGATACGATCAAGCAAGCCCTGATGCTAGTCCATGCTCAGGTCGAGCTAGAGCTAGCGGAGGTTGGCCCAGTAACTGGGCTAGCCCAAGATGAGCTTGACATTGTTTAGTTGAAGATGACCACTATCAGACTGCAAATATTTTAACGCAGGGACTACTTATTGTACTACTCCTGGGGGTGAAAAAACCTAGTTCAAATTCGGTGTTTGCTGATACAAGTGTGTTGCCATCTCTAGTTATTTGATTTTTTCTTAAAACATCAACACCAGACGAGTTTGTGGAGATGGAAATTAACAAAAATAAAACTAATGCTTCCTATGCATCGTTATTTACTTACAAATACTACCTTTTTTTTCAGAAACTGGTAAAAAATGTTAATGAAGCTGAAGCACAAGTCATATCAAGCAGCCTTGTAAAAAAATCAGGGTGGTTTTGGTTCAGCCTTGGATCAGCCCAGTCTCTTGCTAAAACCCAATCTCAGTGCTAAGTGCTAACTGACATGACGTTTTGGGCTCCTCAAGATGCTTGCATTGCATTTCCCAAAAAATTAGATTAACCAACCAGGTTCACAAATGTTTTAAGAGTAAAGTGCACTTCGTGCATTTACACTTTGTCGGTCAGAAATACTGACATTGAAAAACTCCCATTTGCAATACTGCACGTACTGCCGTCAATTTTGACTAATTCCATTAGTTTTTTGAAGAGCATGTTAGTATTTTCAGCTTGCAATGAATATAATGCACCTAATTAAACCCCAATTCAATTGAATAAACCCTAATTGTAATTTGGTCATTTTTTTAAACTCTAAATTTACAAGCCCAGTTGTGTTTTCCCCTAAAATTACTCCCAAGAGTCTACAATCTGCTTTGGCTAATGAAAATCACGTACTTGGCTCAAGTCCCAATGGCACCTACTACAGAACTGTTCTTGACAATGGCATCACCATTGTAGTCAAGAGGCTTGAGCCCTTTTCTAATGTTCACACCAAAAGAAAGATACAGCAGGAGCTTCAACTACTTGCTAGCCTAAGGCATCGCAACTTGATGAGCTTACGCGTTTATGTTCGTGAATCTGATAATAGATTTTCTCTTGTTTATGATTATGTGCCCACTGGTAGTCTTAGAGATGCCATGAATAAGGTGAGGGAAAATCAGTTGCACCTCAACTGGAATGCCTGTCTTCGAATTTTTATTGGGATTGTTAAGGGGCTTCAGTATCTTCATTTTACCTGTATCCCTAAGATTATGCACTACAACCTGAAGCCTTCAAATGTCATGTTGGATGTGGAGTTTGAACCGAGGATGGCAGATTGTGGACTGGCCAAGCTCATGCCTAATATAGATGGGGTTGCATCACCATATAATGCTCCTGAATGCTTCCAGAATTGCAGGTACTCACTTCCAAAATTATAGACAGTTTGATAGGACCTTGTGCACGAAAAATTTTAATTGGTTTTGTGAGGTCTTTCATATGATTTTTTTTCTGAATAAGGGGAGGGATGTAGGCCTTGTCTTTGATAGGATTGAGCAAGCATATGAGAGAAGTCACGAGGTGTTTGAGGCTGAATGATTTGGACGATCCGATTATGCTAATGGTTGGTGATAGTTACCCAGCTTTAGAACATGTAGCTCGTGTAAAAAGGGGGATATCAAATTAGGAAGAGAACCACTTATTTCAGCTAACGGTGGTGGTGTGTGAAACAGATAATGTCACAGAAAAAGACTGAAATACCCTGCTCGAACTAACCGAGTTAGCCAAATTTAATGGTAGTACACCCATTATAAAAAGTTGAAAAGTCCAATATTTCAAGTGGGAGTTTTCGAATGTCAGTATTTCAAGTGGTCTGACAGTCAAAGTGTAGGACAGGGTCTGTTAGATTTAATTGTAAGTTAGTGAGCGGTGAGTCGTCCTTGTATATCTTTATTTAGCTTGGGCATGCATCGGAAAGAGGGTCCTACACGTTCATAAAGAGTGAGGCAGTAAATATAGCCAAGAAAGCTGATTATGTGATACTTGTCATGGGTTTGGACCAAAATGAAGAGATGGAGGATTTCGACCGTGTAGACTTGGTGCTTCCTGGTTTGCAACAGAGTCTGATCACCAGTGTTGCTAAGGCTGCAAAGAAGCCTGTGATACTAGTGCTGCTTTGTGGAGGTCCAGTTGATGTTTCGTTTGACAAATACAATCCAAAGATAGGAGGCATCTTGTGGGCAGGCTACCCAGGCAAAGTAGGAGGAACTGCGCTGGCAGAAATCATCTTTGGCGACCACCATGTCATCTCTTGCTTGAATAAGATGGGGTACAATATCGATAATTATGTAGATGTTTATTTTTCAATCACAGAAAGGCTTTTTCAAGAATAGTATTTCCCATGAATGGACATGAACTATGGTTATTCGGTAGTGTGCTTTGGAGCAGGGGTCAGTGTATACGTATTGAAGGTTTGATGTGTACGACATTTTTCTTTAAGGTTCTATGTGTACAAAGAGTCATATTTCAAGGTTTATGTTATGATTAAGCCTATAGTTTAATGCCTTGACTTCTAATCACTGAATATGATTCTTTGAAGTTTAATTGGTTTAACTCTATGCATATAATCTGATTTTTGTTTGTGGAAGTTGTGTGCGCATAACTAAGTTCAAAAAAAAGGGAAAAAAACATCTGCTATGCTAATCCTGTTATGTAATTTCTGCATGAATGGAGAGGAGTTACAAATGAATATCATTGTAACATGATGGCATTGATGGGTCAAGCCTATATATACGAAGGGAACTGGAATCATATAGTAGCAACAGAGATGAAGTACTGAGCCCGGCCAAGATTAAAGTGAACACAGACAAAATTTCAGAATCATGAAGAAAATTTCATATGTTATGTAATTTGCTGAAGTTTACACTTGGGTCCTGCCAGAATACTTGTGTGATGGAGATAACATCATACAAATTGGTGTTGCTGGAACAAAATTCAAAATAATGACAGTTGACAAGGAAAAAAAACGACTAAAATAAAACTACAGAGCATGATTGGTGGAGAAGCGAGGAAAATATCATCTTACCTTCTTTGCTTCCAACTGCTAAAGAAGGTAAGATGATGCTGCAGGTTCAAGGGTCTCCCAGGAATAAAAAAGAAGAAGAGCTACATGATGCAGCAACAAGCATCTATGTAGCAATTGAAGAACATAAACCGATAGCATAGGAGAATGATGTCAGGTACAAGGAGAATGCTGTCAAATGCAAACTGATAAAATCAAAGATGCTCAAAAGTCATCAACGAAAGAAGAAGTAGAGGACATCTCGCGGAAGACAGAGCATAGTGCAGAGAAATAAGCCACTGGTACTTGAGGAAGCTGATTGCATAGATAAGAAAAAAGCTTTCAATGTTCAGAAAGAAATAGTTAAACAGCGCGTGGAAAATAGCCAAGGAAAGAGTACAACAATGTTACTTCTTATGATCATCAGCAAGGCACTGGAATTTTCAATTATCAGAAGTGTGTTTATCTGGTCAACACGAACTTTGTAAAAGTTTCGCCTCACCAGCCGGGGAAGAAAAGTGAAAAACAGCATCAATGAGCTGGAAAACGTGGAACAATCACTTCTGCTTACCAGAAAATTAAGATAAGTGTCACTTTTTGATACTTAAAAATTATTTGTCATGCATAAAAATACTATGACATTCATACTTATGCTGATATATCTTGAAAAAATATATATTATGTCTTCTGAGCTGAAATTCACTAGTAGCTAATATAAATTATATTTCTCATGAAGCTACCGTTTGAAAAAATAGAATAGATCCAATGATAACTCGGGGGCAATAAAAAAAATTGATCAGTTGTAATCTTGACTACCTTAGCTTCATGATCAGTTGATAAGGTAATCACGTGATCATTTTGATCAAAATCGATCCGATCTAGACCAGTGATTTGTCTCATATACCACATTCATTCAAATGTGACAATCACACTGCGGGACTAAAATAATGCTAATATATGGACCGAAAAAACGTCTTTAAGCGATGATGGTTCATAAAAATCGGGGTACTGGCAACCGAAAGATGAGAAACTGGTAGGCAAAGTCTTTTGATAAAATTTGTGGCTTACGGACGACCTCTCATCCGTGCGCGAGCAGAGTTAATATTTCACATTTTATATTTAACACTTAGTGGCTCGGAAGCACAGACTTGAAACTTACTCATGTCATAGGGCGGTATGACTAGTAGAGAGCTCTAGCTAACAATGTTAGCGCAAACCTGGTGCATGGGATTGACGAATCCAACTTTATCCAGGTTAACCTTAATTTGATACAATTGACTCTTGTTATCAATGAATTACAACGGAATAACATGCTATGGATGGTAAAAAATGTGACAAGATTAGAAATATTATCTAATAAACATATGCATGGATAGTCAAAATTTGCAATGTAGCATATTGTCGAACAAACTCAATTTCATAGATACAGAATTCTGAAAATGTACTTGTCAAAGAAAAATATTTATTTAGTATTCATCGAAGGAAACCTCCAATAAATACTGGAGACATGTTGATACGAGATATAAATCTGATCCCGTATTGGTATCGACCCATATTAAATAAGCCTGATAACGGGAAGTATCGTATACGAGAAAATTCACTACAACTAGATGTCTTGCTCCTAAAGAATAGGAGTACTGCTCAAACTAGAATTCTTAATAGAAATACGTAGACTTGATTTTCTATAAATATAAAGATACGTAGGTACCTTGAGGGGATATGATGGTATACCCGATATTCTAGAGCTCCTCTCTTAGAATAACTTCTCAAGCTCAGTCTAAAATTCTCCAAAACCATAATCTCCTCCACCATTAACGGCCATGAATATTTATGAAAGCTCTATACGAATACCCGTTATTTATGATGTCTTGTCCATAACGAAAATTGGCATTAACACTAATATTGCTCGTGGCCAGTGGAATTTTAATGGGTATGTTCATACGTATACAGATTTTGATTCGAATGAGAACCTAAAAACCGCGAGAACATTTTCCAGAACGAAATTTGCTAAACCGCGATATACATGTACACGAAAATTTAATGAATGTTTCGCTCATTTTCGGAAATTTTAGATTTTAACTTCTGAAGTTGGTTAGGAGCAGAGGGAATTAGGTTACATAAACTTTTTTTCGCTTTGGCCACTTGAAGTTAACCACAAAAGTATATAATTATATAAAGAATATAATCCACATGCT
The DNA here is from genome assembly GCA_030848705.1 of Heracleum sosnowskyi. Lineage (NCBI taxonomy): Eukaryota > Viridiplantae > Streptophyta > Magnoliopsida > Apiales > Apiaceae > Heracleum > Heracleum sosnowskyi. Next base: position 1,207,044 of record CM061237.1, on the reverse strand, counting down.
TCCTGTATTATATAAGGTCGACTTGATAACCCAAACAGCAACCAAAACCCTGATTCACCAAATTTGATATCCAAGCACCAGCAAGTTTTGGACGATGAACATCATTAAACAAACTTTTTCGGGATTAGAAAGCGCCCAACAAACACCCGATTTGGATCTGCAAGTATGCAATCAACATATACAAGCAGTGCACCAGCACCAGCAGGCGATGAACATCATTGAACAAACTTTTTCGGGTTTAGAAAGCGCCCGACAAACACCCGATTTGGATCTACAGGTAGCACCCAAATCAGATCCGGAGGACCAACATATGTATATAAGTTCGGTATGTAAGCAACATATGGTTTGTTTTAATTGTTATTGGCTTAGCTTTTTTCTTGTTATTAACATATGTTGTGTGTGTATATTCGTTGTCCCTAACTTTAGAATTTTCTGCAGTCGAATCGTTCTAAGCCCGATCCTCCCATGACGTTCCAAAATTCCTATCCGGAATTTAAACTTGGTGTACCTCAAGATCATTGTAGGGCAACACCTTTGTTCGACGTGGCCTCTGTTCGCATAGACAGCAACCAATTCAAGGATTTAAAATCTGTTCAAATATATGGCACTATCATACTCATTGATGAACATGGCAACGAATTCTATATCTTTGATTGCAAGCATCGCAATGATGCAAAGACTCTCACTCCCAAAACACCCACTTCTGTGATCCTTCAAAACTTTAAACCTCGTGGCGTGCCTGGTAAATTTTGCTTGCTATTTGACCTCAAAAGAAAACACCCACATGGTGATGCTACCGAAGATATTGTAATCTTCAATGATTACAAGTACATAGATTGCACCAAGGAAGTTCCTTACGACGAACCACAAATTGCTGTCTTCCACAATGATGATCAATATTTTATTACTGTGACTTGCACAATATTTCAGTGTGCACTTTTAGCTGAGGTGGGTATTATAGTTGAAAAAACCGACAAAGATGATGAAAGTGGTGTTGCTGTAATAACCGGTGAACTAACCAGGGAATTGAGTGATGATAATGTATGTACCCTCCTTGATGTGTCATATGAAAAGTTCGACTTTGGGAATTATACTCCACTGTCTACATTGGCTGTGCCAGCATATTCCTCGCTTGAATTTCGGAGCAAACTAGGTGTTAATGGGGAAGAATTAAGTGGTGGTTTAAAATTTGAACCTTTCACCGTAACTAACATATTTCATGAGAAGCAAATTGGCGGTAGACAATACCGGATCCGAGTGATTGTGTATTGGAAGCCAGGCGCTACAAGCCTTACAGAAGCTGAAATACTTGAATCCTATGCGAAAGCAAGTGAAACACCCTTTACCGATCAGAGGCCAACAAGCAAACTCCTTGAGACTAATAATGTTAGTGCATGCATTTTTGTTTTCTGGCTTCACGTTTTTTTTTCTTAATTTTCGTTTTTGATTGAATTTTGTTTTCCTATTGAAGGCATATTATATTCAACCAGGCGTGACACAATATTTGGACGACTTGGAATGGTAAGTGGCTCTCTCTTGTCAAAAAATCTGCATTGATCATTTTATACAGTTAAACTCTACCTCATTCCAATTAGAGGCAGACTTGGTTGTGATAATATATATATATGATTTTCAGTTTTTGATGAAAGATAATTGTGGAACTAACTCGCGATTTTCAGGAACCAAAATTTGTTTCCAACTGAACTTTTGGAGATTTTCTCGATTTCTGTTTGTGCTTATGATCAAAGAGATTCTCCATTTAGTCTCAAAGGAAAAGTGAAGTGTTTTGATTGCAGAGGACGTCTATTTATCTTTGATTCAGACTCTGAAAGCGTCTCCACTTCCGGTAACATGGTAAAGCTAGTTCCTGATCTTGGTCGTGGTTTTGTTGGTTCACATTTGGGGATAGAAACATATCTAAAGGATAATCAAGGCCGTGAGATCAGTTTTGGGTCTGCTGGATATGGTTTTCACACAATTGAAGGCTGGCGTGACAAGCAGATTTGTTCAGTTATTAGGGGCCAAAATGGTTTTGCAGCGGTGCACTATACCATCTTTACAGATGCTATACTAGCTAAATTGTCGCTTAAGGTAGTGTATAACTTTGAATCCGGTGGTGCCACTGGTTGTAAAGTTTACGGGAGTGTTAATACTTCGTATAGCAACTTCAATTACTCTACCCATTATGCGAAGAAGTATTACCGAAGTACACTCTTTGAAAAGAAAGAGTCCGATGCTCTGAAGCTTGCTGGTGGTGAGAAAGTACCCTTGTCAAAATCCGTAGTTGCGGTGCCAGTATATGGCTTATTCGTTGTGGAAGCTATTATTTATGCACAAAATGATAAGCACAGTGAGAAATTGGAGTTTAAGGAAACATTTTCTCCTGCTGGGGCTGCCATTAATAAATCGAGGCTTGAAAAGAGCTTTGGTTTATCTATGGATGTGGAATGGGTGCGAGACATCCCTCTCATCTAGGCTGCTAAGTAGTAGACCATGTTTAATATTTATTTCAGCGCTTTTGTGAGTTTCTTTATCAACTGCTACTGTTATTTAGAGTGCATTGTTATAGGTTATAAGCACTATTGTTTGATCTTTTATCTTTGATTTGTTGAACCGCTCAATTTGAGTGTTTATTGCAAGTCATATAATTTTTAAGCATGTATGCTTGTTTTAGCCTGCTCTGATTTGTTGAACTGCTCGATTTGAGTGTTTATTACAAGTCCTATAATTTTTAAGCATGTATGCATGTTTTAGCCTTAGCCAGCTTTAATATGTTGAAATTGTAATATGTATGATTAGATGGAAGGAGAAAGGAGAGTACGTATCATACATAATAATACATTTTAAAATTCATTCCCTTCGTTTTTATATATTCAATTTGTTCTAGAGAAATCGAATCTCCAATCTCAGCATGTTAATTAATGCTGGATCTCAGCATCTTGTTGTAGGAGATGCTGAATATCCAATCTCCATAGTCCTAAACTAAAGGGTATAACCTTCAAGATCACAAAGTCAGTATGTTGTTCTTTTTGGTGGAGATTTTTATTGAGAAGCCTTCCATTCAAATGAGAGGATAGCTGAAACGGATTTTACTACTAGTTTTACTCATTTCATATCACTTTAGTTACCTTTTGCGCAACTACTTGCATCAAAATCTTACATCAGGGCTTGCCACTTCAATGGCATGGTCTATTGTAAAATGCTGTAATATTTATGTCTATGAATATATGAACACAAGACCATGCATTCCAGTGATAAATTGATCACTTTAATCTTTGCTGATAACAAGTATTACTAATAGCTTTATGTAAAAGCAACATTATTCTAGCGAAGTCCAAAATGTTGGCAATTTGTCATTGACTTGCTGAATTTGTGTGAGAGGGTGATTGTGTTACAAGTAGAGACAAAATCGTCAAAACTAGAATAGAAGTACAAGTAAATATTACACTAGATTCCTTAGCAAGTAAACAATGGCTTATAATTACTGATTTTCTATTGTTTTTGAAAGATGCAACAACAAAACCAGGGTCATCAATTGCCTCCCATGACATGGAAGGAACAGTTATCTCACGCGTCCCATCATAATGAGTTCGATCACAGAACTTATGTGTATGCGCACTGAAGATAATCCTACAATGAAACGGTAAAAAAAAGATATACTAAGTGAAACACTTTACTTCTTCATCAGATTTATTATCTGGTCTGGTAACTTATTTAAGTACATACAAAAAAAAAATACAACTCCTTAGTCCTTATTGTTTGATTAGTTTATGGCCTATCAGGTCCACGATATTATATGATGGTAGCATAGAAGAAACTGATGCAAGGATCAGAGGGAATTAGGTTACATAAGCTGCCTAAACTAATAAGGATTTGTCAACATACAGGATATACTTTTGAATACATGCCTCTTTTTCAGTTATTCGTTAAATTGTATGTCAAATCTTATCAACGAATGATATCAAGAAATGCAACTAATGTGAGATGATAGGAACTAAGAAGCAAAGATACTCTGTGCTACAATACCAGGGATACATTTATTTACAAGCGGTGAGCTTAGAGGCCTAGCATTATTTAACAATGAAATGGTAGTCTCAAGTCAGGTTTAAGTGAAATATATAATGACGTATTAGAACATAGTGCAAGTAAAACTAGAACTGAATCCCCAATTGGGAAAGAGGAAAAAAGAAATGTATCAGTGAGACAGTGATTGGGAAATAAGGGGAGTACTTGGTCGCAGACGTACCTTGGCTTTAGGGCTTGAAAGATGTATTCAGTTGCATTTGGTGGAAGAGTATGCCATAACTCATACGGGCCTACACCTGCGAGGCCCCTGAAAAGAAAGTTTTATTGGCCTACGCTTTGTCTTTATTAAAGCTATTATTTGATTTAACTATTCAAATTACGCAAAAATGATTTTACCTGCTCTCCGTTCTTGTCGCATCCCAGTGTATGCATTCAGGATTTTCGTCATACATGGTGCTATCTTGATAGTTGTTTGCTCTCAAGTGCAATGGCATGTGAAGTAAGAGGACAGGACCAGTCCCTGATAACAAGGCATTTTTTCTCCAGCTGAAATCCTTAAGTGTGACATCTTTAGCTACCTGCTTTAGTTCAGTTTCCTCGGTTTCCTTTTGTAATTCTGTGCTTTCTGTTTCAACAGTTTTCTCGACACTAAAACGGATACTGTTATCCCCACATAATAATGGGACAGAATTAAGTGAGACAAAGCTGATGTTGCTGATTCGGAATGCAGAACAACCAGAAGAATCCAATCCTGGAAATTTGCTAGATATCCAACGCACAGATCTAGAATTTAAATCACTGCAGCCTCCGATATCCCTATCTCCAAGAAGAACGTGGTATGGTAGACCAAGAAAGGGCCCTAACATGCTGTGAAACTGCTGGATCACAGATGACCAGTTACTTCTTGTCAATTCTGCACCTCTAGCAGAAACATCTCCTAATACAAGCAGCATATCAGGCTTCAAAAGTTGAGAAGATTTCTGGTTCATAATTAGCACATGTGAAATTCGGTCAGAATGTGGAGTCCAATTAAACAAAGCCGCGGGAAAGACACACATAGTAATAATGTGAGATTATTACATAAGCAAGGAAGTTAAGACTTTCTTCCACAAATGCAATCATATATTCCACTTCACCTAAAGAACCCATTCTGTTATTTAATTTAAGTGAGACTTAAATCCTTTGCTATAAACTATTGATAAACATCTAACATGGTGAGTAAGATATACATCACAAGAATCAAGTAATAATCCCAGCTCTACAAGTAAGATAGTAGTATACTCAGGAAAGCGAAATCAAATTTTCTACTGATACAGGCAACTTCTGACCATTAGTTACTAATTAAAATCGTTTCCATTCCATTTACCCTGTTAATTTTTTGGGAACATCTTATCCCATTACGCTTCTATAATAGACATCAATGCCTACTACATCAAACTCTTTTTAGTCCATCTACTCACTGCCACATGCCACCTAAACTATCATCATTTCCAGCTAAAAAAACTCTTGCTAATTTCGTTTAAGCCCGAGTTTCAGTCCACACTTTGTTATTCAACACACCTTGACCACAAACTTAATCCCATACTATACCTATATCCATTTTCTCAACTACTTTATTTCATTTAATCATCGTCTGCTTAAATGTATATTCCTAGATTACGCATAGCTCAAATTTCGCAACATGGGCTAAAATGAACATCAACAATCTAGTCCTTCCCAACATTTCAACTCATATAAAAAACTAAAACAACTTAATACAATAACCACACTTCACATTTCATGCAAAAACAAACTTAATTCCAAAATTCACATCCCGAAAAGTCGAAAACAAAACCGACAACTAAAATCTCGAAAACATTACCTTAAAGAACTTAGACAAGTAATAATCCCTAAAGAAAAAGTTGAAATACCCAGCTTCAGAGCCCAATAACAGCAAATTAGCAACAATCATAACCTTCAAGTCCTCCTCGGAGCTCTGACCATTTTCGCCGGCGATTTTTTCCGGCGAGTTTGGACCGGGGACTAATTTGCAAGATGGGGTTGAAATTCTGTCTTCGTAGATGATGAGGATGATGATTATGATGAAAGGAAGGAGTTTAATTAGTGCCATTGATGTTGATTTTGAGTTTGTAACATTAGCCCTAAAATCTAGGGTTTTGATTTATTGTAATTGCTATTATTACAGATTTACGGGTTTCAGGGGAATTCGGGTCGGGAAATAAAAACCCGGATTACCCATTTATGTGAACACGGTTGAGTTAGTGGCCTGTTACTTGGGCTCTGGGTGGGTGCAGAGTGCAGACTAGGACTGGATTCTCTGTCAAATTAGTATCGTATTTTTCGACTTTGATTCGTAAAATATTAAATTATTAATAATAATAAAGGATTTTTTTTATTTAAATTTAATTGAGTGAAATGAATTTAGAGGAGCCCTGCAATTTGGAATATGATACGTGACGACACGAAAGTGACACGAATAATTAGTATTTGGGTGTAAGAATTTGATGCACGAACATGAAAATACACGAACACGAAAAAATACGAATATAATTAATGTCGAATTTGGATTTTCAAAATAGGTACACAACACAGAACGAAAGTACACGAATTAATTATTAATTAAATAAATATAAAAAATATATATTATTTATAATATTGTATATTTAGAAAATATATAAGCAATTATATGTGAATAGTAAAATAAAAATTTCATGACTAATTTGTACTAAGTTATACATTTATATATAAGAAATATTAGCTTATATCCCGTGCGATGCACGGTTTTCTTTAATATTTTATTATTTTTTATTTAGATTTTTATAGTTATATATTATTTGATGAAATTTATATATATATATATATATATATATGTGTGTGTGTGTGTGTGTGTGTGTGTGTAATAAATTGGATTTATATATCTAATAATATAAATATTTAAATTTAATAAATTTTTGATAGTAGTTTAGATATTAAAATATAAAATATTTTTAAATAATAGATCTAACGGTTTGTATTTAT